>CM052708.1:6759010-6852549 GCA_028551405.1 Uromys caudimaculatus
AGGTGTGATGTCTCTAAATTCCCATCCTCTTAAATATAGTCCTACACAGCACATAACATAAAGTTGGAAGTGCATTTTTGATGTTTGGACTCTGGTGTACGGAACCATGGACCACATGAAATGCTTTGAGTTGTCTTTAAAGCTCTGAGTCAATCTAAGTGGGCATTTCTTTCTTGTATTATTTAACTCAAGAACCAGAATCAGAGAGCAAGATAGAAAACCCAACAGCATACCTCAGATTCAAGATGTTTTCTTGTGCCTAGTTATCCTTCATTCTGCTAGGTGCCAGTAATATCTACTGCAGTCTAGACCAATTCAGTTCTTTTCCTTGTCGATAAATAATACATCATATGCTAAAAGTCTAGCATAATCCTCATCAGAACAACAACATCTAGTTGTTGAAGGATAGATTAAAAATAATATATATTTTTATGGAGGTATTTTATGGAGGTGCATATTTTCTTGGTACCTAGAATTTAAGTCAATCTTTTCTTAAAAGAGTTTAACCACTGTGTGTATGTGTGCTCACATATTCACATGCGCATATGCATATATAAAATAAATGCTGACTTGAAAGGCTGGTAAATCAGAGGTTTCTTGAGGGCTGTGATTTTACAAAATAACACCTGTAATATTTATGTGTTTACATTGTTCCTCCAGTTTATACCAAGTAAACTTTGAGATGGGAACTTTATCAGATGTCTAACTCAGAACAAACCAGATATATTTGCTTAAGTAATTTCTCAAAGAAAATTCTTCCTCAAGGATTGACAGATCCTTTGAACAGATCATGCATTCAACATTTGTACATGAAAAGAGTAAAATGTTACTCTAATATGAAAAGCATTTACAAATAATGTTATTCAATTTCTTAGTATGCCGGTGCATTAGCTAAATTGCTGTCCCTGTTGGGGGGGCTCATTCTGAATGGCCTCATTGGTAGCCATATGACCTTATTTCATGGAAAATGTAGCAAGTTTAGAGCAGAGAATACATGCAGCACTTCACAGAAGAGCAAGCACTTGATCTGAATAACCTATATTTTTCTTGCACAGCAAAATCTAATAGAGTTGGACAAAATGTCATCTGCTGCTTATTAAGTCTTGTTTTTCTATGGTTGACTGACCTAATTTTCCAGAGTTTAAATTTTAATGTCTTATCACCTGCTTGGCTGAAGTTTCAGTTCGCTGTCAAGTACATGTGCATGTTAGCATGTCATTTACACGTGTTCAAGTCAAATAATTGGGTTCATAGTAGACCGGTGTCAGCTTCAAATCTGGTCCCAATTAGAAAGTATATTTTCAAAGTAGTGGATCTGCTTCTCTTTCTCACACATTCATCACTTTAGTAATTCTTGGGACCAGAGAGGCATCACTGTGTGAACCGGGCAGCGGCACACTAGACCTTGTCTCTCTCTGCTCACAGTAGTTAGCTTTCCATAGACTCAATGTCAATGCATAGAAGCATCACATTCTTCAGCCACTAGCTTATTCTTTCTCTTTCATTTCTGTCATCAGTCCTTCAGAGAGTCACAGGCTGCTGGGACTCTGACCTCTGCTACCTTTTCTTTGTCCTTGAGTAACCCATGAGCTCATTCTTTTCCTTAGGAGACTTGGTTCTGCACCAATACTCTAGTCATTGTTAAACTGGTCTGCGTTAAAGCAGGCAAAAATTGTGAACTTTGTAAAAAAAAAAAAAAAAACAAAAACATATGGAAACTGTGATCCAGAGGTCACTATCATGTTCCAGTGCTCACTTAGTTGTGTCAAAATGAAAAGAAAATAAGCCAAACTTTACAGCCTAGACTCAGCTTAAATTCGGCCTCTAAGCCCAATGCGTCAGTGCTGCCATGAAACCCAGTGTCTCCCTCTTCTGGTTGGCTTTCTTAGAGTTATTTGCCACTATTTCATACTTTCCTAGCTCAAATCCTATAAAAATTATGGAAATCCATCTCTAATCCCTTCCCAAGGGCTGGACCTTCTCTCCAGAATGGATAGGTATCATACCTACTCTGCTATAATTGATCTGGGAATTCAGATCCCAACACTCTCTCACTCAATTGATTACCCTTACAGTCTTTCATAAGTATCTAATGGAATCATAAACTATGACACATAGAAGTATCCAAACACTCTTTATTCACAGAAGAACCAATTGAGCCTCACAAACTTTCCTTCTAACATTGTTCTAAACATTCTTACTACAGAGACATTATGGGAAGCAAAATATTTCCCTCAGTTGATTTCTTTCCTTGACTCGCCTAAATCCTGTGAAGCTGGCACCAGTGGAATTATGTTTCATAAGAAAGTATATGTCCTTGATGTCAATTGGATATTGTATGGTGAGTATTATCTAATTGCCCAGAGCCTTTTAGGAATGTAAAGTCTCAGTCTTACTACAGATTAAGAGAATTAGAATTTACATTTAACTATGAGGGTCTTTTCCTTCATGTCTATGTGCACCACATGGGCAACTGGTGCCTGAGAAATCAGAAGAGGTCATCAGATGTTCTAGGACTGGAGTCAAGGATAATTATTAACTATTATGTGGGTGGTAGGGACTGATCCTGGGTTCTCTGCAACAAGTGCTCTTAACCACAGAGCCAGCTCTTCAGCTCAAGAACTGATCGCTCCTTAGTAAAAGCTTTGGTAGAGAAGCAAAGAGAGCAACCATCAATCAACACCTACTGTAGCTGACTATCACACCAGAGCTGTTCTCTTTTCCAGTGCTGGGCTGCATGTTCTCTCAAAGTTTTCTAGTTGTTTTATTTTGTTGGGAGGCTGATGTATGGAAATTCACTGCTTTGTGCACAAGAGATTTGGGAGCTTTGCTCTGGTAGATAACAGAAATGGCAGCAACAATATATGACCAACATATTTTATATAAATCATTCTTGTCGTGTTGAAAATGATAAAGCTTAAGATCTTCCATGAATGGCAAAGCCAGGGGAAGGTTGCTACCACAAAACAAATGAGTCCTCACATCTCCTCAGCTCCTTTGAGAACAATGTGCTTTGTAGAGGAGAAGAGGTCAAAGCCAGTAGGTTCTTATTAGCAATGGAGGGAAAGAAGGCTGTGCTCCTGAGATAGTCCTAGAGAAAGTGTGTCCCTTGAGAAAGTGTGTCCCTCGTGTCACTGGGTCTTCTCATTCAATTTCCTCTCAGTCCTTCATGCAATGCAAAAGTATCTCCAATCTAAATGTCTTTTGAAACTTTATCTGCTTTAATATGATCAGAATGTCAGGTTCCTTTGCATCAAACTGTAGTGTTTTCTGTCAAAATCCTAACACTTCATTGAAAATAAACAGATGGGAAGCTTATTAGCGTATGATTGCTTGGCAGAAGGCATATCACAAACATAATTAAATGAATAAAAAAATCCCACCAAATAGTAAAGTTTTAAAATATTTTAATAATCCTAAAGTGTTGGAGTATTAAAATAGTATGATAAAATGAAGAAGTTGCTATTCTAAAAAACCCCTCTCATTTACACATACACACACTTTCTGTTTTATTTTTCTTTATAAAATAAAACTTCTGCATTTGTGTAGACTCTTATTGTGCTAGAATTCTTTAACAATGTCCAATGCTATTTAACCCCTCGGGGTGTAACTCCATGGAAGAGCACCTGCATGAGGTCCTGGGTTCAAGCCCAAGCATTGGATAGAATATCTGAGTCATTTCTCTGGACAGTGTTACAGGGTTCATAATTTCCCACAGCACTCCCTCAGATATTAAAATCCCAACACAATCTAAGATCATAAGCGCCTACTGCAGTGTCCACAGATGGTAACAGATTAGACCCTGGCAATCAAGAGCATTCTTTAATCCAACATCCAGGAATGAAGCCTACCGACATGTGAACTAGGTCTTTGAAATAAAAAATGCGCGTGAAGTTTTAGAGCACACTTTGTGTCTTCCTTAATTATGCCTGACGTATTTGTAAGTTAATTTCCCCACCAAGAGAAACTGTATTTTCAAATATTTCTGTCATGTGCTTATAGAATTCCTGCATAGAAATATTTCTTTTTAATTCCTTTTTTCTTAAAACACATAAAATGTAGATTTGTTTTTTCTCAGGGCATTTAAAAAATTACTATTTCTCCTTGAGTGTTATACTGTCATAATAAAATTAAAGTTGGAAATTAGTACAGAAAAGGTGTGAAAAAATTGTTAAATGCTTTTGGTAGTCTCAGGCCAGCTTACAGCCTTCTGCTGAGCTTTCCAATTTTTATAGCACTGAACTGATTATTCAGACGTTAATTCACACATATATGCACGTGCACATGTGTGATATATGGATGAGGTTCAAGGAATATAAATCATCTATAGATGCACAAATCCGTTTTTATACAAACTAATATTTACAGAGAGATGCTTTACTAGTTGAGAATGAGTGCCAAAATTCTATTTCAAAAGGAAAAATAAAACCATGGGTTTTTATCACACAAATATTAGTTTCATTGTTTACTTCACTTAGAATATAATCTGGAAACGTGAAATGATTCTCTAATTTATATCTTCATTTTAAACGTAATTAAAAGAATTTCAGACTTCTCCACCGTCTTGTTGGCTACTAAGGACTGCTGGCCTGGAGCCCTCACTAGGACATAATAAATAGAAGTTCATAGGGAGAAAGTTGATCCCTAATCTTAGCACAGACACCGCCAAAAATGTTACAGTGAATCTCAGTTATCCTGCAAAATAACATGCTGTAAAATCAACTATTTCAATCTTTCCCTATAGAAATATAGGAAGTGAGGAAGAACATAGGCTCCTGGTTCTTCCAAGGCTGGACTTCACTGGTTATCAGTTTAGAGATAGTTCACTGCATACAGAGATGATTAATGCTGAAGTTAAAAATGGCTGCAATATTCCATTGAAACAGGAATATATATATATACATATATATATATATATATATATATTCTTGTACATATATACACATGCATATACACACATTTGTATACATATAAATACACATACAAACACTCACATATATTACACACATTTGTGTGCATGTATGCATGTGTGTGTGTGTGTGTGTGTGTGTGTGTGTATCCTGCTGGAGAAAGTGGTGTTACCTAACCAACATACATCTGGGAGTCTCAAGGTATCTTCCGAGAGACAACGATCTTGCAATTTAATAGGCCCTAATTCCGAGTCAACACGTCAGACATTATCTCTGAAATGATCCTGTGGCTGTCAGTATCATAGGTTCTCAGATAATGGAAAGATAAGTAGAAAGATGAGAATATTTAGAATGTTTAAGGTCTCCTGACTGTTAAATCCCAGTTCATACTCAGATGATTTTCTTCATGTACGCCATGTCTACTTTCAACTCCCCTGGGGATGCTTGCTCGCCCTACATACAGATCTCTCTACTATTCATTCTACTGAGGTTGGTTTATTCGTGTTAATCAGCTGTCCAGGATGCATGCTCCCTATCAGCATAACATGAGCATACATTCTTTTGAGTGTAAATGCAAAGATCACTGCTGTGTGACAGGGCTTCACATGATCATTGCATAGCTTTGTGTCCCTTCATCAAATGTACAAAGAGGTTTTAAGTTCCCATGGAGAAGACCATCCCAGCTTTAGGAAACTCAAGGAGACCACTGAGAAGCTACACTATGGCTCAGGCCACCAAGGCAGGCTAAAAGAACATAAAGGGGCAGGAGGGGCTTATTCTCTGTTCTTCATTGAGACGGAATTCATAGGTTAAATACTATCCCATTATCATGTCAATTTTTTAAAAAATGGCTGTTCTTTCTTAGAACACACACACATATGATGACTTTGGTATGTTAAATAAATTTAGTAGATTATTCTTTAGGAAAAATGTATTTAAAAGAATGTCATAACTTTGTACTATGTTCCCTGGTTAGGATTTTTCAGGAGTGACAGAATAGATGGAAAATGAATTCCTTTGTGCTTCTGGGTTGGAAGAAAGATGCTCACTAATTGTGTCATGGGAAGCAGAAGTAGAGCTTCCCCTTGTGCTGTTTTCAGTATCACATCTAAACAAGTTTACAGTCAGTTTAAATGCTTCTTAAATGTAATGCTGCAAGACCAGTATTGGCGAGGGCTGGGGAACCTGGTCTTGCAGCATTACATTTAAGTTTAAATGCTTCTTAAATGTAATGCTGCAAGATGAGGTTCCCCAGCTCTCACCAACACTGTCAACATCCTCTGTCAACAGTCTTTTTCCTACTCGCTTCCAAGAAAACAAACAAGGGCTGCAGATAGCTCAGGGCACCTCAGCATTTTAATTAATGTGTCACGAGGTGGAGGAAGACACAGGTTTGTGCACAACTGGGACTATCTTTGTCAAGTTCAGTTTTAACACCATTTAGGAGTATTTTTTTTTTTTTTAATACAGATGGATGTTTTGTTGAATGTTTTTGGAAATAAATGTAGTCTAACTTTGGTTCTCATCTGAAAATATTGATAGGTATGTTGGCTTCTGGGTTTCTGCAGTCAGTATAATTAATTAGGTATAGTTACATCATTTTTGGAAAGTTTGAATTTTTATAAGGGAACATGTTTTTAAATAGCCTTGACTTTGGCAAAAAATTTTGAAAAATAAAAGAGGTTTGCTTCAACTCGTTTACTGTATGTTTCTGTAATAAAAGATCCTAGCTTCACCACTGTCCCAAACGTTTCTTGGCATCTCCAGTGAAAATTATGTTTTGCATCACTGAACATTCCTGATGAGTGAATATTCTATGTACTAGGAGCTCAGAGTGAGCACACTTGGTAAGTGTGGATACACAAATGGCAGTCTTCAGAATGGACCTTTTAAACTTCACTGAAAATGGGGGTTCAGGAGTGCCAAATGTTGCTGCTAGCACTTCTTCTCAGAATGGAAATGTTCCTAAAATTTTTCTTCCATGACAGCTTGGGTCAATGAGCATGTGGAGTCAATTCTCCAACTTTCTGTACCTAAAACATTTCTTTTCCTCACAGCCCGTGGAGAAATGGTCCCTCTCCTAAAGACCATGCCCATCTGCCCCAGCCTGACTGCCAGGTTTTCATCTTTCTATCTTAAATGGTTACAATTGAGCTGAAAAATTTGCTTTATTTTAAAAGTCTTTTCTATAAAATAGACACGACTTGGGTTTGAAGGCCATATCTCATTTATCCTATTATTTTCTTCTTGCTGAATAATACTATGGCTATAAATGAGACAGATGCTAAATTTTATTTACTAGGATAATTAAAGTTATGGGACATCTGATGGAGGAGAAGGGAGAGTCGGTCTTAGGACTTTTTTCCTACCATCCATCATTGAGATTGATCTTGATATGTGAAAGATTATGGGGTCTGTAGGAGGTTTAATCAGAATTTGATGGTGGCAACAAGATTTTGGATAGGGTTTTAAAAAATGGTCCTTATTCAAGTAACTCAAACTGCCATTTATATGTAAAATAATCTCTATTCACTATACAACGCAGCTTTCACGGTCATTTCTCTCTTCGAGCACACCATCAATGATCTGTAACACGTCTTTCTCATCTTTCTCTCTATTAAAGATACAACATACCCTGAGAGCCATTTTGGTTTAACTGAAGAAAGTTCGACTACGACTATGCTTTAAGTTGCTCAACCTACGGAAGATGGTTATGGCTTCCATAATCACTGCCAGAGTCAAATGATCTGTGTAAGGGATCAACCAAATCCTGGTTGTTTCAGCAATGGAACAGTGTAGTTTCTCTTTGTCGACATTTGTATTTGGGATGGATTGTTTTTTATGCAGAGTCTCACTATCCCAGGCTACCCCTGAGTTTATGATTTTTCTCCTTCACCTTCCAAGTGCTGAGATTCTAGACAGGTGCTGTAAGTGATATGAAACACTCCTAGAAATAAAACATGATGGCTCCAGCTGGATGTGTAGCAGAGGATGGCCTTATCTGGAATCACTGGGAGGGGAACCCTTTGGTCCTGTGGAGGCTTGATGACCCAGGATAGGGGAACGCTAGGCCCCTGAGGCAGGAGTGGGTAGGCAGGTGGGGGAGCACCCTCATAGAGGCAGGGGAAGTAGGGGGGATAAGGGAATGGTGAAGGGGCAACTGGAAAGGGGGATAACATTTGAAATGTAAATAAATAAAATAACCAATAAAAAATAAAACATGAATGTTCTAAATATGTTTTGAACATGACAGTTTTCTCAAAACGTGTATTGATAGAAACATGCTTTTGTTACTTTAATTCACTAATGGCCAAATAATATCTATTAATTGAAACCTTGTTTACCAATAACACCTCTGACTCTTACTTCTGTTGCCCAGACCTCATAGTTTCCTGTTAGGCTTTCTGTTCCTTGGAAACCAAAATTAGATTACCTCAAATTTTAAATCTAAATGTACTTGTAGCTCTAATATAAAATATAAAGGGATCTATAGCATCTGTATTTACACATATCAATCTGAGAGTTTTATGCTTATTTTCTAAAGATTTAATATAGATTTGACATTTGGAAGTAATCCCCCTGTTCCAGATTATGAACTGAATGATGCTGAAGATTACTTAGGAAGAACCAAGAAAGCCCAAGGTTTGGACTCCTGACTAGTCATAAATTCAGTGATAGATACATTCTCTGTGATATGGTGAACAAGTGCAGATACTTTTACTAACTGAAGCTTTAGTTTCACTCAATATTGATATTTAAACTGACCTCATAAACGGTTATATATTAAGTAGTTTTACTGAATATGAAAAGCCCTAGAATGCATTGTCAAAGAATTTAACTTTAGCTTTTATTTTTCCTTTGGTGGAACAGGCAAAACTAGCAAACAAAAATAAAAACAGATTATAAACAGAAAGCATCATAGGTTTTTCATTGCACCTAAAATCACAACCCAAATGCTCCTATATTTCTTGGCTCTCCTTCTGGGTTGACTACCTCTAACAAATAGAAGTGGAGCCAAGAGAAAGGCCAATGACACACTTCTTTGTCTGAGACATACATGTCAGTGGAGCCCTGTGAAAATATCCATCTGCCATACTCATACTGTTAGTCTACTGCATTCTTGAAAGTCTCTGGATCTTTTTGTGCACCTCAATAAATAGTGTGCTATGTGCTTCAGTCAAATATATGTTTAAAACTGCAATTATAGGTGATATTTGCCATCCCTTGAAAGCAGGTGTCAGGGAAAACCTCTTTTAGCACTGTGAAAGTCACAGTCTAAGACCACACAGAACACAAGGATGCAGCAAATCCTCACTGGTGTTTGCCTATCTCAGAAAACGTGGGGCATTTCTATGGTCAGCTCTGATCCAGTTCAACATGTACTTTACTGTTTTATTTTTTTTCCCAGTTGTCTACTTGATATTCTTACCAACTATTTGATTCTAATACAAGAAGAGAGAAAACAGAGCTATAATTTCCCTGCCTTGTTATTGCAACATCTCCTGTGTATTCTCACATATTCTCCAAGGGTTTAATCCCTAAACCTTAAAGTTATTATTGATTTCCAGATTCGCCTTTTTTCTTGTTCAGCTATTCTGTGCACTGCAGGTGGTATCCCCCAAACAAAAGCAGAATACTCCTCTAAGGTTTGTTTGCTTCCTTCGTAGTTAACATGGTCAGGTTTCACTATCTTGTTAATACTTCTCCCATTTCACCCCATTCTCCCATAATCCAATCTCTATACAGTGGTGCATCACTCAGTTTTTCAGCAAACATTCAGATGTGTATATTTTCTGTATTCTTATGTCCTGTATTTGCTAGTCTTAGTTAAACAGAGCCCATCTAACATGGCACACAAATGACCTTCATGATCTGACCCTTGCCTACCTGCTTACTGTGCCTTCATTCTCCATGTCCTGGGCAATGACACACATTAAAGTAAATACACCCTGGTGTAGTCACTGCAGGAAGGAATCAGTGCACTTGGGAGGTACCTCCCATATTTGCAGAAGAGATTTATAAGGAATAATTCAAAAGTTAAAACGCAGACAAAATGTGTGTATGGCTGTTTGTATGTGTGAAAGGGAGAGACAGAGAGACACAGCGACACACAGAGACACAGAGAGAAACATAGAGACACAGAGAAAGACACATGCACACATGCATTCACACATGTACCCACTCACCACTGAGGGGGAGGGGGGAGAATACTGTAGACAATATAAGGCATTTTATTCTGCAGTATTTTTTTCTCCAAATGCCAGTTGTGGTATGCTGTGGTTTCAATGTATCTTCTATAAAGTTAAAGTGTTACCAATGTAATGGTATTTTAAGATGTGGGCTTTCACCTGTGATTACATCATGAAGAATTCTCCTATAGGAAAGAGATAAAGTCTATCATGACAGAGGTCCTGATATAGCACTGGCATTTCTGTTATTGCTGCCACCATCCATGTTACTGTTACTCAGACAATACAGCATGAAGCCATCATTATAGAAGAAGAGTGTGTTCCTTAGAAAGCAATCACATTTTGGGCGCCAACACCTTGGACTTTCCAGCACTAGGAGTCAGAAACCTAAGCGATGTCCCTCACAAGATGTATAGTCTGTGGAATCATGTGGCAAAACAGACTGCAGCAAAAGTAAAATAAAAAGAGCCCCTAGTGATGAGATAAACTTCATGGTTACTAATTAGAGCTGGTAATTTCACACTGTGACCCTCATCTATCTGACAGATCTATATGACCCTTTCATTTGTGTAATCAAAGGATCATTCCTTGAGGAGTGACAAGAGACTGTTATGATGCTGATATTCAGAGTAGGACACATAATTGAATGTTAACTCAATAACATAAATACATCAAATATTCAAAGTAATAATCTGATAATTATATGCATTATGCATAATTATATCCTAATATAGCATATAATGTTTTATATAACATATCATGTATTATATAACACTTATGCATTTATATGGTATGTATTATTATATGTATGTATGTTGGCATACCCTGTGTCAGAGAAGAAATTTCATAGAGTCTAGGAACTCTGTCCTGCAGGTATTTTGCCTGCTTGTAAGCAAAGTGTGATTGGAACATTGCTAGCCACAGTGTCTGTAGTTGCTTTTGTGTAATAGGAAAGACTGGGGTACTAAAATGAATGTTCTTTTCTCACTGAGCAGAAACAATTTATCCTGTGGCTCATTGCAGAAACTTGCTAATCTGTGTTATATAGAATGGAAAATTAAATGCACATGACATGATTCATGGGTTAGATAAACAGCACGGCTTTTTGTAAAAGTATTAATGGGGAAACTCACGCTCATTACTATTCCAGCCGCAGTTTAACTGTTAAAGAAAACATTGCGGTTCCTGGACGCCTCTGTGAGTTAGCTATCAGTGGCATATCAGACTTGAAAGTACCTTTCAGTACATCCTTAAAATGTACAACAATGGGAAGGGATTTGCTGAAATAAAAATGGCTCTAGGCCAAACTGCTCAAGGCCATGTATGTGGAGGGGAAGAGGCAGACTTCACAGGCTCGTCAGGTTGGAAGCAATATCAGTGTTCATGATGCTAAGACTCACCTTTTGCCACATCTACGCTGAATTCAGAATCTACCGAAAGTCATTATTAGCCTCTGATATTCTCAATGTATCTAATTTTTCACTCAAATATATTGCAGGTTGTTTAACTGCGGGATGTAAGGGATTTGTAGAACTGTGTAGAATCTGTGGTTATCTCAAGGATCATTTTATCCCAAACAAAAGTTCCCAGTCTTCAAGTGTTCATTTGCCATTTAATGGTACACAAAATGATGTCTGTGTCAACATTAAGTCTGAAGAGTTCATACCTGTCAGTGCACATTGTTTTGTGTGTGCTCAGTTAAGTCTGTCATTTCATTAGTGAAAAGAGGAAGAGAATACAATATGATAATTACAACCCTTCATGTGAACACTATTTTCTTTTGATTTAATATAACAATTTAATAAGGGAGTAGCTACCATAATGAGTAACAAGGTGGTTATGAAAAAGTCCAAAACTTTTGTAGAAGAAACAAACAAACAAAGACATCTTTGCCTGGGACATTCGCCTAGTTTGCCTACCATGGATACCTTGGCACTGAGCAGCTCTCATTCAATGGGCTTTGTACATTTTCTTGTGCTTTAGGACACCACTGTTTGGGAAGCTTAAACCAATTTTATTTAACTCCTTTCTTTTCTTCCTCGATTTCCTTCCTTAACTACTATCATGGTTTTCATAGGTACAGCCCTGCACTTGACTCTCTAGCTCCCTGGCCAGTAATAAGCGTAGTTGTAGCTCTAGGTGTGACTGTGTTGGAGCCAGCAGTAAGCCATGGTACAGCTGTAGAACCTGACTGTGTGTGTTGGTCTTTTTCATAGCTGTGGCACCAGTGCGTTCAAAGCTCATCATTTTTCCTTTTCAGTATTTAAGGAATGGTTACCTTCTCTTATACAGATTATATTAACAAGGTCTATGACCAAAGTTCAAAACAAGAAAACAAAACCCACAGAATGTAGAGAACATTCCAGAAAAGTTTGAGCCACTTGCTTAAAAATGTTTACCATGAGCCAAGAAGGCATTCAGAACCAGGACAATGGGGCTTTAAAGACGGTGAGTACACAGAACAGGTGTGGAGAATCATCCCTTAATGTTTTCAAATGTTACTGGAGCTCTCTGAGAGAGACATTGTTGCAATTGTGTTTCTCCCGTTCTGTTCTGTATCACGCACTGGGTCCTCTGACTCTAATCCCGGCACTTATCCCTCATATCTGGATAATCAAAAAAATCTTAGAGACAATTCCCCTGTCTCTAGTTTTCTGCCACTGTCAGATTTGTCAAACAGAATCATAATCTCAACTGTCAAACCATTGGCTTTGCTACAAAGCACTTGCTTGCCTGTCTTCCTGTTAAAAGTCCCGGGGTTAGTTATGGCTCTTGGTTGATGCCCACAAAGCCCTATCCTCAGGAAATTAGATTTCATTTTCCTACACCCCTTAGCTGATTCAAGGTTTTCCAGGCGCACTGAAGCTTATATTTAAATCAATACATTGACATAAGTGGAGTGGCAACACAGAAGCAAGGTTTTCAGGAAGGGAGTTGAAAAAAATGCTTCTCCCCCTCAGCTGTGTCACAGAGATGGGAGTTTCCATGCATTTCTGTTTTCTCAGTAGCTCCTGAAGTAGAGCAGTTAGCATGGAAAGGAAGGAACAACGCGAACGGATGAGCAGAGTGGCTCTGACCCTGTCAGGTAGAGGCAAGGACTTAGTTCAAATCATTCTGTGAGCTGGACCTACAGGAAAGGTCCACTAATAATGTTTCTCAAACTCAGAACGACTATGATTTCCGGGGCTTGAATAAAAGCCATTATAGGTGTCAGTCAGTGCTTGCCACCACCTCCTCTAACTGCCTCTCTCTGCTTGAGCCCATCACTGAAACAAGATTCATTTCTCCAGCACTGCATTAAGTATTTAATGTTTCTATAGGCACAGCGACATGATAGTGAGGACCAGATAGGAAATATCTTCTTATGGGCTATAATGGACAGTTAAAGACTGAAATGTCTAAAGCTAATTTTCACGCTGAGCTGCAATTTCTGTCTTGCACTCTTTTTGCGTATTCCAAATGCTGGGGGCGCAAGATGGCAGAAACAGTGAACTATGGCTGACAAATGGATAGGATACTACAGAGTTGCTCAGTTTCAAAGAGAAGCAAGATAATTTTAGGGAAAAAACAAGAGTCAATATAAACACAAATACTAAACTATGCTATACAGTTTGAGAGAGAAAGACCTAGAGCACAATGAAGTCATGATGGGAGATGTGTGTAGATGAAAACAGGCATTTGCAGTACAAGTATAGAAGCTGTGATGATGGAGAATAATAATGGTAAGTGTAAATTTGTGAGCACTTATTGTATTACTCTGTACTTTTATTTCAAAAAACAAATATTCAGAAAACACATACCTTGATAAAATTATCACAAACACTTTGATTAAAATTATCCAAAGATCTAAAGACATACTTCATAGAAGAAGACATACAAGTGGCCAAAAAGTCTTTGAGAAATTGCTCTACATCACTGACTACCAGCGAAATACCAATGAAAGCCACTGTTCATCTTATGAAGTGACTATTAGTGAGCTTATCATCACCGCGACAAAAATAAACAACCTTAAAGGAGAAATGACTTCTTTTGGCTCACATGGCTTGGGCATGAAACACAGTGGAATAGCACAGCAACAGCCATTTCTGTTGGAAATGGCAGCCAACTTCATGGGATGCAGAAAAAGAACAGGGTGAGAGACCAGCAGAGACTAAGGATAAGATACTGTCGTCAAGTCCAGGATCCAGAAGCACAGCCTTATCAACCATGTTCTACCTCTGGATTCTAACACCCTCTAATAACCTATGTAAGCAGTAATGGGTTAAGTCATTGAGGAACTCAAGGCACTGATTATCCCATCAGTTTGCCAGAGTCCCAACTCTGAAAACTGCTACATCAAGCATCAAGATGTTAATATCTAAAGTTTTGGTAAATAATTCCAAATTTAATCGTAATAATGGATAATGTACAAACATTAAAAGATAACAGATTTTTAGGACATAGATAAAAGAAACATTCCTACGTATTGTAGCAAAGTAAATTGGTACAGTTATGTTATAAAGAATAAATGTTTCTCAAAAAGTAAAAATAGAATTAACATGTGATGACCTAGTAATCCACTTTTGCATTGACATTCAAAGAAAAGGAAATCAGTATGCCAAGGAGACATCTATATTTCCATGTTCATTGCAGTTCTGTCAACCTAAGTATCAACGGATGGCACTGCGAAGATTGTATGCTGCAAACTGGGAATAGAATGCCTAGTCAATCTTAAAAGTCAAGTAAATCATAATAATCCGATGAAGAGGAAATATCAAACACCAAAACATCAAACATTAGGCATTAAATCAAGACAAGACAAATAAACCCACACAAAAACAAAACAGACAGACAGAATAGTTTCTACTCTAAGGTGCAATTAAGGTGAGAATAGTTTTTAATAGTTTGTTATATATTACATAAAACACTAGAAGATAATGGTGAAATTTCTCAGTTTAAAACAGAGTACTTAAGGAGCAGAAGATACAAGGTAAAAGGATATGATAACTAAACACTACATATAAAATTGTCACACTGTAATTCATAAATATACATAATTATTGTGCCAATTAAAATTATTTTTAAAAGTCTGGACTTATAGAATTCACATTTGAAGACTGGTAGAAGAACTATACCTAAGAGATATTCTATATACATTGTACCTATAATTAAGATTCACATATTTTGTAAGTAACAATTCTTAAGAGTAGATTTTAATCTGTCAAAATAATAAGTGCACAGAAGTAGCCATAGTTAGTATTCTTTGTCATGCTGTGGTGGATACATATCTCAGATGTAATATTAAACATAGTTTTTATTCATTAAAGAAAATTAGACCCACTTTTTAAAGGATATAATACTAAAAGTAAAAAGTCACACTAAGCATTCATTTAACAAAGGGACGCTAGCAGACTCTTTGATTAGATTAGTGAACTTTTTCCTGCTAATATATAGCAGAGGCCCAAACCTGGGAAGATCATAGTATCCGATTCTAAACATTTATCCTATCATGTCAATCAGAATTGACCAATGTTCTTAGGCTCTCTTACTGGCTTTCCCCACAGCAAGAACTGCAAATGAAGTAACACAGTCTTTTAATATTCAAATTCTAAAGATAGATTCACTGGATTCTAGAAGGGCACAAAACCTAGATCTTGGCCCTGTTTGTTGCCTTCCATGAACATGGAATGGTTAATTGTTTTAAAACTCTGCTTTTCATCTATGCAATAAGAATAATTTCACACACACACACACACACACACACACACACACACACACACACACACTTGTAAAAAGCCTTCTTCTATTTAAGAACAAAGTGTGATCATGCATTTACTTCAGTCTCTAATAATCTTGGAAACTGGGATTTCCACATTGATGCTGAACACCATATATTTCAAACAATGTAGGTCATCAAATAGTAAACTTTTAATCTATTAGTGATGTCAAGGTCAAACAGAAATAAAAATGTGTTATTTTCAATGAGACTATTAATGTCATCGTGATATGCTTCAGTCATGAAGCAAAATGACAGAAAATAAGGTTGATGATAAAACAGAGTACAGTCAAAAGATAAAAATTGCAGGTTATTAAATGACCCTAAGATTTGTTTCAAACATCCACAATGCCACAACTTTAACAGAAGCCATCTGAGGTAATGGTGGAAGTGACATCCTAAAGTTTTATGATGTGTGCGTTTGTTAAATCACAAAGCCATTAAGGTTAATTTAATGAAATTTCATATGGCTATAGTACCAGCTGTTTCATAATGAAGAATGCTGTGGAGAAGTTTAGAGAGAGCTGCAGGGGTTGTTTTATTTGCTGCTTTTTAACAACACAACCAAGCCAGGGGTCATTTGACGATGTGGTGATTTGGAAGAATAAATCCACAGTGATGGCTGAGCTAATTGTTTATAATAGCACTTGAAGTCTGATAACATGTTACACAATTGACTCTGTGAAGCCTAGAGCTATGGTCCCTGGAGAATGAAGTTTTGTTGTTTTTGTTGTTGCTCTGCTTCCTTAGTTATATGCTTATTATTATTTTAAAATACAATTTCTCAATCACACCTCAATTTCACAGAGATACATTGAAGAAAGAGACACTGCTGGGGCATTTTGCAGTTTCTCTCATCTTAAAAACATACTTGTGTATCTTCCTTAGTCCCTCTCAAATCATATGATGTTAATTGATTGATCTTGCCTTATTTTCTTCTAACTTTTCATGTTGGCAGTATTCTAGATGTGTATTGGGTCTATAAGACTAGTTGTAAACTAATTTATTCGATTCATAAAGAAAAGCAAATGTTCCCAGTCATTCGTGATGAATGTCTCCAAGTTGCAGATGATCACACTGGGGAGCTCTGAAGGGAAGCCATGCTGTTTTGTCTGCAGAGCAGAGGCTGGCACTATTCAGTAGAAGAAACAACATTTTCTCCATACTAAATACTAAGAAATGTAAGCCACACTGAGCCACAGGGAAAACTGGGGAAGTAAATAGTTCTAAACTTGGACTCAGGATACTATCTTCCTTGTTTGTAAAAAAGACAAAGAGTGGTTTCCACAGAAAAAGAACTAAGTTGCCACTGGAGTGAAGCACACTAGATTATGTTCATATAACTCCTTTGGTGCGGGATGCTGAGAAAACTATCACTTTGAAACAATCATAGACCCTGGACTTTGATACTTTGTGTTGAGTACAAGTGAAGCATGCTACAATCCTTCCTTCTGCATAATCATTTCATTGAAAACTCAGAGAAAAGCTGTAGTCTATTGGCACTTGGAGATATTGTGGCCTGTTATAATTTTTCACTAACAAATACTGACTAAAACCCAGTGACTCTAGCCCAATGTATTCAGTTCCTTCGCCATGGTAGTCATATCATTGTGCATAGGTTCTAAAGACACCTGACATTTCTTTCTCTCAAAAACATACAAAACTTGGCATTAAAAGTGGCACAAATGAATGAGAAAGAGGAAAAATATGAAAGAGTATTATATTTGGAAAGTAAATATCAAATCTATTTACAAAACAAAGTTATGAAAGGCTAGTTCTAAAACATCTAAAATATTCAAGATGAATGTTGACTAATATTTAAGCAAAAGTTAAGTAAATAAAAAATAGAAATATTTAGTTCAATTAATTTTCAGAAAACCAAATATGATTTGTTCTCTGTAGATGGCTATAGTTCTTTAAGATATTAGATGAAGGTAGACAGTCATAATGTCAAGACCATCAACTCAAATATGTCTGGTCAACTCAGAGACTCTGATCACCATTCCTAAATTTGACTCTGTAGCATAGATTTGGAACTGCAGATTCAACCATCCACTGACAAATAAGTCATTTTCTTAGAATAGTATGTTTCCAGTATTCTAATTTCATTCCTTTTGCTATATAAAATACCCTATCCAAGAGCCTCTTGAATGTCAATTTGAGGTTGTCAAGTTACCATCCCAGACAGTTTATCTGAGCAACAAAGTTCGAGTATGAGGAGCTCAGCAGCTGCTTGTGCTATGTCCACAGTAAAAGGTAAAACAAAATGGATATAGTTATGCCACTTTATGGCTTAATTATGCTTAGCAAGTTTTCTTCATTTTTATACAGTTATGAGCCTATGGCCTAGAGGATGGTGGCACCCATAGTGGGCTATGTCTTCATCAATTAAGAGTTAAGAAAATCCCTCCCACAATGTTCACAGGTCAGTCTGATCTAGATCATAACTTATAAAGATTGTCATAGCATATGATTCTAGGTTATGTAAAATTGACAGATAAAACTAGTACATCTGTGTAGGATTGGAAAACAAAGAAAATTGAAGACATTTAGACAAAAGGACAAATAATTTGTCCTGAGATGGAAGGTTGAAGGAAAGATAGATGTAAAAATAGTAGAACTGGTCCCCTGTAAACTCCCCCACTGGGAAGGGCATGTGACTAAGCACACTCCTCTTACTAATGACCTCCACACCATGGCACCTTCCACCCTTCCTTTCTTGGTCCTCTGCTCAACTTGCAACTTCATAGATACTATTTGTTGAATGACTTAAGGCATTAATTTTCATGCATTCGAGTTAGACTGTCACATAAGGCAGACTGCTACAGAACCCGTCCTGTGGTTAATCTTCATTGAGTTCCCAAAGTAACAACAAATTACATCTGCACTTTTTTTGTGTGTGCCTTAACAGAGATGTTTAAGTCAGCGGGGAAGGGTCTTTCAAAGGAGAGCAACATTCTATTGAAAAAAAAATATTGACATTCACAAAACAGAGCTAAGATCTTCATGCCCCTCTATCTTTAACATCCTTCTACCAGCATTAGGAAGCACAGAGGTTAACAGATGCAGCGGTGAAAGCAGGTTGTAGTCACATTGACAGCTAGGAAATGAAATGACACTGAGTACTCAATGATTGCCCTCAATTAGCCTATGCAAAGCAAGAATTAATTACCAGCATTGAAGAAGGCTCACCTCTGACTCTTCTTTCAAGATCTCACTTACATGGAGTGCTCCTCTGGCGTTGTAAATGAAGGTGCACTGGACTCAGTAACTTGCATTTTCCTTAATACATTTTAGTAAGAAGTGTGTGTGAAAATATAATAAAGAGACTCTAGGTAGGCTACCATATAGATGTCAGTGACAGAGTTGCATACAAATGCAGGGGCAGATATACAATATGTCAATGACAGAGGTGAACGCAAATGCAGAGGCAGATATACGATATGTAAAGATTGATACAAATACAAGAAAGACTGGATCTACTGCTCCACAATGGAAGGAAATTAGTAGGAGCAGTTGCAAATGTTAGTTTTGAAATTCTCAGGGTAGTAATTAAATGTCTTAAAGTAAACCCATAAAATCTTTTTATTACTAAACCAGGATATAAATTATAGTAAAAATAATGTCTGTGTTGGTAGAGATTGTATTTTTTGGCATATTCTCTTAACAAAAGTTGTATGTCTTTTCCTCAAGCCAGTAGTAAAATTAAATCAAATGAATCTCTAAAGCCATTCACTTAATGAAATAAGTTGGATACTCAAACAATAAAACTATCAATGACAAAAACGTAGTAGCAGCATCAGAACAAACAAGGCATGAAATTTCCTCTGCTGGGCGGAGCTCCTTGGGCAAAGGGAAGCTGCAGCTAGTGCTGCTCTAATACCTATGGTGGGAGCCAGGGAACAAAAGGACGCAGAGGAGTGAACGGGAAATGATACGGAAAGGTGGAGAAAGTAGGAAAATCAAAAGACAGGACTGACAGAAGAGACTGGTATATTCCTTTTTTGTTCTTTTTTCTTTCTTTCTTTCTTTTTTTTTTTTTCGAAACAGGATTTCTCTATGTAGCCCTGACTGTCCTGGAACTCACTCTGTAGACCAGGCTGGCCTCAAACTCAGAAATCCACCTGCCTCTGCCTCCCAAGCGCTGGGATTAAAGACGTGCGCCACCACTGCCCAACTGAGATTGGTATATTCTTAAGCACCAACCCTAAGCTCCTGTAGCAAAGGTTATTTCATTGTGACACCAACATTTCCAAGCTGGAAGGTAAAATCAGAAAATGGAGAGAATTGAGCTGGAGTCTGAGGGCTCAGGCAGCGAGGTGATGAGAACTGAAGTCAACCCATGTGGGCTTAATTTCACGCATTTGTATGAGGCGCATATCTTAGGATGAGGAAAGCAGCCAACACTTAGCTCTACAGGCAAGTGTGGCCCTACATAATATTGTCACCACTGTGCCCTGGAATATTCATCAGTGTTTCATAAAGGAATAGGCTAAATCTTACTTATTTCCACAGGTATGGATAGGAGCCTATTCCTCAGTCATTAGAGAAGGGTGGCATGATTGAATAGAAACAAAGTTAGATTTTATGCAGTTTTTATATATAAATTAGCACATATAAAACCATCCACATTGGTCTTGCCGTTACTGACCATAGAGGCATTTCAATGCTTCCTTTGGCAAGGGTGGATGCATAGATCATGTTGGCCTTCAAAAGAACACAAATGGCTAAACAACCTCAAGGTTAAATAGACAAATGCACATAAATGGATAAAATAGTATTAGTTCATTGCACCAATATGATATCAGGGCTCAAAGGAAGATGCTACTGGTATTATCACTAAAGTATTTTAGTGATACTGTAGAAGGGTTTCAGAGTAAGTCAGGTATGGTACTGTCTTAGCTTCCTTTCTTGTTGCTGTGGTAAAATACTCTGGGGAAAAAGCCACTTAAAGGAGACAATGTTTATTCTGAACATAGCCGGAGGTGGAATACATCATGGCAGAGAAGTCAGTACAGCAGGGCCTGTGTGCAGTGTTCACACTGTGTCCATAGTCAAGACACAGCAGTGAAGACTTCCTATGGTGTAGGGAGTTTCTTCTTTTAACAAAGCCAGTGAGTCCTGCCTTGGGACTTGGCCATGCCAATAGTCAAGATGGTTCTTTCCACATCAGTTAAGGCAGTGAAGACAATCTCCCCACAGTCATTCCCAGAGGCCTATCTCCTATGTGATTCTACATTTGGTGAGGTTGACTGTGATTGCTTATTCTCACAGATACTTTGTCTCAGAATGACTGGGGAAGCTACTTAGTTTCTGCAAGCCTCATTTCTTTAGTAGTTGAACATGGTGCTATTAATACCTTAATAGGGCTTTTAAAGTATCCACACCACGCCTGTGCACACAGTAGGTTGGGTACCTATGCACGTCCATTATCATTATTACCACAGTTCTCTAATCCTGAGAACCAATTCATTGAGAGATTACTCAGACAGCACTGTGTCAAAGTCATTCTTGGTGGGTCAACATGAGAAAATGTTGGCATATTTCCGCCTTCAGAAAAAAAAAAAAGATTTTTTAATGCAGATGAAACAAATTTTCCTAAGATGGCCTCCTGGTCCTGGTTGCAGCTCTCCACACTGTGCCAACCGCCTTCTTGCTCTTGTGGTGTGGTGTGTGGTGAATAGTGACTCACACTATAGAGTCACTGGGGTTTTCCTGACAGCCTTAAATCCCCAAGTAACTTTAAAATTCCGTTGACTCTGGTTTGTTTAAATGGTGTTTGCCAACTTTCGCCTGAGTGTGAAGTGTGAGCCACTTAGGTTTAGCAGAGAGAGCCTGGGCCAACAGTTTTTGAACACAGCAATCTTTTTTTGCAGGCTGTCCCAAAGTAAACAGAAATCACAATTTGAACATGTCATCAACCCTGAGATTTCAAAGGTGTTAAATATTTTACTCTCACTAACATACTGCAAAGTATTGCTTGTTTGGCCAAATACATGGACTTTCCAGCTCGCTGATCACTTGCTGGATTATCTTTCTTGGAACTTGACTTCTTAAAAATCTCCCAGAGCTCCATAGACAGAGGCATTTTTTTTTTTTTTTTTTTTTTTTTTTTTTGTCCTAGAAAATTTGGTTCAGCTTAGAGTGATGTGGAGTCTAAATTTGGGGCATTAGCTATATGCCCTGAACTGTTCAGCCCTCAGCTTCCTCGTCTATAAGAATCCCGGACATGGTTTGAGGCAATGGGGATGGAATAGCTTGCTCACTAATGGGAGACAGCAACATGCACATCGTCAATAAGTGCCATCACAGTCGCCCCGACTGGAGCCATGCTTAGCAAGTGTTATCTCTATCCTTCCTGCTTACACTCTATGACTGCCCCATCCCAAGTCCTGAAACACATTCATCTCTGTGTCTCAGCTCAGAGCATCTCAGTTTTCAGTTCTTTAACGAGTTGTTTGTTTAAAGTTGCCATTCCTGTCTCCCTGCTTTCTCCTGTCCATTTTAACTTGACTGTTATTTACAACATCTTTGTGTATTTTACCTGCCAGTTTCCCTTTCCCAGACAAGCCTCTTAAAAAGGACTTTGTTTATTTATTTTGTTTTTTTGTATGAATTTTGTATGAACTCTAAAGTTCTAATGAGGCCAGGACTCACCAGGGTCTTTAATGTTTGTGGATAAAATACCTCATGCTAAGAGAATAATGCATACGCTTCAATGATAACTAACTTATTACTTAGATAAATATCACAGCTCTGTATTATTAGACAGAGCTCTGAAGAAGTTAATCCACCATGCAGATGTTTTACATGACTTTCACTAATTACAACATTTGGTGTGCCTGAGATTCTGTGGGAAGTCATAGACTAAGGGGAGATTGGATGGATGGATGGATATGTTTTAAGTAATTAATTAAGTAATTAATATCTTCTCAAATGACTCCATGACTCTTAAAATGGTTATAAGAAGTGAGCTTATAGTCTCATTTATCTGTATCATATCTATTTATCCATACATACACACAAAGGCTTAATAGAAATCTTTCATCTTCAATGAATGTTCTAGTTCTGCTTTCCTGGTCACCAATTATGTAACTTAGAATTGATACCTTCAAGAAAAAAGAAGTATCAAATTGGGTCAAGTTTTGATGGAAATAGACCAAAACTGTGCATGTCTTGAAAAGTCTCCATGTTCTGTAGAGGTGGCTGTTCTAGTTGGTATATTTTTGACCACATGCCGAGATACTTACATTCAAGATCCTGTGGGCAGCATGGTTCTGATAGAATACAAGGTATATTAGTGAAGATAGCTCCTCTGACTGCCTTCTTGGAGTTAGTCTGTCACTGAGTTGCCTATGGCATGGCAAAGAGAGGTCTGCTGTCTTTCATAGACCACTTCAGGCTTCAGCTTAAGGGGAAGCTCTGACTGACGAGGCCCTGCTGGCAAGCTGACCTGTTCTAGTCCGCATTTTATGATGATTCTCATGCCAGGATGGCTGGGGCAGTTTTTTGAGTCTGGTGCTGAACAGCAAGCACAGCAGGCAGGTCAGGGGTTCTTGGCTATGGACTCACAGAAAGTATTCTGAAAGGGGGTTGCCAAGTCAGAGGGCATAAACTGAGCAAATGCAAGGCCTGCAAGAAAACCACAGGAGAGAAGGCTATTTCGACTTGTGATTAGCTAAAGAATTTGGCGAAGAGATTTGACAAGAATCCCTGTAGTCACAGGTCAGTACATGAGTCAGGAACGACGCGAGGGGATCGGGCTGTTTTAATCTGACTTGGGAAATTCTTGGAAGTGTGTAATATAAAGTTTTAAAAACAAACTCTAACTGAGCTAAATAACAAAGAATTTTATTATCTTAAAATTATTCCCAGGCTCTTATTGCCTAGTTATGTTTCTGATACATTTTTCACAACATTGCTCTCTTTCTGATTATAAAGAATGTTCTACCCTAACCTACTACATAGTAGGAGAAATGGAATACACACACACACACACACACACACACACACACACACACAATGCCTTATCACATTTTCAGTGGAGAGAAAGAACTCCTCGGGGAAGAAGGGATCTTGATGTTGGACAGGGTTACAGATTTTTCTGGAGGCTGTAGTGACAACAGCCTGTATTGCACTGAGACACAGGATAGAGTGGAGTCTTCAGATCTGGGTTAGATGACCACTCAGAATGGCAGTGGCTTGGCCTCCCAGCAGACAAGGAATCCCATGTAAGGAAGAGCATGAGGCTGTCCTTGGGTCAAAGCATGGAGTTTCTGTAATCAATCTTCCACACCACATTTAATAGGAGGGCATTCTCTTAGCTTGATCTTTGATGTTATGCTTGTTTCACTTGCAAGGTTAGAGCTGTCCTAACTAGACATCAGTTCATTTCCTGAATTCACTCACACCCCCAGCCTCCTAACTACTTCTCAACACTGCCTTCTCACAGTCTCCAAGATGACAGGTCATACGTGCCATTTACCATCCTTCGTTGCCACCTCAGTAAACTCAACAGTCTGTGCCAGCACCACTTTAACAGAAGGCAAGATAGGCCAAGCTGGCGGCACAGGACTTTAGCTGCTGAAGTAAGTCATTCCGTTGGAGAATGACTGACACATCCCAGGAGAGAGCAGTGTGATGTGGCCTTTTCCTCACAAGTAACACTAAATGTAAGCATGCTGATATAGTTGTAAAGAAGAACAAAAAATAGGAAGACACCAGTCATCTTATAATTATCTAATATTAGTTGGCATCATGACGGCACTGTCAGTGACTTAACTAATGTTGGGTGCTTAAACTGATTACCAAGTCAATTCTGCATAGCCATCAATGACATGAAGGGCACTGTGGCCACAGTGACATAATGACAAAATGGTATAAAATTATTTTCCAAATTCTTTAAAAGAAATAATGATTTGTGAGAAACCGTAGCAGGCAGAGATGTGGCTTTGGCAATTGGGATCAAACAGCACTCCTGAATCTACATCCTTATCACACAGAACAAGGTACCAGAACTTTTGTCATCCAACCTAATCGATTTTGCTTCTTTCCACACTGAAAATTCACACACACACATGAATGCACACACACACGCACACTAACATACACTCACTAACACACACACTAACACACATACTAACACACACATAGTAACATACACAAACATGACCATCTTTTGTATTTGGTTGTCCAAATATTTTAAGAGTTCCTTTTAAGCTATTCACATTCCTTTCTTACTAACTGAAGATTTCACAAGATCGACTTTTAAACTTGTTTATTTCATTCCCATGAAAATAGTGAATGTAAAAACAAAGAAAGATGAATTGTCACCTGGGGACTAATGAAGTCACAGAGCTTGTAACCCTCAGTGGCTCCAAATCCACCAAATTCCCTTAGGTCTTAATGATACGAAGTTAGAACATGTACACCACTGTGTTTGTTAGAGGAAGGAGATGAGGGATGGAGCCAAACTAGCAGCGCTGCCTTGGGTCTTTACTGAGCCTCTGAGTGAACATGAGACACACGAGGGCCTCATCTAGAGATCTGACTCTGGCTCTTCCTGTCTGGGCAAGCCTTTCCTGGGAAGACAACATGGTATAGGGTGACAGTTGGGAGCCAGCCTTTGTGTATGTTTACAGCCAGTTCCCTGACTTCTTTTGTGACTTTCTGTGCTTTGAGAGATTTATTTTATATCAAAGTAACTGAACATGCTACATTTACAGATGGTAAGTCTGTCTATGCATGGGGGGAGTGCCAGTAGTCCTTCAGAAATATCTCATTTTGAACACAAAACAGGCAGGAGAGCACAAAGCTTGGTCTTTGTGGGGAAGATATATTGTTGAGACTCCAGGGATGACAGAATCTGGAGGCCTATGATACCACTATCTCACCCTTACTTATCATTCTTTGTTCTTTGTTTTCATTATCAAGGGAATATGAACCTTCCAAAGGATGGGAGCTACTTAAGTCAGTGCCTGAAGCATTATTTGTCCAGTAGGTGGGAGAAAGGATATTGTTTACTTATTTAGACAAAGGGGGTCTTAGTCTAACATTAATTTCAAATTTTTAATAGTTGTGAACTAACTAATGGATTTGACTAGTGTAAGTGATTTTCAGCAAGCAGTTGTTGGCCATAGGAACAGATCTATTGAGAAATCATGAGTTTGTACAAGAAGTCAGAATGAAGAGAGGTAGAATCCTTCTCTTACCATGGAGATGGGGAGAATGCTCCAAGGCTCTGCAAAGCTTCCGGGCAGGCTGCCATTCAGACAGCTACTCTGAGTCAGGGAAGGGAACTCTACTGAGCACAGTGCCTCAGATGGCTTGTCTTGGAAGGAGAAAAACATAACCCATCAGAGCACAAGGAATGCTCGTCTGTAAACACTAAGTCCCAGCTGAGCAGTCCATGGAGAAACCTGCCTCGCCACAGACTAGCATCTCAGGATGAAAAAACAAAAACAGAAAGCAAAAAACATTCCGGAGCACTTCAAAGGATAATCAATATCTGACATTCATTGGTTATTTCCAGGAGAAATTATGTCAAGTGTTTTATATACTTTATCTTATTTAAACCTGAAATCAACTTTGTAAGGCTTTTGCTCTTGTTTGCTATAAATTTATTCGTGGAAGTGGCTAAGAGTTCCCAGCCCCTGCTGGTCTTCAGGTGCCCTGGGTTCCCATCCAGCAATGCAAACAAAACAAACATAAACCAAACAACCCCTAGAGTAAACAAAGATCATATCAAAACACAAACAAGGCCATTGGTACATCATACCTCTAAAAGCTGGGGTGGTTTGTTTCGGTGTTTTTGAATAACTGGGACTGAAAGGCAGAAAACCTATAAGTGCATTGGCCCTGGGCCTCTTTACATAAAGTGACCACCTGTCTCAATTCGCTCATGGAATTGAGCCTGACTTTGGCAGACAAAGTAAAACCCTCCAGTCCCTGGCACAGCAGACTAGTTGGCTGTTTCCCTATATTAAAGATATTGTAAATAAGAAATTGAAGCACCAGAAGGTCTGGGGTAGAATATAAGCCTCTCGTATTGTTACAGGTTTCCCAGGTGGTGGGTATTGTAATGAAAAAGAAAAAAAGTGCCCTACCACCAAAAGAGTTCCCGTAAAGTTGAGTATCTTCATTTAGACGCTGCAATTGTGCGTCCACCTCAGCCTTAAACTTGATGCCCATCTGGTTCATAATTTGGCACACATAACCACATATAAAATAGCTACAGATTAAAAGCAAATAAAGGCAATGAGCAAGTACAGGAGAAAAATGTTAATTGAAAAAATATGCAAGAGGTAAGGGTGCAGACCTGAGGTAAGCAAACCGATGGGGTCGGGGGATGAGAAGCAGAAATCCATGCCAAAGGCTTGGGGCTACAAGGCTGGGAGAAAGAGCATATGCCTGGCCTCTACGTGATTTTACCTCTGGACATCTCTCCCGGCCTTGGAGGCTCCTTTCTGGCCAACGGGGCTGCCGCTTACAGCTTGTGTCGTTACAACTTGGACCATTCCACTAGCTACTAATAATACTGAATACATGGTGTCTAAGCTTGTTTATAGCACACACATTCCTTCTTGCAGTTAGACTATGATAACCTTTGGCAAGAAGTTTATATACTTTGCCTTGTCTTCTCTGAGAAGAAATTTTCCTTCTGCTCTCACATGGTCTCAGAGAAACAAAGACTACCATATTTAGTGGAAGACAAAACTTCAGAATCTTAGAAAAATATTGACATAGAGAACCTTATCCCTGAGAACAAGATTAAAATGAAATGGACCAACGCAAAATCCCCACTGAGATTTATAGGGTTTAGAAGCTAGCTTTTTCTCATGTTCACATGTGACTTTAAGTTGGCCCCTAGCACTAAATCAATGCTAATTTTAGTTCACTCCATGTTGTTGGAAATTCAGGACTTAAATTCTAATTTGGGTAAGTGGGAAAGTTATCCCACAGAGCTGCCCAACTGGGGCCTGGCAAAAGAACATTGATTTTGAAATAGGCAAAGAAACCATGCTCCAAGGACTACAGCTTCTCTAATTAAAGTTTGAAACATCACTTTGTGTTATTTTCAAGATCAGTTTAAATTACATGCACATATCATTTTATAAAGTTTTGTTATTAATCTGTAAGCCAGCATATGCTGACAACCTCTCCTCTCTCAAGAGCATCTTAATAGACACCTATGAGTATACGTAGTCAGGTGGCCAGCTCTGCATGTTCTTTGTTCACTCCCTTTACTTGACTTTGCACCATCATAATTTTAAAAAGCATGCTTGTATATTTATCTGTGAGTGTCTGTGTGCCTGCACATATAATATTGTAGTGTGTCCCTGTGTGTGTGTGTGTGTGTGTGTGTGTGTGTGTCGGGTTGAACTCCTGTGGAACTAGGTGTCCTACCTCATCATTGTTTGCTTATTCTTTTGAGGCAAAGTCTCTCCTTGCACACACAAGTCACATTGTCTCCCATGGACTGGAAGACTATAGTCCTCAAGGACTCAGGTCCTCTTGAAGCTGGGGTTAAAGGCATGGGATGGACGCCTGGTTTATTTGTATGGCTTCTGGGGCCGGAACTTTGGTCCTTAGGATTATACCTATTACACATCAAGTGCCATTTAAAGTGAAGCTGTCTCCCAGTCCTCCTTGCCAGTGTTACACCATCCTTAGCTCATATATTTAAACGGGACTGAGAGAATGGGCTGCATTTGTTCAATTGTACATTCACTCATGCACCCTGTATTTGCTGGGTACCTGTTATGTGCCAGGGTTTGCTTTAGAAGCATAAATCACCCTTATCCAACTTTTCCTGGCTCAGGTTTCTGTTAGAAACGAAGCTGCCGATGTGAGTGGTATCCAGGTACACAAGCATCTCCAGGGCTTTAACTGTGAATGACCAAGGAAGGATTCTTATTACAGTGACTGCTGGGGGAGGCATTTAATCATTGGGTTAATAATGTAGCCAACATAGAGAGGTAAAAAGAAAAGTATCTGAAATAACTTGGTAGAAGCCCGAGAACGATAGTTCGAGGGGAGGCCTACAGGGTCCGGAGTTCGTTTGTCTCCACTCATCATTCAGGTTTGTGTCTTGCAGCACCTGAGTTGAATTAAATCCTGCAGTTCCACACAGATTAAAGTGTACACACATGGAGAATGCAAAATGAAAATCAGCCTTTATATATTGAAAGGACTCTAATCACCTTAATTTCCCCCACCCCCATTCCTCAATAGCTTACAAGGAAAAATCCAGGAGGGGGAAAAACCCAGTCAATTCTTGCTAGAAGATGAGTTACATTTGTTCAGCAGCAGAAAGCTGAAGGACATCAGATGTTCCCTTGTCTGTGCTCTATACATGTATGCACTGAAAGTTGGAGTAAACAGTTTTTAAGCCCAGCATATTTCCCCTCCGAGTCGGCCAGATGTGATGCTTAAACACTAAGCGGAGGTTAGTAATCAGGCCCTTCTTCGATGGCAATCAGTTTCACTGATCATTCAAAGAAGTGTTTCCTATGAGTCTTCATTCATTTATGACATAGTGTATAGATTCATTTACATCGGCTCTACGCCGGAGCCAGCATTTGCCATTTGCTTAGCTTCACAATGTCTCAACTGCCACCCTAGCAATGCACTGAGCTGAATTACTTTAGCTACACATTCTAATTCATTGGGATTGGTGAAGATGCTTTTCTGACTGATAAGGATTCTAACATGCCTTTATTCTGAAGGAACATACATATCCAGCTCAAAGACTGTAGCAATTAAAAATCACACAAAACATTGTAAAATATATTCTCATTTTATTTTCCACCCAATGCTGTGAAATTCCAACAAAACTGCACCTCATTGGAATTACTTTTTGTAACAAAATGTATGTGTATGTGCGTGGCTCTTTGTTTGTTTTTAACACTTGTTGCTTTTTCATGCCACATTAAATAAAATCTCTAAGTAAGTCCGAAAATGCAGCTGCTTCTGCTCTGATAAGCAGCACAAATTATCTTTAAAAAGAAGAGCCTTCATTTTGGTATATCTTTGGTCAGACAGGAGCTTCCCCGTTGCATAATGTGACTCTCACTGATTGTTTAAAAAGTAACAACTATGTCACTAAGCATTAGTGTTCAAGAAACAATGTCCACAGTCCTGGGGAGCTCAGGCCAAAGCAGAGCAGGAAGAGCCTTCCTATCCCCAGCACTGGGAAGACCAGGACACTGCAGGTCAGATGGGCACCCTCCGAATCCATCAGGAAGGCCACTGGGTTTAAAATGAGTGCTCTCAAATTAAGTGATTCTTTTGCACCAGTGACAACTACATTCAATTACCTTTAGCCAAACTTAAGGAGCCAGCTAAACACATAGGTGTTGCTTCATCAGAATGAGCCTGTCATTTAAAATACCACTTTGACAGACTTTGAGCAAACAATGGTCATGAGGATCCACTTTATTTATTTTATGGTGATTTAATGATAAAAATATGTATAGTACTTATTTGTACCATCTTTTTCGACTTCCTCAAAATTAAGCACTTTTAATATATTCTGGAAAGCATAATGACTGCTATGCTATTCTCATATTTTTCAGATTTACTGCCAACATATAATTTATTTAACTTTTTCCTAGTTGTGATAAAAATGGTTAACTTTGGAGCTACTCTTTCAACAACATTTTAGGAGATCATCACACTATCGTTCCCTGCAAGTACGATATTGCACATCATATGTCTAAAAAACTCTTGATTTGAATTAGATGACTAAGCTTAGTATTCTGTTTGTATACCTATTCCGGACAAGCTCCCTGCACCCAAGCTCACTCTGCCTGTGCTCATCTGCTTTGTTTTGTGTTCTAACAGAGCAGAAATGTCAGACCTCAACATGTTTAAGGAAGGTCTAAGGAAGGTCTAAGACTCAGTCGGGTTTCCAGTATTGAGTCAACTCCAGAATGACTTTTGCTGTTTTATAATACCACTGACAAAAGACAGCTTCACTGTTACACTCAAATCCCTTTCCGGAATTAATGCTTGATCCTGCTAGAAGTTTAAGAGTTGGATGGGGAGGAGTTGTGTTTAACCACGCTCTGTACTAATAAAGAATTCATTCTCTCTCTCTCTCTCTCTCTCTCTCTCTCTCTCTCTCTCTCTCTCTCTCTCTCTTTCTCTCTCTCTCTCTCTCTCTCTCTCTTTCTCTCTCTCTCTCTCTCTCTTACTGTTGTGATGGTCGGGCGGCTCCAGAAACCACACCAGGCTAAACAGTTCCATGTGAGGTTTATTGAAAGAGAGGGGGGCAAAGTGGCAGGAAAAAGAGAAGGGGGGGGAGAGAGAGAGAGAGAGAGAATAGGCAGAGGGCTCTTCCATTTATATATGGAGAGTGACTTAGCCACAGGTAAAGGTGGGAGGTGGGCCAAGTGGATTCTGGGAATATGGTTGCTGTTGCCTTGGCAACAAGTGTGTGGGTTGCGCTGTCGCCTGGGTGTGACGTCACCGGTTTGGAGGGCCTTACTTTCTGACTTACTTTTTTACTTTCTGACTGACTGACTTACTTATTTTGCAATACTGGGGAATGAACATATGGACTCACACGGGATGCTCTGCTCCTGAGCTATATTCCCAAGCCCTTTGTTGGCTTCTTGTTTTACAACATGACCTCTGTGGACCTATGCTGCCCGTGTGGTCTTGAACACACACTAGAGACACAGCTTGGCATCGAGATTTACCTGTAAGTTCCCTTACTTCTTCCGGGTAGTAGGGATCTCAAGCCTGCATCCCAGATCTGGCTTAGAACCAACGCATCTTAGTGCAGAGCCATGAGCTACACTTGCACATCAGTTTTAGACCCTGCAAAACCTTGATAGGCAGACTGCATGGTCTGAGTGGTTCTTGAAGATAAGGAACAGGCACAATTGCAGCAAGTTACCGTTCCAGTGACCTAGAAGCAATGTTGCAGTAAAATACAGGGAACAGGGATGCATTTGCATTGAAAGCTTGAATTTTATAAATACTGACATTTTCTCCCCCAGAGATCAAAAGCTAAATTCCAGGAAAAGTGAGATAATTCAAAAATAGCAGCACCCCTTTCTTATCTAAAAATCCTCTGCACAAGGAGAATAGGAATCATGTCAACAAGGTCAGCACTTGGAACAGGCAAGGGACATTTGGGCTTCATGATTTGTTCTATATCTTTGTGTCTTCAGGGCAGCACGGAATTTACACTCTCATTGTTTGCCATGGTAACTATTATGTGCCCAAAGAGTATCCTGGAGGCACATGCTAACTTAGAGATAAAATTTGCCTTTTCAATTTAAGTATTTCTTCTAGAAACGATATGGGAAAACTCTTTTTAGTAGTCTATAACACAAATAACAACTATAAGCACATGGAGAATGAGGGGCTTTACATTTTATACTCCACTAGACGAGTGCTTACTACATGTGTTCCTACTCCTGAGTGTACCTTCATCAGCTCTAGGCCATTACAATATTTACAAGGCGAACAAACAAACAAAAAGTTTAAAGGAAATCTCTATGAATGATAAGAATAGATTCTTGCAATTCAGTGCAAGAAAAACTCTGCAGAACACGTGTACTAGATAGTCTAGGAAAGAAATCAGAGTCTTTCAGGATTCAGCAGGAGCCTCAAGTTCAGGACCCACATGGTAGGAGGAGAAAAACCCACTTTCACACTCTGTCCTTTAACTTCCACATGTGTGTTGTGGCTTATGTCCTTCAACCCCAAGAACACACAAAAATAAATAAATAAAAGTGAAATTAAAAAAAAAAAAGTAAAGTGAGCTCAGTAATTAACCTAAAATCTCAAGTTTCTGTGTGAAGAAAGTTAGTGGCTAGCAAGGTAATACAAACATAGTGTATTCTTATGAGCAGTAATAATTCCAGAAAATGGCATCATGAATCAGAAAGGGGGTGAAGAAAGATGGGGGGCATTGGATGGGGCTAAAGAGGGTGGAAATGTCAATACAGAACTCATATAGGAAAGCCACAAAATATTTAAGATGTTATTAGGAGAATAGAGGAAATATACAAAGTCCATCAGACCCACCAGCAGCTGCTTAACTTTAGAAGTCAGAAAATGTGTCATTGGCACATTCTGTGTAATCATGGAGCTTTGGAGACAGAGCATGTCTGAGATACGTTTGTAAAAAACGTTGTGCACTGGCTGAACACAGAAATGCTCATTGAAGATTCCTTAAAGGAGGCTGGAGAGATGGCCAGACAAACCAGGTCCAATTGCCACCCACATGCTGAAGAGCAACTGTTTGTTACTCCAGGTCCAGGTGATCCCGCACCCTTTTCTGGCCTCCAAGGGATCCAGTTACCCACAGACAAATGAGGAAGAAAGCAACCATATGCTGAAAATACAAATAAAACAATCTTAAAAAATAAATAAATGAAAAGTTCCTAAATGATACGTGGCCATAAAAAATGTCTATGGTAAGAGACAGAGAAAGAAAGACACACACACACACACATACACACACACACACACATACACACATACACACACACACACAGAGAGAGAGAGAGAGAGAGAGAGAGAGAGAGAGAGAGAGAGAATACAGAAAGAACTTGAAGACACCGCACTTCCTAAGCCATGAAAATAGGGCTTTGAATCATTCTAGACCCTCTTCACAGAACCACGTCCTAAGTGCAGTAATCATCTCAGCATTTCCTCTAAGTCTCATGCTACAGTCTATGAGACCCAAGTGCTGGACCTGTTACTCTGGGCTCTGTGGTCTGGGAGAATCAAGGGACCCAGATAAGTCTGTAAGTGACAGGAGAAATCTGTGCATAACAGCATTAGTAAGGACTGTACTTCTAATGACCTCCAAAGTGTCTGTCCCCGGTGGTAAATTACAAAGGTAATCAATATCATAGTAAAGCTGTCCAGTCCCAGTCTATCAGAGTGACTCTGAATTAATAGTTGTTCTTTATTGATTATCCTATCATGAAAATGGAGAATTTGGGAAATAACTGAGTGCCTCGGTTCCAGTCAAGTTGTTGAGGAATGAAAGGCGGAGTGCATTCGGGCTCACCGGGCTTTGAATATAAATCTTCTCCAAGGTGCCGAGTATTACTCACAGTATGTCAGTTGTGCCTCAGCTGAAGGATTTATGCAATGTCTTCTTGGCACAGGAGCAATCTACCATAATTACCTATGCTCTGAATTGCTCACAAAATGCACCCATGGTGGGAGGCAGGTATGAATCACAATTAGCCTGGTTGCCAATGATACTGGGGGTAGATTGATCTGCATGTGCTCGCGTGCCAGCCGATGAGAACCTGACTTAGAGCAGGTGTAGGGCTTTACTCGAGCTTGATTTAGGTCATGCTTGCATTTGCATAATATTTTTGGGAAAACCTAGTTTTCTTTCTCAAAGGTGACAAATAAGTCAGACGTAAACTTTTATTTTAAAACTCCGGACCAGTCAGTAAATCCCATGGGACTTCCTACTTTGTAACTCTCGGGTTGCCATCTTTTCTTTTGCTTCTTTGTTGCGGGAGTGGGAGTCTACGACTCCTTGCCTGCAGCTGCATCCTGGTAGATGCCTTAGCTCCTTAGGGTACTGCATCTACACCGACCACAGGTCAGACTCTTACTGATTCAGATCATCCGTCATGTCTCAAGCCAAAGGACTCCTGAGGAAATACTTGGGCTTTCCAAAACAGAAAAGGGACACGCTGGGAGACAATGTCCTGTCTTAAGAGGTTGTAGAGTTCCAAGCCTTCATTGAGGTTTTGGTAGTTTCTGTTGGCAAAGAGAAATTCTGTATTCTCCAGTAGAGTCTCACTGGGCATATCGGTCACACTTCGGTCAGGGCCCTATGCCTGGGAGTAGCTGGTAAGTACAAAATGGGATCTTTTGTGAATGTTTTTTTCATTTTTCTTTGTTTGGTTATTTTTTGTTCTTATTCATCTTTTATTTGTTTTGATTTTCAGTTTTGTGGATTTGAAGGATTTTGTGTGTGCATGTAGTTTTGTATTTTTCTTCTGTTTTCCTTTCTTTTATAAAGAGAGAGAGAGAGAGAGAAAGAGAGTTGAGGAGGAATTGGGGGAAGAGAGAAATATGACCAAAATATATTGTCTGAAGCATTTTTTTTCAATAAAAAAGATTTTGGTAATTTATAAAGATAAAGGAGGGAATAAATCCATGCTTTTCTCCCATTGTGGCCAACAGAGAACTAAAAGTCTTTAAAGAAAAGACTGTTATTTGCTACAGTTTGTATAAAACTAGAGGATACTAAGCTAAGTGAAGTAAGCCAGGCACAGAAAGAAAAATAGAGATCTTACTTCTGTGCAGACTCTAAAGCCCAAACGTATAGAAATGGAGGATGCTGTGGTGTTCTCCAGAGTCTGGGTGAGGAGGAGGAGAGAGCAAGAAAGAAAAGAAGTCAAAGCGCACACAGTTTATGCTGAGCAGAGGCATACGCTTCGGCCCCTTGCTCTCCAGAATTGTGATTGTATTCAATAGCAATGTATCCTGTATACATAAAAAGTTAAAAGAATGGATCATAAGCAACAGTTAGGGGAAGAAGTCTGCTCAGATAATATATCATTCTATAATCTACAGTTACATCAAAATATCATCTCGTGATATATAACTATCGTTCATTGGTAAAGACCATGACCGTTTGAAAAGCACTTCTCCTCAGTAGTGGGTCGTGTGTGTATGTGTGCATGCAGATGCTCGTTCGTGGCCTGCTCAAAGTGAAGACCTAGATGTGAAAGAAAGCTGTGACAGCCTAACTCAGCATTCAGAATCAGGGGCAGGAGGTTTTCTGGACCTTTCAAGGCCAATCTGGTCTACATAGTGAGTCCCAGGCCAGCCTGGACTACATAGGATAAGCCTGTCTTTAAAACAAACAAACAAAAAATCCACAATTCTTTTAAAAAGAAGTTACATTTAATATATTACATTGGGAGACCCTATCTCTTAACAAAATAAAAAGCAATAATAATGAAGAAAAGTGTTTTAAAAACTTAGCTGGGGACTGGAAAGATGTCTCAGCAGTTAAAAGCACTAGCTGCTCTTCCAGACATCCTGAGTTCAATTTCCAGCAACCACATGGTGGCTCGCAACCATCTGGAATGGGATCTGATGCCCTCTTCTGGCATACAGGTGTACATGCAGATAGAGCACTGATATACCAAAAAAATAAAAATAAATAATAAAATAAAATAAAAAAATAAGATAATAATAATAATTTAAAAAAACTTACTTGGATGCTCACTTTGGCTCAATACTTTAGAGACATCTCCCCTCAGTCAGTCCTTGTAAAATTTGCATGTAAAATAAATTAATCTGTTTTCAAATTGGAATCCACCTAACAATATTGAGAATAAAATTATTTCCTGTTAGTTTTACTACAGCGTATATCTGCAGCTGCCACCAAACCGAGAAATCTCTTCAAAATAGAGGGACATAAATGAAAGCAGGGGTAAAAAGAGGTTAATGAGAATGGAATTTAAAACTCTGAAAGTTTAAAACAACTTGCAAGAAACTTTCCAAAAGTACTACTTCTCCTGTTGGAAAGGATCCCATGCTGCAAACACAATTATTGTTGACATGAAAGCAGTCTTACTCTGTCTTTGAACTGATCATATCCTATGTGAAGAAGCACGTAAGAACAATAGCAACAATTTACATATTTTAATGCTTTTCATTTCAGTAATTTTTCATGGTGCTTTGCAAACTCTAAGGGATGCGGAGCAATTTCAAGTCGAAACCACACGTAACCAGAGGGACGAAATTGCAGGTTTGAAATCCACAAAGGCAAGGAACATGTTCTCTTTTTTGTGCCTTTTGTGGACAGGGCAGCAGAGGGTGTATCAAAGGCTAGCATAGTCGTTTTCTTCAGCAAGCATGTATGCAGCAGAACTGAAGGATGGGCGAGTCTTAGGTCCTTGCAGAACATGCCGCTAACATGGCACTGCTAGGCGTTTAGGGTTTCTGGAAAGACTGGGCCATTCTTTTTCCCACTCCTGTCCACCCAGGCATCTCAGTCCAGCCCAAGCTTTGAGAATACTCCATTGCACTGATGGTCGAGGCTCCAGCCAGGTTCCTGGAATGCAGGGCCATGAAAAGTTCCCCTGGACTCACAGAAAGACAATTTCTCTTTCACTCAAGAAGCAAGGAGGCACTCATTTCATCTCCTGTCTCCAGGGATGACTATGGTATAATCGACACATAGAAGTTCTAGGACACTTTGGGGGAGATTTGACCTTCCTGACAGCTCACTGTGCCTTGTCTTCAATGACCTGCCTCCAACACTGGCTCCTCCTGGCTCTTTAAAAATGAATATTCTTCAGTATTCCCCTGAAGAAAGGGGAAACAGGAAAACCTACTGCTTATGTCTCAGTAAAAAGCTCACACTGTGCTCCAGCTCAAAGTTCACACTGTGCTCCAGCTCAAAGTTCACACTGTGCTCCAGCTCAAAGTTCACACTGTGCTCCAACTCAAAGCTCACACTGTGTTCTAGCTTTCCTCACACAAGGTTACAAAGTGCTAGGAATTAGAAGTTTAAGGAAACACCATTTGTATTTTAAACTGGGTACCTTTTTTGCCTCACCAACAATGACTGAGCAGCAAGGCCATATTTACCAACTCTGAGTTCTCACAGAATGCAAGAATAAAGTAACAGCTATCAGAAAGTCATTCAAAAACCTGTCTTAACTGTGACAACACACCTGAAGCTGGCTGATCCAAGCAAGCTTCACACACACACTCGTCTTGTTGACTTTGGGAGATGGGGTGGATCTGAGAGGAGTTTGGGATAAGAAGTAAATATGATCAAAATATTTTGCAATAAAATCTCAAATAACTAATTAAATATGGGGGGGGACGACAGACTTATAAGTAAATGGTGAAAAACTAGTGTGTCATTCAGTTCAGATATTATACCTGGGGTGAATACTTGTGTTTACATTGGCCAAGTTGTTCAAGGCATGGCTAACCTATGCCACAAATAACATAGGTTCCTGAGCAAAATAAAGTGTTTTATCCATAGCATGTCAGTCTAGAAAGGAAGACAAGCTAGAAACACATTATACTATGCTCAGAGAAGTCATATAAAGTGCCTGTCTAGAGTAGACCTCATTGGCACCCGAAGGGTTGTCTTCTGGGGAGATCCTATTTCCTACCCGAGACCATGGACTGTATCTTGGATATTGTAGGATGGGCTGTGTGCATTTGAGGAGGTGGTTCGGTAGGAAGGAGAAAAAACAAAGAGAGAAAACCTGAAAAAATAGAAAATGTACATTTTGAAAATAACTCAGTTTGCCTATCAGAGAGAAAGAGGGGAGTGGGAGACAGAAAGAAAGAGCATAGGCCCAGATGCTAGGGAGGCCTGCACTAAAACCTAAACCTTCAAACAAGATCGTGGGGAATTGGAAAATGGTGACACTGTTAGGAACTGCCAATAGGGAAGGAAAAAAACAAACAAACCATAGGCTGCCAATTCCGAGCTTGGCTTCCATAGATACATTCTGGTATTTGAAAAACAAGAGCAGGTGTCTAACATATCCTTTTGTGCTTGGAGAAACAGGACCAGAATAGAACTCTTGGCACAATGTGACCATAAAGGCCTGTATCTAATAAATATACCTTATGAAATAAATCTTTTGAATAACATGTGAAAGCAAGTGTATGCCCATTTTAATATGCCCTAATACATTGTAGTATTATTACCAAATAGGAATGTATATATTATATATGCATATGCAAAAACAGAATATGTATTTTGATATATATATTATATATTATATATATATATAATTTCTTCTCAAATCAAAAGGTGAACCAGGATACAAAGTAAAGATACTGATGTGGATTGAAACATTATCCCTCAGTCTTTCATCAAGAGCTATGATAAGATTCTTTTGCAGGGATCTTTCCCACTCTCCTCTCCCTCACATCTGACCTGACGAACCTCTGCCCCAGAAAAGCAAAGTCATCTCAAAGTTAACTCATGTGGAACTCAACTGGTGGGATAAAACAAGTGTGTGTGTTTGTGTGTGTGTGCATGTGTGTGTGTGTGTGTGTGTGTGTGTGTGTGTGTGTGAGTGTGTGTGAGAGTATGTATGTATGTGAATGTGTGAGTGTGTGTCTATGTGCTATGTGAGTGTGTCTCTCAGAGACACACACATATGCACACCCACACCACACACACACACACACACACACACACACACACACACACTTGTTTTTTTCCCATCAGTTGAGTTCCATACACACACACACACACATATACATATATATATATGAGAGAATATGTGTATGATGTGTGAATGTGTGTCTATGTGAAAGTGTATATGTAAATGTGTGTGTGAGAGTGTGTGTGTGTATATGTGAGTGTGTGGGCTGTCATGTCTGTGTCCTCCCCCTCCCCCTTCCTTCCTTCCCCCTCTCCTTCCCTCCCCGTTCCTTCCCCAGTCCCCCTTCTCTCTGTGTTCAACAACTCCAAACACAAATTCAGTTAGTGTGACTAAACTTCTGAGCCCATCGAACCAGAACTTGAGATCAGTGAATTAAGTTCAGATATGAAAAGACATGGTGACATACACGGCAGAATTAGTATTTGCATGAACAGTGATTTAAGCTAATTAGAAAACTGAGAACTTTACTGTTAGGAAGGGCCCTGAAAGTGTCTGTCTAAGAAGGTATCATTGATTTAAGTAGAAACTTCACTTTTATTTTCTATATGAAATTATACATTCTGTTTTGAAAACAGCTGCCATTGTTGATGGGAAAGTGTTTATAGGCTTCCAAAGGAACAGATTCTATAGTGTGTGGTTCGAAGAGAAAAACTGTACAGATATTCCCTTCAGAATCGCACTGGGGCCACGTTACCTTTTGCTGCACCCTGACCAGTCTAGGAGTTGAAGAGCCGACCTGCAAAACTGAACTCTTCCTCAGCACGTCACAAACTGAAATAATTGAGAAGCTAGCACAATCTAACCAATAGTTACCAGACAACATTTGCTGTAATCCTCAGCGGCCAAGCAAGAACAGAAGTATCTGCAGTCCCTTGCTCTGCACAGATCTCAAGAACACGAAACTCTAGAACATCTGCAGTATACATCCCACTGCCTGAGGATTCCTTCTGTCACTGATTTGTCTTGAAGCGCTCAACAGCAGTGCTGGCTTGGACTGGGTCTTCTCAGAATTCAAAGTCTTAGATGCTGCATTTGCAGTCCGGTTACATTGTTCATATAGACCCAGATGATCAGCATTGGGCCCACAGACTACAGACTCCCCAAATCTATGTTCAGTGTTAACTGAGATGGACTCCTGTGTCTACAAGAACCTATTTCCCACAGTTGCTGCTTATGTGTGTAGCTGAACCTACATAAACTTATGTGAAGAATAAACACCACAAAGAAGCAGAGGGTTGGCATAGGAAGCTTGGCCCAGAGGCTCAATTCCCACATGAGAAATCATTTGGTTAGTTCTTGTTTAGCAAATTAGAGCTATCTGTCATGATATAAATATCTACCTGTGGAACGAAGGAGGCACAAAGGATTTGAGGGCGAGTCTCCGTGGTGTTTGGAGTGCCACAGAGCGATTAGAGGATTTTTTACAAGCTTTATCAGAGCAGTGGTAGAAGTTAAGTCTGGAAAAGCAATTTCCTGTCTCTTTGGAAGTGCATTTGTTTATTTATCTATGGACAGCTCAGTGATCACAGTTTGCAGTATTTAATCTCTCACTTCCTATCAAGCCCCTAAAACAAAATTGTCAGCTTATCGGTGGGACTTTAGAAGCCCAAGTGCAGCTGGAAAGACAGTGAAGTTTGAATAAAAGAATTTAAAAGTTATCCATTTCTCACCAGAGTGGCTCTCTCGCCCCCAGCAGCAGGAAAGGGCAACTTCCAAGCACAACCCCCTGCAAGATGAAGCTGCCCAGGGCAAGGTGAAGCTGCACTCTCATTTCTTCTGCCTTGGAAACAGGTGGATTCCAATTAAAGAACACATAGCACCGTCTAGTGCACACACATTTGGTTCCTAAAGGAATTAATGAGTAAAGGAGACAGAGGTTCGGGACAGGAGGGTTACAGCAGAGAGTTAGCCAGGTCCGTGAGGGAGATACCTCCATTTAGTGTCTGGAAATCCACTTCCTAGGAAACCTGAAAGCGCAACGCTGCCTCACAGAGTCTCCCTGTGATTCTTCTTCGAAATTAGCATACAAGGTATTAGACACATTGTGGCATTTTTACACAGAGTACTTTAGTAGATTCTCCTTGCCCATTATCTCCTTTGTCTCCTCTTACTGCTGTTCACCTTGTAACTATTCCCCAGTTCCTTTCCCATTATCATGACCATGTGTCCTTTGGTCTCTGACAGGTGTGCCACTTTCTTCCAGAGAACAAAGGCTGGGGCAGAGGCAGTCTAGTTGCCATTATAGTTACCAGAGGCTTCCGGGATTTAGTACCCAGGCCACCGATTATGCTGAAGTATGCACCTCAGTCCTGCACAATGGAGGGTTTTCTTTGCCTAATGCTAGAAGTGCTTCTGTTGACATACGCTGCCCTTCGCAGAGTAGAGTCAAGATGCAGACCCACTGGGGATTCCCATGGGCATTGTTTCAAAGGTTACCATCATTGCATCTTGCTGGGGGAAAAATGTCAGCAAACATACAGTCGCCCAATAGGAATGTGAGTTATCTTTTCCATTTCAGGAGAAATCAATTTCAGAGATAAAGTTCTTGGTGGAGCCAAAGAAATAACAGTAGACAACTACCATATCAGTGTGCCTCTCCTACACAGAAGACTTAGGACTTTATAAAGGAGCATTATTCCAGAAACCTAGAAAAGCTCATTCTTCAAAGGGCAAGGATGAATATCATCGCACCCACTACAAGTTCTATCTTCCCCTACACACGAGTCTTTCTTTGAGTGATTTAACTTAAAAGAAGGGGAGAACATTAGGGTAAAATGTGGAGATAAGAAACTTCTTCCAAGAGTTTAAAAATTCTCCAGTCTTTCTACCTTTAGTGAGCAGTATCCATCCACTGAAATGCATACCTACTGAGCCTAAGTATTGACATCCAAAGCAAACAAGAGCACAAGTGTGCAATGCTAACCTTTCCCTTGGGCATCTGTTGGCTAAGCATCAAATGTGAGCTAGATTTCAAACAGCAGGGCCTTTCTATAGCGCAGAAACTCCTGCCACACAATCCACATTGACATATTCTGGCTCTCAGGTGACTAAAAGTGTACGCTAAGTTTCTTGAGTTGGAGTGTGAAATCACCCCTTTCCTGGGACAGGTATGTGATGTCACGATGCCTTCCACGCTCATGGATCAGGATGGATTGCCCTCCCTCCTCACCCCAGGGACACATCCTCCCATCATGGTCTCGCTTTGATACCTGGCATATGAGAGTCTCTTCAAGTCACCAACAAATGTCTTTAAAACTGTTGATTGTTGCAATGCACAGAGATTAGACAAAATGCAAACTTTAGAAACCAAAGGAAGTGATTCTCCATCTTATGGGTTGTCCTCCATTCACAGCGGGTACCTCCCAAGCATTTTGAATGTCCACCAAGCTAACATTGAATTAAGCCACGGAATAGAAATCCACATAGGTATGCATACTGTTCACCATGTCTTTATTTATAAGAACAATCGCAAACCTCAATTTTATGTATTATCTTATTAAAATTGTCTTTATTCCCCATCTTTGAAGAACTCATGCTGTAGGGCAATGTCACAGTGTTTGCTCCAGCATGCACATGCTGATATTCTGCCCCTATGTGTGGCAAGAAATAGCATTCTTTTACATTTACCCGAGGAAAAGAAGGGCACCCTTTGACAACTCTTCCTTTAAATGTCCCCTGCTACTCAGCCATATGCAGGAATTTCTCCTAGTGGGAAGAAATGATTAATTATTTATCTCTTATAGGTGAGTAAGTTGTTTTCATTCCTAAGACAATTGGTAGGAAGGACTACAGTGGAAGGCTTCAAAGCTGCTGGGTGAAAACATCAGGAGGGCACTGCTCCGAAAGAGAAGAGGAACCCAGAATATGTTACTTGGAGGTCTGAGCTACTACATTATATATTCTACCGCTATTAACTTGTACCCTCATTTCTATCAATGTCCCACTGAACTGTAATATAAATATCATGAAACTAATTAATATTCTAGATAAAAAATCTGGAAGAAACAGTCTTTTCTTTAAAAAAAACCCATTCAATTGTAGTGGGAAATTTGAAAGTATCTAATAATCTGCCTTGATCTATCACAAGAACAGGAAAGTGTGAAGTGAGAGGTTTCACACAATGTTCCACAGAGTGTGACAACTTCCAGGAACCCAGGGTCACCAAGCTCCTTCTCCTAGCTTCTCAGCCTTCTCCTGGTACCGCCTCCGTGCCCTTGACTCCATTATAGCTTCAGATATTAGAAACATATTCCACTTATCTCTCCATTATTGAAGGTAAGCATAACCAGAGTATATTCCATAGCTTGCTGATTACATATCTACCATATAGATATGTAGAAGTGTGTGTGTGTGTGTGTGTGTGTGTGTGTGTGTATGTGTGTGTGTGAGAGAGAGAGAGAGAGAGAGAGAGAGAGAGAGAATAACAATGGTATTGAGCAAGTTGTGTTGATGCCATTCATCTATTCATAAAAGCATTCTTCTATATTTATGTAAATCATCACCAAGGTGATATAAAATATGGTCCAACATAATGAGAATATGGTAATGAGATGCTGTGGTCTCATCAGAGTCTCTTACTCTATAACAATGAAGTTGAGACAGAGATGTTAAAGTTATATATGGCTATACTACCACCAACCCTAAGCAGGGTGGAAACAGGAGCTCCCAAGTTTCTGCTCAGATTAAAAGTGTCTTAAAATCAAGGAAGCAGGATACCTAAAATGTTGTTTATTCTTTAAAATTCAGACCCAGAATGAAAGGAAAGGTACAAAGAGACGACTGCTGGACACTCACCAAGGTGCTGACAATTTCTAGTTAATGTGGTACAACCTGCTGAATCCATCTGATCATTAATTCACAAACCTCAGCAGTAGGTATGACAGCTACTGTGCCCAGAGGCTCAGTCCTGCCTCAGCACTGCCACGGTAATTGTCTCTCGATGAAAGACATGCAGGCTGGCCCATAAATGTCGCAGCCATCACTGGCATGAGTCAGGCCTGCAGGTCCCCAGGTCCTGAGGGGATGAGAGCAGAGAATGCCTTTCTGCAGCTCTTCACTCACATGACGGGTGCCCTTTCCGGTTGTTGCAACTCCACAGCACACTGCCTGCTAAGCTGCCCAACAGCACAGTCATCCAGCTTCTCCAAGCATACCAATTAGACTCTGAGGGGGCTTTCCTAGGCTGAAATGCTAATGAAGGCAGTGGTAGAGCATGTAACTCCCTAGTCATAAATGCTTTTCTGAGGCCTTTCTTTTCTGTTTTTAATTTAAAACATATAGATAAGCAAGAGCTCATCTCTTGTGTGCAGCGCACAGCATCTGCCTGACACACAATTGGAAACTTCTCAGCCTTGACATCCAGAAAGAGAGCCCTGCTGAGCTCCCGAATGCGGTCTATCTAATGCACTGTGTGAAGTACACAGATCAGGTGAGCATTAGCTCTGTAAAACCATCGCGCTTCCATATGCCAAATTTTTCTTTAAGATTTTTTTTTTTTTTTTTACCGTAGACACACCTTCTAGGATCTTTTACTTCAAGACAGTTTGAAGAACACAAAAGTTGCAGTGACCCTCTCCCTTTTCAGAACTGTCTTAGCCCTGAAATTCAAATCAATTACAATAAAAATTTTATGGTATGTGGTTTTTTTGATCTCGTATACTCAAAATCCTTATACCAAAACAATAGAACTGATTAATAGCATATTAATAATACTGCTGGAGAAAATGCAGTCAAAGAAAATGATGATAGAGCATCTCAGGCCCTGTTGTGCAGAGCAAACAAACCTGGGCGGAGTGGGTAGAATTTAAGTTGGGGAAGAGAGTAGAGATGAAACAAAAGCTTGGTGTTGATCAGGAGAACTGGGAAGAAAGAGGATCTTCTAAAAGTTTACTAGATTTATATCCACAGGATGAAATGTGGGGGCTGTGTTTTCTGAGCTGACCTAACAGGTGGGTAGAGACATGGATATATGGTCACTGAGAGGAAACATAAAACTCCATAAATATAATTTACTCCCAGAACTCAAAACTCAGTGACTAGCAGAACAAAGAATCTATCCCCCTTCTAACATAGGCAACAAGACCACATACCCTCTCTTTCTGTGATTTTTAGACTCTATTTACAAGTGGGTCACAAGTTTGCCCAGACCTGTTGTGGTGACACCTCGAACAATTTGGAACCTGCAAACCAACATTTTGTTCTTGTAAAGTAATCAGGTCTCTACCTCTCACTGCAAGAAGATAGCTCAAAGACTAGGAGTTGAGTCGTACAAAGACAGCGATCGAAGACATTTTCTGTCTCCCTTCTGCTCTCCTTTGTATACTGTATTTGTCTGCATTAGAGAAGTGAACATAGACAGAGACCCTTTGAATTATCCCACACTGTTAAAGGAAGCATTGAGGTATATGCCTCACCAACATGAGGGTCCACCTCTTCATGAATTCTCTTCAGAATTACCTTTATGGTAATTCAGAAACATGGAAATAAGGCTCATGTGGAGAAGCTGCAGAATGGCTCACCTGATGCCCAGACAAATGTCAGAAATAATCTGGCATGCCATGGTATAGTTAGAGTGGTCAGTTGGAGTCCTTGAAGCTAACTATGCTTGCTTCATTCACAATCTGGTCATACTGACAATTATTTTACGCTAAACTGTTGAAATATGTAGCCTATTGTGGGGTGTGTTTATTTCTGTTTGATATTTTAATTGTGGTATCCCTTTTACTGATTATATATCCATCAACTTCAGGGATACATATTTTATCACAAGTGAGTTTAAAAATCAAATTATCAATTGCTGTAAGATAGATTTTTACTTTATCAAAGTATAGCTCTGAAGAACCTGATTAGGTTAGGCTTAAGCTGTGTATGAATGCTTACATGTCCTTTGTCCCCATATTCACATCCTGCATAATGACATTTAGATAAACAATGGAGAGATATATATCACCTATTTTATTTTAGGATACTCTGTGGTATTTGAAAGACAATAAAATTGATCAGCAACCAATTATATGAAATGTGTCCATGCCATTAAAAAGCACACATGTCAATATTTTTTAATGTTAGCTATCATGTCTATACTTTCCCCAAAAGAAAACAATACATTCACAGCCTCTCAGCAGCTGCTCTTTTTATTCTCATTTTCTGATTTTCAAATTACCTTGGCAAGACTGGAAACATTCTGGTGATAGGATAGCTGCTAATTTCTTGACTTTAACTTACCGATTTTTATCTCTCTTTGTTTCCATAAAGACAAATATTACTAATTCTCAAATACTTTGAAACAATTCCGTTCCGTGGGCTTCCCCAAATCATTGGACTCCATGAGTTTTCCTCCTCCCTAATCTCTCCCTCTTCCTCTCTCATTATTGCCCTGTTAACTCCAAACTTCAGGTTTCACTTATAGAAAAGATAGAAGGATCAAAACATCTCGAAATCTCCCTAGAAGACATTGTTACCGCATTCACAGTGTTGAGGAAGAGAACACCTCCAAAACTCGATGTGTTTAAAAACTTTAACACACACTGAGTATGGATGTGTTTCAATCCGTTGAAATTTATTAGAAAAAACATAAAGATTTATCATTCTTTCTTGCAGGCCATTCCTTCCTAGTATGGCTGAAGTGATTCTAAATGACTTTTCATCTAAGTGACTTTTCTCTTCATCATCATTAGTGAACATGTACATGCAAATTTTTGCCTGGTCATAAATGACACAAATAATTATCACAGTTTTGTGCTTTCTAATACTGGATTTCTATTTGCATATAAAACATTAACAGGATCTATTAGAAGACCAACTGGGATGGCTGGGATGACAATAGACAGTGTTTGTAAGAAGCCTTGCTGAGGAAATGTACAATACAAGTAAATGAAAGCAGCACAGACTGAAGATTAACAAGTAAAACTCAAAGGAGATAAATACACAGAACTAAAGGAGTGTTCTGGTGGTCCCAAATGGTTGAAGCCCGTGAATTATTTATAGATCGATCTCAAACCGACTTTGACTGGGAGAGAAAAGATGAAATTACTACTTCAGTGAACTATCTTGCCAAAGATATGAGAAGAGTGAAAAAGATGTAGGTTACAATATGTTATAAATAGGAATTTTAGGTTAAGACAATCAAAGGGAAAATGTACCTTAGAAAATCCAGGATCATTAATTGAACAATGGAGAGTATCTGATCAAAGCTGACATGTCTGAAGAATGAAGGTTTTTTTCCTACAATGGTACAACTTCAGAGAAAGGACAAAGGTGACTGAAGATTTCAGAACTAAAAAAAAGGACTTGAAATAATAGATTTGATTTCACAAAATATGTCACAACCAGAACCTGCATCTGAGAATTTCATTTTAAAGTAAAAAAAAAAAAAAAAAAAAAAAAAAAAAAGAAGAAGAATACTTTATGTGTTTCCAGTAAGAAAGTCTAGGCAGCCTATCATGAAATGGAAAGTCTTCCTCTGCTCTGTGAAGAACAAATGCAAGGGATGAAGAATATTCATTAAAAATGGGTTATTGCTGTTTGATTTGTAAATGAAGGCATTGTACGAAGAATTAGAAATTTCAAGGAATAAAGGTATTTACCTAGGATTTGTTGAAAAGTGCATTCCAAACTAGTATTATACTAACTGTTGCTGTAAGTATTACTGACCTACAGACTTAAGAATGCTAGTAGAAGATGTCTAAGTGGACAAAAATGCTTTCTATTAAAATTTGAGGATCTGCATTTAAATACCATCACTGTTGCAAAACTCTAAGCCATGGTCATATGCACCTGAAATGACAGGATTCCTACAGGAACAGACAGGAGGATCTCTGGGTTGGCTGGCCTCTGGATTAGCTCAACCTATAATAAAAGAACATGTCTCCAGGGAATAAAGCAGATTTTGGTGGAGTAGGGAATACAAAATCATCCTCTGACCCCACTACATGTACCTAGAAGAGTATACCCTTATCACAAACATGTACATATACAATACTCATGTGCTGCACTCACACAGGAGTACACACTAAACAAGATTACTACTAATTACTGGAAACTGTTGTAAGTAATCTTTATTATTTATTTATTATAGTTTTTTTGTTTTGTTTGCTTGTTTATTTATTTTGATATAGGCTCTATCTACATACCCTGGTTGTCCTGGAACTCATGATGTTAACTGGGCTTGCTTGGAACTTACAGAAATGTACCTGCCTCTCCTGGGATGAATGGTGTGTACATAAACTTTCAATCATTAGGACCAGAATAATGATGAACTAAGGAATATACAACATAAAAATGACTCATGAATATCAACAAGGAACAACTCATTGTTGTTCACGAGATGCTAAGAGCACATAGAATTAAGGAATATCTTGTGCTACTTTATAGCAAGTGCTAATAATTAAAAATGAATTTTAAATCGTTTAATAAGTAAAGGAAAGATGGCAAATTTCATGCATAAGTGAAAAGATAACTAAAGAGAAATCTTAAATTATAAAACAATACAAATGAATAAGCAAGAATTCCAAACACCAGAAATTATTATACTAAGCATGAGGCAGTCTCACTCTTACAAGGAAGAGGTTTCTCACTCCATTTAAAAGAATTTCATGGTTAGTAATGTAATCAAAGCAGATTTTAAGGTACTAGGTATTATATTAGATTAAAGAGGAATTATCATAATGATATAAGTGATCATCAATTTTAAGGAAGTCTCAATTATAAACATATAACCAGGCAAGCAACGTGAAGCAGCCTGAGCCAAATTCTGCAGACACTGAAGACCAAGTTTGTCTTCATAAAATTAGGAGCTGAATTTGGATGTAGATGGTGGATTCTCCGGTCAGTTTTGGTTGAGGTGAGGAAAACCCTGAAAGAGATGCTCAACTCAGAAAAGTTAGAGGATGAGAGGGAGAGCAGAGGAATCTGTAATAGATTCAACCCGGAAAAAATTTAAACTTTGTTGAGGACATAAATATGAATTCTCAAATATTTGCAATGTATTAAATCACAGGAATAAAACCCTCACAATGGAAAACCAGAAAATGTCTATATTAATTTCACTAATGTAAAGTCAGTAAAATTAAATATTAGTGCTTCTGAGTGTCAACGACAAAAAGAGCAGTGACAAACCAAAACCCTAAAGTCATAATTTCTAAAAATAAATTAGGTCAGCTTAGAAATAGACTCACTAAGAAGTGATACTAACAGAGACCAAAGATGTCAAACACTGGTCCAGTCGGTAGATGAGAGACATTCCTGCCATAACACATTCCGGTAAAGGGAAGGGAAAGATTCAGGGAAGGAAAGAATTAAGCAAATATCTTAAGATCTTCATTAGGAAGGACAATAAAACGAAGGAGATCGTAAAGATGAAAGGAGCACCAGATATATTTGAAACCATAAAAAATCAGAATAATGTCAACAGAGAGTTGGAACATAGAAGAATATAATAAAGTAGAAGAATATAATAAAGTAGACAAGGAGCAGAGAAACATCAGCACTACACACACACACACACACACACACACACACAAACCTATAAAGAAGGAACATTGAAAACAGAGGCCAAAAAGTGGTAAAGACATTGAAAATCTTTACAGAAAAGTTTAGAATATTGATAAAACAGTAAGTTATAACAATTTAAAATCTATAATTAATTACTTTGTCTTATTAAGGTAAATAGTGTTGACATTTCCCCATTAAGAAAACACACACAAAGTCTAACCCTTCTTGGTAAATGGCAGGCACACTTCTTTCTGAAATGCTAGCTACTTTTTGCTTATTCTGGCACATGTGGTATGCAGGTTGCCATGTTCTTTTGTAACATCTCTGACTGCCATGCTTGAGTCCCACTACCCAAGTCAGACTCTCAGAATGGATTATACAACCCATATTTTCCTATTTTCCTCAAACACTGCTGCAGCAGGCTTCATTTCTAAATCTGTACTCTATCCTTGTAATTCCAGGCCCTGTTACAATACATGGAATACCATGTATGTCTGCTTAAACGTTCCTCCCATTAGACTTATCCACTTATTCATCAGTAAATACAGCCTTAAGCTTCATCTGTTTGCATGTAGCTCCCCAGGGTCAGATACGACTTTTAGCTGAAATGATGACCTACTTTGCTTATAACCATACATTTAGCCAGATGAAAGTACTTGCTTGATTTTTTTATGTACTTGAATATTGATTGTAACATGGTTGGGTTAATTTTCAGGCCTATTTAGCGAATTTGATGAGCATGCTACCTGTCCGTGTATGGATTGTTGGTAAACATGATGGAGTAGATAGAGAAAATTAAGACCAGCATCAAAAGGCATGGCATTGTATGCATCGGCATCTATGTGGATGTCAGCACATCAATCAACCTTTAAATTACAACTGTTCAATCAGCTACAAATCCCCCTGTCTTCCCTGTCACCTGATCTCCATTTATCCATCTTCTTCACAAGGTTATCATGAAATATTTGAAAAATGGTCCCTGAATTCTAATTATGAGTACTACCTTCCACCGAAGTATGAAATAAACACAAGGGTATAAATCATGAATTCCGAAATCTGTGTTTTATTTTCAACTTTCTCAAACTCTGAACCTAGCAACGAACTTCACAGAATGCAAAGAAGCCTGGTGTGATGGCACAGGCCCTTAATATCAGCACTCAAAAGGCAGAGAGAGGGGATCAAGAGTGTGGACTGCCTGAATCCACAGAGACTCTGTCTCAAATATATAAAAGTATAACAAAAGCTTCTTAAAAAGTAAGGCTGAAATGGATTGTGTTAGAAACAATTCGTGTGTGTGTGTGCGTGTGTGCTTATTTTGCACTCTTGAATAGATTTTTTGACTCCATATTTTCTGCAATTTGAAATTTCCAGTGTTAAGCTTCAATTTGAAGATATATTTCTACAATTAAAAACAATAACACTGCATATGAGAATTGAATGATGGTCAATATTAAACAGGGTGTATGCTCTTTCTTATTAACCAGTTGGTAGATTCCAGTTTGGGATGTATGATGGGTCAATTAATCCTAACACAGGATATGTATAGCTAATCAAGTGGTTCTTCAGACCACTGGCCATGTTATAGTCTTTTCTCTGTGAATATATTACGTTATTTTCTTGCTGATTCATTTTCTGACTTTCTTCATATTGACAAGAGAATATGTTGGGGATGGAGAGATGGTTCAGTAGTTAAGAACACTCTTTGCTTTTGCAGAGGATTCAGGTTCACTTATTAACACCCAAATCTTGACTCACAACGATTTTTAACTCCAGTTCTAGATATTCTTTGCCTTCTATTGACATCCAGGGATAGTATGGCGCAAATACGTAATTGCAGGAGGTAAAATACTCATTACATATATAATAAATGAATTTTGTTTTTAAAGATGAAAATACTACCATTGCAAATAGAGTTTTTTATACATAGGTCCTATTACAACGTTGGAGAACACTTACTGGGTAAAATTGTACGATGAGAAAAAGCCCAAGATTCCAGAAGGGTTGGGGTAGATGGATTAAAAGGTGAACGTGGAGATCAGGAGGGTCACACTAACCCTACTCTTAGGGCTAAACACGGATTGGTTCATGAAGAAAATGGACAACATATTATGGTATTTTCTTCTCTCCTTATCTGTTCACTATACTGTTTTCCACAGGAAAGTGAGACTGAGACCATGCAGACATTATTAATAAAGATTTAGGAAGTTCTGTCTGATGTGAACTAACCACTGGTTAGGAGTGTGCTCCATCTTGTTTATATTTTAAAGGATTTCATAGAATCTCACAGTTTATAAGAGAATAAGAAAAAATAATAAAATATTTTGGACTAGAGAAGACATTGCATAGTAACAAAGATAAAGTAAAAAATTCCATGGCTTCGGGTCTCAAAGTTGAAAAAAATGAAGAATTTCTGAAAGATTGTCTGTATCCTTTGCAAAATTATACAACATTAGAGATTAATTGTATGAAATATTATGCATAACAATTTTTAGGCCTTCTCAACAATTACAAATCTATATGTTTCTAATTCTAAACTTGGAGAAAGAAAAAAAAAAAAAAACAGGACAACAAACACTGATGACATCAAAAGTTTGTTGTTGTCTTCCGGTCTGGGCTAGTGCCCTGAGCAAACTTTGGGAATGGACTCCTCAGCCAGTCCCACAACATGGAGAGGAAGCTCCAATCCTAGGCACTCTAACATGCCCAGGATCATAAGATCAGAGGTGAGGAGGATACAACATCTGTCCCAACATCAGGAATAACTGGGATCAGTGTGATTCAGGGACACAGGAACCTCGCTGGACCAGTGGCATGGGTTCCTTCTGGTCTGGGCCATTGTCCTGAGCAGACCTTGGGTATGAACTTCTCAGTCAGACTCACAATACCCAGAGTAAGCTCCACTGCCAGGTAATCTAACACACTCAGGATCACAGGATCACAGGATCTCAGAAGCTTGGTCACACCAGGATCTCAGCGTAACAGAGGCAGTTTGACTCCCAGGAGCTCTGTCACACCCAGGATCTCTGGATCACAGGATCCAAGAATCACAGGATCCCAGGTTCAGCTGGTTCCTGAGGAGTTCTGACACAACCGGGATCACAGGAAGGACAGGTTCCAGGCAGATAAAAGGAGGACAGGTAGCACTAAAGATAACCAGATGGCAGGAGACAAGCGCAAGAACATAAGCAGCAGAAAACAAGGTTACTTGGCATCATCAGAACCCTATTCTCCCACCTTGCAAGTCCTGGATACACCATCACATCGGAAAAGCAAGAGTCAGGTCTAAAATGACTTCTCATGATGATGATGGAGGTATTTAAAAAGGACATAGATAACTCCCTTAAAGAAATACAGGAGTACACAGCTAGAAGCTCTTAAAGAGTAAACACAAAAAATCTCTTAAAGAATTACAGGAAAACACAACCAAACAGGTGATGGAATTGAACAAAACCATCCAGGATCTAAAAGTGGAAACAGAAACAATAAAGAAATCACAAAGGGATCCAACCGGGAGATTGAAAACCTAGGAAAGAGATCAGGAGTCATAGATGCAAGCATCACCAAAAGGATACAAGAGATAGAAGAGAGAATCTCAGGTGCAGAAGATACCATAGAAACCATTGAAACAACAGTCAAACAAAATGTAAAATGCAAAAATCTTCTAACACAAAACACCCATGAAATCCAGGACACAATGAGAAGACCAAACCTAAGGATAATAGGTATAGAAGAGAGGTAAGATTCCCAACTTAAAGGGCCAGTAAATATCTTCAACAAAATTATAGAAGAAAATTTTCCTAACCTAAAGAAAGAGATGCTCATGAACACACTAGAAGCCTACTGAACTCCAAACAGATTGGACCAGAAAAGAAATTCCTCCCGTCAGATTATAGTGAAAACACCAAATACAAAAAACAAGGAAAGAATATTAAAAGCAGTAAGGGGAAAAGGTCAAGTAACATATAAAGGCAGGCCTATCAGAATTACATCAGACTTCTCACCAGAGACTATGGAAGCTAGAAGATCCTGGGCAGATCTCATACAGACCTTAAGAGAACACAACTGCCAGCCCCGGCTGCTATACCCAGCAAAACTCTCAATTACCATAGACGGAGAAAACAAGATATTCCATGACAAAAGCAAATTTACACAATATCTTTCCACAAATCTAGCCCTACAAAGGATAATAGATGGAAAATACCAACACAAGGAGGTAAACTACATCCTAGAAAAAGCAAGAATGCAATCTTTCAACACACCCAAAATAAGATAGCCACACAAACATAATACTACCTCTAACAACAAAAATAACAGGAAGTAACAATCACTTTTCCTTAATATCACTTAACATCAATGGACTCAATTCCCCAATAAAAAGTCATAGACTAACAGACTGGATACGTAAATAGGACTCAGCATTTTGCTGCATACAGGAAACACATCTCAGTTACAAAGACAGACACTACCTCAGAGTAAAAGGTTGGAAAACAATTTTCCAGGCAAATGGTCCCAAGAAACAGGCTGGAGTAGCCATTCTAATATCGAATAAAAACAACTTTCAACCAAAAGTGATCCAAAAAGATAAGGAAGGACACTTGGTACTGGTCAAATAGAAATATTTAAGGGGTAACTTCAGCAAGTGTTATAGGTATCTGATGAATCTCAGTGTAATCGCCTTGGGAAATGCAAAGGAATGTTGCTCTTTGCTCAGAGTGAAGCCAACATATCTTCAAGGGAGAACATTGGAGGTATTTGAATTTTATGGTCACATTAGGGAGGTGAGTCCTGTATATTTTAAAAAACTATTATTTATTTTCTCTGAACTTAGTCAGGAGTTGTCAACTCATTTCTAGGTGTGTGTGACAGTAGTAATGTTTTCAAAGCCTACTGAAAACAAATAACATTAAACATGTGATTTGTGAGATTAGGTTGTGTGCTATTTTGACTGAAGTCTCATTTGTCATTTCAATAGAGAAAAAAATGAATGGTCTATAAAACTGTAAGAGTTGATCTGTCAGAGATAATTTCCAATTGCATAATGTTTTTACAAAGTGACTTAATTTATTTTAATCATATTTATGTGAAAGTATAAGATGATAATAATATTGACTTCTATAGTTTTAGCCAAAAATAGCATTTTAATTATTATAGAAATGTCTACAAATAATTTCATAATTTATTAATTCTGTATTTAATTTTGACGTTTCTAATAATTCACCATTGTATATAATATTGTGATAGATATCCCATAGTAGATACATATTTTCATCAACATAAATTCCTACAAATAAGTTTACTAGATGAAATTTTATATACAATTTATTTGTTGGTAAACTGTTCATTAGAAGTTCTGTGTTGATTTGTACAGTTATATGGAACATTTCTCTAAAATTCTCTAACAATTTTTATTATTAAAAAAAAGTTTGTTGCTTTCCCAGAGCTGCTATATTCACATAAGTTTTCCATCAGATAAGAGATAGTCTCCCTCCAAAACTAAAGTAACATTTGAGTCCACAATGAGTCACAATATCCCAGATTTTAATCATGATTATTAATTTTTTAGTTTACATGAACTATCTTTGCAGATGGCTTTGGTTTGGTTTTTATTGTATTAAATTTATGGTTTTGTTTTGTGTTTTTGTGTTGGCGGTAGTCAGGGGCACATTAACAGTAAACTCCTCCTGGCACCTTAATCCTTGAGGAGTCTTCTAAAAGCTTTGAAACGTGGTCCCACAATTTTGTTTCATAAAGAATTGGTATTGTTGAGCAAATGTGCAGAAGCAGTTGGGGCACAACAAAGCAACTGGATTATTAAACTGTTTATCAATTTCAGCTCCACTTATCATGCTGATCATGTTTGAAATTCCTCCCAGCAAAGAGCTGCCTCAACTCAGGCTAACTAATTACAGAACGCTGGATCTTGCCCTTGGCTTTGTTCTCTCTGTATCCTTAATTGCTGCAACATGTTTTAAGTAAACACTGTCCACTGAATTTGATTCTGACATTTGAAATGTTTATAAAGCAAATCATTTCAGTTCATTCCATGTTTACATTAGGTGGTTATTCTTTTACCTTTTCTAATCTGCCATCGCTTTCCACGCCACGTTTCCCATGGACATTTCATTTAAAATGTACATCAACAATGAATTATGAACATAATTAACATCAGATCATAGCAGCAGATCAATGCTCCACTGCTATAGCACTCTCTAGTCGTTATGATTTCTACAGTATCTTATAATGGTGTTTATTGATTATTGAACACAACTGTTCAATGATGTAGGCAATCTGTAACCTAAAGAAATAATGATATTCCCAACAAGAGGACAATGGTGGAATCACCTCTTCTCCATCTTTTGATCAATTTCAGGGAAGTCTTAGCTAACTACCTCATGTGATGAAAGTTCTTGCCCAATATGCATTATGCCTTTTTTGTTGTTGTTGTTGTTGTTGTTTTCTTTTACTCCCTAATATAAGCAACCACTTTACAAAGTGCCTCTTTTACTTACATGGTCTGTTGTCTGATGTGCTCCCAGATTCTTACTGGATTATAAAGTCCATACAGACAATCTCCTCTGAGCTCTGATCATTCCTACGTTCTTACAAGTGCCTGAGCTGAGTGTACTTTGAAGAATTAAGAAATAAGAGGTTTCTATTAATCCATTACTCCTAAGGAATAGAACCTTTCTCTGGAGCTCTAGTAAGAACAACTAGTGTACAATGGTAATTCCTAAGGGCCCCTTAGTTATGCTACATGTCATGAACACAGAGAAAAATCATTAGTTATGTATATCTACATGGAATATCCCAAAGCGTTTTCCCTTACAGCCATTTTTTTCCTCTGATACACAGATGGGCAAATGGTCACATGATCATTGCATCTTTACCTAAAGTCATTGATGTCCCTGCTGTGTATGCTTCATGTAAAACACATTACAAATGAAAGAAATAAGGGATCTGATGGGGCCTGAAGATAAGGTTCTGTGGCTAAGTGCATATCTTAATCCATCCCAGGGAAGCAGAGCTTGGTTCCCAGCACCCAAGGCTGGCTGCTCACAATAGAATTGCAGCTCTAGCTCCAGGGCTGTATTGCCTTTTCTGGTCGCATAGGCTACTTCACTAACATGCAAGTATACACACACACACACACACACACACACACACACACACACGCACGCACACGTACACACGCACACACGCACACACACACATGCACATGCGCACACACACAAACACGCACACACACACACATACACACACACACACACACACACACTCCAATAAAAATAAACTCTTTAATAGTGAAATTTGTTGGTACCAGAGTAAAGCACTAATGAGATTTATATCCACTGTCGGATTCCTAAAGCAGTAAATTTCAGCTTGAAGGATCTGCAGGAAGCCCCCACGCACCTCCATGAGAAGTCTCAGGACCTTCAGAGTCTGTGTTTGTCTTTCCCTGGAATGTTCCAGCATAGAAGCAAGATTCTCCTCTGATCCCACACCGATGTGCTTCATTTTCTCCACTTCACTCCAGGTCTGTGTCGGGTCTTTTGAGAATAACTTGTTAAAGGTTGTTACGCCAACTGGGATGAGAACGTTCTGCTCAGGGAAGTGTTGGCGATATTTCTTCTTTTGTTGAGTAAAGGCTACTATGGTATGATACAAATCACTATTTTCTGCTTAGTGAACTTGCAGAGAATGTTTACGCTCAGTCTTCTCAACCACAGAAGATAATGCTCTTTGGTGAATAACTTCTGTCTGCTGTAGTATATGAATTGAGAAGTTTCAGCCCATCGATTGTGAAACATTAATATGTACAAAAATGAAGTGATCCTGGTGGTGATGATGATGGTGGCAGTGATAAGGATGATGATTTAGGGGGGGTGATGATGGTGGTAGTGATGAGGATGATGTTGATTAGACATACAAACACTCAGACAAGTCACTGGTCTTTGGAGATTTAGTCAAAGACTAAATCTTGGTAGACACTAAGCCTTATTCCATGATTCAGCAGTATGTTCCTTACTTTGTATGGGATTGTGCTGATATTTACATAAAGAAAACCGAGAAATAGACTGGTATAAAATACTCAGCTGTTACAAGGTGTCAAAGACTCTAGTCATGTCTAAGGTGCTATAGCCCTCTGTACTGGGGAAATCAGTTGGGCTTTCTTGGTTGCTTCAAGTGTGAAGTGTGTAGAACTTGTGTGTGTGTGTGTGTGTGTGTGTGTGTGTGTGTGTGTGTGTGTGTGTGTGGCCTGCTCTGAGGAAGGTCAGTGCTCTCTCTACTTCTTTCCCTCAGCATTAAGTCCTATCGTGACCATTCACACAAGACAAAACACAACTTTTAAATAACATTTCTGTAAGCAGTGCTTGCCTTGTTTTTTAGAAATATAGTTTTTTTTTTTAATTCCTACAAACTGTTATCCATTATCTATTGCCACCTATATTTTCTTGAGAGTTTCATAAACCATCTCCTCCAGCTCTATTGAAATTAGCCAGAGAAATATAAACTATACATAATTAAATTGCATTTTCTAGAAATTAATAAATAAAGAGTATCTGACTTCTACTTCTTCCTTCCATTTCTTTCAAAATTTTTTTTTCCTAAGAATAGTCTGTAAAAATCATGCTGGCACTATGACTATGTAAGCAAACTCTTTTCTTGAGAATTGATGCTATCTTTGTGTAGTAGGGGGTTAGAGGAAATGGCACAGATGTAGGACTAACCTCAGTGTTTTCACCAGAACTTTTCCTAAAGGACCTTGCGTTTTCATTATGTTTATGTATGTGTGCTTGTGTGTGTGTGTGAACTCCTGGCACAGCCCAAGAGAGGAGGTCAAAGGGCAACTTCCTGGAGTCAGGCCTCTCCTCCTGCCAAGTGGGCTCTGTGGCTGAAGCTCAGGTCATCAGCCTTGGTAGCCTGGGATTCTACCCCCTGGTTCACCTCATAGGCCTGCTTTACATACTAAAAGCCCTCTAAGGCCAGTCTAACAGTCCAGTACGAGGTCATTCAGCCTTCTGTGTTGAACAGAATCTATGTTGAGTGGATTGTAGTTTCTACCAATGTTTGTTCAACTCAACTGCTGCAGTACATGCAAACTCCTCAACTGCTGCAGTAAATGCAAACTCCTCAACTGCTGCAGTACATGCAAACACCTCAGACGCATCCCCTCAACATAAGCAGCAGAGACGAAGAGGCAGCTAAAAAATCTAGTTTTGTGCAGAACTTGGAGCCAGAAATGTGTGGAATGCTGTTGGTTCATGACATGGTGGGGACCAGGAAAGGGATGTCTCCCTCACTACCCCAACAGTGCCTGTCCTTCCTAGACAACTATTCAAAAGTTACAGGGAGATTCTGGACCTATGTGTTTTGTGCTAACATAGTGGGCATTTTTCACACTATGAAGTCCTTTGAAATATACGACTGAGAAAAGAGGACTTATCAGGGTGCATTTCTCCCAACAGCAACATTTCCCACAAGAATACACCTTCTACTTAAGAACCTGATTGCAGAAGAGCACACTGAAACTTCTTGCCAAATTACTAATTGGTGTCCCTTTTTTCCTCTAGGCAAGTAATAGTTTTCCTCTCATGATGAATGTATCAAATTATCACAGAATTATCACATGAGATTTTATTTACCTTAGGTATCATGGATTTTAATTAAAAATTAATTCATATATTACATTCCCTTGATTATGCCAGATATATATTACCACAGTGGAGAGACCTGTAGTTATTATGAAAAAGATGAAGATGGAAATTGCCACGTCGCCCCCACTCTTGTCAATTACCTCATCCTCAGACCATTTTCTAATCAATATTCTATTCATCACTATCATTAAGGAGCAGCAGCATGCATTATCTGGAACTTAAATTTATGTGGGAATGTATTAAAAATAGATGCATGTATATGGCGAGGAGACATAACAGCAAGCTGATTACTCTCAGTTCAAAGCTGTCAGTGAGGCAGCCACACATGCTTAGTGGATTATACTGCTGTGAAAGTTTCCCACAGGATTAAGTCTTGATACATAGCCATTTCTAAATTCTTCACATTTATCTATAGTTTCCAGAGCGCTTTGGCCCCTTTCATTGAAGTGAGTCTGTCTGGGCCTCTGAGAACTTCTCACACTAAAGCATGTGTCCTTGGCACAGAGAGATGGTACACTCTTCCATATTCAATGTCTTGAGATCAAATGACCAGCTCCTCCCCTTTATATTTAAATACATTTTGGCAGGAGGAGTTTTCCTTTCTCTTCCCCATTGTGAAGTATCCTTGGCATAGCTGGGAATTTGCAAGTTGTCAAGACTTCTAAAGGAAAATGGCTCAGGATTCCTGGAAAATTCATATTACTACAGCTGAAGACCACCTTTCAGAATTGATCTGCCAATCAACAGACCCAAATAGCATCATAAGAATGGGTGGGCCCATCAGCCCTGGACTATAGATTAATCTCCCCATGTTGGGCTTAGCAAGGCCTATAGTTATCACTGCGCTCTAAAACTTGAGCAAATATTTAATTTGAAAACTGAAGGGTAACATTGTAATGCATCTAAGTTTAGGTGAATCAGTTTCATGAACAATGTGATAAGGCTAAAAAATATGTCATGATTCTTTCCTGGTCATTCTCTGTGGAAGTCTTCATGAGAGACTTTGAGTTCAGGGTGAAGAAGCCTGTATACATGAAACATCTTAGCATTATCTCCTCAGGTTATTCAAGTCAGCCCCTTTAAAGCCTTAGATTAAAAGAACGCAAGAACAATTATTTTCAATAAGACAAAACAAATTAGTACGTACTGGGATTTCATAAGGAAAGAAAAACATTTTTACCCATGAATAGACAAATCATTCAATAACAGACTATATGTTAATTTAAAATTTTATCCTTAAAATTTAAATGTAATTCTATTCAATATACTAGGAGGAATATGATGATGTGAGCTTGTATAATTAAGTTCATGTAATTTAGTACTGTATTTTTTACCTCCTGTGCTTGAAATGGGTTATTATTCATTATTGTTATTGGTTTGCTTCCTTCATAATATTTATGGGTTTTTGTTTTGCAAAGGAAGAAGAAGAAAGAGAAATATTTGTGGTTTTAACAATCAAGCAGTTGTTTATTTTTAAATGGTAATCGTATCAGAGATAGATAATTACAATTTGTTATTTTTGATATATTAATTTGCTCATCATTTTGCAGTGCTAACATGAATAATTTGTTTGTTTTTGAATAGGCAATGTCTACCTTGAAATTATTCAAGTGAGACATTAAAATAAAAATAAAATAAAGTAAAATTTTGTTTTGATTTGTAGTGAAAATATTATTATTATTATTATTATTATTATTAGTATTATTAGTATGTGTGTATGTATTAATTATTTTCTTTTCTTTTTTGGATATAGGGTTTTTGTATAGGTTTGGCTGTCCCAAAGCTTACTCACCCTGTAGACCAGGCTAGCCTTAAACTCAGATCTGCCTACCTCTGCCTCCTGATTGCTGTGATTGAAGGTGCATGCTACCATAAAAAGTTAAAATAATATTACCAAATTCAAAGGTCTATGATTTTTATGTATTTCAGAGAAGCAGTGAAATTCTACTTCCTTAAAAGTATGGAAAAATTTTAAATTTATTCAGCCAGACAATGGGAGACTAAATTAATCTGTCATCACGCTGTCCTGGCTCTCTCATTCTGACACATTTGTAGCTTTGAAGGATATGCTGGCTTCATTGTAAAACAATAACTCAGTAATTGCTCCCACTTGTGAGATCCTGTGAACAGGCTTTAATTGTCAACACACATAGTACAAATTCAAAGCAATTTTAATGACTCCAAATTTGAATTCTGAAGAGATCTTCCAGTCATTCATGTCTAATATAGCTGGGATCCTAGATTTTAACAACGATCTGAGCTGATCAAATTGTAACGTTAGCTAAAAGTTATTGAGAGTCATGTGGATGCATTCATATGGCTGAATCAACAAAATATGAAGGTATGAGAAATTTGCTTTAACTGTTAAAATTGACCAAGAAACAAACAAACCTCTCCAGTTCTTAAGGATACAGATGTGTCTCCTCAGCAATGCTTCCCATTTTTCTCATTGTACAAACTATCAACTGTTCATGGGATATGACCGATGTTATAAGCTGCTGACCACCATACTCCCCATGGTTCCACTGACTTTTGGATGCTTTATGTAGACATTCCCTTGACAACGGAATCCTTGCATTTACTAAGACTACGCAGTGCATTAGTCTTTTACTTTCCATTTTCCCTTAAGATAACTAAGACACTCTATCAGAAGCTCGTTGGTTTTTATGCATTTATGCATGAGTGTCTGTGAAAGCATGCCATGTGTGTGTGTATGTGTGTGGTATGGGAACATGTCTGAGCAGTGAGACAACCGGTGTTATTTGATGTTCTACTTGCCCACTGTCCTTCCTCCAACTATGCTTCTGTCCCCACTCACCATGGTGTAGCATACAAGCATACATACCCTCTCCTGGTTTTTCACTTGGGTGCTGGGGGTTTGAACTCAGAACCTCAGCAAGCACATTTCCTCTTCCATCCATCTTAAACTAGGAAGCCTATTGCCTTTTTACAAGTCTAGCATCCTCTTGATTTTCTTCTGTGGTCTTGATCTGTTTAGAAATCTAATTCGTAGTCCATGGCAAATGATGAAAAGTATCTTATTTAGAGGAATTCTAATGATTTTGGTGGACAAGAATTTCATAGCAAGATGTCGTTTAAAATGAAGCCTTCCTATCCGGTACAACATAGCAGCATTTTTCTGAAGAGACCCTTACGAACAGTAATTTGTTCTTCTTTAGTGGGAAATTTGTAATCACTAATACCTTGATATGAAAAAATACATGATAGCTAGATCACTTGTATGCTGAGATGTAATTAAAATAAAACCGTTGGTTGCCCACGGTTTTAATGGAAATTATGTCATACTATTTATTACCAGACCATTATTTCAGAGAAAATATAATTTCATTGATAGAAACTGAATTTTATGCCACAAGCACATACAATAAGAGTAAACACTAAAGTCACAAATTTTGCAAATCACATCACTGAAATGATGTACTCTATATAGTATATGAAACAACAGGAAATGCTGGGGCTGCCCTTCCCAGCATGACAGACACTAGCCACCAAGCATGCCATGAACAGACCAATGGATCCCCAAGTGATTTCTAAAATATGTTTAAAATGAAAGAGCAATGTAAGACATCTTCATTAATAATTTTATGTGGTACATCTGTGAGAAACTATGTTAGACCTTCTACATTAATCAAATATTAAAATGTTTTCCAGTTTTGCACTTTTTATGATACAATTATAAGAAGATTTAAGACTATACATGTAATTTGGGTTGTATGTATTTACACAATACTGCTGCTACAGAAAAAGAATTCAAGAAACCCATCTGAGACTATGAGAAATGATACCAGAGAGAGCAATTCTTAAAATATATTTATTAAATGGTTCAGAAACACCGATTATGTCCTTAATAAGTTATTGTTTTATGGAAAATATGTATACTAAAAGACAGTCTGCTGCATCCTAAAGCTGTAATAACTGGTTTGATTGCTTCAACACTGGGGAACCTAATGACTAAACTCAGTGACTGCAGGCAGCATGATGCAGCAATCTTTTTAATCATGTCTCAATTAGCTTTAGAAGTTTCTCATTTCAGGGCTCCCAGGGGTCTCATTGCTTGTCTTTTTCACTTGAGATAAACAAAATCATCTGTCTCATATTCATTTCCAATATTTGTGTGGTTATTTATTTATTTATTTATTTTTGGTTTTTGTTGTTGTGGTCTTAATAAGCTGTAGTTGCTGACTGAGATGTCAGCTGCAAACATCCTGCTAGAGAGAGAGTCATCCTCACACAGCAGGAACAAAGTTCCTTGAGTGATGAGACAGTGGCTAGCCTCTGCCTCATCTAAAATACTTGGAAAATGAATACCAATGAGAGAGACTGTTGGATGAGGGAGATGCAGTCAGCGACTCTTTCCTCCCTCTGAGTATGAAGTTTGTTCTGTAGTCTGGGTTTGCAATAAGGACAGTTGGAAACATTTATAATGGATTGAGTTACAACTTTTGCACTTTCCTGTTTCATTTATCAACAGTTTATCACCTATCAGGTGAAGGTGCTGGGGATGGAGAGATGAGGATAGCAGTATCGTTGCTTACTTGGAGCTCGCACTCCGAGCTAATGTCATGATGACATATATGTAGAAACTTGTTTTCTCTGATATTTTGGCTTCTAGAAGCAGCCTTTCAGTTTGAGAAAGAGAGGTAAGCCTGCTGTAAACATTGAAATGCCAAAATTGGCTATTTTGTTTCTTTATACTTCCTTTATGTGGGTATTTGATTCGTAGTTTATGATATATATGTATATATATATATATTCTTATCTATGATACATATTCTTATTTGTCTATAGTTGATACCTATAGCTATAGCATATGCTACAATAAAAATGATACACATGGCAAAACTATTTTGGCATTTATTTTCCTTAGCATAAAAAGTAATATTGATTAAATTATCATTCCTTAGAACACATATGATGTAGAATAAAGCACACAGGGTGCTGGTTTGTGAATGAGACAAAACAAATGAGCTCCTTTGTCTGCAGTCATCAATGTCCTGGACAGCCAGTCCCACTAGCTAGGGTGAAAGAACTCCGCTCACTTTCTTAAGTTCTCTCCTGGGTTATCATCACTGTTAGAGCAGCAATCCACTGCAGCTCAGAAACCCAGAAGGGTTTCACAACAAAGGGTGGCTGCAGTGCTCCCACTCTGCAGAAAAGCTTAGTTCCAGACACAGCTGGGAAAACGGATTCCCTATCTCCATGGCTCTGGCTCTGCAGCTGATTTCGGAAATTCTTTGGGAGAAAGGGTACCCCCATTGTCCTTAGTACTATGGAGAATGCACACACTCTAGTCTTCAGTGGATATTTTCTTACCTTCTTCTCATTCTCCCTCATGGCAAAGCACATGGAGCACAGAACCACAGCAGAAGCCAAACTGCACATTTAGTTTTCATTGTTTCCTGACCTTTCGGAGGGAATGCTGTCAACATATTATCATGGGCTCTAAGAGTTTTACCACAGATCACCCATTCCAACAATGGGTGAGGTTCTGCTTTATTACTCTAAGGGCCACCTGCATCTAGCAAGTCACTCCCAGGTCATCAACCCTTTGCCTTGAAAAAGGCCACACCTCGACTTTAAAGTTCTCAGGATAATGTTTGAAGGCTGCCAGAATAAGACATGGCTGTCCTCCTCTTCCAGACTCTCCTTTATCCATTCTCACGTCAACTATTCAACCTGAACATTCTTGCATAATATGATTAGCCCTGAAATAAATGGAAACCTTGGAGACTCACAGTTCAACAAGAGGAGACATTAGATGGCTTGTTAAGATCTCTGCAATCTAGGTAATTAGTTCCAATAAAGGACAGACTGAGCAGTAAGCTTTGCACAGTACATGGAGGTATCTCTTCTGGGCCAGCAGGGGGCTGGAATCAACCCACATAGGTCTAATCCTCAATAAGTTGGCAATACAGATATTTGTGGAACTTTTAATTTTATTCTGAAGACTGAAATCAAGGGAGGACTTGTGATTTCTAAAAGTCAGATTGTTACCTTTCCATCTCAGTTTGTACATATAGCAGTCCTTAACATGTCGTCCTGGTTCACAGACCCCCAAAGTACTGGCACCTGCATGATTGTACATCTGGTGCAGGGAAAGAAGACTTTTATCAGTCCAAACCTGCAGTGAAGAGCACAACCACAGGCACGATACTGAAATGGTCCAAGACTTAGTTTTCCAACAAGATGAGGGATTGAGAGATGCTCAGAGGATAAAGGAGCTTGCTACCAAACCTGAACACCTATGTTAAATATGCAGAACCCAAAGGTTGGAAGGAGATTTGCTCTCTGACTTCTACACATAGTGTAGTGCCATCATCCCACAGAAAGTAGATAGATAAATATAAGCTAAATTTAACAAAGATTGGTGTTTTGGCCAATGGACTATGTAGGAGTATGAGTAATAAATTCTATTATATATTGTCTGTGGCTGGTTTGATATTGGTGTCATTGGCCTTGTGTTACAGCTCAGAGACTGAGCAGATATGAGAGCTGATATGGAATACAAGTGTAAAGTATGTTCTCTGAGCCCTTGAAGAGGAGCATTTTGTTGTGAAGCGTGAACAGAGAAGGGCAAGAATGGATGCAGGAAGGGCATTCAGAGAGCTCGTTAGAGGTCAGACAAGGGATGTTGTGGGTGAGACTGGATCAAGTGGGGGTGGATGGGCTGTGACAAGAACCTAAGAAGGTGTTAGTAACTATGAAGAAGTACAGAGAAGGGACAGAAAGCAATATTCCATAGCTAGTGGTTATGAGATGTCTTCTATAATTTCTGAATAGAGTCCATGTTTGAAAGATTTCAGTTCTCTACAGTAAGAGCAGTACATTTTAGTAGAAAATCTTATCACTATCATTTTCAAAGTCACATTTCTTTGATTATAGTTATCAGACTTAGGTACTGCAGAAAGTGACCCACATGGCTCAGGAGAGAGGCTTTCCTACTGCTAGAGTGTTCCTCGACAGGCAATATGTCATCTCTGAAACTTTTGTTGTTGTTTTAGTTTTAGTTTGTTCATTTGTTTTGATTTTCATATTTTGCTCTTGTGTGTGTGTGTGTGTGTGTGTGTGTGTGTGTGTGTGTGTGTGAAAGAGAGAGAGAGAGACAGACAGAGAGAGAGAGAGAGAGAGAGAGAGAGAGAGAGAGAGAGAGAGAACAGGAAGTTAGGTGTATAGGACACTTGTGAGGGTGAGGGAGGGGGAAGAATATGACCTAAATCTAGACTTTGAAACCTTTTTTAGTAAAAAGACTTCTCAATACTCATTAAGCACAAATCTTTTAATGAAGCAGTATTATATAAACATAATTTCCGTTCCAGTTTCATTTTGCAAACAAGATTTTCCTCTATCTGACAGAAAATATAATTTCTGGAATCTGTCTATTTGGGGAACGTTGTAGTAAGTGGGAAATTGAGGAAGCAGAGAAGGTAAACATTATTTCATTGTTGTTATTTTGGATTTTAATTCAGAAAAGGTTGAAATATAGAGCTATGTTCAGGGTACTGGTATCAGAGGAAGGTGACTACTCCTGATGATTAGGAATACCAAGGCCATTACGCAGAACTAACTCAGGGAAGGGGAGACTTTGCTGTGACAGAAGTGCAGTCAAGGTGCAGGCATGCCAGTGGCCATAGCCAAAGAGGGGAGAGGCAAGAGGATGGCTGCAGAGTATTCCACAGACATTGAAGCAGGTTTAGGAACCAGAAATCAGGAGGTGGAGGGAGACAGGGAGGAGGACAGAAGAAAGAGGAACAATCCTGACTTTCAGATTTATGTGCAAGTGAACTTTGAACGTTCATGACATTCTTGTGACATACCCCAGGGAAAGGAGAATAAGACTTTAGATTGGGTTTTATGAGCTATCTTTTAAGATGTGGACAAGTTTGGCATGTTTCAAAATTGTCTTGGTGAACTGTTCTCCATCTGTTTTGTATTAGGGAGGTTATAGGGCAGGGAGTGTCAAACAAGGTGGAAACTCAAAGCCAGTTTTATGGGTGTGAACCGAAGCTGACTAAGAACTATCGCAAACCCTGAGAGCAAAGGAATGGGCATGCCCTCAAAGACTAGACAGGGAAGCACGGACATAAATACATTACATGCAAATATAATATATGGCCCATGAAAGAGTCAGTGGGCACTGAGTGCCACCAAGCAGGAAAAGGCAGTGTCCACTACTGTTTTCCATTAATAGAATACACACACATAAGAAGGTCTTGTTTTAGTATGAAGTGAGCCTTGTCTCTAAATATATAAATGCAAATACGGTAACTTTCTTCAAGCCATTAATTCTTCTGGGGGAGTAAAGCAAAAAAAACATTATAACTAATATAGGCTCCTTTTAACTTCCCTGTTTTCCATTGGACAAAATGTTTACTGATTGGTTTGATTATCTAAAGAGCTGAAATGAAATGAATATAATTTTCTTTACTAATCATAGTTCGGAGGGCATCTACTAAAAACATGTTTCCATTTTTATGAAGTTCTAATGTTAGAAACAAATCAATTAGACAAGTCATAGAGCTGTTATAACTAGGAGGTAGAGTCTACATAAAGGGCACTGCCTTCAGGCCTTCCTGGGGGTCAATTGTGAGAGTTGAGGATGATGAAACTGGGTCAAAAGGAAGCTAACCCATCCTGCATGGACAGGGAGGAGGTATTTCCATTTCTAGGAAGTGGATGCTTTACATTTTCTTTCATTTTCAGATGGGAAATGGTTGGAGAAGCAATAACTTTCTTTTCAACAAATTTCTTTATACTTTTGCTTCTTTGGGATTTTTATTTATTGTGTTTTGTTTGTTCTATGTGTGCTTAGTGCTTGCAGTAACTCCGTTCTGCAGTGCTAGGTGCTGGTATCAATAGCATTCAACACAGGCACGACTTGACAAGTACTCTTGGACTTGCTTCTTGACGCTTCTTTTCAAATTCTGCTTATACAAAAATGGAAACCTACTTCACAGTAGCTGACTGTCTTCACAGTCTACTATGAGTACCACATGAAGACAAACCATCACGTGTGTCATTTTTCATGACCACGCTGCTGATCCTGTTTTACCTGTTAGTGCCCCAACATTACTTTTTAAAATGTGAAGTTTCAGAGAGATGTAACTAACTGTGGTACCTTGGTTGCTGAGTACAACAAAGGCAAACTTCGTGGAGAATGGGATAAAATCATTCTCACTTATGAAAACGTAACATCTCTATGGGATGGAGTTTTATGATTCTATGAAATCAAGATGAACTGCTCACCGATGAGTGATCGCACCTTTAAACAGATACACCAAGGACATATGATTTTGTGTAAATAAATCCTGGTGATTAGTCCAAAAGAACAACAAAATATAAGAGCAGAGAAATATAGCAGAGTGTTGGGAGAAGATGTGCTCGGTCTTTATTTCCCAGATTATCTTCCCCGTCCATTAATCACTGGAAAACTAAATCCTAAATTGAAGTCAGATTTCTGTTAAGAAATTGATGTCTTTGAAATCACGGCAGGGATATAATTTCTCAATTGTACTGGGAATATTACTTACAGCCTCCTCTCTAAATCGAAGGTATGAAAGGAAGAACTCACTGATTTTTGTTCAGAGAACAAACTTAACAATAACTGGATGATTAGCCAGCCTAACCACAATATGTTGATTTCATCTAAAGAAATATATAACTGTGTATATTTCGCTTCATTTGAACAATAAGTCAAAAAGAACATTAGTGAAAACTTTCCCTTCCAAGCTATTTATCCTCATCCTGAAAGTGTATCACTCCGTTAGCCACCTAAACTCAGTATAAGCAGGTAATATTTCACCATGGAACAATTCAGTAGAGAAACCTGTGTTCAAGATAGCCAGGAACACTGGTAAAGCCTTTAACATCACTACTTATCTGCAGAGGAAAGTAGTTACTAAGCAAAGCAAACACTCTCAGCATAAAATAACAAAAAAGTTTTAAAACTTACAAATTTTTTTTTGTTTTTATAAAATACAGGAGGAAATATGGAGACAAAGCGTAGAGCAGAGACTGAAGGAAAGGCCATCCAGAGACTGCTCCACCTCAGGATCTATCCCATATACAGTCACCAAACCCAGATGCTATTGCTGATGCCTGAAGTGCTTGCTGACAGGAGCCTGATGTGGCTGTCTCCTGAAAGGCTCTGCCAGAACCTGACAAATACAGAGGCAGATGTTTGCAGCCAACCATTGGACTGAGCACAGGGTCCCTGATGGACAAGCTGGAGAAGGGACTGAAGGAGCTGAAGGGGTTTGCAGCCCCGTGGGGAGAGCAACAGTGTCAACTGGCCAGTCCCCCTGGAGCACCCAGGGACTGAACCACCAGCCAAAGAGTACACATGGAGGGACCCATGGCTCTGGCTGCATATATGGCAGAGGATGGCCTTGGTGGACATCAGTGGGAGGAGTGGCCCTTGGTCCTTTGGGGGTTCGATGCCCCAGTATAGGGGAATGCCATGGTGGGAAGGCACAAGTGGGTGGGTGGGGGAGCACCCTCATAGAGGCAGGGTGAGGGAGGATGGGATAGGGGGTTTCCGGAGGGGAGACCTGGAAAGGGGAAAACATTTGAACTCTAAATAAAGAAAATATCCAGTAAAAAAAAAAACAAAAAAAAAACTATAGGTATCTGAATGATGACGCCTAAGACAATAAAGGAAAAGGTATTTTTGCTGTAAAAACAAAAATGATATAATTTTTACCTGCAGGATTTGATCATGAATTGTATCATTTATACAGCCAAGGAGCTCTCTTTCTATACCTTAAGGAAGATGACCAGAGTCTCTAGCAAAGACAGCCAAACCTTTATCATATATGATATTGGATAGCCAGGTTTTTCAGAGCCAACTGCATTTCTTTTATCTCTTGCTGTTTCTGTGTTTCTAAGGCACTGACTCTCCATTCTAAGGGTCATGGGCTCTGTCTTAGCAACATTAGAAGCAGAGGGGATTCGGCTGTGGAGACTTGTGGGAGTGCCTTAGTCATTATGGCTACATAGCTAATACCACCAACATCGTGACTGAGGGCAGTATTCAGGAGCCATTGTCTCCATTGGTTATTAATTCTGTGGTTGGGCCCACCTGGCTCTGGGTTTCTCACCAGCCTAAAGCTTAATCTAGGATAGATGTGCTATAGAGCATATACCCATTGTCAAGCAAGAATCAGAGTCTCAGATTACCCACTGGGCTTCACTGTTGCTAGGGAGTCTCTGTTAGCATTCTGTCAAAGCTCAGACCCACAGTTACCTGGCAATAGCTAGGTAGGCCTGACTCACTATAAAAGGGGCTGCTTGCCCCTGTTCTTGCTCTCGGTCTCTTGCTCCCCCGTTGCCTCCCCATTCCCTTTCCCCCCTCTCGCCATGTTCTCATAGCCTGACTCTATTTCTCTACTTCTCTCTCTCTGCCTTTCTCTGCCTCTACTACCCTCCTAACTCCCATCCCCATGCCCTGAGTAAACTCTATTCTATACTTGGCCATCCTTTGGCTGGTTCCTCAGGGGGAAGGGATGCCTCAGCACTGGCCCACCACCCTCTTCCCCCACACTTCATCATACCTCCATAGAACATATCCCCCCTCACTTTATCTTTTTATAAACACAACAGTCTCCCTACAGCCAACAACTTTCCTTTTGCCAATTGGTCCAAGGAAACTTGGCTAACAACATGGAACCCACGGGCTTTGCCAACTGACTTGAAAACATACATTGTCATGTTTTTCAGTATCTCTTGCCTATTAGTTACTTCTTAGGCCAGGCAATCCTTAAAGTAAGGAGATACCAAAAGGGTGAGGACACTAGAGTACAGAGACAGCAGCCCACCAGAAAACCTCCTGTTAGGAAAGATGGAGCCTAAACGACACGGGTTAATGGCTTCTTGGTGCTCAGAAGCAAAGCTTGGCTTTTCCAGAGACAACCTATACAGAAAATAAAGGGTACTTAGCAGATAAAATATACAGGTGGGTTTTTGTCCCTTTTTATTTTTAACAAAAAAACCCATTCTTCTCTTAAGCAAGTAGTTCCCGAACTTGTTACCAATAGCTAAGCGCCATCAAATACTAAAGAAGGACATAGAGCTCATTTTTCACTCAAAAAATACATATTGGATAACCAGTTGGTGGGCTCGTCCCTGGGGAAGTCTCTCTCTCCCATTCTCAGCATTCCTTAGTTGCCTGTAGTTCTTTGTTCAGGGCCAGGACCTCCGTCAACTTTCCCCCTCCCACATTAGAGTGTCTAGCCATGCTACCCTATCTAGGAGCAATGAAAGAAAAGAGACCACGAATTTCAAAGAGGGGGTGTACTGGGAAGGGTTTAGAGAGATGAAAGGAAAGAGGGATATGATGTCCTTATATTATAATCTCAAAAAATAAAGTTATTTAGAAAGTAGCCATTGACGTACTGACCTCCCATGTCTGTGGATGTGAGGTCTTCCACAAATGTGTGTAGGCAGTTGAAATGAAGTCTTCTGCATGGGGTTCATTGGCTAATCCAACACAAGCACTATTTTTTTTTTTTTTTTAAAGGCAAGATAGCTGAAGAAGGATAATCAGCTAGAGGGAGGGGTAAGGATTGAAATGATTTATCTTCCAACTTAGGAACACCACTGATGCATCTTGCAGGCTTGGCTCACCAGAAGGGAGTGCCCACAGCAGGGAACACACTCAGCCTTGGGTTCTTCCACCAGGTCTGGTTCTTAGGAGAGTGACAGGACATTTTTCTGCTTTCTTAGCTCATAGTACTTTGCTATGGCAGCTTCAAAAGCAAAATGTCCCCACATGTCAAAATGTAAGCAGTAATGATCTCCATTGGTATTTTAAATAAAAAGATCCCTGAACAGGATCCATGGGAGGTCTTAAAAATACAGTCAAAACTTCAAGATGATGTAAACTCCAGTAAAAGCTTAGAACTGAGGAGTACGTGCATTGGTTTATGCTTTTCTACGGAAAATCAACTTTAATAAGTAAATCATTGAAATGATTATAAACCTTATATGGTTTAGAATTAAGTGTTAAGTGAACACTATTATGCAGAGAGAAACACATACAGTTATGATACAATTGAGGTCCAAAACGTTGGTTATACAGTGATCATTCAAAGACAAGAGGATGCCATAACCGCCAACATAGCAGAAACTAAAAACTATGGTTAGTAATAGTTTTGCTGCTTAGAGAGTAAACAGGTGTGCCCTCTCTCAACAGAGCTGTCTGCTAACTGCATGGCCAGAGCTTCAGCCTCATCATACTTCCAGCTGTGCGAAGCCCATCTGCTCAACCATTCGCATTTTAATTAGTGCTAGAGACCCCCTTATTTCATTAATCTGCAAATTCTTTGCATTTTACCCCTTCTGTGGATCTAGAAGAAACAGGTATGAACAAAATATACATTATAAGGATTGGTTCCTTCTCAATTTACTTTAATCAACTACTCTAAAAGTCAACAGGATTGTGGCTTTTAATAATAATAGTGGGTTTTCATAAATGACTCTAAGACCGCATCAGGTTATAAAAGCAATTCCTGAAAGTATTCAGCATATGCTGAACAGATGATGAGATTTTATACAGACATTCATTCCATATGACTTTTCCTCCCTCTTTAAAAAAACATTCAATGGTGAAGGTTACCCACTGTGAAGTGATTTCCATAATATTGTAATTACATCCATGGGCCTTCAGACATAGTTTATTTCTACTCTTAGGCACTTACTTAGTTTCAAAATTATTTACATATAAATAAGATTTTTTTAAAAAAGAAGAATCTGTTTTGACAAACTAAGTAAGTGTACTTTCGGCATGAAGTTAACCTAGATTTTATGTGCAGATGGGTCCCGCAAACATAAGGAACTCTCAGTCACCTTGGTCTATGCAGTGCTTGGCCTTTGACACTCCCTTCTAACCAGCATTAGCAACCTGGAACCTCCATCCCTGAGACGCTTAAAACTGGGTAATTGTTACCCCTTGATGCTCATTTCTATTCAAACACTGTCCCAGCCTAGACTGAGTTGCAGACTTATAGAAGTCCTCTGGTTGCAAGTTCATGCCTAAACATAAGTGAGCATTCATATGATTAAAATCAGACACACCAGGCATTGTGCACATCCTCAGCTGAGCTGTGCAACCCAAACCTGTCACTCAAAATAATGAAGCACTCAAGTCCTGCCCCCCAGTAACCAGATGCTGCTTCTCTTGAACCTCACAAAACAAGACACCAAGGGATAGCCAGGGAGCCTTGGATGCTCTCTCAGGCTGCTGTCACATTAAGCAGCACCTCTGATCTGGACTGCCTGCTGCTCTGCTTCCTAATGGAGTTTCTTTGCCACTTCAGACCTATTTGCAATAGTTTTGTTTCCAGTTCTATGAATAAGAAGAGGCTAAGAATCTGGAAATGAAAATGTAGACCTCACCCATGAGCACTGTCAGTCAGTAACACACAGGTGTACTAGATGACTAATGTCTACATTGCAATCGAATTCTTTTTCTGAACTTATTTGTGTCTACAAAATACGTATGTATGTTTGAGAACCATATAGGAAGAGCAGGGATTCTCAAACTTAAATGAGCATAAATATAAACCCAGCGACTGAGTTGGTACCAAGGTCTGGATTTCTCGTATTCTCCCAGATGCTGGCAATGTTGCTGGCCTGAGATATTATCTTTAGCTGGAAAGCTGTAGGGTAACAGGTTATACATGCATCTCAGAAATTCTTGTAGTGTTGTGGCACCTAAAGTATTAATCAGTCACTCATTTTAAACTTGGCAATTAACATCCATAAATATAAAAACACAAATGTTTCTTAAACCAATTACAGGAGGCTTCCACGTTCCTAGCAGTCGTATGAAACCATGGCTAACTGGACATAAAAATATATCATGAGCTGATGAAATTTGTGCATGGGTAGTTAGGCTCTCATTTCTTAGCAAAGTCCTATATTGTTGAATAGAGAGGCATCCTCAATTGTTGTTTAAATATACTTGTGCTTATCAATGTTTTTGTTGGTGTTGCTGACATTGTTATTTGTCCTTCCCCTTTTTATTCTTTCTTGGTTATGTCAACGACTGAACTATTTTATTGACACATTTTGAGAAAATAGATCTTTCTGGACTGTCCTGTGAAGTCGATCATGCTCTTTCCGATTTGTTTAATACTCACATTCATTCCCTTATTCTATTTCCCAGTTTCTAGAGTTAAAACTTGTAGTTATAGTTTTAATACCTAGTTTAAAAAAATAATCAATTTTGAATCCTTTATCTTGCATAAATTGTATTCTTATGGTTTCCACACTACATTTGTTTCTATTTAGTAAAAAATTCTCTTTAGTCAAAAAGCAGTGTGCATTAAAATGTTAGGAGATATTTAAAAGGCAGATGGATATACAGGTACATATGATATGTATTACCTATTCTTTTAAAGTGAATACATAATTTTACTACATTACGGCCAAAGAATGAATTTGATACTTCTTTCGATAGAAAGGTAAATCTTAAAATTCTATTTGTGGTGAGGTATACTGCCAATTTCTGCAGACACAAAACATATCTGGGATGCACATTACAGCCAGTGCTGTATCAATATTGGCGATGCCTATATGGAAGGCACACTTAACTCAGAAAATATAAATTGCATCACCATCATTAAAGTAATAAAGACAGATCAAAATAAAACATATTTCAAATTTTTGTTTAAAACTTACCTTCCCTATAGAACCTCAAACAAATGAAATTTATCGGTGAGTTTTATGGTTCCTTACTGGAGGACATTTCCGTATATTATTCAGTGGGTTCATGCAGGAAATAGAGGACATGCAGTGAGCAACAACGGTCATTCAAATCACTGTCATTTAATAGAGTAGGTATTAAAACCTGGAGTAAAATACTCACATATAAGGCCTATATAGGTTACATTAAAGAACAGCAGCATGACCAAGTGAAGGGTCTTCAGGAATGTCCTGAATATATACAAGAAAAACGTAAGTAACCCTAGAGAGAGACGTTAGCTAAGAAACACATATATGCTTGATCATTTTACACTGCAACATGACTTTCAGTCTTTCCTGGCACGCTGAGATGTTCCAAGCTTTTGAATATTCCCAAAGACAGAGCATGTAGACACTGAATACCAGCCCCTTGTTATACTAGGTCTTGAAATAAGTTTTATTTCTTGGCTTTAGTGTCATTTCTGCCTAATAATATACTTCAGCCTCCTTAAGGGGGATGTGTTTTAGTCTTCTAAGGAAGAGCCAAGGGTGCTACCAACTGAAGGTAATTAAAATAAAAAAGTAGGAAAAGACCCAAAACACAAATGAACAATTCATAAGCAGAAATGGTTATGATGTTTTAATAAATAATTTTCATTGATACTGCGATACATACCATGCTTCCTTTTCCTTGTGTAAGTGTGTGAGCTTGCATGAGTGTATGTGAACTACATGCATGTGAGAACCCACTGTGTTGAGAAAAGGCCATTGGATCCCTAGCAGTAGAGTAATAAGCAGTAGTGAGCCACCATGTGGTCGCTGTAACTTAACTCAGGTCCTACTTAAAGGCAGCAAGTTCACTTACCTAGTGAACCATCTCCCTAGGTCCCCCCCCCCCCCCTTACAGTGCTTCTCCTTACAGTTTCTGATGTACATATCTGGTTGCAACTGACCAGATTCCAAGAAGCGTGTTCATGCATTTGAGGGAGATTGGTTGCTTTATTTCAAAGCTAGAGGCTGTATTTGAACAGCACCAAGACCAACACTTCAGAAAGTTTCACAATAGCAATTTAGTATTGCTAAGTGTTCTGAGGTTGATCAGATATTTCCTTCAGAAAATTTTAAATATAGAATTAGCTTACAAAAGTCAAAACCAAATTGGAACAAACAACAAGAACAAGAAAGCCTTGGAATGAAGGTGTGTACCTGCTTGTGGGCAGGAAGGTTCTGAGTAGACAAAGCCATGTGCTGTTCCTGTCGGGATATAGAACTCCACACAGAAATAATGCTCTCCAGTCACATATTTTAAAATCACTACAAGTCATGTCATACCTTAGAAAGTTTGGTTACTTACAGATTTGACAGACTATAAGTAAAAAATAAATTGATTTCTCAACTCTTTAGCTTCTATGTTATGTTAATAAGGTATCATTTAAATTCCCCCAGTGCTGTTCGTCTTATAAATCATGGCTATAGGTACCTTATTTAATAGTAATTCTCAGTGATTGTCACTAAAAATATTCCACATATAGTCTGTAATCCTTGAGTATACTAAAATAAGTTATTTACATATGAACTTTTACTTAAAATATTGATAATATTAAAAATAGAAATTCATTTTTAAAAAAGCATTCACCAAAACTCTTGCCTTGTCTAACTTTGATGTGATGGATCTTGGTTTATTTTTTATATATCTCTTGTTTTATATATTTTATCTACTATATGTTAATTTGCTAAAAATAAAATAAAAGATAAATTTCTCATTGAGTGTATTAAAATAAGTTTTTGTTTATGTGTGAATTTTTAGTTATTTGAGGTGTTGATGCTATTCAAAATAGTAATTCATGAAAAGAAAATCCTCAACCAAAACCCATTCTGTTTGAACTTTGAGCTTTTTAGAACATGCTACCTCTGAGCCGAGGTCTTTCCAATAAAAAACAAACTAGGAACATTTCTATTACTTGGTAATTTATAAACAAGAGAAAGCCAGCTATGTTAACCTGCATACTTGATGGATCTTGTTTATTGTACTCTTCTGAGTGTGCTATTACATTATTTCATCAGCTCTTATTTTTAATATTTTCTGTTAACAATTTCAAAAATATGATAACACTTCCCAATGGAAACTTGATTTTTAACCAGCAAAGTATTAGTCTATTTTAATATTTTCTCTGTTAATTATGTAAACATCACCACCAAACAGGACAGAAGCTAACATACACTTTGGCAACACTATTTACATCTGAATGAACCCCGAAGCAGAGTTTGAAAATACCCAGTTCCCATAGATGAAACACATAAGCACCCCAATTTGTCTCTGAATTTCCTAGTTTCTTTCCAGAGCAAATTATACTCAGCTGCACAAACAAAGTAATTGACAGTAGAATTTCAGCGAAAGAAATGTTTTCAGAATTAGGAAACTCTCGAGAGAAGAATACTTAGCCATAGAAGAAATGCACATTCAAGAGTCATGGAGCTCAAGGAACTGCAATATAAAAATGTCATTGCAAAGAATAACGGTGCCTAATTCTACTTTAAAAGCAAGGAAATATGAAAGGTTATTACTAAGAGGGTGTTAACCAGATGTTCTCAATCTCTATATGGAAGTAATGTCTGGAGTTAGACAGAAGACAGATCAGCCACACAGAGAAGGTTATTAAGCCTTGGGAAGGTTAAGATGTTAGGATGTGAACAGTATTTTAAAGAGTAATTAAATTTCACCTATCCAGAGACTGTAAATTGGAAGAAGGGCAGGCTCCATCACTACAGTAACTCTGTGTGTCTACATTAGAACCTTTCTTGTTTGATGGAGTGCTTACTTTGCTAGTAAAAGCAATAAACTAAAAATAACAATGGAAATAATTTTCTTGGCCATAAAATAGCACCTTCACTCCATTTTCCTACCTGTCCTGGGTGTACATTGAGAGACAATGGACATAGTGCCCTTAATATAATGCTCATAATGATGTAAACTAGAATCAGAAAGGGCTGACTTTAAACTCTGCCATTCCTGTACCACTGTAGAGCTTGGGTGGTTGGGTGGATATACAACCTTGAAACAGCTCTTTGAAGATCACCAGTGTTTGTCATGAGCAAAGACCAAAGCCTGACGGGAAGAAATCACTATGACACAGTTTATTACCTGTTTCCCTGTAGGACTCCATTCCATAAAGGAAAAGCATTTTACACCAAAGCCTCAAGCTTTGTGGTCTGGAATATCACACCAATACCTTGAACTCATAATAAATAATTGTCATTGTTATATAAAGACCTTAGTTAAGCTTCATGCCATTGAATATTTGCCAACATGCTTGTGACACTAGAATTTGTAAAAAAAAACCTCATATACACATAGGGAATTTGACTCTAATAAAAAGGAATAATTTCATGTTACTTAAGAACAACAACAAAATCTTCAATAAGTATCTCAGGATAACAGCTAACCCCTGGGTGCTGATAAAAAGTCTAAAGCCATCTTTGCTACAATTCCCTAAAGGGCAAAACAAGAAAATGTAATAAACTGAATACAATGTCATCAGAGACACTCCAGGGCCTTGCTGTCTTTCCTAAGGGGCTGAGGAAAGCAAATGTGATTCTCATGTAGGAGATTATTGTCAGAAGAGCCACTAAAACATCCCAGGCATAAAGAAGATATGCTGGTATACTGAAATGTGTTTTGGTGAAAGAATGAAGACAAAACAAAACACCCACAAAAAACCCCCAACACTCGTATGTTCATTGAACATTATGCCTTGAAACAGGATGTTTTGTACACACTAGACATGCCCACATAATGTTGTCGAGCTCATAAATCTCGTAAATAATTGAAAACTTGTTCTTGAAGGGGGTTTATGGTGGTCTCTCTAACATAGTCAAATAATTACAAAGCCTGCTGCTCAAAGATGAAAGTTTGAAGTTTTGCTTGATGTTAATTATTTAAGGTAACTTTGGGGGAATATTTATGTCTAACATTAAAATAGAACAGCAAACACTAAGATTAATTGGATCTGAATGCTAGCGATATTAAATACTGCTTCCCAAATCCCTGACTACTCTTTTGTATGCTGGACATTGTTTTCCTTTGATGACTAAATTACTTGCCCTAATTTCCGGTCTTGTAAGATTTGTGCCTAAGAAAGGCTGCAAAAATCAAGTACCAAAATATGCTTCAATAATCCTACTCTCATGGGAGACTCTTTACACAGATCAAGGATAAGCAGACTAACATGGCCAGGACAACTTCAGCGCTCCTCTGTATTACAGGATGAGGAGCCGGAATACTTAAGAGCCAGCCACATAAGAAGGATACTTACTGCAAGACAGTAGATTTGCTTCCTTCCCCAGTGAAAGCATTTGCAAACCCTTGGTCTGTAATACTTGCAGAGATCATTCCCTGATGGTTCCCTGGTTCATCTACTTCAGTTCTCAAAAGGTTGAAACACTGTTTGAAATTCTTTACTAAAAGTCACTTACTAATGCCTTCCTCAGCAAGAAGAGCCTTGCGTGTTTTTCATAACTATTTGAAATCAGAATATAATGAGTGGGAAACATATTCTTCATTGCCTGTGAGGTACAGAAGGAATGAATGAGCTTGGTTAATATCAGAATGCTGGTAAACGTTTCTCTACATGCCTACTTCCTACATAATAATTGCAGACGACTGTAAAACTCTGAATGTTTAATTAAAATATGGCTTATCTGGACACATTGAGTTCAGACAGCACTGATAAGTCAAATAAAGACAGAATCTATTGCAATGTCTACCTAATTCTGTTTTGTAACAAATTAAAGACTCAACATGACAGTAAAGGTACTCAATTCAAATAATTGCTAATCATGAAAAATGGTACATAGGATTTGATTAGATGCATTCTACAGCAGTTAGAGAGGCCTAATGGTTTAAAATGGTTGGTGCAAACTTATATTATTTAAGTCTGGCAAATACAAGAACAAGGCATGGATAGTAGCATGCTAATCACTTTTATATAAAGTTGATTTTAAATATCTGAAATAGAAAACTATTTCAGCAAACACGTTTCCAATACAATATATATTTATATTGCCCAATTTCAATTCCAATTATTTAAGGTAAACAAGAACTTAAAGCAAATTAAGAAAAGAATTTATGTGGAAAGTCTTTGTTTTATACCTATACATTTATTAACATGTTTTAACATTTAACTATACAAATTTATTTTAGATTTTTTTTTTTGGTGCTCTGTAATGAGACATCATGGTGTCTTCCTACAGCATTCTACTAAAGTCAACAAAACTAGTTACATTTTTGCCGTATTGGTATTTAATTGAGGTTAAAACCTGTCATTTGTCATTTTTGCAAGAAGATTATAAGTAACATAAAGTAATTTCAGAATGGGAAAATTTATTCTTACTATGTACACAGAGAACCATTGGGACACATGGACATTCAGATAAACGCCACAGTAATGTTAAATACAATTTCACCAGGGAACTCCAACAGCTATTACATGTAGGCAGGGCATGCTGTAACGGCGAGTCTATCTCTGGCCCTTCACAACTCTCTGAATCCTTGTTTGATAAAGTAGCACAACTGTCTCTCAAATACTCATATTCCCTTCTCTTCACATGATAGCTGCCTTGCTAGGTTATCCAACATGGCACTTCTCATATTTTTCTTCCACCCATTCACAAACTAGTGTTTTACTTGTAAAATACAATAAAAATTATAATGGTCAGAAAGGACATAGGATATAACAGCATTTTAAATTCCGAGTTTTGTAGATGTAAATTATCCTGTCAAACCACGACAGCAGTCTCTAAACATTTTCTCTCCGTTTCTGTTCTTAGATTCTCATGGGCTTTGATTTATCAGATAATATTTGTTTGTAGAGAATACTTCAGTCAAATACAAAGATTGTTTGTGTTGAAATCTGTATGGACATAATTTAAAAACTAAACACAAAGAAGACATATAGGAAAAGAAAATAGTATCTTTCCAATGGGAACAAAAAGAGAACTCCTTTTAGATAGAAACATTTATTTCATCTAGCTTAGCAATTATATTTTATTTACTTTTTTAGAGGGTGTGTCGTTTGTGTGTGTGTATGTGTGTGCAATATGTATGCAGTATACATGTTCACATATGATAGCACTCATCTGCCATGGACCACATGCAAAAGACAGAGAATAAACCTGGATTGGTTCTTGTTAGGAGTAGTGTCTCTCTTCCAGTTTCCTGCATTCTAGGCTAGCCAACCAAAATCTTACAGGAGATTTCTTTCTTCATCACCTGTTTTGCTATAGGCGTGCTGAGATTACAGACCTGGGTCAACATGTCTGGCTTTTGCTTGTGTTCTAAGGACATGACCACAGGTCAACAGGCTTGCTTACTCACTTGAGCTAACCATTGAGCCATCTCTGCAGTCTACAATGGGTTTAGGAACATAAATCCATGTTGTACTATGATGTTATTTTAGAACCAATAGTGTTAACACATGACTATATAAAAATCCTTATATCTTTCTGTATTTATTTAGAGTTAATTTTTAAATTTTAATTTCATGCACAAGTTTTGTGGAAACAAATGCTATGTCTGAAGACAGTACCAGAATCCCTGGAACTGGAGTTACAGGTTGTTACAGCTCTGCTCCTTGGGTGCTGGCAATGGAGTTGATTCCTCTGTTCTGAACTGCTGGGCTATCTCTCCAGCTCCCATTACTTCTCTCTTTATCATTTCACATCCTCCGTTAGTTCATTAAAGTGGGATCCTCTAGGCTAGCTCTTACTTTGTACTGTGGCTCAAAAAGAAATCATGTAGAACGAATCCTATTCTTACCTCTTGGTTTATATGTCCATATCTGGTTCAAATGCATGCAAAAAGATAGAGAAAACCCGGAGATACCTCCATATGTGTCTAGTCCAGTAAAAAAGGGAAGTGAACCAATTTTAACTTATTCAGAAGAGAACTGGGGAGGATTTGTAATGTGAAAAATTATAAATATGGGAAATGTTGAAAAAGATTCAAAGGAGAAAAATAACTTTCTTTTCAATTCTATAAATCACTGGCTAATTAAGCATTCTGTTTGGTTGACTGTTCATGAGTAGTTGAGTGTAATGCTTAAATTGTATTCCATCATCATTGAAAAGCTCTCATGCCAAGATAAGGCTCAAATACTTTTGTTCTGAATTAAGTAAAATACGATAATCATGGACATAAGCACATCTGTCTGACATTAAGCAGTTGGTTGCTAAAAATGGAGATTTTCTTTTCATCTGCTCCATAAAATTGATAGACTTAGAGATGTCTTCAAAATGGTACTCCTCCCCCAAATTTTAAGTCACCAAGGAGTTGTAAGAATGCTGTGGAATTCCCCATTTTTAATGGGGCATACGTTATCTTTATAACTTCCTCATTTTCTATTAAAACAGAACAGATAAAACCCAATTCCTTTTCATTCATTTGGTACTTGAGTGCGTTATACTTTTGACAGAATAACATAGCAGCGAACACTCCCTTCTGTGTTTGTATGCAGAATTGTTTCTGGTATCTGTATATTTTGCAAGCTATTCATGCAAGGTGATTTATAAATGTCTTTAATTATGATTTATTATATGTGAACTTTGTCAAATATTCTTTACTTGGTATGGATTTATAATAATTGCATTTGTTTTTTCAATCATTGTAAGTGCAAATTGTTTTATATTTGACCTGTGAACAAATGTTAAAGACTGAGCAAAAAATGAATGCCATTATTCTATAGGTGGTAACTGCTATTGTAGATTAACGTGATAATCAGGAATATGCCCCATGTAGTCTTAACCTTTCCTTCTCTGCTGCATACAAATGACTTAGTTGGTTTTAGAAAACCAGAAACAACTGAAGTCTCCTGTGGATGCAATCGGTTGAAGACAATTTTGGCTTAAGCATCGAGAACTTTGTACAAAGGTATTTGAGATATTTGTTGAACCCTGGGATTCATAAAACAATGATTTTTTGGCCACGGCAGCCATCTTTCAGTAACTCACCAAAATAACCAACACAAACGGAAGGAGGAGAGGCACTCAGTATATGTTCTCTAGGCCTTTTAGGAAATATGGAGTTGTTCCTTTGGCCACAAACATGTGAATTTACAAGAAGGGTGATACTGTAGACACCAAGGGAATGGGAACTGTTCAAAAAGGAATGCCCATAAGTGTTACTACAGCAAAACTGGAAGAGTTTACAGTGTCACCCAGCATGCCTTGGGCATCATTGTAAACAAGCAAACTAAGGGTAAGATTATGGCCCAGAGGATCAATGTGCTCTGCAAGAGCTGAGAGACAGCTTCCCGGAGCAGGTGAAGGAGAATGATCAGAAGAAACAGGAAGCCAAAGATCCATACAAATTCGTAGCCTAATCTACAAAAAAAAAAAAAAAAAAAAAAGAAAAAAAAAAAAAAGATAATGATGAACTATAAGTCACATCAAGGTGCTCAAACGACAAAATGAAGGAAGTCCAAAACCTTAAGCTCAGAGGCTTAATGAATTATGTATCACCCCCTCAGAATGAAAGATTCTACATATAACAACAATACCAGTCTTCATTACAAAAATCAAATAGGAGTTGCTACAGGCATGTGGGCCTTATTTTAGCATCTCACACGGCTTGGGTACATCTTGAGCAGAGTTGAGGTGCTAAGCATGGTGGTTGTAGAACACCTTCACCCTACTGTTCTCATTTACCCTGCTTTTACGTTCTCCAGACAGAATTGGAGACAATTTACTCTTTCTATGAGAGGGAACTTTTCTAGGAGTGTGAGAGATACAGCCATCATAAAGGAATGTAACGGATGCGTATGCGGGCAAATCTTCCATATAAAACAAACAAGAGTGATTTCATCTCACCCAGAGATGGTGGGTTTTGTAGGACAATTTTGCTCCATGTATTGGTCTCACGTTTTCATTTGCTTTGTGGTGTTGATAGCTGTGCTCAGGACACTGATCTTCGCAGCTGAGTCTGGTCTTTTGTCCCTTCACTTATTGAGGGAGATTTTTATAAATTGATTCCTTTGGAGCACTCCCCTCAGGAGTACATTTCTTAGGTTTATCTGATGCCTGTAAAATGATAGATTTATTCAGCTTGTTAGGACAGAGAAAGAAGGACATATAAAGGGAAAGGTCACTGTGAAAAATCCCTTGAGATGGAAAGAAGACTGTGTGGTCATGAAATACTTGTTTTCCACTTGACACAACAGTAAACATGTTACTAATTAGAGCAACATCATTTATATACATGAGTATGAATTAAAAGTTTCCTACATATATGTGAATGAATTTGCCTCGTGTAGTTCCTACAAGGTCATGAAGAACATGACCGTGTGCACATAGAGTATAATATAGGACTTCTAGGGAAAAGTCCTGAAATTATATATATATATATATATATATATATATATATATATATATATATATATATATATATTCACCAAGTATGATACATTTACCAAACATATTACTTGCATAAATTAACAGTATAGGGAAAGATAAGGGAATAGATTGGGGTTATAGATATAATTAGGTAATACTTAAATACAGTGTAGGTAAAGCAGTTTCCATACATAATATTATACCGCTGATGAAGTAGTGTGCCTGTTCTTCATTACTATGCATATGTAAGTGTAGCACGCGTGAGCACACACACACAACACACACATGCACACACCACCTTTTCATTTCCATTTGTGACTTGAAGCTACACTTGTACTCACACTGATCACACTGCACAGCCTATGACTGAGCTATCCACACAAGGTACCTTTTATGTTCAAATTCCTTCTTTGTGTGTTTTTACTTTTTATGCTTTGATTTAAATTTATTACCCTTGCGTAAATGTGCCAACGTAAACTTCTCAATCTCCCTACAGGAATGTTGGATTGGAACAGTGACTCTGGGTCAACATTTTCCCACAAAGAATAAAGTATGGGGTGTCCTTCTGGAGGGCTTCTTTTGTCTCATCTTCTTTGAGTTAACATTAACTCTAGTTTTATAAGCTTCTAGCTGAGCGGACTATTCTCCTAGACCTCTGGATATTCCACTTGGCCCCAACAAAAGTTGTTCTGAGAGTTTCAACCTCTCGAAGTTCCTTAATTTTGAATTAGATAATTATTTTAAGGAAATGAATTATAAGCTACTACAGGACCCTTCCTGAATTTTCTAATGTGGCTATAATTGTCCTCCAATTACAATTCAAAATATGTAATCCATAATGTCAAACCGTTTTGGGAGGAGAATGGGGAAAAGACAGGGAGAGAGGCAGGGAGAGAAAGGGGAGGGAGAAAGGGAGCAAGACAAGGGGTGCACAGACTGTGAAAGCTAAATGCACAGCTTTTGAAGTTTACAAGGGCTGTGAAGTAGTTGGGCATGACAGTGGGACCTGCTGTCACAAACCTGACAGGTTCAAGCAGAACTCTGAGGTGGAGACTGGCCTAGACTGCATTGTGAGACTCTGTCTCAAATACAACTTAACAAAAGCCCCATGAAGGAGTCAGTCAGGGGCTGGTGAACTGGCTCAGTGGATAAAGGATTCTACTTCCAAGGTTCACTGCCTGAGTTTGATCCTCAGGACACACAGGGTGGGAGGGAGAACTGCCTGAGGCAAATCGTCCTCTGAGCTCGACACACATGCTGTGACACGTGCAAGACTCCCCCCCCCCACACACAAATAAATATAACAATAGTGAAGAGTTAATTTAGGGTAGGAATCAGAGAGAATTCACAAGAAAAAGGACATCTCTCAAATGGGTTCTGAGTGATGATATTTCTCTAGTTACGCCCCACTGCATATTTTATACCAATTCAAAGGTTTATAATTGAAAGCAGGTAGAAAAAATCAATTAATATAATTGTATTAATTATTCCTCATGGCTGTTGCTAATGATATAGGAAATGAGAAAAAGAGTTTTCTGTAAAAATCCAAATAATAAGTAGACTAAGATTGAGAACTTTGGTAATTATTTTATTTAGCGTAAATTATACTGGTTTGAACATGTGTTTCTGTACAGTTGTGTGGTAGGAAGGATGCATGTGACACCGGTGTACATGCATTAGAGGTCAGGAGCCAAAACGGTTTCCTTTAAGTTCCACCTTTCTATTTGAGATAAGGTCTCTCCTGGAAGATGGTGCTTGCCGTTGACAGGCCGGCTATGCATAATACAAGCAGGATATACCTGTTTCTGCCTCCCCAGAGCTAAAATGACGAGTGTGTGCCCCTTTGCCCTAACATTAAAAAAAAAAAAAAAAAAAAAAAAAAGAACAAAGAAATCGTCCTGAAGATCAAAGTCAATTTAAGTACTATATGCACATACCTACTAGGTTATCTTCCCTGCCATGCATTTTACTGGAAGTTGACTAATGTTTATAGTTTATGTGCTTATGATGTAATTTGTCACAATCTTTTACATTTGCAAACACACTTCATTTAATCAAAGTTAAGGGGAAATATGACTTGATTTTTACATCAAATCTGATGGATGCTCAGGTTGAGATGAAACCACAGGACCATCTCTGTTTAGCCTGAAGGATGTTTAAATGATAACAATGAGAACTGGATGGGGATGACACCAAACCCTGCAGAATGTAATGAGGATAAAATCCACACCTTCATTCCACCTGGGTGATGTGTGTAAGCTGATTAATTCTGACACAATTCGTAAAGGTTCTAGTTGATTACTGAAAGGATAGAAATGAGAACTCTAACATGCCAATTATGTTATTTCTTTTTATTTTTTGTAGTCATGAGTGAATATAATTTGAAGGTTTTGTTTAGAAATCTGAGAAAAAAATTGTCACTACTTAAGTTGGTACTAAATATTCTCAGAAGACCATTCAGCGTCTAAAAGGACTTTATAAAATGTATTATAAAAACCATTGTTTTTGTATGTTGAGTATTTCTAGAACACATAAAAGTTTAAGTTAAAACTGGACACAAATGAAATTATTAATGCTTAGTACTTGATTTTGGATAAATCACTTTCAACTTTTTCTAACCATGCTAATCACTAATGTTTCGGTTAAAATATGAATAAATGTGTTTTAACTTGGTATGTTAGATTTCAAAATAAAGTGTAGTGCTGGGAATTAATGTGACCCTACTACTATCAACCTGAGGGAAAAATGTTTCTAAGTAAACATATCAAATTCTCATTCTATCAGCAAACACTTTCACATGTCATACTGTGGTCTTAGGAAGTATTGATTCACAATATTTGAACATTTTTATAGATCTGAGTCCCTAAATACTCCATAATCATCATGTAAGGACATATCTCTATTACTAGATTTTAAATGAAGAACCAGATGGTCATTTATACAATTGCAATTTGCAGGGCATTTCAAAATCTTCACTAACACTGTGAGATTTCATTCTCAGGCTGAAGTTCCCACTTATGTGTTTGAAGAGGACTCTATTGTTTTTAAGAAGAGGGACACTGTCTTATTCTTTTCTACTGTCCTTAAGGAGAACAGGCAAGACTGGAGAAGACCTAGGAAGTACAGTAAGGAGGTTAACTGTTGGCAGCTTCTGCTAGAGAATGGGTATGTACTGGGCCAAGGAAACAAAACCTGCCAAGACAGGCTGGGCACCTCCAACTCTTACTGGGAAGTGGGACCTCAAAGTCCTCATGCTGTGAGCTTGTGGAAATGTGTGCTTCCTTACACAGGGCATCAGTAATGTATCATTTGCCTTATTCACATGGGGTATCCCTGAGGTTTCAAAAATGACTGCTACTTTTCATTTTGTGATTATATACATTTTTCCCATCTGAGGATAATAAGATATGAGACTTCTACATAATATGTAATAAGCCAAATAGGAAGACATCGTAAATAAACTACAAGGAATGCCTGATTTTGAACATCAGTTTCTCATGCTGATAAATGCCTCACTAAGCAAATCTATGAAGGAGGGTCCCAGGGTTTTAGTCACACACTCACACTGCATTTCAGAGCCCTGTGTGTGTGTCCAAGAGAGATGCTATGCAGGAGGTAGGAGCAATCCAGGCATAGTTTACAGGGCCCTCAGCAGGGAGTACTGCATTTTATATTTCAGAGAGATTAAGGGAAAAGTTTACTATTTCTGACTCATAAATAATCTAAAGTTATATTATACATGCAGATATACCAAAAGATATTAAAATGAGAGTTGTAGAGGTCTATTTTCTGTTTGCTTTGTCTTGTTTTACCGTAAGTGAACTTAGTCAATCACTTAACGGAACACACTGAATTTGGACATTGGGTTGAATTTACTAGAATACAAAGAAGGGTTGGTAATCAAACAGTTACATTTATTTCAATCAGTTGCTCTACGATGAGCATAATTCTCACAAGTGCTAAGCTTTGTTTCCTAAGCTATGAAGAAAAAATGGCGCCATTAAATAAAATACATTAAGGATAAATTGTATGCTGGCTGGGACATTATGAATGGCTATTTGCAAATAGTTTTGTATAGAGCTTGATAGCCATTCCATGAAAAGAGACAGGAACCTAATTCTTAAAGTGCCTCTACTGTTGTCAGCATGCGCACTGCTGTAGTTGCTATTTCATTGAAAACAAATTAATTACATGCTGCAATATGGTAAAGGCATCATTGCTCTATCTCCTATTACTCTTCAGCCGTTCATGACCCCCTCAGCCTTGAATATTCAAATACGTGTAATTATAATTAATGGATGAATTTCAAAGAGTTCCTCAAATAATCTCACAGCTAATATTGATTAAATATTAAATAGTAAATAGTATTCCTAATGATAGTGACTTATCTAATGTAGCTATGCAACCAATTCCATAACTTAATAAAATCAAGCATATATACCTTCAAGTGTTATGTTCATGAATTTAATACCCCTCAAGTAAAACATTGTTGAATCAATCTTAGATTTCTAGAAAAATAGTTGAAACCATTTTCTCAATGAATTTTTTTATGTTACCAAAAATAAATCCAGGAATAGATTTTTCCAAATGTATTTCATACACAAGGAATATTAACATTTTTAATTTCAGGACACAGCCTCATCCTGAGATGGAACACAGGCTAGCAGAGTAACCTAAACACTGTTAGGTTGTATTATCAATCATAGTTTGCTTTTCCTTGTTACAGAATAATTTACTACCTAAGTGACTGCCCACACTACCTAACTTCTATACTTAACTTCTATAACTCCAAAGTGTAACTAAAATATTTTTCATTGAATACTTTCCTCATTAGACACAAAATTTCTAATATTTAGTATCTGAAACATGTCCAATAATTATTACTTTATCACTAAAATAAAACATGTCATATTCTAAATCGACATTACCAAGCAATTTTAGTTTCTGACTGACATTGCATAATGTATTTCTGCTCAGCTGCTGTCCGGGTGATCCCTGCTGCTTGTATGACTGAAAGAAGCTTAAGCGCCTCCATATGCCAGAAACAACTAACATATTGGATTCCTATGAGTACAGTCAAAAGTCGTGTGATGTAGTTTACACTCATTCAAGATGATTTCAAAAACTGAAGTGAACAGAGTAAGTTTTCCGCGGGCAATAGCAGTTTGCAGCTGAAAAATGTTTCATGGAAAACCAAGATTTCAATACTGAAAAAGTTCCCGTTAAGTTGCTGTCAAGCAGTATGTCTGGCATTAGTTAAGATTTTTTAAAGCCAATATCTTAATGGTCACTGTAGATGTGACTGCAATTTTTCTGTAGTTTCTCAAGTGCTGAGAACTTTCTGCATGAAAACCTGTTGTGAGGGTGTTTTGTAGATCCTTAATAAATATATTTAGGTGAAAACATTAAGCCATATGAATAACTACTACTGTAGAAGCTTCTTAAAATGTATACATATATAAAAGGAGCGTACATTGAGTAACAATATAAAGGAGAAGAAATAACACCCAAGCAGACATCCTTTGCTACTAAATAAAACCACAAGCACTAAGAAAGACTTACATCTTTTTGGGTCATTGACCAAATGTGTCTCATAGATCTCTAGAACAAATGCTATATGCTGCTTCCTACAACCTGATGTTAAGACCCTATTGCTTAATTTACTTCAAACTTATGTCATAAGACATGGGAAAATACAGCTATGACTCAACTGGAATCTTCACTCCTACTGGCTAAACTTCATCATGCTTAAAAGAACTGTGCATTCATGCATTCAACAGGAGGAGGAGGAGGAGGAGGAGGAGGAGGAGGAGGAGGAGGAGGAGGAGGAGGAGGAAGAAGAAGAAGAAGAAGAAGAAGAAGAAGAAGAAGAAGAAGAAGAAGAAGAAGAAGAAGAAGAAGAAGAAGAAGAAGAAGAAAAAGAAAAGGAATCACCAGTTTCACCCAGTTACAACCCCTGTTAGCTACAATAATGATCAGTTTGAAAGATATGTCCATTGGAGCAGTAGAAACAAAATCATGGTCATAACCAACTATCTTATGATTGGATTTAAGTATTGTTTCACAGGATGCCTGGAACAATTATTGGACTAAAACCTATGACTAAGCATGTCATAGGTCCTAGGGAGAATTGACCGCTATTGTGCTCCTAATGGATATATTTTAAATTACTCCCATGGTTCCACTGCTATCCCTTACATTACACAACCTTCATCAGAAAATAACTGTTCTTGAAGTAGATGGCAATTAAACAGAGAACCAGAAATGAGCAATTTGCAAAGAGTACATGAGGGACTTGCAAGAGCTCAGCCCTAAAGAACACATTTATCACAGCCCTCCCCTCAAGTCCAGGGATTTATGAAGAGGAGCAGAAAGACTGGAACAGCCAGGAGTGGTAGATGGCATCAGTGAAGCAGCATATTCCAGACACTGTAGGAGGGAATATGCACAAATAAACTCACAGAGACTGTGACAGTGTCCACAAGACCTGCATCAGTGCAAGCTAGTCAAAATCCAAACACAGGAATGGGAACAAACTCACCCCAACTCAAAAGTCTATTCACAATTGATGGCTGCTAGGGAAGGGAACATTAGATTTCTTCAGTGGAGTGACACTGGTGTCAACCACACCTCTGTGCAGGTTGTATGCTCAGTAATAGTTGTCCAACACAAAATGGATGCTATTATTTTGTAAGAGACATAAATGACATGAACTGGGTGGATAGGGAGCGGTGGGGGCTCTGACAGAAGCAAGGAGATTGGAAAGAATGTAATCAAAATGTATTATATGAAATTATCAAAGAATAAATACAAATGTTAAGTGAATGCAAGGAAAGTCTTCCAAAGGACAAATGTGGTACACATCTGGAATCATTGGTGAGAATAATTGCTGAATGCTTATCTTATAACATTGAATATTAATTAAATACTGAGGCTCTACTGCAGTTTTTAGGGAAACCTGTAAAGTTTAAATAGTGGCCTGGAAAATAAATATTAGAAGAAGCCATCAGTGGATTACTAAATCTTAGCTTCAGGTATCTAGGTGAATATATGACATACTCAGTTTATAATGTCTATTTTGATCAGTTACTATATCCATAGGTATTATTGAATGTAAATTGAACTAAGAGACAACTGTCTATGATTTTCAGTTCAGAGATAAAATAAAATCACTAGTGATAAACATTTGCATGTTCATCTTTCATGTGCAATAAACATATCTTTCACGTGTAATAAATATTTGCATGTGCATGTGTATACCCTCCCAAGCTCAGGAGATACAAGCAATGGAACTTGAACTCAGAAACTCTTGCCCAAGCACATAAACCATGCCATTACACAATAATGCTGAGTCAATCTTACTGGCCACAAAACATTAATTTATGAACAATTGTGTAGAAAAGATCTAATGTCAAAAAATAGAAATTATGATTTCAAAGAAATTAAATGGCCACAGTATTCAGGGAGAAAAGTCAGTCATTGTCATTGAAGCAGAGCTGGTTAGCCATCTTCCAAGTAGCACTTTTAATATACAAGAGGACTCCTTTGAATGACACAGCATCAAGACAAACCCAAATTATATTTGAATGTATTTATGGTCATTATTATTTATGCTGCCAGAAATGCTTAAAGCAGTTTTAAAATAAAAAGCACATGACCAACAGAGATGAAAATTAGGGAAATGGAGACTCTTTAGTCAGAGGAGAGAGCAAGCACATGGATTCATAGGTAATCATCATTTTCCTTAATCTCTCTGCTCTGACCTGCAATGAGTAAGGAAATGGGAACTCAGAATGACATTCACTTCTCAATGCACCGCGACCTTTTCTGATTCTAGCCCCACCTGTACCTGTGTGCTTCTGCTAACTGCAGGGCCTTTCCAAGGGTATTTAGTGAAATGCCAAATATCCAAGTCTGACATTAATGTTCCTTTCCTCCTCATGCTTGATTCCACCTAGTAGGACTGATAATTTTCCACTTACATTCATATGAGGTGTGTGTGTGTGTGTGTGTGTGTATCTCCATACTCCTGCTTTGATTTCTTTTCTGAGAAAATTCTTATCTAAGAAGTGAAGCCTCTTAAGTCACTCAAAGCCAATTTAAAAATTATCTTAATGAATTATTGAAGTAATCTGTAATGTGTCATTTTAATGTCTTGTTTTCTGTGATTGCAAATTCTTGCTACTGAGTGGAAATGCAATAATTTATTGCACAATTTATTTGCATCAAGAAAAGCAGGCAGAGAAAGACAGAAAGTTGGACAAATGATAGAGCCTCCAAGCGAACATGACATTTGAAGTCATAGTTCGCAGTACCATATAAATAAAGATGGGATAATTTGTATGAAATAATAGCCAGATTGGCAAGCAAACTAACATTATAGGGCGGCTAAGTACTACTATGAAATACAGAAAGCATAAACATTACCATACTGGACATTTTAATCGCAGAATTCAAAACCACTAGATGCATTGAGAAAATGTATATATTACCAGGATTATACTGCACCCACACTGACACTGTATGTGTAAACTTACTGCTTGAGACTTTCCAGTTCTCTGCTTCCCTAGGCATTTGATGCACTCTATTCCACATCCTGTTTCAAGGTGTTTCCTCATTTCGTGCACCTTATATGAAAGGTGATACATATATGTAACACATTTTATTGTCTTTTACTATCTTCCTTGTTTCTTGTGGCACAGTGCCTTCAAGGTCCATGCAAGCCAGTGGTTCTCAACCTGAGGATTGCAACCCCTTTGGGGGTTGAATGCGTCTTAAATGGCTCTCTCATATCAGATACCCTACATATCTGATGTTTACCTTATGATTCATAGCAGTAGCAATAAAGATAATTTTATGCCTGGGGTTCAACACAACGCGAGAAACTGTATGAAGGGTCGCAGCATCAGGGAGGCTGAGAACCACTGATTTAAGACCAGGCCAGTCAAGGATACCAGGAACTATTATACATGCTCACTCATATGCCTCAAGTGAGCACCAGCCGGACCAGGATAAGTAGGAAAAACACAGGATGCCTGGTTCAGAGGTGGGAAGTATGAAATTAATAAGGAAATGATTACAATTACGTGAAAAAATAATAAAATGGAAGAGAAGCAGTTTGGTAGCCAAATTAAACACACTTGTTTCAATGTTTAACCTAGTCTAGTAAAGGTTACAAGACTTAAAATGTGATATTAATATGCTCTGGTTATCAGTTAAAATGAACTTAAATAAGTAAAGAAGTCTGATTCCTAATTGTATTTAGTATGTTGGTATATCTGTTAATCATTACCATG
>CM052708.1:6852649-6884955 GCA_028551405.1 Uromys caudimaculatus
AGGCCTCAGTAAAGGGGAATATCAAGGCGGGAAAATGGGGATGGGTGGACGGGGGGGTGGGGTGGGAGGTGGAATTCCCTCCTAGAGGCGGGTTGGGGAGGGGATGGGGGGTATACAAAGAGGAGACTCAGAAAAGGGGAAACATTGGAAATGTATATAAAGTATCAAAAATAAAAAAGGAGGAAAAAAAAAAAAAAAAAAAAGAAAACCATTGTAAGGCTAACCATTTAAAGGACTCTGATACAAATAAATTCCTGAGGAACACAGAGTTTCTTATATAGGGGAAGATCTGAAATGCAAATACTTATCAATGGCTACGCAGATCAGCTGGTGTCCTAGCTTGCTTTCTTGTTGCTATGATAAATAACAGGACCCAAACCAAATTGACCGAACAGGTTTATTTCAGCTTACACTTCTGGGTCACAACCTATCATTGAGGGGAAGTCAGAGAAGGAAGTTTGGACAGAAAACTGAAGGAGAAACCATGAAGCAATGCTGTTCGCTCGTTAGATCCCTCTGGTCTATGTTCCATCAGCTTTCACCCACAACCCAGGACCACCTGTCTAGGTGAGGCGGAGCCCTCTCACATCAATTAGTCAAGACAACCTCACACAAACATGACCAGAGGTCAATTTGATCGAGGCAATGCTTCATTTGAGGTTCTCTCTTCTTAGGTGGATTGTGTCACAATGGTAATAAAAGATAACCACTATAGCTGGTTATTAAAGATAAATTAACCACAATCCACCACTTTGGCAATGAATGGATTTGAATATCCCTGCAATTTTAGACATTTTTGTATATAAGAGCAAAGGCGAAGGAGGCGAGAACTATTTAAAATCAGAAAGAACACTCAGTAGGGCGGATTCCTAGCTTGTAGAAAAGAAATTAACCCTGTTAGGTAGCAATTACTAAGCTGTCAAGGGGAGAAATGAAAAAGGTTTTCTAACCCTGATTTCTAGGGAGTAAAACACAGGGAAGAATGTCTAAGACAATATTTGATTAAAATATAAACTACCCCTACATGGAACGTCAAGGTAAGTCCATCAAGATCTCAGTGCATTAAGTCTTTATATCCAAGCATGGGGACTAGAGTTCTGTCCCCATGACTCATAAGGTGGACTGACAGAACTAGTGCCTCAAATTTGTTCCCTGAAGTCACATATACATATATACATACATACATACATACATACATACATACATACATACATACACACACACACAGACACACAGACACAGACACAGACACAGACACACACACACACACACACACACACACACACACACACACACTACAATTTAAAAATAAAGTAGCAAAATATATGGAAGGAGAAATAATGTGTTTGGATCTCTAACTACGAGTAACTACTGCGACCATCCAGAAATGAAGTAGCACTTCTAAGCCCATCAGCACTTGATTCTGAGTAATTAAGCTACGTGGCAGAGTATCATCCATATCTCAAAATAAAATCAAAATAAAATTGCAAACACAGGAAATCTAGTAAATGTGTTTATGTTAAATGGGGTGTTTCATAGTTAATTTTAAATGGCAGGTGTTAAGCTTTACACTTTCTGGCATTTTATGATCTATTCTGCCAGCATGAACTTAAAAATAAGAGCATAAAACAAGCAAAAGAAAGCCTCACTCTACATGGAGAAGGTCACCAGCAACACAGAAATGCCTTCCCTTAGAGCATTTGGGCCTGGCTGTGCAAGGCCCGAGGCCCAAGGTGGGTGCCAGCCAGGCTGTGAAGGGCATGCTTCAGACAGGGAGGCTAAGAGCCAAGCCTCTCAGGTGTTCTTGGCATCATGCAGTGCTTCCTGGAGCAGGAAAAGCTTTGCACTGAGGATTTTCTTGTTATCTACCAACAGACTGCTTTAAACCCGATACTCAGTTTGTCTCAGACACACAGAGAAAAGAGATCTTTCCAATATGATAGTTTACTTTATTATGTGGGAGTAAGCGAGGGACTTTGTAGAGGTGAAGTATTAAGAACTTTATTATAAATCAGTTATTTATTATTTACTATCATATGATTTGTTTTTAACCAAGAGAAACTGATGACTCTGGAGCATTCTAGAGATTGTCCTTCCTTTCTACCTTCCCTTCCATCCTGCCTTCTCTCCTTCTCTCTCTCTCTCTCTCTCTCTCTCTCTCTCTCTCTCTCTCTCTCTCTCTCTCTCTCTCTCTCACACACACACACACACACACACACACACACACACACACACACACACACACACACACACTTGCATAGGCCAGGCTAGCCTGAACTCACTATGTAGTCCTTACTCAGCAGCCCCTTGAGTGCTATGGTTATAATATGCATGCACTGTCAAGCCTTGCATTTACTATCATTTCAAAGCTACCTTCTGAATGGGAGACATGACAATATATTTCTTGATCTACTTTTTTACAAGTGGAGAAATCTATGGATCCTTAACTTTATGGATCTTCAGTGTTTCCTGGTATGTGTTTTAAGTTTAAGTCATTGCATAACATTAAAGCAATTCCTTTTTATTCTAAAACAATGTTTATTGATACTTTTATTTATTTTATTTGAGACTGGATCTTGATATAAAATCACTAGATGGCCTGGCACTTACTATGTAGACTAGGCTGACCTCAAAGTTTGCCCCTCCATTGTATGCCTTCTTGGTATTGGGATTACACCCCTGTCTTGTTTTCCCAGATTTATATAAACTTTGCCTAAGATATATATGTATTTAGAAACTGTCAACTAGCTGAGTCACCATTTTAAGACCTGGAGAGTCAGAAGAAAATGAAGTCTCCCAATTAACAAGAAGACACCAAGATCTGACAAACCTTTAGTTTTCTCCTTCGCCATCTCTATGTTATCTGAGTCTGAGAATCAGAAGGTGTCACCCATTTCGATATTGTTAAAAATCTTATAAAGTTGTGGCAGGAAAGTAAGACTAGAAAGACCAATGTCTTAGACTCTGTCTTCATTTCTTCTCCCAAATTCACACACAGATTCTGCCCTGCCTCACATGGTAGTATGATGGTCATAAGCCTTTAAAAGGTAAATTATCAGATGATGTCATGAGGGCACCGTTGTCATGAAGAGAATTATGGAGCCTTGTAGATATCGCTGGATGGCTGACTCCCTTCCTATGACTTCCACCACAAGGATATAAGAGGTTGGTGGATGTTACTCAGAAGAGCAGTCTCAGCTAACGGGACTGTGATCACATACTGATATTGGGTATGAGTGGAATCCAGAGCAATGGAGAATATGTTTTTGTTGTTCTTCAGAGTAGGGGAGGTGTCTCAGTCGATGAAGAAGTTTGCCATTAAGCCTGGAGATATGAGTCTGATCCCCAAGAGCCACATAATCAAGGGAAAGAACTCACTCGCTGATGTCGTTTTCTGACTTCTACATGTGTGCCATAGTATGTATTCACACACAGAGACACAAGTACAATAAATATAATAGAAAGACACTCCACATACTGTACGTAGTTTTTGCAGCCCAAAGAAAGATAAAATCTAAATTGTTCTCCCTCACAATAACCATCAAATTTCCAAGATATACAAAGGCATTTTCAAGAAATAAAGACAGAATTTTCCCCAAAATTGTAACATAAAAGCATGTGTATAGGAAGGGTCTTTCAGGGCAGAATATTAATAGCGCTAGTAGTTTAAAGAATTAAGGATACAAATTTAAAGACCATATAAACACAGTACTTGAGCCTTTGGATAGCTAACATAATTTTTAAAAATAATGTCACTATGAGTATCCAACAAAGATGGGTGTATTGACTTCAGTACATAGTCAAGGGCGATTCTCCTGTACACATGAAATGTCATTAAAGTGAGGCATCCTTATCAAATATTCCAACACATAAAGAGAAAATGCAGCATCATAAAAAGTACCAATCTTTTTGATAAAGGATAATTTGACAAAAGTATGTAATACTGAGTTAGAAATACGAAAATATTAGTTCTAATAATTACTTAGTTTGAAACATGATATTTTTGTGTCTGGAAATGAGCAAAGCCAGGTTTTCTACTTGTAACAGTATAATGACTGAATTTCATCAATAATAATCATGATTCATGTCTGTGAACAACTAATACTAGATTTTCATGAGTTAGACAAAACTCAAGCATTTACCGTCTATCTAGATTATTCCTTCTCTTGTGTATGATGATCCATTTTAAGAGGCAATTTATAAATTACAACAAATGCAGAGCTGCAGAGTCCTAAATATCAAATTTTTTAAAGACTAAGGAATACTTAATGCATGAAATTGAAAACTTTTCTTGGAAACATGATTTTCTGCAACTCTGAGCACAGGGACACTGTGGAAAATTGCCTCCATCTCTCCCTCAGTACTGAAGGGTTGATTTCTCCTGGGTGCAGGAATACCAGTAGATGAAATATTTCATGGGATCACTCAGAGCCAATCAAACCCCTAACATCAAGCAGCTACTGTTTAAGAACAAATGATTAATCCCAGCTGTCAACGTGATAACATCTGGGCTCACTTGGTTGAAAAGCTTATGGGCGTGTCTGGGACGGTTATCCTTATTAGGTAATTCAAGTGGGAAAACCCACTTATGGTAAGTGGCACCAATCCATGGGTTGGGGTCCTAGACTGGAGAGAGGTGGGGGGGACTGGGAACCTATGACAGTGTCCAAGTGTAATTCACTTGTTCAAGACTGGTTAAGGTATTAGGGCAGCGAGCACCACATGAGGACAGCTGATAGGATCAAGAATATTGTTTGCTCAAAATGGCCATTTAAAGACTCTTTCTGCAACTCATCCCCCATACTTGATGGTCTAAGCCTTAAAAAGGTAAATAATTAGATGAGGTCACGTGAGCACAGTTGTCATGAAGAGAATCAGTACCCTTGTAGATGTCACCAGATTGCTGATTCCCTTCCGATGACATCCATCCAAGACATGGATATTAGGAAGTTGGCACTTGAAGACATTGTCCCATAAACTGGTTTGCAGACCTGCCCTCAGCCTATCAATCTACCTTCTAGGGAAAGTCTCTGAAGACAGTGAGTTTACAATACCCGTTTATTACCATTTGCCTGTTACCGCAGAAGTCTGCCCAGTGAATTAGTGGTATTTGTGGCTCAACTCTTCGGAATATTGCTAGTTGTAAGCCACAGAGGCCAATATTTTCTAAACAAAATACGTTAAAATGTTCTTTTCTAAATTATAACTGGCTTAGAGAAAAAAATCAATACAATTAAATGGCTGTCGAAAACGATACTAAAAGTTAAAGTCAAAGAAAATAGAAAATTGAATCTTGCAGGCATAACATAGCTAAAAATCAATGAAACCTGTAGCATATATCAACAGATAAAGGCGATAAAACAAGCTGGCCAGCAGTGCAGGCCAGCAGTACCTTTTTGGGTGATAGTAAAAGCTAAAGGAAATTTAGACCTTCTCTGCAATTCCCAATATCAGATCACAGGTGAAGCATCCCTTGCCTATGAAATACATTTAAAGTGGATTGCTTTCTTTAAAGCCCCCAGAGGAAGCATAGAGATTGCCATGATAAATAACCAAATATCAATTTCTCATCGATTTCTCAGACGTGTTTTACCACTGTAGGTAACACATAAAGATAGATGGTTTGGGCTCTCTGAGTCATAGGAGGTAATGAAGTTTTATTTAATATCATAGGACATCCAGATTGATCTCTCCATATTATTGCCTCCGGTCTTTATTGATGGCTCTCCCCATGTCTTCCTTACTCAGCTTGACAAGGACTCACCAAAGGAAACACAAAATCTCCAGGGTTTGCTATTAAATTGCATAACACCAATAGATTCATAGGTTTTTGAACAAAAAAAGCTCTAATCTGCAAAATATCCTAGATCTTTTAATAAAAATATGTAACTTCAAAAATAACCATTGTAGTGTCTGTAACTAAATTACCTTTAGTTTTGCGAAAAGTTTCTGAAATTACAATATTGCCTCAATAGAAAGAGAAGTTAGGTTTCTACTTGTCCTTCTTGTTCTGAATCCTGTCATATGTATATGTATGTATGTATGTATGTATGTATGTATGTATTATGTATGTATAAATTATGTATGTGTATATGTATTATGTATGTATTATGTATTATATATGTATGTATGCATTATGTATGTATATATGTATGCATTATATATGTGTGTATGTAGCATGTATGTATGCATTATATATGTAAGTATATATGTATGTATGTCATTATTTATTTTGAAGAACCAGGAAGCTTTACTAGAGCTTCAGTGAAGACAAAATGAAAGGAAAGATTCTCTCCTCTCACAGGGACATGCTATTCTGCACCGTTCTTGGTTTCTGTCGAAAGGTTCCTTGTTTGTTAGACTGATCTCACTTTCACAGCACCCCTGGCAACAAGGAAAATAACCTCTGTAGAAAGTCTGATGAATTGGCTACTCGAAATTTAAAATATTTAACATACTGTCGAGGAAGTAAAAAATGGAACTGATGTCTTTATTTAAACACACAGCCCAAGAGTCACAGGAGTAAGTTTATGATAAAAGACATGCAGAAAAAGACAACCATGCCCCTATCATATAATGCAGGTGTCCTAATTCAAAACAGCATATCTCTTCTCTCTTTCCCTTCCTCCCCCCCTTCCTCTGCTTCATTGAATATAATAAGCAAGTACTCTAGCACCCAGCCACAGCATTAAATCTCAGGATTTCTTTCCTGGACTTTGCCAGCTGCTTCCTAATGACTTGCTAGTCTGGCTCCCCCTCTAGCCAAAACACCCTCAAACACAGAACACAATATGGAGTAAAACTCTTATTGACTTCCTGTTGCCCACAGCGAAACTCACAAAGACAGTGGACACACATTAGTAAAAAAATACTTTCAGGTTCTGATGTCCTCAGCTTTTGATGTCAAACAATAAAATTTGGAGCATATTGCAAGGGACCAGGCGAAATGCCTTCCATTCAGAGTTGCTTCTTCTGGTGACCACAGCGTACCACATGGGCATATTTGCTGTCGGTTGCGAAGTCTTGCTTATAAATTTGTAGCACTAGGTCAGCTGCATGCTCTTGTAAGACTCTCCCCACTGTTATTCACCTACTCTTTCAATTGCATTTTCTGTTCCTTTAGGAATCCCACATGCGGACCATGTCCCTCTGTGTCACATGCAGCAATGCAGACCACGCCCCTCTGTATCACGTGCAGCACATGCAGACCACGCCCCTCTAGTGTGTCGGATTATCTGACAGTTCTGTTGCCTTAAGTGCACCTCTCTTAGTTTACTAGAGCAGCCATAGCTTTGTCTCCAGTAGTAGAAACACATTACTTCTATACACTGGAAGCTAGACATTTAAACACAGGGATCAGCAGGTTCTGCTCCTTCAAAAGAAGATGAGAACCACGTCCCAAGTTGCTCTGCTGGGCTCTTAGGAAAATATCTTCACCTCTCTTCACCTCTCTGCACCTCTCAGTATCTATGCTACGTTTTTCTATAAGGATGCCAGACACGGTGATTTAGGCCCCATTGAATTAGAGGCCACATCATTGATCTACTATTAACAAAATGTCCTTTGCACATACCCTATTTGCAGAGAAAGTAATATCTTTAACATGTTCACATTCTATATGTTGGGCATACTGACTTCATATAAAAGTCAAGGGAACTGTTGGATTCTAAATACCCCCCTTTGCCCATTTCTGCATATTCTTTCCACTCACCTAAGAGTCAGTCAGTCCTGTGGTATTTTCTCCATGACATTTTCCTTGTCTGCTGTCTGGAAGCATCATCTGATTCTGTGTAAGGCCTGCACTGCAGCAGCAAATCACATCTTTGACCTTTTATAATAGTTATCTGTGTGGACATATGTTTGTGGAAACTGACAGCTCTGCTGCTTTTTTTCTCTCACTCCTAACACTTAGCACAATAAATTCCACTGAATGAATGACTCTGAATATGCTTCAAATCACTAAATACCCATCCATCTTAGTAACACCTTTGGTCAAGAAACAAGTCGCTAAGGTAAAGGAAATGTCAAATATTTAGAAAGAACGTAAACCTCCAGACTTAGGAATTCCTGACTGGACATGCCTCTAGTGAGAGAATCCTGGAAGAGTGCATTAGGCCATAAAGAACTTTCTGTCTCCTCCAGTTTCGACACACATGTGTCTAGATAACAAGATGACCTTTGGAGATAATCCAGGTTGAAGCCAACGTGAGCCAGCAAGATAGTGGTGTAATTCTAAAAATAAATGCTCACTCTTCTTGGCTTGTCTAGATAGAGATTCGCTAGCAAATTTTCCACTCTCCCAGGATTGACCACAGTTAGTCACACCAGTTGCCCATAAATCAGCTTAACAGTGCCTATCATTCCACGGCCTACTGGTTATCATTTCTCTTGATGGATTTAAACTTCTCCGTTCACCGTTCCTGGCCCACAGGACACTAGACCGACCAAATCAGGCATTCATCTATAGCTAAAAAGACTCGTTCTTCTGGCTCCGTTTAACAAAAGGGAGCTGAAGGCTGCATAGCATTTCCAAGTTCTAATTAACTGCCCACTCCATCTCCACGCTGTGAAACAAATTTATGTACGAAACATGTGACTATTTTTCTTCCCTAGGGAAAAGCAGTACACCATACATGCCCACTAATCAGAATGGAAATCAGAGGCCTGTACTGGGTGTGAGACCTGGGGCAGTTATTTATCTGCATAAAGTCACTCAGAGAAGGGAAAGTAAACATGCAGATTCCATTCTTCCCATGGGCAGAGCAGGAGTGGAGGCTGCCTTCTTGCTGACATGTTCAGCAGCTCAGAAACATTCCAGAAGATATGAAGAGCTTCACCGTGGAGCTTAGCTTGTTGTAAGATTAATAAGGAAGACTGTGATTTACTCATGGAATAAAAGACTCTGTATGTGCAAGCAAAAATAAGGTTGCCCATGGACCTATAAGGAAATTTCTCCAATATCCAATGAGAGAGCAAAAGTGAGCAGGTGAGAGACTGAGGTATGCATCGTTTGCATAAAATCCAAAGACAGTGGAGATGGTCAGAATACAGATAGACCTTCATATCTGCAGGTCTATAATGATATGAAGCATACATAAACAGAATAAATTTGGATGTAACAACCGAAGTTATTATAGACACTGGAAAATTATGAAGCAGAGGCAGAAAGATATTTCTTTTATAAATTTTAGTACTTAAAGTTTTGATCCACATATTTAACAGATTATGAAATTTAGTTTAAATATTAGCAGACGTACATTCAGCAATATCGACATTATCCATTCTATTGTATGAGCCATCGACAGTTCAAGAACTATTTAACAAATTGATAGGTTTTATAGAAATAAACTTACCTTCTAAAATTAGTTCTCCCAAGGAATGAAGTTTTAGACTTGACATTGGATTACAGTTTTAGCTCTTTGTTTAAAGTACTCTGGCCTTCTGTAACATCCTGCTGATTTGTCAATGTAATCAAGTGGAATAGAGTCTCCACTAATTATATCATTGGTGAACTAATGTCACACGGATGCTAGAATGCTGGTGGCCTCAATTATGTAGAGAACATTTAAGTAATTATTACGTGCCATTAATAATATTATGGGACTTAGAAAATTATGATTTTAGTTATTAATATCCAAATACAAATAAGCATTGTATTACTCTAGTAATCCACTCAGAAGAGCAAAGAATATATTATCTCTGTATAGCATTACCTAAAGACTGTCTTAAATATGCTTGCTTATATCCTATATAAAGAAAATAGAAATTTAAAATCAAATGAGCACAAGAGTGTGAAATTGGAAGAAAAGGGCATGATTTATTCAATGCCTTGGCATGAATAACTGAATTGATTAAGTCCTTGTTCCATTTCTCATTTCAAAACCATGAAGATCCCCACCCTGAATGTTCCATTTGGGTGTGTGTGTCTGCAACATTAGAACAGCCTCTCCCTACTGCCTTTCTTATGTCTCTTTTTCATAGTACTGATGCTTTTTATCCAAAAACACATGGATACATTTGGAAACACAGTCTAGCCTGATGTTTAAGGTGGATCCAAAGGAATCTTCTATTTGTGTACTAACTCCTTTTAAGCCAACACTACACCCTATCTTCCCTGCTATCTTCTCCTTCCTCTTCATCAATTTCCCAGGAGATGGCCAGACTGTCTTATTCTATTTATCCTTCTTTAGGTTTGCCAGCACAGGTTCACTCATTCAGTTCTCTTGATCTAGAACGCACCGTGCATCAATTTGAATGAATAGTTTAATGGGGTAAGTGCAGGAGGTTTTTGTCCAAAGAAAGAAATCTCTCAGTGTAAGAGACTGCAATTCTCATTCTCTTCATTTAAACACATAAAATGCATTTGCATTTAATCTATGACTGGGGGAACCAAAAAGAGTCTGTGTATTTAGACTTGGAAGTAATACATACACCCAGGCATGAAAACTGTTCTACCCTGTGTTCTTTGGAGAGAACATCTGACATGAGACAGTCAAAAGTCATTTAGGGATTGACATTGACATAACTTTGCCACCAGCAACTAAAGCAATTACCAGACCTGGTTTGGGCACAGCTGAAACACCTTGATAAGGCAGAAGTGAGAAATGACACATCATAGGACCTGAATGGTTTCATCCGCACAACACTAAATCAGCATGGATGTCTCTAGCATCCCGCACTCTGTCCATAATAGAATAATCAAACAGAAGAGGAGAATGTTGGCTCTGATTTCCGCTGACAGTCGGAAATGGAAATCAAGTGATACATGCCTGCGTTGTCTTTTAAATGTACTTTAGCCAAGATGGTTTCGACAGACTGTCCCATAAACCTCTAAATACTTTGGGGCAGCAAGATTCATAGTAAATAAGCAACAGACAAGAAGAGTTTATTTTGTTCGATTTTTTTTTGTTTGTTTCATTTCAAAGAGTGATACTGAATACCCTTAGCAACGGCTTGATCCTATGATAGGATTTAAAATTAGATGCAATTGCAGTTGACAGGAAAACATTTAATTTAGGAAGAATATTAAATTGTTGCAAGATTAAAATTGTTAAAAATTGATAAAGAGCCCCATTTGAAACAATTCTATCATATACTATCTATCTATCTATCTTTCTATCTATCTATCTAACCTAACCTATCATCCATCTCTCTAATCACTTATTTCGGAGGGCACTCTTTATCCCAGACATAGATATTTACTAAATAGAAGTAAATTAGATCTCTGCCACTCTCAGCCTGATGACTTCCACTTTGATTGACAGGTGAGGGATCATCAAATCATTTCATTACTTTGTACCAATCCCTCTCTCTAGCAAAGCTTGTCTTCTGCCCATAAGCACTGCACTTAGAAGAAATAAAAGGCCAAGCTTTGTTAATAAATACTTATACAGAACTCTTGATTAGGACTCAGCATATTGCTATCCTGTCAAATTAATGTCATAATCAAATTGCTACTATGTTGGAGAACAATAAGTTCATATAAAAATAGAAAGGAAAGAAGCTAAGTGCACCACTTGGAAAAGTAAGCAGAAACTCCAACATATTTATTTTTAAATTCTATTCTGTGGATAATTTAGAAAATACTCATTTGTTTATAACTATAATGCTAGAAAATGCATTAGAGATTTAATGCAAATTCACTTTGTCGTGGAAGAGTCCAGATGAAGCCATTTGAGATGGGAGAAATTAAATAATGCTTGAGGGGGTCAAACAGTAGTCCAACCACAAGGCAAGCACAAAATCCCAAAGAATCAGGACTCTTCCCTCCGACACCCTTTCCTCCAGTCTGTGAGTTCAAGTAAAAAGCCAACACAATGTGGCTTTGTGATATAAGCAAGTAATCACAGCTTAAAGAGAAATGACACAGCATTCAGATCTTACACTCTTCCTGAGCTTGCACTGCAGTAGTAGACCCTGACCTCCATCCAAGGCCCTAATGGCTGCAACAGTTGAGATCAAGGACTCCAGCTTGTCTGTCAGGTAAATGGCTCCATGCCTCTCTAACTTACTACTGGCTTTATGGTGGTGTTGGGTTTGGTAAAACATGGGTCTACCTTTAATCTTAGCAATTAGTCTCATGTTATGTAGCGGCGCTATTACTTTGATATAAAGGCAGAGAGATTTGAGTCCACATGGTTCCTTGTGAGGAGAGAACTCAAAGAAATCATTGAAACCAACACTGAAGGAGAAGGGTGCTCACTGGGGGGAATCGAATGTGGAGAGCAGGTCTGACACAGAGCTGGCTTACTAGTGTCTACGTACAGAAGATAAGGGGTGCTCAGCATCACTGAAAAGATCCACAGTTTAAAACGGTTTCATAAATACTAGCAAGAAAGAGTCCTATGCTTTAAACCTAAAGTAACAACAACTGTTTAGGGAGAAGGAATTGTCCATTTCCCTGGTTTATCATCTCACATGATAATTATAGATCTGGTTATTATATTGCACCTCAAAATATATGCAGTCATTAACCATGAAATATCAAAGAATTATCATAAAGGGAAGTTTTTAATTTACCTCACTGAAAAGATTTTCTTTTTTTTTTTTTCTTTTTCGAGACAGGGTTTCTCTGTGTAGCCCTGGCTGTCCTGGAACTCACTCTGTAGACCAGGCTAGCCTTGAACTCAGAAATCCACCTGCCTCTGCCTCTCAAGTGCTGGGATTAAAGGCATGTGCCACCACTGCCTGGCAAGATATTTTTCTTAAGCAGACAAAGGATTTACATAAGACTATAGATGTACTTATTGAAATAAATTCTGTTATTATTTTGCTATCATCCGTGGGATGATACTTTTATATATCAGCTACCAGGAAGAGTCTAGTTGAGAGAGGTGCTGTTCTAGCTTTACTTTCGATTTTAATATACCATGTAAAACAGGCAGATAACCTAGGAAAACCTATACAATTTTATAGGAAAACTCCCATTTTAACATTTTTATTTTATGTTTTATTACATATCATCAAATTCATACTTTAATTTCTCACTGAGCTCACATGCGTGGCTCACCAAATAGTGGATTTTCTGACAGAGACTGGAAAATGAATAACTATGAAAAAAATCACTTGTGATATTTCTAGATGCCTGAAAAAGCCACTTCAGAGCTACATAGCCAGAATTTATATCCAACTGTCATCCACAAAGTATGTGGTGTTCCTCATGAGCTTGTACACGAGTGGTAAAACAGGCTAACACATTGTCAGCATTGTGAAAGAAAACATCCAAGGGGCTGTAGCAATGTAAGCGTGGGGACCTGAGTTCTGTCTAGCATTCATGCCAACACAGTCAGGTGTGGTGGGGTGGGCTTGTAATCTCCATGCTGGAGATGCAGATGGCAGGGCGTACATAGGGCTGGCTGGTACCAGCTAAGCCCTATCAGCAAATTCCAGGTTCTAGGGAGAGATCTTGGCTTAAAAAACAATGTGGATGGCTCCTGGGTAACAACAGACACACACACACACACACACACAGAGAGAGAGAGAGAGAGAGAGAGAGAGAGAGAGAGAAAGAGAGAGAGAGAGAGAGAGAGAGAGAGAGAGAGAGAGAGAGAGAAGGGAAAGAGAGTGACAGACACATTCAAACAGACATGACACACATGCACACAAACAAATACAGACACAGACACACAAATACACAGGCAAACATAGACACAGGCACACACAGGCACAGGGACACACACACACAAATAGACATATATCAATAGACACAGACATATCTGCACACATGTACACATACAAGCTCAAAACATTCCACATGTACTCCAAGTGAAATGTAGTCTAGAACTCTCTGTAGTTATCATTTGCCTTGTTCTTCCCTTCGACGTATATTCCAAAACTTTGCCAATGGTGTGAATGTGAGCGATAGGGCCGGTCCTGGCAAACGAGGAAAAGGGTTAGAGTCTTCATCTTAAAATTAGAGGTGAAGTGAATAGATCCATGGGTGCCCCAATGTTAGCATGTTTTGATAGTCCAAAACTGTTACTTAAAATATATTTAATAACAATTTTGAAACAAAGTGAAGGATGAAAAACTGGTCTTTGGTCTTTCATGTACATCCAAATACCTGCCTCTTACTTCTCATCCTCTGTCCTGACAGGGTCTCCCGGTGCAAGTCAGGGACCACGACAATCCTATATGAGCTTCCCAAGTTCTCAGACATTAAATACTTAAAGGTAACATATGTAATGAATTACTTCATTAATGACATAGAGATCTCCTTTCTGACAGAAGCACATAACTTGATAAATCTTACAGTAACATTTCCCCCCAAATCAATATATAATGACAGTTTCAGTGGTCAAATAATTTCCATACTGAATATTATTATTAATCTTTCACTTTGCCTCCTTTAAATTATTAAGCTTCATTTGATTGTACTGGAAAACATCTTTTTCTCTCTTGGACATAATTTTAATATTTCATTAAGTTAGCAAGTATTTAAATCAAAGGCATCTCTTGAACATACACATTCCATATTGTGCCAGATAAATAATATTTTTGAACATTAGTTTAAAAACCATTCAGTGGATCTCTTTGATTTCATGTAGTAAATTTTTAAACAATTTATTAAAATGTTAACTTCCAAATCTCTATCCAGAGTAAAACATAGTGGTTATAGTCATTACCTTTGTCTAAGAGCATCTAACACAGTACTGCAGCTCATGTCCTTTGAAGAGACGGTTCTCATGACAATATTGACTAAAGAAACCTAAGGAGAAGTTCTAATGCATGTCAGCCCCTTACATTAAAGGTTGGGGGCTTGTAAAGCCAGGCGTATTAGCTGTAAACATATCCATCCCAAAGGAAGACTTCACTGCACTCAAGTCCTTAATGGAGCACCTGTTGGTTACACTGCCAATTTAGTCTCATTTTGTGAACTCTAAGAGAATGCTAAACTACTGGAGCTGGTAACAACAAACCAGGCCACCACACCTTTCTCAGCTCTGAAGTGAGAAGAGGCCCCACTTGCAAATAGGTTGCTAAAGACCTTTTAGTAAGTAGGTATCTTTATCAATTGTCAATTAGCAAATTGGATCAGTATCTAAAAGGAGAGAGTAATGAGCGTTTGGTTTCGTTTCCTTTCCTTTCTTTTTAAAAGCCTTTGTAATGTTTTTGGGCTTCTAGTATTTCCTACTCCCTTAATTGACTAGGCTGAGGTATGTGACAGGAAGGCTCTTTTTCTATTACCAGTTGAAATCAAGTTCCTGTCACCACCAGCTTGTTCATTCTAGGGTCTCACAGGATTTTTTTTAACTGCCTCACTTGGACCACTCCTGCCCCGCCCACAGGCCTAAACTCTCTCACAGCCCACGGGAAACTTAACAATGAAGGAAGATTTCAGACCACAAGTGTGCCCATGCTCCAGTAGTGTCCTGGGCGCTTCCTCAGTGGTGAATTCTCATGTAAAATCACCTCTGCAACCTTCTCACATATTCTGCATGTCTTTCTTGTAGCTGCTACCCCTGTATCTCTGAGATGCTTTTCTATATTTCATATGTAAGGGGCTAGGGGTAGTGCTAAAATCAAAACTTCTCCTCCTGACTTGCTATTGATCACAAGTAAAGGATACTTCAAATCAATACTAAGGTGTTGGCGGATGGTTTGAAATCCTCCCTGTTTATTGCTTTGCCTCCTGGACTGCCACACACGAGATTTTCTTTCCATGACATGAAAATCGCCCTTGGGGTGTAGCACTAGAAAAATGATACTTTGAAGTCCGTTTACACTCATGTTTAAGAAACAGTTATGGGACTTTGTTTTATCTTATCTCCAGAGTCCTTTCTACACAAAGAGCAATTGTGCACAAACCCTCCCCAGACAGCTGAGGAACATCCTGGGGGAGGGAGCAGAAATTTTAAGAGCGGAGTATCAAAGAGGACTATTGCAAAAAATGTCTCCTGGACCCAAGGCCTTTGCACTCAGAAACTCAAGACACCTGCCATGGTCTGTATGAACCCGTGCAAGGTCATGGACTTCGACATTCAAGAATGGATGGGTGCGGTACTCAGGGAGCCCACCCTTCGCTGAGGAGCTACTGATAGCTGATGACTGCGAGGGAAGGCAGAAGTAGTTCTCTTCACCCGTGGGCCTGGTAAACTGCCCATGGTCCTGTCCTGGTCCTGCATCCGTATGTATGTGAACAGCACTAGCCAGACTCCATGGGAGATGGCTAGTAACTTAAACAGGAACACGGGGATGGGAGAGTGATAGTGCAGTGGTTGCGGTCTGGAGGGAATTAGAGAGAGAAAGTCAGAAGGGATGCAATCAAAATTCATTGTATTAACATATGAAATTCTCAATGAACAAATAAAATGAGTGAAAAGACAATAACATGAAGCAGTGGCTGTCTTTTCTAATACAAATAGAAAAGATCACGCCATGTGGCAGGGCTCATCTTGGAAAAAACCCAGGCAATAACAATGCACAATGCTCGTGATCTCACGAATGAAGCAATGAGGTAGGTGGGCAAATGAAGACCTCTTTCATTTAAATGAGAGAAGATGACCGTCTTCTTATTACTACCCTGATCTTGGAATGAATTGCACTACAGAAACTTATGCACATTCCCAGTCAGTCTGTATATTCCTAGATGGTCTATTTAACAAGCTGGATTGTGTTCCTACACTGTTGGTAAAAACAAAAACAAAAACAAACAAAAAAAAACAAACAAACAAAAAACACCTTGAACTTATTATGTTGAAAGAACAAGAAGTTCTTGCCCTAGTGCTTAGTAGGTCAGAAAACTGCTTAGTAGGTTGGGACCCTACAAGCAAGTAGGGGGTAAGGCCATACTCCTTTCCCAGGTCCTAATATGGAATTCTTTCTATTTTCAGTCCTTAAGGGTTGCACAAAGCCTTTGGCTTGTGGTTGTATCACTTTAATCCCCCAGAGTCAGTCTTCCCGTATTCTTCGCTGTCTCTGTCTCTCTGTCTCTCTGTCTCTCTGTCTCTGTCTCTGTCTCTCTCTCTCTCTCTCTCTGTGTGTGTGTGTGTGTGTATGTGTGTGTGTGGTGTGTCCTCTTGAGGTTTGGTCTATTGCTACGTATTGTAATGCTAAATTCTATAGCAGAAGGTCTAGGCCTAAGAGTGACTTCTCATGTTTACAAGCTTTTGTTGTGCAAGCCTTTCTTTTTCATATAAAATGATTAGTTAAGTGTAATTGGCTGCAGTCAATTACTGGAGGGATTAGAGGGAGGCGGGTCTGGAGTGACCTGGTTGGATAAGGAGAGACCAGGGGAGAAGGAGGAAGACATGATGGGGGGAGAGGAACTATGAACACATGAGCAGGAGAAACAGCAAGTATGTGGGGTACACCCCTGGGGAGGTAGCCAGGGCAGCAGTTAGAAGAGTAGATTAGGGGTGACCCCTACTAGTCTGAGTCTCATTCATTATAAGTTAGTCCGGGATAAGCTTAAATTGGTTGTACTACAGTCTCGATTGACAGCTTGTACCCTTGGGTTTTTATAAAAACTCTTGTATTAGACTCAGATCCTATGTAGATAGCATAGGATGATAACATGTCAGGATCCTCAATTATACTTGTGAGCCCCAAATTCCAGAGGAGGTCACATTTCAGAAATCTGAAAGGTTAGACCATAAACCTGTAAATGTGGTCTTTGTAGATACCAAAGAATATTTTCTATTTTGGCTTTAATCTCTCCTACCGAGGTTTACTCTGCTCAAAAGTCTCCACAAACCAGAAGCCTAGGTAGGGGATGGACACATGTAAACACAAGTAAGTTTCTTATTTCATTTACCAAACAATAAAATGCTCTTTTTAAAAGATGATTTGAATATTGTGACTAAATTATTTGACATTTCTAATGTTTTCAAAGGGAAGTTATATTATCGTAAATTATTCAAATAAATAAGCATAAATGATTTAAGGCAGGTTTTGATAGTTAAATTGACAGAGTTAAACCACAGCGTGCAGGTGCTTTCCGTAGGGCCAGGGTTCTCTTGCAAGTGATCTGGAGTGTGGTAGTTGCTATAATGTAGAGATAATGATGCTGAAGCAACTCTGACAAGCTCATGGAAATGTGAGAGGATTACTAAGTGTCTTACTCTGATAGCACAATAGAAGCATGTTCAGACAAGTATAATCTTGTGATTGCTTATTTCTATGTTTGGAGGGGCTGTATTACATTGTTTGTAATTTTCTTATAGTTGGTGTTTGCTTGTTTGTTTGTTTGTGACAGGGCAGCCCTGATCTCATGAATCTGCTTACTCAATCGCTTAAGTCCAGGAATTGTAAGAGTGTCCCAGAATGCCATTGTATTTTCATATGAATCAAATTTACCAGATTTCATACTGTCAAAGTCATTTTTACTATAATAAGCATGACCTTAAATGTTTACTACTCTATGAGGAAGCACTAGGTTAGATACTACATATGAAGATAGTCTCTAGCTTTGTGGAGGGGAGAGTGGTAAGGGGGACAACATTTGAAATGTAAATACATAAAATAATTAATAAAAAAAGAAAGAAAGAAAGAAAGAAAGAAAGAAAGAAAGAAAGAAAGAAAGAAAGAAAGAAAGAAAGAAGCTGTTTAAATCATGAAAAAAATGAAAGAAACTTCAAGGCATACTGCTAAGTGAAAGAAGCCATCTGAAATGTCCACCCAACGTATGATTCTAACTTTACAACAAAGATATTTATTTGCTGCTACAATGACAGTCGCATGCTCCAAATCATAGAATAGATGACATCAAGAGTTAACTCTAATGTAATGTATAAAGAAAGAAAGGAAGAAAGAAAGAGAGAGAGAGAGAGAGAGAGAGAGAGAGAAGATGGACTGACTTTTTGGCTCTATAGTATGAGGTACAAAAGTCTATAGGAGAAACCATACTTTAAGTTGTGAATTTCAAGCTTTCTTGGATCTAAAAGTATGTAGCTCATAGTCTTCTATTTTTGAATATGGAAGGATCGAGACTATGTTTGTATTTTTGTGCTGATTATAATCTTGTTCTGTCTAGAAATAGAACAGGAAGAGATAATTCCATCTTATCTGAACCATCTTAATGAAACATGGGACAAGGTGTATTTGTGAGAAGCTGGCTGAAGACCATTTCATTCACTCAGTGAAGTTTGGAGACCTCCTAGTGATGTACTGTCAAGTCCAGTTCTGCTAATAGCCATGAATGACTAATACATCTTTAACTTCGGTACTGAGAAGACAGAAGACAGGCATAGGAAGATAATCCCTTGAAGACCTGACTGAACAAACTACTCAAAAACACTTCCCAAAACAAAGATTCCTTTTTCTTCCCAAATCTCCACCAAGCAGCTGTAAGATTAGCATGTAGTGTGGAAGGCAATATAGCTGTTTATGTTTTCTTTTCCACATGGCTTAGCTCACTGAATACATCTGGCTTTAACTGGGGGATCAATTGCTGGAAAAAACATTTTACTGATTGCATTTTTTAGGGGAGAAATTCAAAATGTTTTATAATAATACCAGATGATGTTATAAATTAACCATCTCTCCTTTAGTCAAGGAGTTTTGCTAAGTTCTCCAGTCTGTGGCTATCTTCATATCTAAGGGTTTTGGTGCTCTTAGTCTTGAAACGGTATCTCCAATGTATTCCAAGTTCTTTCTTTACTGTTAAAAGTCTAAGATTAGATGCGGATCCATGCCAAATGGTTCAAACAGTCCAATAAAGTTTGCCTAGAGAATCAAACCACTGGAACCCAGTAATGATATAATCAAGGGCTGACTGGGAAAGCAGAGATCTGAGGACACATTTTATCCATGATCCAAAGATGCCAATGTCAGTGTGTTGGCAGGAAACCATGCGATTAAGATAATCTACAGAAGATCCTAAATTTAAAATGGACAGACGTCCTGATAAACTAGTGGAAATCTGGGAACACGCATAGTCAAGAATGCATTTAATGTACCTACCCTTCAGACTATCATAGTTCAACCAACTCAATATAACAATATAACAAGCATATGTATATGTGCATATATATACCTACAGTTAGTCAAAACCATCTAACTCAAAGCCCATTTTTCATTAAAGTATTTAATATCACAAGGAGTTTATGAATACCAAAAACTGCCACCAATATGCCCCGCTCTAGAATATCATTAGATTATCCTGTAGTCACTTGGTGACTGGGCACTGTGCTGTGCAGCTGCTAGCGAGCAACACACAGAGCATGTGGTTGGAAAAGATAAAAGCAAAATGCCTTCTACTGATGTCCTGTCATTTTGCAAGCCAACTCATCACAAATTGGCAATGCATTCATCTCTTTGTTAATAAGGTATAGTCTATATTAACAGTTTTTCATGATAAGAATATCAAACAAATATTAAGAAATATAGAAAGTTTCTATATTATAGAGGTTTAAGTGAGGATCACTTGATCCCAGGAATTAGAGAGCAACTTGTGTGAAATAGGTGACTCACTTTTCTAAATAGGGTCAAAGGAAATGAGAAAGTGCCTTAATCAGCATATCCTGTGCCATAAGTACCACCTACAGCATATAGCACACTATACACAGTTACTTATAGGTATATGTCAATAAATGTACCCTTCCCACATAAAGACACAAATGAGATCATTCTTTTAATGGCTACTATCACTGTAGATGTACCATAGATATCATCCGTGCCACCGAGGATTTAGCTGTGTTGAGTTTAGGTATGTTGCTTTTCATCATAAGCAAATTGAGCAAATATTTGTTTATTTATAAATTTATACCTGGGAAAATTATTTTATATTTAAATTTTAATGTGCATAAGATCTTTAATTTCTATACAGATCTGCAAGATCTATATTATGATTATATCATTTCTCTGATCGCTTTCCACTCTCCAAATGCTCCCTGTCAGCCCGCCTACTCGCTTTCAAATTCATAGTCTCTTTGTTTCACCAATTGCTCTTACATGAATATGTATATACATATTTATTCCTAAACAGAATCAGCTTCATCTGTATAATGTTACTCACATTTATGTTTGAGGATTGACAATTTAAAATAGGGTAATCAGTTGGTGTGACCTTCTGTGGGCAAGACTTTCTCCTACTGAAGTTTCCTTGCTTGCTTGCAGTCCATTGGGAAGGACAGAAGCTCATGGGCTTTTCCCCATCTGTGGGGGATAAATTCTTAAAAGCAGAATTTCTAAGCCAAAAGGAGGTTGTGTCCATGCATATGTTGGTTCTATGTCTGCAGCTGAGTAGGAATCTGAAATTAATGAAGCTTGTTCTCCCCAGAGAATACATGACAGTTTTGACTTCCAGCAAGCTAAATGTTTTAAGTTTCAGTTAATATGACAGGTGAAAACTTGAATCATTATTGCTATATGATTTCTGCCATAACGTGAGGAGACTAACAAAGTTCAGGTTTCTCATTTGGAGTATTTACTATTACCTAAACCCAATGGAAAGGAAATCACTTGCAAATTGACTGAGTGTACTGAACTGTAGCTCACAGGAGCATAGTTCTTAGAAACTAATAGTGATGGAGTGACAATTGTTGTGGGCATTTCCCTTAGTTATCTCTGTCACATACCAGTGTTTCTCTAGGAACCCACCCTCACCCATGACCATTACCTAACTCATTTTGTCATAGCCAGGAAAATACTTTGACATCTAAGAATGGACTCCTGATGACAAATACCTACATCTGTGATTATCTTAAACTAAAGAAACCCAAAAGATCCGAGAGAGTCCCACATCCTTCTGTCTACAGCTACGTCTATGTGCCTCTTACAGGCGTGATCCTAAAAGTTAAACATATACAGTATGTTCATAGATAATCGTACTGTTAAGTATGAGTATGAGTTCTAGAGTTTGGGAACTGTCCCCTCACTCATGCTAAATTATTAGGTCAACATTGTTTTCACGGAGTTTAAAACAACATATCCTAAAATAATTGTCATGTGTGTTTACTTAAACAACATTTCCTCGCTAGATGCACAGCATTAATCCGTATTCACTCAATGTCTGATAGGATTCTGACATCACTGCACACTCAAGGCAGAGTCCTAGAAAGTGAAAGAGAAATGACTGACACGTCCTTCTGGATCCCCACATTACTAGCTCCTCTACATTCCCTTCAAGATATCCACGTCATCGTCTCCTCTATATCTAAAATTTTGGAAAATAAAGTTTCAGTGTTGGCTGAGTGATGTATACAAATATATGCGCAGGGTATCTGAACTTTCATCCTTGTACATTTGACTGACTGAGCTATCATTTTAGCCTGGACAACACCTCTTTAAAAAATTTTTTCTCTATACACTGTTAACTTAGCAGGACAAATTTTAGTAGAGAGTTGTATGTAGGAGAAATGTAAAATAGTGTTAAATTCTACACATCTTCCATCTTGGCAAAAATTCTCTAGATCATTTTTTCCTCATTTAAACTAAGTATTTTCATTACTTCCCAAAACAAAGATATGATAGAAGTCTTGTTAACCAACTCAACTGCAATCCTTGTACATGGATTATAAAGAGGCAGATCTGTTTTAGGAGACAGATGAATTTAATCAGATTGAGAAGAATTATAATGAAGTTCAAAACACTCTCTGAGAGACCCCTATTAGTGGATCTTGGAAATTGACAGATATATTTTTAAAGAAGAATCTAGTATGGAATAGCAATCAGTTCTCCTGCAGAAATTCAGTTGTCAAACAGTTTATCAAGATTTCTTCTACTGAAAGCACCAAAGTTCAGGAATATGTGAGATTCTAGTTAAAGCAATTCCAGGGTATGACTCAATCCTGATGGAGCTTAATACACTCTCGACCTCAACGGGGTACATGCTCTATGTATTTACACAATCAGGAAAAACAATCGCAAATGATAGGAAATGGTCATGGCCTAGTTTTCTACTGCACTTCATCAGTTTCTGAGCTCCCTGAAGACAGTCATTTTATCTAACATGTCCGGGAAACACAGTATTCTCTAAGGAAACACTTGCTAATGCCTGGATAAATGAAGTATTCCAAGCTAGTTCATTCCTCTATCTCTATGATTTTCAAGCCTGGCTATAAATTGGAATCACTGTCTAACCATTGAAAATAGTGACAATGTCTACTGATTTCACAAAGATTCTGAAGGTTCACTGACTACTCAGGGCATTTTCCCACGTATTGTTTTTGTTTTATTACGAATCTCAATTTGGTTATGTTTCATTCAATATCCTAGGGTTTATTTAGGAAATATTCTTAAAAGTTATTAATATAAAACAACTTTAAATGAAGAAGTATTACATTATTTCCTTTTCTTTCTTCCTACTCTTTCCCCAACCTCTACCAGAAGTAGTATTACCCTTCAACGATAAAAAAATGAGTGTGAATGACCAACTCTGGGAAATAATGTCAAATGCCATGGGTCATTCTGGCTACTTAATATTTTGTGAATGACCAAGGACTTGAGAAGAAGTAAAGAAACAGAATATGTATTAAATCAAAAAAAAAGAGAAAACAACAAAAAACAAAGCAAACAAACAAGCAAACAAAAGACCAACAACAAAAATAAACCAAGCAGAAGCCCAGGGCCACAGAGCAGAAGCAAAGATGGATGGATGGATGGATGGCGCCTGCTCACAAATGGTGATGTCCGGCCTATAAGGGTGTAAGTATGAACAGCTTTGGGGACTGAAAATATTTCAAACCGTTTAGTAAGGTGAAAAAAGAAAAGCCCAAACTTAGCAACTCAACATGGCCACTGTCACTGACATGTAAGTAGTCCAGTATGATACATAGAGTCACTCCATTCTCTACACAAGGAGAACTCTTCAAAAGCAGTGCATCGTAAAATATTCTCTATAATAGTCAATGTGAAAAGGGTCTATGCCGTTATTTGTTGAATAACTGACTGATTTTATAGTAAAGACTGCTAAACCCATTCCACAAATCCTTAATCAGAATCTTGTTAGGATGCTCAGAATGTGCTCAGCACAGAGCATACTTATGTACAGTTCCCCAACACACAATGTCATCACCACCTACTATACTGCTTGATTTAGAATCCTAACTATGGTATTTAGAATTAAAATGACTCCTTAGGCTTACAAGGAGTGGAACTATTTGGAGGAGTGGCATTGTTGGAGTAGGTGTGGTCTTGGAATAGGTGTGGCCTTGTAGTAGGTGTGCCCTTGTCATTGTAGGTGTGGAGAGCATATGTCACTGAGACCAGGCTTTGAGGTTTCAGATGTTCATGCCAGGCTTACTAGGACTGCTCTTCCTGCTCCCCACTGATTCAGATGTAGAACTCTCAGCTCCTTCTCCATCACCACATCTGCCTGCATGATGCCATGCTTCTCGCCATGATGATAATGGACTGAACCTCTGAACTGTAAGCCAGCCCCATTAAATGTTGTCCTTTATAAGACTTGCCTTGGTCATGGTGTCTCTTCACAGCAAGAAAACCTAGACTCAGACATTAGCCTTCCCTGAAGCTTTGAAGCAAACCTAGGCCCCAGGTACTAGGATGTACCTGATTTGGGAAGGTTACACTATCCCTGTTGTTCTTCTTCCTGCAATTTCAAATGGTGCTGCATAAAACTAAGGTCACAAATAAAGATGCAAATAAGAATGAGAGTAGCATCAAGAGGAGGAGAAGGGAAAGGGAAGAAGGACAAGAAGCAGATGGAGAGGAGAATGAGTTCACACAGTATGTAGGCAGCTTTCTGGATCATAGCTCGTGCCACATTCCTCCACTGCCCTCTCATGTGGATTGGGTGTTTGCTATATTGCAGACCAAAATGTGCGCCTCAGATCAGGTATAGATTCTCACAGCTAGTTTGCTGTAGAATGCCAATCAAATCACTTATGGAAGATCTGAAGCCCTGTATTTCCTCCACTAAACCCAAGCCTTGCTCTGGAAGGAGGAGGATCTTTCTATTTCCACTCGTCTTGAGTAGGTCATGGCTGTCACAGAACCCAACAGTCTGTCAATGCTTCATTTTAAAAGGATAAACAGTACCAGCACCTGCCAATTTTCTTCTAAGGCGCTCAATGTAAATGAATGTGGTCCCCTAGAAGCCTGCCTTTCAGAGTTCATAAGAGTCCTGAGAGTATGGCTGGATTTACATTCTCCTTCAGCATTCCTCCCCTGGAATCCAGATCCAGAGACAGAGCTAAGGCAGAAGAGCTTCCCAGAGGTGAATCCAAAAATGTAAATTGTATGCAAAGACTACAAAATGTGAACAGATTGAAGAAACAGATTGGCTCTCAAGGACAGAGCTTGCATTTATATATCCTTCCTGAATCAGAGGACAATGGATTTATAAAACTAAGCAAACTAAATCTTAACTTTCTGCAACTGCCTTTTTATTTTTCCATCCAGCGTGTGTGTGTGTGTATGTGTGTGTGTGTGTGTATATAATGATGTATAATGAAAAAATATATATATATATTCAGAAGTGACAGTAAACAACTTAGCTCTTTAGCCATAAGCACTCCATAATAAATAGCACAGATATTCCCAATCCATGGACCTTCTTTAAGAAGCTACATGTCTGCATACCTAATCCAATAGGTCAGTAAGATGGAGTTCGGAAGAAAGCTGAGGGCTCAAGAATAAGTTTGGTGAATTGCCTTGTAAGCAATTTAAAAGCATTTTTTACTCCCCAAAATGTCTTTGAAAAAGAATTCTTAACTCTGTGCTTTTTAAAATGGTTAATTTGATATTTCCCTTTAAGATTTTATTTAGAAATGCAAAAATATGTATAATACATCCAAAAGGTAAAATAATAATAATGCCAATAATTTATTAACAATAATAAATTATTACTTAAAGAAATCTATTATAATTAATACTAATTCTAAATTATTGTTTAATTAGATGAATTATTATTAGTTATTATTAGTTATTATTAATTATTATTATTAATTATTATTATTAACTTTCCCGTTTTTTAAATGTACAAGTAATGCCATGCCGACTATACAGGCAACAGAGACCTTTTTAATGTATCTAACATAGAATTAGTGGGTCTGCCCTGACCCTAGGTATACTCTTGTTTATTTAACATTAATCTACAATAATGTGCAAAGGTCAAATGTTCTAAGTGACCAGCTGTGACCGCAATGCCATGTTCAGGGAACGAGGCCATCATTTGGCATGTGAAGTATTCTTAATCATTAAAAGATAACACATTAATAGATTATATAAAGATGAGCCTATTTACACATTCAAGTTCAACCTTTGATGTGAAATCAAGTCTTATGAAATTAACTCATCACTTACAGATTTAACTGTAGATTTTACTAGATTTTTTTTTAGTGCATCATCTTACCCTCTCCCACTCCCTAATTTCGGTGATTTGTTAGTGTGCTCATAGACTTTTAAGGTAGGTTTCACATCCTTCCCCCGTGCATAATTTCCTTGATAGGGAATTTTCACAACCAGGGTTGTAAAACATATTTAAACATAGAACATTTTTGTATGCTTGTAACTGGGATCCATCATTCACTGACATTCCACCAAGAGCCTGTATTTAAACCTTTACACCACCTTCCCTTATCAAAGGAGCAGTTTGGCATTTGGTATTAGGAGAGAGCTATAAAGTAGCACCATCTGGACCACTCTGTTTCAAGAGGGACATCAATTTTTATCCTTGCTGGGTCCTGCAGGAATACTCTGCCCAAACTCAGCAAAAGCATGAGTCTGCTATAATTCAGTCATCTCTCTGTGGCCCAGAGTATTTGTGGCAGAAGGAAACACTTGAGTTCATACATTTGGGTAAAAAGGAAAACTATTGTCAGATATTCAACCTCAGAAACATGAGACTCTCATCTTACTTTGATAGAATACATGACATTGGTGCTTTCTTAAGCTCTGTCCTGAATAGTTAAAGACTTATCCCAAGACTCAGTTCAGTTGAACACTAAAAGCATCCTTGTTCACCAATGGATTATATCGGGGGCGAAAATATAGTTCCCAAACCTGACACACGTTTCCTATGTAGAAACTAGAGGCATTTCAAAAATGGAAATTACAGATTGACTGCTTTTTCTTTTTTAAAAAAGTAATTACTAAAATCTAATCATCTGGCAGGTCAGAACATCAGATAATTGTGAGGAGAGAAAAATGCCACATTTCAGCAAAGGCAACAGACAATTCAACACGGGAAGGGAGCACACAATTGAAAATAACGATCCGGCTAGTGGGAGCAATTGGCCCTTATCTCCTTCAAATGCACAAACTGAGCAAAAGGGATGCAAGTGCAGAGGAAACGAGACCCCACGTTGGTGGCGCACTCCTTTGTACCTTGGGGAGTTACTAAACATCGGGATCACAACACAAGCATCATTAATAGTAGTGGAAAACAAATGAACGTGTGATGTCTTTCAGTTTATAAGATTTCCTCCAGGAATCCTCTGGAGCTTTGTTCATGCTAGGAGTCCACAGACCTTACAACAGACAAGTTTACACCTGGTATTAGTAACTAGAGAACCCACAGGGAGGACAGTGAAGCCCAAGGGAGAAAAATTTAGATAGGTAAACGCAGACCTCATTCATCACATTCCCACAACTTAACAATGTCTGTTTCTCTTGCCGAAAGACAGTTTAAAATGAACATACTTAATAACTATCAGTGTCTTTTCCTGAATCAGTAGTTCAGTGTCTCCCTCAATGTATTTGAATATTATGAGAGGCATATAAAGCAATGTAAATGTTACACTTTTAAAAGTAGATTATTTCAAACCAAAGTAACTTAACTGCTCTGCGAAATTCATTACATTTGGCAGATGTATTTTTATACCAATAGTCAAATGTTCTAGCACAGATACATGAGATGTGATATTCGGGTCCTTATACATCCTAGATCAAAACGTTCATACCGTTGAACGTTATTTATTGAAAACATGGTAGTATGCACACTTATTCAGTAAGGATTTCAGTATGGAGTGGGAAAAGGAAAAAAGCTAGATTTAAGCCAAATTCACCTAGAAATGGGAAGAGATGATGAAGGGTCTGTCAGTCCTAGAGTTGCATACAAGAGGAAGGGAAGAAGTTGCCCACTCAACATATTGTTTTGACCTCCAGTGGAGAGAAATGAAATCCCCTCAGGAATGTCAGTAAGAATCTGTACCACTTGAAATCTAATCAGCAGGCTGGATCTGGTCACAGGCTCCTGCCCTGATCTGTGGGTTCATCAATGTATGTGAGTATCACATCAAGGTATGTGAGTACATCTTAGCAGAGGCAGAGTTGGTATAATGGATGGGATGGAAGACAAGTTAGTCACAGACAGTTGTTGAGTGGGGTCATTGTTGAGTGGCACACGTTAGCATGCCCATCTAAAAGGGAGCAACATAAACAAGGAATTGGCTCAGATTTGGAATCCTGACCCCTTTGAATGAGTTTAAGGCTAGTCAGTGGTATATAGCATGTTTGAAATTAGCCTGGGTTACATATCTATAGCCTACCTCAAAAGCAACAAACAAACATGAAAATCATTAACAAAGAGTCACCCTTTACAAATATTAATGGATTAATCAAGACTTGAAAATACAATAAAATATTCCATAATATTGTCAAATTAAACAAGCAGGAAGAACTCACATATCATTTAGTTTCTTGCCAACTAGTTGTGTGAAACCAACAACTCTGCAAATGACAGATCTGTTACATATTCTAGAGCTTTTTCTTTACTCAACCTAGGTTTTTGTTTTTGTTTTTTCTTGTGGTTGTGGTCGTTACCTTGTTTTCCCTCCATTAAGATGAAATTTATCATTAAGGCAACATATTTCTGCAGCTGCTGCACAAAGACACCTTCTGGGAGCATTTAGGAATCCCCATGAGCGGGACCCATGTTGTAGGATTTTCGTTTGATTGGCTTATAGTGGTATGTAGCCATATATGTGTTTCTTAATGGTTCCCCAGGTGAAGTTAGTCTTGAGAACCATTGATTTTCTCCTTGATTTGTAGTTTGTGAAGAAGTTTGTGCCAGGGCAGAGCAAGGAAACCATCCGGAGTTTGAGGAGGAGCTGGATTTCTCCTCATCCTCAGATGTACTGCCTCTCTGTGTGGGTACCTTTGCAGGGAGTGGGAAACTGAAAGTCCAGACGTCATGTTAAGCCTGAATCATGATCTGAGAGTCTGACATGGCTCTCTCTAGTGGTTCCAACTGTCCATGTATAGGTACCCCTGTATCTGCAGGCAGGATGTTTGCATCATGAGGAAATCAAGTTTGCAGCAAGCTATAGCAATGGTATTTTAGTCGCTGGTTGTGGCAGCCTCCTAAGCTGGCCCACACCACTGACTTTCCTGAAGCTCAGCTTTTCCTGGAGATATATGTGCTTTCTTACGTTTCATAAAATCTGTTTTCCGCTAGAGGAGAAATAAAGAGGAAAATGGTTCACAAAGCAAAATGGTCAGAAGCTGCCAACCATGTCTACCTAAAATAGCTAAATGAAAACAGAAAGAAACATGTCAATGCTAGATTTTATGTAGATTTGATAAAACAAGTCAAAACTTATTTTCTTCATTTAAACAATTATTCTATGAATGTGCTAGGTGATATAGAAAAATAATGCTTACTTTTCACTATGAAAGCATGTTAGGTAGACTGTCTTGCATTTTCCCATGTATATTTACATACAGAAAATGAACAACAGTCTAGAATTTGTGGAAATTTTGCTTTTGCATTTAAGCCTATTTTATAAGTGCACACATTTCAAGGAAGTCATAAAGCAAGCACATATGCTAACCTACAACCAGTGCAGAAAGCACATCAGCAGAACACACAGAAGAAGGTCCTCAAAAATGGAGTTGTAAAGGGAAAGATGGTGATCTATGAACAGAATGTGACCATTTGGCACCTTGTCTACAATTTAGCCCTGAGCAGAAGATACTGAAGATGCTTCCTGTCTCCTACTAATGTTGGAATGGACTAAATGTATAGTACAAAAAAATTTGTCTTTTGATGGTGTAGTCAGTAGTGCTTGACAGGCTTAGATCCACAACTTCTGCTTCAAATATTAAAGGTAGACTTTTTTCTATGTATATGGAGCCTGGTCATATGAACCCTAACAATACCCGGATAGCACGAGTCCTGTAAGCATGCCTTGGTGATAACCAACAGCTCTCTGATTGAATGTAAGGCTCGCACAAGAGGAAAATCTTGCCTGGCACTGAAAACCTAAGCAACTGGAATGGTCTACTGAATTGTGTGTCTTGGGGAGAAGCTATAACTGCCATTTTACTAAACAGCATTATCCCTAACTACATTCTCAATATTTGTCCTTAGACTAAAAGATAAGCATAGTACTCACCTGTCATCAAGAGGATGTCTCTTTATAAAAGACATTGACCATTACAAAATCAAAGTTCAGAGATGTGGTATCTGACCTATGAATACATCTGTAACAGGATGACTGTACCTATGGTTCAGGTATCACTGAGGAAGAGGGGTTAGAAAGAGTGCAAGATCAAGAGGATCATGAAGTTTCCAGGGAGATGCTGGAAATATATGAAGTAACACACGTGAAGTCTCAGTAACATGGCTGGCTAAGCATGAGCTGAACAAGGACAGCAATACACACACTGATGTGGATTGTACAAAGCGTGTGTATACTTCTTCTTCTGCAGCAAAGTGGATGCCTTCTGTTTGTTTAAGCTTCATCTTCTTAGAATGTTAGAAAGTCAACAGGTAGCCTTCTATCCTATGTCTTTGGAGGATTTTCTAGAGCAGATAGCTAAATATATAGGTAATGTTACTAACATTAACGTACCAAAACTATCTGGGAAAAATAAAATAAAATGTAGTGTTCAAGATGCTTGAGAATTATGATGGGTGGAAAATCTGAATCATATGCTTTACCTACTTTTCATTTCTGCAAGTTAACTTCACCAAAATATGCAGAATCTACTCCTGAAGGTTGCATTGTCTTTATGAGAAAATACAGTGCATAACTGTCAAAAATTACTGATTTTTTGAAAAGGACTATACACAGGCATAGTTTTATAGAACATTTTTGAAATAAAGGCATATTGGAAATACTTTATTTTGGAGCTGGAAAGATGTCTCAGTGTTTAGGAGCCTATATTCCTTTTACAGATGAGAGCTTGGCTTGGAGCACTGTATCAATGGATCACAAGTACCTGTAACTCAAGTTCTAGGGTATCTAATACACTTTCTAGCATCCACAGGGGTCCATTCTCAAGGGCACACATCCACGAAGAGACATACACAAAAACTTAATTAAAAATAGATTGTTTGTACATGTTGCATTTTAACCACGGGATAGGGAGTGTTTTTTATTATTCTCCCATTAACGATAGAACTTTAGACTACATAAACATAACCAGAATGTTTTTACTGAAGTGACTGAAATGAAAATACACATCAGGTTGTATTGCATTTAGCGACTGTTTCATAAAATGATCTACAGTGCCTTTAAATAGCAGCTCATATATTTTTTTTTTTTTTAAAGGTGAGGGAAATGGCAGGGAAAAATAATGTATAAAAGCTATTCTATTGAACTCTGTGAAGGTGCTGATTTGAAACATAAAACAGTTACATGTAGTTCAAAATGATATTAATCAGTTATGTAGAAAGATTTCTAAAATCCATCTGTCATTTGTTGAAGCTGTTATGTACTATTAGAAGAATCTCTAAAATTAAAGTAAAATAAAAATATGATATACCAATTACAAAATCACTTATAGAATTCATTGTGCTGTGAACACAATTAAGGCTTTTTAAAGTGTACTTTTCGCATCTGTGGGTGGAGACCTCTGCCTGGGCCACCAGGAGTCCATAGCCAACAAGCGCCAGGAGAAAGCTACCCTCCCAGGAGCTTGGAAAAGCAGTGAGTGGGGTTAAGGGGAGCAACACCTCTCACCCAGACCCGCCCAGATCCAGCGGGATCCAGGGCCTGAAAACCAGGAGGAAGGAAACCTCTGAACCTTCCGGTTTCCATCTGTGGGTGGAGACCTCTGACTGGGCCACCAGGAGTCCATAGCCAACGAGCACCATAAAGAGGACCCAGCATTTTGCTGCATTCAAGAAACACATCTTCATGATAAAGACAAACACTACCTCAGAGTAAAGGGCTGGAAAACAATTTTCCAGGCAAATGGTCCCAAAAAAATCGACTTTCACCAAGAAGTCATCAAAAAAGATGAGGAAGGACACTTCATACTCATCAAAGGAAAAAATCTACCAAGAAGCACTCTCAATTCTGAACATCTATGCTCCAAATGCAAGGGCATCCACATTCATAAAAGAAACTTTACTAAAGCTCAAAGCACACATCGATAGCAGGCGACTTCAACACCCCATTATCATCAATGGACAGATCTTGGAAACACAAACTAAACAGAGACACAGTGAAACT
>CM052708.1:6885455-6972196 GCA_028551405.1 Uromys caudimaculatus
AGAAATTGAAGAAGACCTCAGAAGGTGAAAAGCTCTCCCCTGCTCATGGATTGGCAGGATTAATATAGTAAAAATGGCCATCCTGCCAAAAGCAATCTACAGATTCAATGTAATCCCAATAAAAATTCCCACTCAATTCTTCATAGACTTAGAAAGAGTAATTCTCAAATTCATTTGGAACAACCTAAAACCCAGGATAGCAAAAGCTATTCTCAACAACAAAAGATCATCTGGGGGAATCAGCATTCCTGACCTCAAGCTGTACTACAGAGCAGTAGTGATAAAAACAGCATTGTACTGGTACACTGACAGGCAGGAAGATCAATGGAATAGAATTGAAGACCCAGAAATGAACCCACCACCTACGGTCACTTGATTTTCGACAAAGGATCCAAAACCACTCAGTGGAAAAAAGACAGCATTTTCAACAAATGGTGCTGGGTCAACTGGCAGTCTACATGCAGAAGAATGCAAATTCATCCATTCCTATCTCCCTGTACAAAGCTCAAGTCCAAGTGGATCAAGGACCTCCACATAAAACCAGATACACGGAATCTAATAGAAGAGAAAGTGGGGAAAAACCTCGAACACCTGGGTACAGGGGAAACGTTCCTGAACAGAACACCAAGGGCTTATGCTCTAAGATCAAGAATCGACAAATGGGACCTCATGAAATTGCAAAGCTTCTGTAAGGCAAAGGACATTGTCAATAGGACAAAACGGCAACCAACAGATTGGGAAAAGATATTTACCAATCCTATGTCTGATAGAGGTCTAATATCCAACATACACAAAGAACTCAAGAAGTTAGACTTAGAGAACCTAATAACCCCATCAAAAAATGGGGAACAGAGCTAAACAGAGAATTCTCAACTGAGGAAATTCGCAGGGCTGAGAAGCACCTAAAGAAATGTTCAACATCCTTAGTCATCAAGGAAATGCAAATCAGAACAAGTCTAAGATTCCACCTCACACCAGTCAGAATGACTAAGATCAAAAACTCAGGTGACAGCAGATGCTGGCAAGGATGTGGAGAAAGAGGAGCACTCTTCCAGTGTTGGTGGGATTGCAAGTTGGTACAACCACTCTGGAAACCAGTGTGGCGGACCCTCAGAAAAATGGACATAATACTACCTGAGGACCCAGCTATACCTCTCCTGGGCATATACCCAGAAGATGCTCCAACATGTACTAAAGACACATGCTCCACTATGTTCATAGCAGCCATATTTATAATAGCCAGAAGCTGGAAACAACCCAGATGTCCCTCAGCAGAGTAATGGATACAGAAAATGTGGTACATTTACACAATGGAGTACTACTCAGATATTAAAAACAATGATTTAATGAAATTTGCAGGCAAACGGATGGAACTTGAAAATATCATCCTGAGTGAGGTAACTCAGTCACAAAAGAACGAACATGGTATGTACTCACTGACAAGTGGATAGTAGCTGAAACGTTTGGAATACTCAAGTTTTACTTTACAGTAACTGCTGGACTAGAGTGAGGTCCCAGATGGAGGAGATGGAGAAGGGACTGAAGGAGCTGAGGTAGTCTGCAACCCTATGGAGGGAGCAACAGTGTCAACTGGCCTGACCCCCCCCCCCCGGTCTTCCTGGAGGCTGGACCACCAACCAAAGAATACACATGGAGAGACCCATGGTTCAGAACACATATGTGGCAGAGGAGGGCCTTGTTGGCCATCAGGGGGAGGAGAGGCCCCAGTAAAGGGGAAAGTCAAGGTGGGAATATGGGAGTGGGCGGGCGGGTGGGTGGGAGGTGGAATTCCCTCATAGAGATGGGGGAGGCTGAAGAGATAGGTGGTCTCCAAAGAGGAGACCTAGAAAGGGGGAAACATTGAAAATGTAAATAAAGTATCAAAAAAAAAATTAAAGTGTACTTTTCAACAATAAACTCATTTGAGAGTTTCAATAGACCCTGGGATGCAACTAAAAATTTTAAATGAGTAACATCATTACACTAACTATAGGAAGCTAGCCTCCAAAGCTTGGATTCTGCAATTTTAAAGGTATAATCATTATTTACTGAAGAACATTTCAGTATAGCCAATAGTATATTTGTTTAATGAAAACTGGGTCACGTATCAGACATAAGTAAAATGTGATGCCGTAATTAAACATGATGCACCATGGGAAAATGTTAATGCATTGATCTTATTTTTCATATTATAAATACTTTTATCAGTGTGTGCTACACTGACTCTGTATTCTAAGTATCACATCCAACCATCAACCACAGGACCTTTCAGTATTTGTGACTCAGGGCAAAAATAATAAATCGGTAGCTGAATGAGGTCAAAGAGGTCAAAGATGATAGCCAATCATTTTCTGTCTAGGACGAATTGCTAAAATAATGAGCTCAATAAAGAAAAGTATTCTCTGTTTTGTATATAATCATATATATCTCACTTTTTTCTTTACCTCTGGCAACTTTAACACTCACAAAAATCGATTTCCTTTTCTTTTTGGTAATTGTCTTTCAACAAAGTATATGAGGAACCTTATTTCTCTGTTACGTAAGACTTCAGTGTGTTCTCTATGCCTTCTCTGAGCTGACAGGGTCATAGATTGTTTTTAAAATGATGCTCAGTTTACTTCATTTTTGTCTCTTGCATCTCCTTAAAAATTCAAGACAAGAACAGAATCCAGCTCTCAGAGGTTCTGAGTAGTCTAGCGATGGACCCAAGACAATTAGAAAGGGGCAGAAGATCAGTGAAACCATGATCATATCTACAGAAGTAAAAAAGGGACGCAAAAATACAAGATCAGATGTCGCAACCAGATAGGTGCCATCATGCCTGAAGCACTGATGGCAAGTAGACCTGACCATGACCGATGTCCGAGTACATCTCACTTTTGGTACTGTTGCTTTTTATCTCTGGCTATAAGTGATGGCATTAGGGAAGGGAATCTGGTCCATAGCCACTAGGGAGCTGGCTATTCATGGAGAAGGTATCAGACTTGTCATGCTATGATTTTGGTAGAGTTTGTTACAGCCAGGCTATTGATTCTGGGTGCAGAAACCAGTGCAAGACAGATCAAGAAAAGCAATGACTGATCTAGAACGGTAAATAAGATAATGTCACAGGAAGCAAAATCTGGAGATTGGAGGAAGTGAATTCAAGACACACAGAGGAATCACAGATGGAAGGAAGTTCAGCTACTAGGATATGATAATGACGCCAGACTTCAGACCACAAGGAAACAGTCCCCATGTTCACCACCTGTATCAGCATTCAGTCTGTCACTGAACTCCCATACTCCCCAACCACAATCTTCTATACATAGATCTCATCTCCTGCCCTGCACTCCTGATGTCCCTCCTTTAATAGCTCAGAAAATTCACCTCTGTCTGTCATGTACCAAAGACATTTCCTCATATGTCTTATACTGTCTCCAAACAGCAATCTTATTTAAGATCTATGGGTGACTAGACTATTTGTGGTAAATACTTAATTAATATTTATGTGTTTGTACACATACATATATGTGTAATAAATATGGAAGAAGCATCCATATTCTAAAAATTGTTCTTGCAACCACATAAGAGCTTTTTAACCTTGAAATATATAAGCACTCAGAACACAGAAAACACAAATTTGCATATGTATAGACACTTAATTAACCCAGTTTTAAGCTCCCATACATGATATTTAAAGTTAGTTTAGCCTATTAACTTTAGATAGATAGTTAAAAACATTCAAAGGCCATATCTTGATAATCCCATTAATGTCACAAAGAATCTATTAGTCCATGGGTCTCCAGGGCAATTGAAAGTTTTTAATGGGAACGTCACATGCACTTTTGTTGACAGGGCACTAGCATCAATCTTGTGCATTATCATAAATTCCATCACAAAGTCAAAGTGACTCCTACTGCGATTTTCAGTAACATGTTTCATTGTGGTTTTTTTTTTTTTTTTTTTTTTTTTTTCTCATGAGAAATAATAAGGAACTCAATGTTCTGCTTATATCTCTACATGTGACTGGCATCTCAGGAAAGAAAAAGGCTGTAGTAAAGATTGTGCTTGGGTATAAGATTAGGATACACAGTCATTAAAGTGTTGTGAATGCATTAGTAAAGCAGGTAGTCAACAAAATAGTAACAGTTTATTATGGGGGAGGCAAGTAAACTCAAAGACTTAGAAGATTCTCTGATTAAAGTAAGGGTTTTGGTTTGAAAATTTAATAAGCAAAATTGCAGAGAGACATATGGTCAATAGCGCATGCTATAATCAGTTCTTACATACATCCTTTTTAAAAGATATTTTATATTTATTTAGTGTGTGTGTGTGCATATGTATCTCTCTGTGTGTGTCTGTGTGTATATGCTTCTGTGTGTGTGTGTGTGTGTGTGCATGTGTATGTCTGTGTATCTGTATTGTGTGTCTGTGTATGTCCCTGTCCTTTGTATGTATATATCTATGTGCATGTGTCTGTGTGTGCATCTGTATCTCTGTGTGTGTATGTGGGTGTGGGTGTGCAAGCTATAGTACCCATGTGGAGGTCAGAGGAAAGCTTGCAGGAGTTGGTCTCTCCATGTGTCATGAGAGTTCTGGGCACTCAGTCCCCTGAACCATCAGTTGGCTCTTTTGACTTCTTATTCTTCTTAGTTTTTTCTTCTGTGAGGGTAAGGCATCACTGTGGAAGGGATTTCTGGAGATAGATGCATTATAAACAAATTTGCCAAGATAACCCAACTTAAACTACCTCTTTGGCTGCTCTACAAATAATTCAAATTTTTTGTTTATTTTTCGATGTGCAAAACATCTCTTTATAAAGGATAGAACCAAAAGATAAACTGTACTCATAGTTTCAGGCTACTGTTTCAACAAACTTTAGTAAACCCAAGTGAGTGAATTTAGGTTAACACACAATGGGATTAATTATTTTTAAGAATGAACAAACAATTTAAAATGCCTCCCAACAATCACTTTATTTGGTAATAAATTTGCAGACGCTCTTAATACTGATGGCATGTATAAGGTCCCTAACTCTAATTTTCCTTAGTTCTTTAACCTTCTTTCTTGCCAAGATTCTGTGTTCAGGAATGGTAGAAGGATCAGAATATCTTGAATAGTGGTTTTTGTTTTTTGTTTTTTCCTTCAAATGGCCAGAATGTGTGTACCACAGTGTGAAGTCAAAGACCTGTCTTAAATGGAGTCTTTAGGATCACTAGGTACCATTTTGACCAGCACTAATTTGAAATAAAACACAGCATTATTTACTTCCCACCCATGAACTGTGAATCCAGAGGCGCTCTGAAAAAAGAAAGAAATAACTGATGCCTTCTGTGTTGTAAACAGACACCTGTGAGTGGCCTTGTTAGCTTCCTCAGACAGTGAAGACCTTCTACAATGAAAGGCAGGGCAAGAAGGGGTTACATCACATGCACAAGGAGCCATTCTTGCTTCAGCAGGCTCTGCACTGGCATGGTAACCAAGGAATGAGCATAGTTCAGGTTCCTGAAATATTCACAAACTTTGTCTCCCCTGTGGCCAGAGGAATGGATCCTCTCAGTGCAGGGTAGATGGCTCTTTCAGCTGCAAGCCATTTTGTGCTTTGCCAGCTATGTAACCTTTATTTCAGGATCCACCTACAGCACTCCCAATAAAAGTCTTAAAAAATACTTTTTATGCTTCCATGTCTATTTAAAAGATTAAACCCATCATCCAATACAGAGAGCAAGAAACAGGAGATTCACAGCATACTTCAGTCCTAAGGGATCTTGAAGAAAGGGCAAGAAGAATTCCAGCCGCATTCCAGGGAGTCTTCCCTGGGCTTGCTCACTGGCCAGACTCCAGAGCTCGCCAACACCCACACTCCTCAAAAGGAGGCTCAGTTTCTCCAGCCTCCCTCTGAACTTTGCAATTCTTGTCCTTCCAGCCACTCCTGCAATGACCCTGTCTTGAAGCCATTGTTTTTCTGTCTTCCTTTGAACTGTTCTCCAGCCAAGTCTCTGGGATTCTAAAAGAATTTCCACTGGGTGTTTAGCCTGAAGGGTCAGTGAATATGGCTATATTCCCTAAGTTCCACCAAACTCATTAACTTGGAAGGAAGAAAGCAAAGACAAAATGTCATGTGTGAGGCTACCAATTACTTCTTGACTTACTTCCAATCACAACAGTAATCTCTATGGACCATCAGGAGAAGGGGAGTCTTAAGCCCCACTGGTCTCATCTCACCAACTGATCCTGTTACATTCCATTTCATTTCTCTGTTTTCAAAGAGAGACTTAGAAAATATCCTGCAATGCACCTGCTTACATAATTATAATCGGCATATTTATTGAAAGAAATTCCAGCAAATATTTTCCTATTCCATTAACCTTACTTAAAGCATAAATTACTCTTTTTTCATTATGACTGTTATGTAATATTCAGATACAAGTTATTTAAGCAGAATCCACGTTGAGTATTTTAGCTCCTTCTTATGATGCTGTCCACAGATATCCCTTTATGATTATTTCTTTCAGGGCAAAGAAGGGGCTTCAGTGAAAATTGTACATTAAAGTATTAATGACAGAAGATCCCATCATTGCAAATATTGAGACTGACCTTACTCAGTATTTAAAAATATATCTAGAAGAAGTGTAATCTCCAACAGCACAGATGGTCTAAACTTCCCTTGGTAATGAAATAAATAAGCCTCAAGAATGTACAGTGTAGAATAATTTTCTCAAACTGACAGGTGAAAATGTGGGAGGCAGGCTTCAGTGGGGAGATGAGTTGAACTATGTACTTAGAGCAAAATAACACACAGGCTGGTGGGGTCGCAGAGCATGGAGTGATCAGTAAGCTCTCTGTACAAGCAAATCCCAATCATCAATGACCATTTTATGAAGTAAGAAGCTCAACATGCCATTGGAACTGGGCAAGAAAGCCTCGTACATTGAGTCGTAGTAGTAGCTAACAAGCCCGACTGTGTCGTTTAAGCATTAGCAGGTTGTTGGGATCTCTGATAGCCCTAGGCATGTGAAGTGAAGAAGCTCGGTGTGGAGACTTGAGTCGGACAGTATGAGGACATGCCAGTTTGGTTAAGAAGTTGTTTCGAGTTAACACTCCTTGGAAAGTAGAAATGGGTAACTGTGCTTGCAAACAGACATGCTTATTTCCAGAGACATAAGAGATTTCTCATCTGAAAAAGGCCTGTTTCTATACCAGAATGGAGAAAATGTTTTTGTTAACAGTGAACAAAAATTCGAGTGAGAAGCACCGCACTGTAGTTAGGTTTCGCCACTGCTGCTCTTGATCATCTGATTCTATAACCCTCTCTGTTTGTCCAACTCTGTCTTCACCTTATATTCAGGTCTTCCACATAGATGTAAAAATCTGTGTCCATCAGTTTGTAATTGAACTTTCGTTCAGCTGGAACCCATCAGAGAGTTAATGGGTCACTTTTCCCAACTCACCCTCCACTCCCCAGTGACACAGAGGCAATATTTAAAGCTTGGAGCTGAGACGGATTTGGCTGGTAACTATAGTTCTGTACCAAGTGTTGGACTGGGAGACTCACTCATTCATGAATGAATATTAAATTCAAGAAAAGCATGTTACATGAATTATATAGGCCAAAGACAGTCATTGCTAAAAACACAAATACAAGATTCATTCATGTTTGTTTGATTAAAATAGTTCTTACTGACTTAGCTTCTAGATTCATTCTCTGACATTTTTCATGGTTGTAATGAAAGCTCACTTTAATCTTTGAATGGGGCTTGAAGATCAAGTGAAAATAGGTGTTGAGCCTCTTCTACAAGGCAAGGAAAGAGTTTCCCTAGAACTGTCCCCATTGGAGCCTTCCTCAAAGTACAGCAAAGCAGAAGCCAGTGCCTATGATGAAGTGCTTAAGCCACAGCACAAGGATACCACAGACTTCCCTAGCAAAGGATGCCCTCCTTTGAAATAGGCTTCCTTCTTTGTTCTAACTTAAAATGCTCAGCTACATATTGTCAGAAACCATAAGAAGGGTTGACCTCTATCACACCACTTCACTTTTAGCACACACACAAACAGAAGTGCTGAGATGTGGCTCAGTGTAACACTGTAGGCATGTGAGCAGGACATCCTGATTTGGGAACTCCAGAAAACAGAAAAGGCAAACATCATCTGTATAGGTCTATCTAATCCTAATTTATCTTAAAAAAAAAAAAAAAAAAGACATGGAAATTGCACATAGCTCGCAGGTCAGCTAGTCTGAAATATGCATCAGGAAACCACAAGAGAGCCTGTCTCGAAAAAAAAGGTGGAAGAGAAAGACTGAAAGACTGATACTTGAAGTTATCTTGTGCACTCATATGCATACACACACACACACACACACACACACACACACACACACACACACACACATCTTGAATAAAAGGTTATTGGAATATTAAGCAAGGTATCTTTGTTGTCATCAGTATTAAATCATTCATGTGGATATATTTTATTTGTAAAATAAAATATACTTGTATAAGGTTTATGTCACTTATTTACTAAATAAAATCATGATATACTGCTCAAGTTCTTTCAGATCTGAATAGTGTTATCTCTTATCAAATTAAGAAAAATTGCTAATTCATTAAAAGGAATGGAGAGGTTTCTAAGCTCCCCTAGTAGATGTCACTCACCAGTCAAGAGCTAGCTATTTACAAATAGAATGTTTTGCTTTTAGATGAAAAAACCTACTTGATGTGTGGAAGGGTCTGATCTAGGACATGAAGACAGAAACAACAGCTGTACATTTAATATTTGGTTTGGTATTCAGTTTTCTAAAAATAACCCATGTGTAGTAAAAATTATTACTTATGCTTATTTCACAGAAAATTAAGTAAAAGGCATTTCTGCAGGAGAAGGATGCTCAAAATTGCTCAGGAGGCATCCGCAAGCATCTGACTATAAATCAAACCAAGGCAAGCTTAATGAAGTGCCTTCAGTTGGCACTTTGATAATCTTATGCACACACACTATTATTCAGTAGGTGATGTAATCCCATCATTGCTTCCTTCACATTCCCAAAGATTAGAAGGCCACCTGTTTGCTGAAAACTATGCCTGTGAGCAAGTGTGTGGACATGGGGATTAAGCCGTGTGGAAGGAGATAATAATCCTTGTGCAAAGGGTATCTGGGCTTGGAGCATACATCAATGGAAGAATACATGTTTAGACTAAGTAAGGGTTCAATCCCTCACTTTCTTACCAACATAGCTTTCTTACCAAGGTAGTTTGCTATTTGTATTAATGTGTAAAATATGTTGGGAATCCTCATAGATCTACAGTGTTCTTCCTGATTGTTTTGCTCTGATTTTGTAGCACTAGGGAATGAATCCATGGCACAGAGCATGTTAGGCAAGAACGCTGTCACTAAGCCATTTCTCTAGCTCTGCTTTCTGTTAGCCCGGGAATAGTCCAAATACTTTATATCACCTGAGGGTAAGACCTCAGAAAAAGAAGTAGGAATCACTGCAAAGATGGGGGTGGAGGGAACATGCTTGCTTTGCAGGTAAGGTTTCCTTTGCTGATTTTATTCTATCTGCTTCTCTTGCCTCTTCCTCTACCTCCACTTCCTGGTGAGAAGTATCTACGCCCTGTTCTACGTGCAGTATCAAGCCTTTTGTGATGAGGTGCAATGTATTTTGTGGTTAAGAGGTACAGTTAGGAAGCTTATTGGGATTTGAGTCTCTACTATAAGGCATTTGATTTTGGGGAAGCTATTTATTTTATTCTAAGCATCATTCTCCTTTGACATAAGGTGGGGATAACCCATGCCTTGCATGTTTGCTATGTGGAATAATGGGGATGATAGCTTAGCACATAGTAGGTTCACAACAATCTATGCCTACATTAAAATCCATGTCATCCTTGAGAGAGACCACTGGTATACTTCCAGGGATAGGAAACTTAGCTAAGTGCAAAGTTTTAATGGTTTTTGTATCCTGTACTCATTTTGCATTTCCCCAAAATCTGTAAATGCTTTTTTCAGCATAATGTCTAAATTTGCTTAAAATAAAACACATACTACTCCAAAGTAATAGATTATGTTGGATTGAATTGATGAAGATGTGTGTCATGGTGCTAGATAAGTTTTATAAATACATCAAATAAGAAGGCCTGGCAATAGACTTAATTGCTAATCATTATTAGGAAGCAGTTGTGAATGTAAATGGCACTTTGAGATATCAGTACCGAATGTACTATGATACGCATACACATATAACTAAGTTGAGAAGAAATGCTAGGAATATAATTATGGGTGATGATAAATTTCTAAATGTGAGGATGAAATTATGCCTATTTCAGACTGCAGAATCTGTGAGTTCTGCTTACAGCCCGCAAGGGATCAAGAACCCACCATCTATATGAGGTTTCCTTTCAAAGATTATTTATTCATGTTTGGTGTCTACAAAATGTGGGACAGTTCTGAACTTTTTATCAATATAAAGTTGATTCCTTTGCTTTTCTCACACTGGCAAATCAAACTGCCAGACAATATGTCCCTCCCATTTCATCTACATAAAAACCTCAACCGTTTTGAGTCCTGCTAAGAGCCCATGCTGGTCTAAGCTGCCACCTTCTCCCATCTAGACTATTTTAGCAGTCTCCTGACTGCCTTAAGATTGTTCTGTCTGAGCTGAGCTCTGAGGTCATAGTTAAGAGCGATCTGATAACAGCATGTGGTTTGTTGAGAGCTCAGCTGTAACATTCCATTTCACATACAGAAGCATCTCAGAACATCATTTATCTGATTCTCCACATGACCTTCCCATGCTCTGTAAGAGTTTACTTATCTTCCTTCCCTTAATCCTGCTCTGCCCCATCCACAGCTGTTTAGAAAATTCCAGAAACATGTCAGCCACGCCCCTGTTCTGCACCGCTGCTTTTACCCTTCTATCTGTCTGGGCACTGGTGTGCAGTATCTCATCCAATGTGGTCCTCCTGGACACCTGTTGTAAAATGGTGTCAGTGCCCAATTTTCTTCTATATACCTATCTTTGATTTCATTATCTCATGCATGTATTATGTTAAAACCTTATTTTTATTTCTTTACTGTTTATATTTTCCAAACAGAGTACAGTCCCATGATGACAGATATTTTTGATTGTGTTTTCTTTCTGTGTGCACTGTTTCCCATGATAGAATTGTTTTCACTTGAGATTTAGCTCCATAAAGAACCAAAATAAACTTTGTTTAAGTGAAGGGATACTCTAATACAAACACATATATTATTTTGCCATTATGCAAGGACATTGGAGGAAAGTAATGTTCATCTTAGTAAAATGAAATTTACATCATTAGTAACCAACAATTGTGACACATTATAATAAATATAAATGAACTTTCCACCTCTTCCCTGGTCGCTCATTAAATAGCCAGCTCTCACAGTACAACTTGGCACTGCTGGCTTTTGTATATGGTTATAATATTGTTGTCAGCTTTAATCAACTTCAACTGTAACTTTCAGTCATTTTTTCCCCAATGAGAACGACTGAGATACCTGGAAGAGTGAGGCACAGTGAACTAAGGAGGTAGAGCTGATAACAGACAAGGGTCAGTAAGCCTTGGGAAGACATGCAAGGGCTAGTGAGGGAGAAGGATTACTGCTTGGTCAGTGGCGTCTGATGCCCCTGGCTTTCAGAAGAATGAAATCCAGACATTTGGAATGCATCTTCAAAATAGAGAAAGAACAAACTAAATAAAGATAAAGATTTTATCTAAAAAAAAAAGCCACAACTAAAACAATGTGGCTTTTGTCGAAAGGGGTTTAATACATATATGAAATTAAGAATCTTATCTATTTGCTATGGTTCTGAGCATTTTAATGAATTAACTTACCCTGAACTGCTGTGCATGTTTGAAAGCCTAGTAAAGAGTTACATCTCAAGTGCTCATTTCACCCCTAAGGGAGTCACATATCACCAAATGGCACATCTCTAAATGTTATGCACATTTTGTTCCTCTGCTTGACAACTCCAGTGCAATTTAACAGCACTGTGATAAGAACATAAAATTCAAACTCAGAGGCATTGTAACCATAGACTAAAACATGTCATATTTCTGCAATGTGCATGGAGGTTACATGTTGACTTTAGTATTGACTTTCCTTTTTGAAATATTCAGCAAATTTTGAAGTTGGAAGGCTTTGATTTGCTACAGCTGATTACCTGTCTAGCATAAACAAGAAAAATGGCTTAAGCAAGCTGGGAACCTCTGGAAGGTCCCACTTGTAGTTTCACGTATGACAGTCACACATGGAGGTCACATTGTCTGCATATTATTTCAAGAGAATGTTCTTTCGGCACAATCAGCTCATTTTTTCCTGTGCATTTCAGGTTTAGATTTGCATTCTCGGATGATAAAATGGGTTGTGTTTTAGGACTCTTTAGTAGAAAGCCCTGTACAATGATTCATTCATAAATAGACTTTCTGTGAGACTTCCTTAATTGTTGCTACAGAAGATATCAATATTTAAGCATTTTTCAAAGAAACAAACCTTCTACATACTTTGATCCAGGGCTTCTGCAGGTGGTCACAGTAGTTGAAAACAGAAGTACACATTACATATGTTACCTGAGATGATAAATCATCTTTCAGCAAAGTACAAAGGGAAACAATGAGGGAGATGCCACAGAGTTTATTACACACAACTTTTGTGAATGGAGCTGGTAAAACATCCTGGCAAGAGATGGATAGTTACCCAACTCACCCTCACGGGTCAGTCTCTGACAGTCAGCAAATACTTTAATGCACTTTCAAGGAACGAGTGGGGCTAAAAGAATATGCAACTGAGCCAAAGAAACTGTAAGATATGCCACATATAGTAAAATTCACATCCAGTAAGTCCATAATGTACCAGCTCACCACACTGCAAATAAACCATGTGTCTAACCAATGGAGAGATACCCGCCCCGCCTAAAATTGGAAACGGTTAGTAGAAAATGGAAATCTTTGCTTTAGAAGACAGTGGTATGGTTTTCTTGACCACTGACATTTCCTTCTTGCCTGCCTCTTTCCAGTCTAAATAAGGAAGCAAATTTGACTTCAAGAACGTTCATGGATGTTCAGGGAAAGGCTCACCAATTCATTCTCTTTTATCTTCTTGATGTTGAATCTAAAAAGTTTCTGTTTTCAATCCTGTGATGCTGGGACAAAAAGGTAAAGTTGTCATGAAAACACAGTAGAGAACAGTGGCCAGTATTAAAAGAAGCAACCGTGCACGATCTCCAATTAGCTACCTTTGTATTATAACATCCGCTGCAGGAAGAGAAGGACACGGCACTATAAAAATGCAATCTCACTTATAAACATTTTAGAGGAATTTGTTATTATTGGTTATGTGGAAATAAAATATAATAACATCATCTTCTTCTTCATGTTACTTCTTTTCAGGCTTCCCATGTATCCTATGCCTTGTTCTTTCTCAAAATCAAATTCTTGTCCTTTATTTCTTTAATGTTTGGTGTGTGTGTGTGTGTGTGTGTGTGTGTGTGTGTGTGTGTGTGTGTGTGTATTCCCAAATATAGAAATACAACCTCCCAGTCTACATAATGTCACTTGTATGACATTCTCACAGTAGACCACATGGTATTGGGTAACAAGTTTGGGAATTCTTCTTTGGGAAAGATTATGTACCTACCCACTTTGAGCATTCCATAGTTTCCTGTAGGATTTTTGCTGGTTTTGTTTTGTTTTGTTTTGTTTTTTGTCTTTGATTGAGCTCCAGAAGATATTCTCTTTCCATGTTAGCATGTGCATTGGTGCTATGCTTGCTCATATTTTGTTAAGCATAGTTCTCACCCTTAGAGAAACATTGCCTTGCAAACATGGATGTCGTTATAGTAAACAACTAATAACCAAAACAACAACAACAACAAAACAGAACCACATAGTGCCCAACTCTAATACCTCTAGGACACAATACCTCTACTTAGTTCAGGGGTTGGTCATCGTGGGAGAGGCAGCAGAAAACTGTTAGAGCCAGAGCAACAGGAAGTTTGCTGTGAGATTCTGTTTCCAAGAAAAGCTAGGGAAGTTTTACCCAAGAAGTCTCTAATAAACTTTCATCCCACAATTATTTCGTGGCTGCTCTGACCTAATGGTTTTGGTGCTGTTCCACTCTCTTCTACCCATAGGGCCTAGTGTATTCAAGATTTTATGAATGACATGCTGTTCCTCAGAAGAGAGAAAAATGTAGAGAAGCGGGAACCATGCAATGAGGGAGCTGGTTCTGTTCTGGTTTTCTTCATTTCCTTTGCCAAAGCAAGTCCAATGTCCACAGGGCTGAAGTGGATGGGTACACATTGTTCACAAAACAGTGCACTCCTGGGTGGATTACTCAGGGATTTGTGATAATACATTCTACTATGTTATGCCCTCCTGCAAACAGCTCTATAACTATAAATACAGGCATTTGAAAAATTTGAAAAATTCTGTAAATATCTGAATCTTATTTGAAAAAAAAAAAAAAACAAAGCCAATGAAATCACAACAGGATTTCAGTGAAGGATCTGAAGTGTTTTATTTTCCATTTTTTTTAATGTTTACTTCACCCTGACAGTGCTTTGACTATTGATAGACAAAGCTTCCGTCACCCTCAAAACCCAATGGTATTGGATATGCAACCTTTCTCATTTTAATATGAACCTTAGATTGTTTTCATAACTTAAAGGCATTCTGTAGTCCTCTGAAACTGAACCTTGCAGCACTATTGTTGCTACTCTGATGACCTTTCTCATAGGCTAGTTTCCCCCAAAGAAATAGCATCCATTTTTCTATCCTAAGAATGTTAGTATGCATGTTTATTCTCTTTCTCTCTCTATGCTGTCAGAATTATGGAATGTGGAGCCAAAACTTTGGTCTGTTTGTTGAAGAAGTCCTTGAATTTACTAACTGGTGGGTTAGTCACTGTGGAAGAACAGGAGTCATAGACCCTGGAGAAAGGTCAAATGGGTCCTTCCTGTGAATGGAGGGACTACAAAATCCAGGCTCTATGAGTCTGCAGCTGGTCCATAGGAGAGAAGTAACATGTGTCAGGTGCAGGGTGTAGGAGAGAACAATGAAAAGATGTGTTCTCTTCTGGGCCTGTGATACGGTCATTGAACTAATGTGCTCACAGTGGTCATCACCACTGTGATGTGATACAGATCACCAGAGTGGCCCCTGTCTCTCTGATCATGGCTCTAATAAGCAAAGGTTCACGTTTGAATAACCACTCACACACGGAGCCAAAACCAGTCGTCATGTATTCTTCTGGTTAAGGATCTGAGACAATGTTTGAAATAATAACAAGCATCCAAATGTCTAGCTTTTTAAAATGGGTACTAAAAGTTATTGAAAATATGTAATTGGTTTTTCAAAAATTATTTGTCATTGGAGAGAGTCAGTGCTGTGCTCCTGCTGCTGGGCAGCTTTCTGTATGGAGCATGCGCCATTTTCAGTTTGCTCCTGTACATCAGACTCTGGGTAGCTGTATGCATGCAGTTTAACACATCTTTTCCCTTCCTTTCTTATAGAATGAAAAGCTCTTATGTTTTCATGTCACTTGACTGCAAGAGATTGTATGATACTGAGTGTAAAAAAAACTTTCCTGGGAAATGAGAAAAAGCTTGGATTTCTTTATGCAGTTGCCACCTTTGGCTTTTTGCTTCTTTTCTTCCTGTGTTTTTTGTTTCCTGTATCTCTGAGCTTTAATGATATGGGAGATAATCATACTACCATACTATTAAACCCTCCTAACCACACTTTGGTTAGAAACTACAATTAAGTTTAGTGGGTCACACACAGAAGAATGGCTTGGAAGCAGGAGGAAGTTGTTGGACGACCAAACCTGAGGACTCGAGTTCAATCTCAGAGACCTACAAGGTGAGAGGAGAGAATCAACTCCAACGAACTACCCTCTGGCCTCCAGGGAGCAAGCACCTTTCCCTGATGCACATAGATTCCAAAAATAGCTGAATGCTTAATGGAAAAAAAAAACAGAAAGAAAGAAAGAAAAGGAAAGGAAAATGTGAACTCATTCTTGTCACTGGTTACTAAATTTTAGTGTTATTCTGTGTTGTGTTATTTTGCTTTATACTTCACATATGAACACAATCTTCTGTTGTTTAGTAAGCTAAACCTGGGATTGCAAATATTTAGCATTTCTCGTTAATCAGCCTGGTTTCTCATGGATCGTGGACAGGTCATAATCAAACTGATGATAGCACAGCGATATCTCCTCAAACAGAGACAGTTCAGCACTATAGGCATGTGTGAACCTCAATTTAGCAACCAACATATAAAGATTTCACACTAAAAAAGTCTCTCAATACCTGAAAACAGAGCCTAGTGAAAACCAATGAATTCAAATAAGAAAGAGAAAGCCAGTCTCAGGAAAGGCAGGGTAAATTATGTAGTTCCTGGATAGTGGTTATGAACTCATGCCATATTGTACGTGAAAGTTATCAGGAACAAACAGCAACTCCCAACATCATTTAGAAACTCTTGTTGTGCATCTAGAGGAAGCAGAGAGAAACATGTGCTTAGTAATTTGAAATTATGGGTTCTTTCAACTCTTCATTCCCAAGTCCTGATTAAAGACTTCCTGAAATGCAATTCTGCTCTAATAGTAAAGAAATTAGCAACAGAATCAGCTGAACAATTTCAAAACATGAATTTAAAATCCTCAAAGGACTGCAAATCAGAACCTTTCATTTCCTGGTTTTTGTTTCTCTCTCTCTCTCTCTCTCTCTCTCTCTCTCTCTCTCTCTCTCTCTGATGTCTCTGTCTGTCTCTGTCTCTGTCTGTGTCTGCATTTCTTTTTCTCTCTCTCTTCTTCCCTCCTTTCCCTCTCTCCCTTCATCTTATTCAGTTGTTTTGAAAAATGTTTGGTTATTGGATAAATCTGGAAACTGTCTCCCTCAGTGGTAAAAGAGCCTTCTGGGAAAGTCTCAAATTAAAGTGACATTCATAATTGCCCCTCCCCCACTATGATCCTGAATCTAGACAGGCTGACTTTTTAACTATAAAACCAATAACATTGAAGTAGCATTCTTATTTATTTTGTCAGACAAATGTACTGAGCAATTAGTTCTCACATACTGTAAGCAGATTTCACTCAATGTTTAACAAAAGTCACTTGCTAAATTACAAATTGTAAAAAAAGCTTGACAGATTATGGTTCAAATGACCAAATTCATCCCACAAAAACTGGACAAAGAAATTCTAGCCAATAAAAGGAATATCTCCATTAGACACACCAAAGGATTACTATGTTTGTTTGTTTTTTTCTTTTTTTACTCATGTAAACTTGCAATAAATGTTTTCAATCTTGTAATTTGGCTTTTATAACTAATCCTGTGTTATTTGACTGCTTGAACACATATGTGTTTCTCACTTACTTAGAGCTAGTGTGTTCAGGATAAAGATGCTCACTTGCAAAGGATACAAAGTGGGAGTGGTCATGAGTAAAGGATGTGGCTTGATGCCATATCACTGAAACCTTCCTAATGCCACCACCCTTTAATACAGTTCCTTGTGTTGTGGTGACCCACACCATGAGATTATTTTCATTGCTACTTCATAACTAATTTTGCTACGATTATGATTTGTAATGTAAATATCTGATATGTAGGGTATCTGATACGTGACCCCTGTGAAAAAGTCATTCAACCCCCAAATGGTTTGCAACCCACAGGTTGAGAAACACTGCTGTAAATAATTAATTGACATATAAACACACGTAGGCACATGAGCAATCTGACCATTTGGAAAGCTCTTTTCATGTTTCATTGTTAACACTCAAAGATTCTGCAATTTTCATATTTCTTGTATATTGACTAATACTATCCAAAGGATAAAAGTAAAACTTAAGTTATGATAGAAAGATTTCAAAAGCATATTAGGTTTCAATATTGATACTGCAGAGTATAGATACGTACAGGTCACAGTCCATTAGTGGGGCAAGTCTGAGCAGGAAATAAAGCTGAAACTATGGGGGAACACTGCTTATTGATGATACTCAGCTAGCTCGCTTGCATAGTCCAGACCCATCTGCCTAGGGATGCTGTGGTCCACAGAGGGACACTGCTCACTACATCATTCTCAGCTAGCTCGCTTGTATACTCCAGACCCATCTGCCTAGGGATGCTATTGCCCGCAGCAGGATGAGCCCTCCCAAACTAATAAATGATCCAACAAGACATCTCTTATAGGCAAGGCCATGAGACATCTTAATCTGGGCAATTCCTCAACTGCAGTTCTTTCTTCTCAGAGACTCTAGGTTGTGTCAGGCGGACAACAAAACCTGACTAAAGGAAACACAAAAGTGAATTTTATCTAGCTATATATTATGATTTGTAAGCAATTAATTATTTATCAACCTTCTACTGTGTTCTGTCTTTGAATATGAGAAGACATACATGAGCAGACATTCAGATATAGAATGATATATCCTAGAGATTAGGGATCTGTTTGAAGAGACAAAATTCATTATCAAAAATACAAGGCAACCCTAGGACTCTGTCAACCTAGAGTTTTAGGTAAGAGCTTTGTGGAAAACACTGAAATATTCACTTGGGATTAATGTTTGGGTGGTACATATGTTAGTGTCTAGTGTCACTACAAAAATATCATAGACTTGGTGACAGAAAAAATTAAATGGTTCCACAATGATCAAGTCCTAGATCAACATTAGGATAAGGTTCTACAACGGTTCCTGCCTTGGCTGGAACATGGTCTCCCTACACCGCAGCAGGGTATTTAGTCTCCATGTCCCTATGTCCTCATCCTTTTGTCTCAGGCACACACTAGTCACGTTGGGTCTGCTCCAATGAACTGAGTTTAACTCCATTGTGTGTTTAACTATACTATTTCTAAATAAGTCCTCAATCTGAAATACTAAAGACATTAACACATGAATTACTGGTAAAGGCAATTACTTTAGTCTCTCTGATTTGAAAAAAAATTATTGATTACTAGGAACAAAATATTTTTCTAATTTAGAGACCAACTAAAACTCATGAATTTTGACTATAAAATAAAGGGATTTTTATTTTTAAATACATAAGTATTGTCCCAGGAAAATAATCACAAACATTCCCTTGTAGGAAAGAGAATTTTTGGAGGGGAAGGGATATCAGTGTTTGAGGCATTTCACAAATATCTCTTGAACATGTATGTATGCTCAGTGATCTCCTCCTTCAGGCACATTAAAAGGATGAAAATGTGATCTTTGGCTTATTATACCAATCAGTGGAATGTGCCAGACACTGGGGCAAAGCTAGAAGTAGTAAGCAGATTTCCAGCCTGCTCCCCACAGGTCTTAACCTGTCGATTCTACAGACATGGTTTGGATGTGAAGATCAACTTGACAATGCTGAATGATGAGACAATTGCCATGTGAGTCTACTGAAAAACTAACATTGTTCCCCATGGAAATGAATCAGAGAAACAGTCAATCCCAACATCAAATAGCCCAGTTAATTGTAGATATAAAAGGAGAATTATGATAACTAAATTTTACTTCTCTGCTGCCTGTGGCCACATATAATGCTGTGTGCTTCCTATGTACCCACCGATTTATTTACCTCATTGTCCAGTTGGGTTAGACACTGCAGTGTCAATGAACAACGCCCCTTGGGCCTGTAGGCCACAGGGTTCTCCAACTATGTGAACACGTTTCAGCGATTTATACAGTGATGAAATTGGTACCCAGTGATGCCTAACTCAGCTAAAAGTGATTTTTTTTTCTTTTTTTTAGAAATGTTAAAAGAAAACTCAAGGAGTCGAAAGACACCCAAAGGTGAAGTAGTATGATTTTTTTGCTTCATGTTTCATACTGCTAATTGTTATAGGAAGAGGATTTGGATGAGATAAAGTTGTAATCACTTGTTTTTTCAACTCAGAAATGAAAAGAAAATTGGAGGAAGTTCCTAGGATTCTGTAGTTGCTTTTTCTCTTTCCATGCAAAAATTAAGGCTACAGATAATTATGAGTACATTATCAGTACAACAATCTTTTATATGTGTATAGTGGAACTCTACTGAGTAATTACCCATTGGGATCTTTAGAATTAGTATAAAATATGTCTTATTTTATCTTGATCTAGTGTCAGGTCAATCTTTCCAAGTCTGAGAAAATATCTGATATTTCAGTCTAATTGGATCTTTTGACCTAACTGTGAAATATAAAGATCTAGAAAAAAATAATAGTATCTATTTCTACATATTAGATTTTTTAGTGGCTCATTTAAGCATAGTCTTTGTATTTTCAGATTAAAGTGCAGTATTTTATTATTATCTCTTATTTTCAAGCATAAATATGCTCATTCAAAAATGCATCCATACCTATTTTCCTAAGAGACACAGCAGGATACAAAATAAGAAAGAGAGTTTCCAGATGGCTTAAGAGATCCCAGAATGTCTGAATATAGCATAACACAGTGCTGTGCCAGTTTTCAATATATTTACTAGACTCACTATCTGCATAAACAGAAAGTGTGGTTAACTTTTTTCTGAAAGCTTTAAACTGCTAAGTAGATCTCAAAGACCATCTACCTGGACTTAGAAAGGAGTCGTTTGAAGTAAATGGATTCTTGGTGATAAATAATGGCTTTCAAACGTCAGCATCTATTTTTCTGGCAAGAATGACAATTTTACATCTCATATTAAGTCACTGATTTTTTTTTCTCCATTGGGAAAAACTTTGCAAAATTTAACTGAGTCTTCTTGGTCCTTCTGCCTATAATTCTTTCTGTAATTGTTCCAAGAGTCCCTTCTGAGGTTCTATTCCTATTCTTGTTATGTTTTAGGCTGATCATATTTCATGATTTTTTGACAAAAAGCCTTTTTTTAAAAGAAGTTTTAAATAGTTTTGCATTGAAAACCATTTCACAAAATTGACAAGGATAGACGAAACATTTTCTAAAAGTATGAGCTCCATCTAAGTGATATTTTAAATATGGACATATTTTAAAAATATATTGATATCTTTATGAAAATATCTTCTTCTCACATCTAACCTACCTACATGTTGTTATGGCAAAGGAAGGAGGAAAAATTCAGTGGTACTCCAAATTGGAGGGCCTGCTCAACAGATCTTTACACTGAGCCATTTATATAAATCAAGGAAATAAGGATAGATGCAAATAATGAGCTATACTTTTAGCCCAGTTAACCATGACTGGGTACCAATTTCATCATTGTATAAATTGCTAAAGCATCCTCTCCTACTTGCCTTGGAGAACCTCGCTGCCTAGTGCCTGAGAACAGCTGTTCATTGGCACTGCAATTAGTAGTGGTTTTTACTCTTCATGAAAGAGCTGCAAATGTGTGACACAGAGGACGGATGAGAGGGGGAGGCGCATGTTTGTCTTCTGAAGATTTGAGATGGAAGTGTCCTGTACCTTAGAGATGGAATTGAAGCAGGACTAAGTCTACAACATGGGATGGATAGTTATCCCAGCTACCTGTATGCTAGGCTGTGAGGAAGGGAGACATGGCAGAGAGGCAAATATGTATGTGTGAGGAAGGGGGAACATTGACTGCTTCAAGAGGAAACCCACACTGACCAGTCAGCTCCAGCTGCAGCTCATCTTAGTGGAGAGGAAAGGACACCTGGGCCTTGGGTACTTGGTGACACCCAGTGTTCTGATTTCTGGCGAAAGGACATCTTTTCTTCTATTTAATTGTCCACTAGGACCAGCTGCTTTCTTGATTTACCATCGTTGCACATTCTGTTCCCTGTTTCTAAAATGGTCTTCCCTCAGATCTCCACATGGTTCTTTCCTCCACACCATTAACCAAATTAGGCTCTTCGCGTGATATCCTGTGTTAAGGTCTTAGGTATTTCAAATCATTTACTCATGTTATTATTATTTTGTCTGTTTCCTGAACTGTATCTTGAGATTCCTGGGTTCAGCTATCTTTGTCTATATCATCCATGACTTCTTTTTCATTTCCTTTTTTTTTTTCACTTTCATTTTCTAAAAGGTGGGAAGGATTCTCTAAATTCATTTTTTAAATAAGGAATAAATGAAATCAAATGACAAAATATCATAGACTAGTTACGAGTATTCATTTATCCTCAGGGGCTGAGAGAATAAGAACAGGTTTCTACAGACAGATTTCGTTCTGTGAGCAAGTGGATGCATGTGTCTAGGGCCAAAGTCAAGGGTGTCTACAGAGTTCATGCTTCCATCAGGCCTTGGTGGCCGCCATTTTGAGACTCAGTGGTTTTTGTGTATCAGGATCTTCACATTTCTGTGCTCCACCAAGTTCCACAAACTAAGTTCCAACTTGTTTGTAAACATCCAAATAGGTTGAATTCATTTTTTAAATTTAAATTTATTTATTTATTCATTTACAGGCCAAATGCTGGCCTCCTGCCTACAGGTCCTCCCCCACAGAGTCCCCCTCCTCCCTTCTCCTCGGAGAGTGTGACGCCCTACCTGGGTATCCCCCACCCTTAGGCATCAACTCTCTGACAGATTAGGTACATCCTTTACACCTGAGGCCAGACAGGACAGCCCACTTGGGGAATGGACAACACTGTCAGTCTACAGCTTCAGGGGGAGCCTCTGCTCCAGTTGTTGGGGGCGGGGGAGACATGGAAACTGAGCAGCACATCTGCTACATATGTGCCGGGGACCTCATTCTGGCCTGTGTATCTTTTTTTTTTTTTCATATTTAAATATTCATTTATTTCTTTTCCGATTATAAAAGCATTTTTTTTATTCTTTTTTTATTTACATTTCAAATGTTTTCCCCTTTCCATGTCTCCCCTTTGGAACCCCCCTATCCCATCCTACCTCTGTGTATGTTCTTTGGTTGGTGGCTCAGTCTCTGAGGGCTCCCAGAGGTCCAGGTCAGTTGACTTTGTTGGCCTTCCTGTTAGGTTCCTATATCCTTCAGGATTATGGTTGGATTTCAACAATAACAGAAAAAAACAGAAAGCCCACATAGTCTTGAAAGCTGAACAACGCTCTACTCAACAATCCCTTGGTCAGGATAGAAGTAAAGAAAAAAAATTAAAGACTTTCTAGAATTCAGTGAAAACAAAGGTACAACATACCCAAACCTATGGGACACAATAAAAGCAGTGCTAAGAGGAATGTACGTAGTATTAAGTGCCTCCAGAAAGAAACTGGAGAGATTGCATACCAGAAATGTAACAGCACACCTGAAAAATCTAGAGCAAAAAGAGGTAGGTTGAGTTCTTAAATCTGCCCTAACATCACCCTTCTGAGACTCAGCAATTGGCACTGAGTGTATTCCAGGTTCTTAGTGATCCTGCTTGGAGTCCCCAAAACAAGCTCAGCAGGGAATGCCTAGCGCATGAGCCATAGCACTGACCTGAGATACTTAAATTTTGGAAAACATAATCTACAGTGTATGCAAGTGGTATACAGCTTCCAGAATGAAAACACTATGCTCCCAATATATGGAGACCATTCTCTAGATCAAAATTTAAGATCTCACATATGAATCTATAGAAAGCTTCTCTGTAAACCTCATCCTTTGTGGTCCATGGATTTCATTCTTGAACTTTGCATGAAAAGCATCCAGAGACCATGGAATGTGACTGTGAGCATGTAACCTATTAGTCTCCAAATTAAAGGTCCCCTGAGGCAGGAGCAAAGATTTCTGTGAAACTCAGAGGACCTGCACGTTCCATTTACCAAAGGCGTTCGGGGAAGAACTTCCAAACGACAGAGAAGTCTACCAGGCAATGAGGTGGCAGTTCGAGGACTCAAAGTTCAACTGGGGGACTCTCCTACCAATTCCTTGTTTCCATCAAATGTTTCTTATTCCAACAGAGATTTAGGGGCACACAGTCTGGTGGTTCTCCAGTGAAGATGGCCCAGTCACAGGAATTGTCCAGTTACATTTTCTTTATAACACCGGGCTAATGTACCACATACCCACCCCTGTTTTGATATCCCTTTATTGATAGCAGGGTATAAAGTGACATGTGGTAGATACGTTCTGACCTTCTTAGCTGTAGAAGGCATAGCAGAGATTTGTTTATTTGATTTTACTAAATTCTGCTCAGACATATTTGCAGTGTAAGAAGAGAATAGTTGAATGCTGGTATGCCTTACTTTCTCATCATTCTGAAATTTCTACCCTTACATTTTAATATATATATATATATATATATATATATATATATATATATATATATATATATATATATGGAGGAATTCTGAACACAGGAAGTTTAAGTATTTAACTGTAAACCACAAGAGAGAAATAAAATTATAAAAAACACCCCCCAAACCCCCTTTCCTGGAATTAGTGTCTGCCTCCATATCCCACTTCAATATTTATATTCTAACCATCACTTAATCTCAGCCACAGGATTAAAATTTCACTCTTGAAAGCCCTGGCATTTAGTTACTCCTTATGAAAAGGTTTATCTCCCCATATATGCAATCAGCTTTCAGCCTTTGGTTGTATAAATCTCACTATTTTGTGATGTTAAGGGGGCAGGGATGTGTTGATTTACATTCTTTGTTGAGGCTTTTCGAGCGGGCTAGCTTGGTTTGCTACACACCTGGTTATCAGGTGCTATTAACAGACTCATTACCATAATTTATTGTTTACCTGACTGTGACTTAACCTATCTGGCATTTCACTAAGTGCCACACACCTGGTACTCTGTGTTATTTTGTAGAAAAAGATTACTTTTGTACTTTTCAGAAGAAAATCAGGAGGACTTGGTTTTTACCCTCTTTTCTTAATCTTGCATCTCCCTTCACAGTGAAATGGCTCTTAGACCTTTTAGTGTGAAACCAAGTTCAAGATAACACAGAGTGAAATTCAGACACACAAAGCCCTGCTTTTGATATGAAAATGTTCTTTCAATAACACCACAGCCTCCTCAAACCCACAGTGTTTCAAATGTACTTTAAAATGAGGCAATCCGTTTCTTCCTGTGAGGAATATTATTTAACAGGGCTTCTCATATTTGCTGTGTTGGAAGTTAGTGGGTCTTCCATTAGCTCTGCACTGCTATCTCTCAGATCATACAAGGAGAGTGGAAGAAAACTCACTATATTGGCAATTTTCCATATTTGTGCTCAGAGGAACTATACCTTTTCTAGAAGACAGTGAAGAGAAAAAAAAAAAGAATGAAAATGTGTGACATTCAGTTACTACTGGTGAAATAGTAAATGTCAGAATCAATTTCCTTAACTACAATGATTTAAAAGTTCAGTACATAGGGGACCCAGGGATGTAGATCACTAAGAAGTATGCATACAGTACGCCATTCTTTGATATCAGCAGAGTCTAAGTTGTGTGTTTGTGTGTTTCTGTCTCTGAGTGTGTCTATGTGAGCATCTGTCTTTGTGTGTCTATGTTTATATGTATGTTTGTGTATCTGATTCTGTGTGTGTTTGTCTTTCTCTATGTGTTTGTGGTTTTTGTTTGTATGTGTGTCTGTGTGTTTATGCGTGTATATGTCTGTTTGTGTGACTATGAATGTATGCATGTATGTTTGTGTGTCTGTGTCTCCATGTATTTGTGTGTGCCTGTGTGTATATATATGTATGTAAATATGTATTTGTCTGTCTATCCATCTATCTATCTAAAGTTTGTGTCCCTGTAGGTGTGCCCGTGTGTCCCTGAGTATGTGTATGTGTGTATATGTGTGCTTGTATGTCTATGTATAAGCCTATGTGTTTCTGTGTATGTGTGTGTGTCTGTCTCTGTGTGCATCTATGTGTGTGTGTATGCCTCTGTGTCTATGTGTATCTGTATATGTATATCTTGTGTATGTGTCAGTATGTGCATGTCTATGTGCATGTGTCTGTGTGTCTGTGTCTATGTGAGTCTGTTTCTATGTGCACATCTATGTGTATTTGTGTGTCTCTGTATATGTGTGCCTAAATATATATATATATATATATACACACACACATATATGTATATATATATATATATATATATTTCTGTGTTTGTGTATGTATGTTTTTGTATATATGTCTATGTGCACATCTTTGTATTTGTATTTGTGTCTGTGTGTATCTATGTGAATGTGTATCTGTGTATGTGTATGTCTGTGTGTATCTATGTGTATGTATGTTTGTATATGTATGTCTCTCTGTGTGTGCTTTTGTGTAAGCGTGTCTGTGTTTATAAGTGTCTGTGCATCTACAACAAGATCCACAGAGACAGTTGGTCTAGCACAGTTAGACACAAGCACATCATGCATTGCTTTGTTCCTAAAGATGAAGCACAGCATGACCTAGAGCATTTGATGGCCTGGTTCTCAAGAGATTATACTGAGCACGGTACCTTTTATACACTGGACTCATTCTGTGCATTTAGCATAAACAATGAATTCATCCTTGACACATTGAACACTAATATCACAATAGAAGAATTCTCTGTTCATCAATATGCTCTGAAATGAAGAGGTGGAGCACAGTAAAGCCAGTGAACCAAATAATACAGCCCACTGAGCAAAAGAAGGATGAAGGATGACAGCATCCAGGTAGGGCACAGGAATGTCCATGTTGGCAGTGGGAAGAAAGATCCGGGATGGCAGAGAGGGTAGGACTGGAGATATTGGTTAACTACAGAAAACCAGCCTCTTGCTGACTCACTGCGTTGCTCAGACTAAACCTGTATCATCAAAGAGATTTCTGCTTTGAGCAATCAATGGATGTTTTGGAAAGCCACAATAAAATGAAGCCCACACCAGATTTCCAGAACTCTGGTGGGTGTCTGGAGTCCAGAGAACAGCCTTAGATACTTAAATTCTAACATTAAACTAAAGGCAATCTTAATAGTGATTGAAAACATCTTTCCAATAAATAAAAACACATTTTGGACACTTTCTTTAAAAGGTTTCCTCATGACTTGGACAGACCCAGATGTAGTTTGGAGCCATTCTAGGACTAAAGAAATAAAAGTTGATGGGAAAGGCAAACCACCAAAGAGGAAATGAACTGATATGATTTAATGTCTGTTATTATTACCATCGTAAATTATGTTGGCCATTGCTGCCTCAAGTAGAGCTTAACTTGCTTTAAAGCCAAACAAGACCACTGAATTATTTTCAGTTAATTATGATCAAGACATATGTTGCAATGAGAACAATGTGTTAATCAGTCAACACTACCTCAGTGGTAACAAAATGGTGTGTTTCACTTCTGCCGGACAAAGTATGTCTTGCCAATAGAAGAAAACGAATCGGGGTTTCTGGGTATAGAAAAATCTTAACTGGCTTTTGAAATTTCAAGCAGATGTTAAGACTGTATTTATGAGATATTCTCCACACAAGTCCTTAAAGATTTTTATGACGTGTTTAGTGTGTGTGCGCGCGTGTGTGTGTGTGTGTGTGTGTGTGTGTGTGTCCTCACATGCACATTTAAACTAGAGCACAGCTTGCATGACCTCTCCTTCTACCACATAGTCCCTGGACAGTGAACTTAGGTCACTAGACATGATAGCCAGTACTGTTAGTTGCTGTCCAATCATATGAGCACAAATGTGTATTTTAGAGAGACATAGAGAGCTTCTGAGTAGTATGTTGAGACAGAAGTTTAGGAGACCTGATAGCATGAAGCTCAGGACTTATGAAGTCAGTTTATCATCTGAGCTGGGAGAGGAACAGATTGAAGATATTCAGTTGTTATTTCATAAGTTACAAACATCACAGAGAATGAAGCTGTATGTCTGAGCCCTGTGCTGAAGGAGAAAAATACTACAATATACTACGAAATACAAGGTAAAAAACCAATTTCATTAAAAGATCCACCTACGCCCAAATGTGTTTATATTTATAACTAAAAAGCCCAAGCGATGGCCAATTGGGACATACTTTTATGATGGCACTTTAAAAGCAGGCCTTCCCGAGTTCCAAACACATCCACTGTGAACATTCAGTTCTAAGCTGTGAAACAGACATTTGCTTTTCTTTAAAAAGAATTTATGTAGTCATTGTCTGAAGCCAGAGATGCTACAGAAAGACACAGGTTGGCTTATTGTGCAATTGACATATTTAAGGGAAAAACTTAAATGGTAGACAGTTTCCACTCAGCTCTTACACACACACACACACACACACACACACACACAGGGAGACCCCTCAAACATAAAAACTTACCATATACTACAGCCCCTTGCACACACACGTGCTGTCATACATTCAACCGATAGGATGTCACTTAAACTGTTAAGCTCTCATGTACCTTAATTTTTAATGTTACTCTGTTATATGCCAACTGAAATTAATATTTAACACTTTAAATAAGCCCTAGGATTGTTACCTTAAATGTGATAAGCATTACAAACATGCTGACTCATGTCAGGAGGAAAACGTTTCCATAAATGTACCAGGTATGAGTCTCCAGTCTTCTTCCAGCCAAAGCATAACGAGAAGCAGTGAGCTCACGGAGGCTCTCTGGACACCTGCTCTGCAAAGCCCCATCCTTAAAGTCTTGATCATTAGTGCTCTAATTACATTCCTCAAAGCCCGTCACCATTTGCCTAAGCCCTGTACCAGAGAGGCCATTCTGATCAAGAAGAGGGTGGCAGGCTTACTGATTTCATTGAAACTCCTAGCAGAATGGATTCAAATGGCAGGTCACCATTATTTATTTATATTATTTTCTCATAGAGAGTTTAGTGTACTGTGGCTTTCTGCTACCCAGTCTATCATTTCTACTTATTGAACTAATACACATACGTGTGTACACACATACACAAACACACATCAATACATAAAACACTGGGCTATATGTATAATGAAACAATAACAAATGGAAACTCTCAAAGTAAACCAATTAAAATGGGTGGCTGATAAAATGTTGGCTAGATTATTAAATAGAATTAAGTTAAGATTAACTCTCTCTCCATCTTGTCTGTGTCTGTGTGCGATGTGTTTGTGCGTGTGAGGGGTCCACACGTCTGCGTCTGAGAAGTCTGCTGAATGCTCTGTAGGGTCCACAACCCATTCACCTGCAGCGTATGTTGTTTAAAAATTGTTTCTAAAGTTACATCTTCTGTTTCACTATTTTGCACTCAATTTTATTTTGGAGACATTGCATCAGACAGTATCATACCTGTTTATATGCCACAGATAAAATGACAGCCAAGGAAACCTGGGGACCCCTTGATACAGCTTACAGAGCTCATTCTGAACAAGTTTACAAGGATACATCAAGGAAATGGGAAATTCAGGCTTCTTTGTCTAATCTTCCTTACAATGACAAAGTTGCTTCAAAGGAAAATTTATATCAATTATTAAAAAGTAACAGCCAAGCTGTGCCATCAATCTCTTCAAAGAAGGTTTCTCCTAGTGTTCCCCGCCCACTCCAGTACACTCCCTTAACCACTTCCCACCCCAGTGTGGGCTACGGATGGCTGTAATTTCACCCTGGCTTTCACACAGTCCCTACTCTAAATCCCAGTGTATTCTGGATTATTTAAAAATTGTGTAGTTTAAAGGAGGTTAAAACATGCAATCCATCTTGGGGAAGCAAGGACTGTAAGCCCCACAATGACTTCCTTCTGGTTATGTGGTCATTCACTAGGGAATAACCCTAGGTATTTTAGAAAGCTAATAATTACCCACGATTCAAGAAGGCCCTACAAAACGGAGAGGTTGACGGTGTTGAAAGGTCTTGACTGGACCTATATCCTCATAAACACTTTCCAATTGATTGTGGGAAATGTGGTTTGTGTCTCTTAATCTCTGCGTATTCATAAAACAGTATTTTCAAGAAACATTCCTTATTTCAAGAAATAACTGATACATGCTTCTGTTTTTCTATTTAAAATACAGACTGCTACAAATGATCTAATCGTCTGAATTGAAACATCTTAACCAATTCCCTTTGGAAGGATGACAATGGTTCATGTCCTAATTAGTCATTCCCCACCCACCCCCAAATTCGAAGCATTTAATGCACTGTCTCCTCACAAAAAGTGTTCACAGTTTTCTTAGTAAGAATTCATATCACAAGCCATACATGTTGACACAGGCCTGTAAGGCAAACAGCATTTCAGTACAAGAGGCATCAAGGCTTGAGAGTTCGAGGCTAGCCTGGACCACATGCCAGACACTGACTCAAGATGAATGAATAAATGATGATCAAACTACTCGATAGAAATGTGAGAAACGAAGAGAATGTGCAGTATACATTTTATCGACTGAAACTGTATTCTCATTGTTTGCTTTTAGCCAGGGCCAATCTACTATGTTTACTCTTTAAAAAGACAAATGAGAACACAAAGGTTGGGCAAATTTCATACATCTTCTTAGCTTTGCACAAAACAGGGAAAATACAAAATAAAAGACAAAGAAACAAACTGGACTTAGGAAGACAAAAGAAAAAAATGTAATTTTAAAACTATATGAGCAGATTTATATTAAAGTCTAATTTCAAACACTTAGGCCGCACACCTGTAGACATGAGAATATTCAGCTTGTAAACTCTCCTGGAGTTGAGCTGTTATCTCAGGAGACCCTACCACCTGCCAGGCACCTCAGTCACCTGCATTAGCTCACTTAGTGACGGACACTATGCTACCTAAGTTGGGGATTTTAACATGTAATGAGGCACTATATAACATGGTCAGAAACTATATTGACATAAAACAACCCACAAGCATTTAGATGCCCCATTACACACCATCTGGGGGAGTGGATAAAAATCCCTCTATAAAGACAGCTGTTGTAGACAACTCCGGGAAACCCATGTTTCCTCAGTAAGCTCTGTGCAGGGTAAGTATTTTGGATGGAAGAGAGAGGAGAAGAGGCAGAGTAAGCAGGGGTAACGCACAAATACCCAGCACTCGGCACCACTTGTTACTGAGTAGCTACCAAAAATGTTAGAGGGGAAGTTACAGCCCCAGTGATCTCAACCATAGTGATCAAATATTGATCAATAGTGAAATTCAGTTGTTCCTTAATAGAGTAAGTAACTGCCTAGAAGAGGGGACGCTACCACTGGACACCATAATGTCATGTTAATTGGAAAGTTATTCATTATTTCATTTGATTTGTATTGATAAAATAATTCTTGGTAGCTTGGGAAGAAAACCTGGTGTTTGCAAAATCTAGAGAGTAGGCCCAACACAGTTACCATCAAAGGGACTTGTAGAATTTTGAAAACAAATTCTAGTGAATGAAACTATGATATTATTGAATGTTTCTTCTTTTGTGTCATCTAGTTTATGAAAGTGGGGATGCTGGAAGGGGGTGAAGGAAGTGACTTCACATACGTCTGAGCTATCTTGGTATGTATGTACAGCTTTAACCTGGAAATGATAAAGAATTAAACATAAGGACACCAAACCATCACCAAGGCAAGTAGATTAAAAGAAAAGAACAATAATGTACAAAAAATTTTAAAAAATGAGCAACACTCATAACTACAAGAGGATACTTCACTTAGAAAACACTTTGCTTTTCATTTTCAATTATGTTAATTGTACAAACAAAACATTGGTATGGGAGACTATCCCTTGGATTGAAACTAGGTCTCTTCTATATGTTAAACAGGCGTGCTGATGTTCAGTTATACTTTCAACCCTTTACAAAAATTTAATACCCAAACTGGCCCTGAGTTTAATCTCTAGCCCAGGAAACTACCAAACTTGCAATCTTCCTGCCTCAGACTATTTAGTATGTAGTTTTTTAGGTCTCCATCACTCTGCCTGGTTCAAAATACATAGACATTATCTTCCATTTTAAGTATTTACTAATTAGTATTCTACAGAAATCTTAAAGCCCAATTGGGGTCTTGTAGACTGTGGTGTGTGTTGATCATACTTCAAATGAGAACACATCACAGCTTCAAAATCCTGGCAATGACCTGAGCTCACAAATAGAATGATTTCTTTGTAGCAACCATTATTTTTTACAACATTCATTGTGAGTTCCCTATGAATAGTTAGTAATTGTTATTATACTGAATTTTAAGATTGGAAAATAGACATATAGAAGCTAAACATGACCTTCAAGGCCAAGGATAGCTCCTTTCCTAGATGTCTGTAAATTCATGTTTTTAAACACCATTTAAAAAAAAAAAAATCTTTTGTGGGTCCACAGACAACAATTTAGACAGACATACTTGAGTGTTCTTTGATACTAAAATACTATTTCCTGGGATACTAATTTATAGTTCAACTTTTAAATATTATAAGAAATAATAAATCACGATTCATTATATCCTGAAAAATAACATTTATGTTAACCATGTGATAGAAGATATTGAAGTTCTGACACAGTTTCCTGACAACTTGCTGGATAATCAAAAATTATTGGAAGGGGGAATAAAACCTATAACTCCTTGGACATCAATATACCAGGAGACTGACAGCTTTATGGAATTTTGGGGTTTTGGGCTACAATAACTGTCAAAGCAGACTGATGGGTGATCTAGTCCATTGACCGCCAATTGTTCCAAATTGACTAGAATTCAGGCAATTTCTACATTTTATAGGCCACAATGAAAAGCAGCATTATTTCTGCATCCTACTGTAGAGAAAGAAGAAATACCCACATTTAAGGGGAGACAACCTTTGGTAAAGTCCCGTGAAAACCCACCACCAGAGCCGAGAATGGACCATAAAGGTACTTCTTGGTACACCCCCCCCCCCCCCAAGCTGTCTTCTGTCAGCATAGGCTCTGATGGGTGGCCTCAGAGGAAGACTAAGGAGCAAGTTTATACAATGATCTTATTGAATTGTAAGGACAAAGCTAAGGAGTCAACTAAGAGACTGGCTTTTTAAGGGAACATTCCGAGCATTTGAAAAAACAAAGCGACATCAATGGAAAGAAACCCTTTCTCATTCCGTGCATTTGTGTTTCCTAATCTATCCCAGAAAAAAAATATTGAGACAGCAGAAATGATCGATGGTCAAGAGACAGTGTGAAGGATTATAAAAGAAATGTCCCTGTAGGAGAAGAGGATTGAAGACTCTAGCTTTCTAACTTTCTAACGCTGTCTTATATACTGTGCACATTCCCTCCCACATTTACACTGACAACACACAAAGACCACTCACCCCATATCAGGTACATCCTAAGAAACTAACTCAGAAGATGTGGAAAATCCAATGGCTTTCTAATTCCATCCTTTGACAGTGATAGCGTTCCTTACATTCTGCAGGTTTAGCCAAGGTGACACTGACTGTCAGGCTAAATCATGAACACACTTGGGGTATTGTTGGGGTATACTCGTTTGCTCACCTACTATGTGTTGTTGGCAGCTGTTTGAAGATACGGATAGCATAGAGGCAATAAATACAAAGGACAGTTCAAGGGGACAGCGCCCCAGTCTTACAGCTCAGAAGTGACAGGTATTTGAAAGGAATGGCATTTGGAGCAAATTCTAGCCAGTTTGGCTAGAGAACACTTTTTGCCCACTACCTTGTCTTCAGGACTCCAAATACCTCCACAGGATGGAGGTAAATTCACCACAACTCACTTGAATGCACTCACACCTATGCACACTGCCTTTCTCTCTATGTATGTAAGAGGAAGAATAATATAAATTATACTTCATCTTCCAATGGTCTCCTGGAAAATGAACATATTTTCCATTATAAATCAGCCATTTTCATTTTCAGTCTCATCTTTAAGCAAGTTCACATCACAACAGATTTCTAAACAAAATTGTCCAATTACTTTTAGCAATTAGTCAAATGTCATTATTATTTTAGCTTAAAGAAGGGAGCCAGAGCCTTAGCTTGTGAAATGATTTTCTATACAGTCCTACAAAGAGCAAGAAAAACATACATCAGAATTCACTTCATGCTTTCACTTCATGCTTTAAAATATCATTAATTGCTTTTGGAAATGAAGTATCACAGAGTTTAGAACTAAACAAAAAGGACACTGTTGATTACAAAATAATGAAATGTTATTCCATGAATCCTTATAGGGAAGCTTTGAAATTTTGTGACTATTTTAATACTTTCAGTACTCATCATCATCATTATTATTATTTTACAGTGCAAAGATCAGATCTAGGTTTTTCTTTTTTCTTTTTGCATTGCAGGCAAGTACAGCAGAGCTGGCTGTACTTTCTGTTGTGGGGATCAGAGTTTACAGTTACTTAGGCAATTATGTGTCACCTGAAAAGATGACAAGTATGAATTTAATTTCATTAATGATCTGGCTTATCAATAATTAATTCTGCACTACATGACCCCAGAAAGCATAGATTTAAATAGTCATGAAAGAAATTAATCTGTTCATAAGTTAGCCTTGCTTAATTATTTTATTATTATAATTAAGTACACTCTGTAAATGGTTGGATGATTTCTTTATTATGCTTATGGCCAACATGAAGGCAATACTATCTAAAACCTCCAACTTTCCACTAAATGAGATAAACAACAAAAAAATAACCCACTTTCAAACCAGAAACCTTGCTCTGCTTAACTGAAGATATGTATTACTGATTCTACTGTAGTTTTTATTTAAATCTCAAATCATAAGTCTTCACTTTGGTAAACATGGATAGAACTAGAGTACCATTAGTGATCTGTAGTTTTCAAATATTTACCCAGAATGCTAATAGTTTGTGACCATGAGTTTGAATATAAAATATATCTATAGCTTTACAATGGAAAATACATTTACCATAGAGAATGTGAGGAAAGCACACTTGTTTCATTTTCACCTGCAAGTGATGTTAGCTCATTAAAGTGCCTCGTCACCGGCTACATAAATAGCACAGGACCGAGATTTTACCCAGCTTACACAGACATAAGCATCTGACTACCACAGTCATGCCTACATTGCTTGCCACAGTCTTAAAACAGAAGGCATTGTCAGACTATCAGGCAGGGCGTATGGTACACAGTCCCAGCATTTGCCTGGCATGCCTGAGGCCTTGGCTTCAACACCTATCAGTTCAAACTACAAAAGTGGTTTTGAATGACTAAATTTTATAATAAAAGAAAAAGAGATCATCAAATTGGTTGGAAGTGGGGTGCGTGGGAAGGTTTGGAGGGAGGAGCAGGGAAGGGATGGAGGGGAGGAAATGAAGAGAAAAGTGATGTAACTGTATTTCAAATAAATATATTAGAAACATAAAAATAAACACAAGAAGAGATCAGCCAATACATGATAATTTGATCTGAGGAGACTGGAGGCTCAACCAGGAAGTGCGCACTATGTAAATCCCTCACGCCACTCACATTTCTTCATTCAGTAGTCACCTGTTAGGTAAGAAAAAGGCTGAGGAACACAGGATTCAGGGGAGTAGAGGATATGAATAACTCGCAGGTACTGGTGGTGCCTACTATGCCATCAGCATGAAGGAAAACCAGACTTAACGGGCGGTTCTGCTCATTATAACCTCAGTGGAGATGTGTTAGGTACAAAGCTGATGGGGAGAGCCAATTTGAGATTTCCTGATAGCAGAAACCGGGAAGATTATAGAAAGAGAGGATGGAGTGAGAAGACTCAAAGACGGTCATGTGATTCAAGCGGACCAATGAAAAGTCTGTAGCATTCGTAGAGAGCTAGGAAGCTGCCAGAGGATTCAGGCACATCAGCCTCACTATCAGGGCTTTCCTAAAAATTAGGAAATTAGCTAAAGCAAGGGCAGGAGGGAAACTTTCCACCTTATTGGCAAGCAGCACAGTTAAATAATCACGATAGGAATCAAAGGTGGAGGGGATTACAGGGTGAAGGCAAAAGTGGGGTCAGCATAAAATGAAGTCAGACTGCTTCTGGAGAAGAGCACAAGGATCTGGGATTTAACTGGGTGGAAGAGAAGTTAAAAGGATGAAACGTGGGACCAATCCAGGGTGAGTGATTTCTGTTTATCCATTGTTTACAGTTTTAGGTGCTGGGAAAGAATCCACATCATGGTACCTGCAAAAGAGCTACTACTGCCAAGGCGAATGTCTGATTGCAAAGGACAGCTTCAGAGCGTGGGAGATAGCGAAGGTCTAGACAAGAAAAATTCCATGGCAGCATCTTCCTCTCAGTAGTCTGCACATCCTCATACTGAGTCTTGAGTAGTGCACACTTGGTAAAGGCTGGGCTCACCTCTGCCATCACAGAAGTGACACATCTCAAAGACCCCCATTGTCATTAGCTACCTGGGGCTCTGCAGAAGTAACTTCAATGACTCACCATCCTTCTTCCTTCTGTTTCTTTAAGGCTGGGAGTTACCAGGCATGAATCCCTCTCCATTTAACAAAAAAGACTTTCCTCTAGGGCCTGTCTTCCTCTCTAGTGTTAACTACATGAAAAGTAACAGCTCTGGACTCCCGCTGAGAGGGGTAGGTATATACTATGACTAGGCATTACCTCAAATTCTGCTGTTAAAGACTTTACAGGGTGGACCTCAAATATTTTGAGTCAACATAGCACCAAAAAGTGGAAAGTAAATCTAAATTTAGCAACCCTCTTTTTAAAAATGGAACATAACAACCGTGCTGTTTAAAACTACATTCAACCACAGTTGTAAATACAGAAGGAAAAAAGAAAAGGACACAATGAAGCCAGTTAACTTGTTTAATTAGGCCTTTCCTGTGAACTATGTAGCAAACACCTGATATTTACTTTGTTACTTTCTTTAGAATGAGAAACATAATCAATGCAAAAATATGGGGAAAGGCACAGAAAAGAAAAACAGTGTATCGGTCATTGAATAGAAAATGGGAACATGTTCCATAAAAATTGATTCAGAAGATGCATTCTTTCCACTCAAAAGATCATCTCATGAAGGCCTAGTGCTTTTAAGGCAATATGCTGGACTTTTCAATGATCAGAATAAAAGAAACCTTGGCAATGCACTCTCTGCTAATGGCCTTGTATGTGGAATTAGTCAAGACCACAGACAATCAAAATATGCAATGCTATGAGTGGGGCCAGGATAAACGCTCCACCTGCCACACAAGTGCTTTGAAAACTAAAAGAGAGAGAGAGAAAAAAGCAGCATGGAGAAGAAACAAGGTTCCTTAAAGTGGAGAGGATTCTAATTGCACTTGGTAAAAATGAAGTGACTGTGTATCGTTATGAGAGGGAAGATCAGGTTTAATTAGGAATTTTGGTCTGATCACAGTTCGAGCTCGCTGGGTCTGACAAAGGTCAATAAACATAACACAGTTCTCCCCATGAATGTTAGAAAGGGAAAAAGAAGCAGAGATTTTCAATTACCTATTTCAAAAAAAAAAATCTGTTAACATTTCAGAGCTATGAAAAGCATAAATACTGCATACAGCTGTAAATATTTCCGGCATTTTCAGGTCATGCTGAGCATTGATCGGTGTACAAAGTGGATAATTTAAAGGATTAACCCTGGCCTTCGTTAGGATGTAAGTTCATAGGTAATTTTCTTTTAAATCGGAACATAGCAGAGAGACCAGAAAAGAAACAAGACGTTGGGGTCCATATACTAAACATGATGAAGTCCATGTTCCCATGCTATAAGAAGTCCTTCTCTGTATATCACTCAGGGTTCTCCATTGTAACTGCACACCATTTTCTAGGACAGCATATGCACACCACACTCTGGGACCGACAGCCCAGATAATTAATGAGCATTTGCTTTCTGCTTAACTGGAATTCTCATTTTCTGCACTGCATTGTGCTTAGCCTACATGTGGGCTAATCATATGAGCCCGTGTCCAGACAGGAATCCCTTTGTAATTTGCCTACCTGATAATTACACAGATAAAGCTATGACTGTGCAGCCAGCCTTGAACACATGTTTATCATCCACAGATGTAACACCTTGAATGTCAAGCATTCACAGACCACACACTGGAAATCATAGTCCCTCATTATGAGTCTTACTTTTTCTCAGTCAGCTAAGAGTTCTTCTTAATTGTCTATGTCCTATACTTGCCAAAATAAAAGAGACCGATGGAGTCCATAGACTAACGGCTTACAGTCCGTTTTACTATTCTTTCCTTTCTGAGTACAATGTAGAGTGGAATCACTTGTAATTCAATGATAATAATAATACATTGTTATTTATTGTGCACTTAATGTGTGTCAATACTGTATTAAGTTCTCTCTGCTGCTGCTCTCTGTGTGTCTCTCTGTGTCTCTGCGTCTCTGGCTCTGTCTCCTTCTCTGTCTCCTACCTTTCCTCTCTCATATATTCTGCTTAAACCTCATTTGTCATTTCTTGTATGGATAGGAGAAGTTAAAAAGTTAAATATTTTGTTGAAAAATTTGAGGGAAAAGCCCAACACTATTTTGTTACCTTTGGATGCTATGCTTTAACCCAGAAGAGTTGGAAGATAACACATGCTGAATTTTTATCCAGGACATAAAGGCCTGATTCACTGAAGGTGATACTGAAAACATGTTTTCTTCTCCGGCCTGAGACTGTGCCAGCGCTTTGCTTTTCAAACACAGGGCAGGCAGGTTGGACCTCACAGTGACTCACGCATGTATATTCACCTGGGGAAAGGTGTGGGGACATGGGATGTGTAACTTGTTAGAGTCCTAAGTGGGCTCTGAAAAGAGCATTGGAAAGATGCCTTGGAAATGGTCTCCAGGGGATTTTGTAGAAGTCCTGGACCTACTGGCCTAAGGTCTGTCAAGTTTCTGTGAGCCCAGCATGCTGTGATTTATTCTCGGTGACGCATCTCCTCTCCTTTGGAAGTTTTAAATAATGCATTCAGGTTTCTTGCAAGGGATTGGCACTAAAGTTGCTGTCTGCACTTTTCAGAGTGTACGCCTCACCAACAAAATATATACTGAAATATAAAGGCTGCTAGGTTTCTCTTGGCATTCCTCCGATTCCAAATTTTTGGCAAAGGTTATGAGCAATGGTTTTATAACCGTATTGACTTGAGAATTCTAGGAATTTATTAAAATTCTAAAACTATAGACAAAGGCATCATAAAACTCCATTTCTTTTTCCATTCTATCTACAATTAAAATATAGTCACTTAAAAATAATGCCTCTGTTTCTAAAATTAAAACAAATTAATTAAGTGACAGCATTTCACTGTGTGACCCAATCTAGTCTCAATTTTTTTTATCCTTCTTTCCCCAGTCTAGAATTATTGGAATCATGACACTATGCCTGTCTGAAAGAATAAATTTAAACATATCCCTACCAGGTAACTTACTAATTATCTCACTCAAAAGAGTTCCTTCACTTGGCTAGAATTGTAGTGTTTGTGTTCCTATCTGGTTGTGTCTGGTATCAGGAACCAGAATTAATATATACACTATACTCCATGGTGGTCTTCAGAAGACAAATGGATGGGGTTTGTTAATATTACCTGAAGTCTAATTTACAGTTAGAAGTCCAGACCTGCCTGACATACAAGATGAAAGGTAGAGATCTGTCCCTTTGGTAGGACTGCCATTACTTTCTGCTTACCCACAAAGAGGCTGAGACACAGCATAGCCTTGCCTCTCTGACAACGATACTCAAAGATATTAGTTCCAGGATTCAAATATAAGTTGTTTACGTCCAGGGTTTGCAAAGCCTTGGTAAGTTTCTAGGTGGGAACAATAGCTATTCCTGCATGCCCCTGAAAAGCACATGCTCATCGACTGCGTTGCTAAATACATGTCTCTACTGTCCCAAGGGAGTGCCATCTCATGCATCTCCATAAACACACACACACATTAAAATGAATCTGCTTTTGACAGTGGTGACAAACCTCCAAATATTATGATTTGCATAACAGAAGAGCCTCTGCAAATGCTCTGAAGTATAGCTGTAAATTAAATGTGCAGATCTGCAGCTTTTGCACCTCACTGTGCCCAGGAGTGAGGAATGTTTTACTAATTTAATTTCATTTCCAGTATTCAGAAAGCACAAGGCTTAGCAAGGATGCTCTATGACTATATGCTGAGAAAATGAATATTGGCTCATATTGAGCACAACTTGAAACCAGCCCATGCAAAACGAGCTGCTGTCATTTAAGTGTCCTGCTAACTTATTAGTGTAACAGGTAATAACGTCTTAATAGTCCTTTGGCAGAGCCAAAAGATCACATGAGTCACTACTACATGAGTTGTGCTGAGAACAGTGACTGGCACATAGTAAACAACAAATACTTAAAGGAAAGTCATGAAAATACTAAGATATACACAAGCATGTTAACAGAACTTGATATAGTCTGTTTGGGAGAAATAGTCACCCCAGGCTGGAGTAACATCAGTAGGAAGGGATTGTCAACAGAGAGCTACAGGCCTGTAATGAGTTCATTATTATTAAAAATTCCCCAAATTCAGGGACAATCTTCTAGCAATTGACAGTGCAGTTTTGCTTACACCCTTGACACTTAGCATATGTTTACAACTAATTTTTTGTCTTCCCTTCTAGTCAATATTTAAATAATTGTCAAAAATAAAACCATAAAGTAGTGTCTTGTGTATGTGTATTCAGACCTGTCTATATTTGATATTTCACATACTTAATTTATGTAGAAAAAGACTGATGTACCATATGTCATAACATCTCCTACCCCACAGGATGATGTATGCATGTGTGTATTGCTTGATATTTGTGTGGTATACATATGCACAAGTGCACACGGAGGCCTGATATTGAAATGAGATGTCTCATCTCGTATCGAGGCAGAGTCTCCCACTTAACTAGAAACCCACATTCCCAGCTAGGCTAGCTAGCCTTCCTGCTCTACGGGCTGCCTATTGCTATCTCCCACATGCAGAGCTTCCAGGCAGTGCATGCTTCCACGGCAACCTTGCCTCCATGTGGGTTCTGGGATTCGAAAGTACAGTAAGTACTTTACCCACCAAGCCAGTGCCCACACTCAGGATTATTATTATCGGTAATCATTTGTGTTTAAAATTTCATTTATATAGCATCTCAGAAAGTAACTGTAGAAGAATATTCTGGAAAATAATGGCACTTCCGGGAACTGTACTTCCGTGGGGTAAGTTCACACTGAAGGATAGTACCAAACTAGTTCTCCCTGTTCGAAACAGCAGTGAAGGCGAATTAACTGCGCTTCAGACATGCTCCTTTAAATAGTTGATAAACGTTTGCAAAGACATCTCTCAAAACATTGTTTTCTCAATTTTTAACACAAATAATGTCTGCATTGGTTGAGAAAATATAAAACTATTCTTAAAAGCCATTGTGAAGATTTTCTCAAAATAAAAATCTGCTTTGCCTGACAGTTCAAAGTTATTAGAATATTTTATCCATCTCGAATAGACTAGGAGTATAATCATGACTTGACTTGATTTCCATGGACAGAGCTAGAGCTGACAATGTACTTTATCCTTTCCATTATATGTTGAAAAACTGAGGGTACATTTTACTTCACAGATTGTCCAGTATGTAGGAATCACAGAGCAACTATTACTATTCCAAACCTTATAACCTCAAGATTTAAAGAAAGACAGACCAAAGGATCCTGATGAATGATATCCATAAGTATGTATTAGGCAGGTAGGATTTTAGGAAGTGCATGAACCAAGAAAATGACACAGAGTTGAAATCCGATCTAACTGTCAAAATTCACTCTTCATCAATGCTTGCAACAAAAGCTACCATTTTAATATCTTTTCTCCCACATGGAAGAATGCACATTTTGTGTGAAAATCTCTCTCTCTCTCTCTCCCTCCCTCCCTCCCTCTTCCTCCCTCCCTCCTTCTCCCTCTCCCTCTCTATCTCTCTGTGTCTGTGTGTACATGCATGCATGTATGAACGTGTGAGCATGCCCTCACGCATGCATGCATGCACATGCATATGTATCTACATAATTTAGTTAATTCACCTACCAAATTATCCCAATGTTTGGGCACCCAACTATATTGATGCACATTGAAAAACAAAGAAACAAACAGATCTCTAACCCTATTCAAAACAAAAACTATAAAACTATTGGTTTTAGCCAGTTAATGATTGTTTTATATAGCAATTTACTGAGGGTTAATGGACCAAGAAGAGATAGGACTGGGAAATGTGTCCTGTTATAACATCTGCAGACAATACTTTCTATCCTGGTAGATCAGTGTTCCTCTAAACCCAAGTATGAAAGCTGTTTTCCATGCCCCCCCCCTCTCTTTCACACACACACACACACACACACACACACACACACACACACACACAAAATTCTTCTTGTTGTGACATTTTCTACTCAGTGAAGACTCTGTCTCCACTCAGTGAAGATTCTATGGGGTTGATCCTGTGCTTCCATGTGTTTTCAGGAAAATATGTTTTAATGGAGAATAAAATTTTAAAAAGTAGGGTTGAATAAATGTATGTGCCTAGTAATATTTGTTACTAACTCACAGACCTTTCTTTCCATATTGAGGCTGTGTTAAACCCGTGTGACTTCTTTCTGGGGTCTTTAAAGCAGACTAGCAGCCTCCTTACACAGTTGAGCATAGAGTCCTGTGTGAAGACATGACTGTGCAGTCTCACAGAATGTAAGTCAATATACAGCCAAGACACTCCCTGCTCTCTCCACAAACACTTCTCCAAATGCTTTGACCTGTGGCGAATTTACTTTTCTCTGAAACCCCAACTGTAATTACATTAGCAACATGCCACTTAGCATTAATCACATAGCATCTTGTAAAGTTTTGCTGCTAGAAGGAGCCACTAGCTTCAGTGATTATTCTGTTTGTAACTGGATTTTATTTCTCCTTTCTTCTTGAACAGGCAAGATAAACAAACATATTCATTCAATTCAACATTTGTTTCTCTGTTCTAAGATATATATAGGCCAGAGTTGGTTGTTCCCTCTTTGAACGGTAATACAGAGTGATTTCCAAAACTCAGGAGGCAGAGGAAGGTGGAGCTCTGTGAGTTCGAGACCAGTCTGGTCTACAGAGGGAGTTCCAGGACAGCCAAGGATTCATAGAAAAATCCTGTCTTGAAAAATTAAACAAAAAAAAGAAACAAAGAAAGAAAGAGAGAGAGAGAGAAAGAAAGAGAAAGAAAGAAAAAGAAAGAAAGAAAGAAAGAAAGAAAGAAAGAAAGAAGATTAAGAATTCAGAAGGAGGTTCATGAGGACTTTAATGTAGGAGTTCAAATTAATAGTTTCTTCCTAAAATATCCTTGTGTGTGTGTGTGTGTGTGTGTGTGTGTGTGTGAGAGAGAGAGAGAGAGAGAGAGAGAGAGAGAGAGAGAGAGAGAGAGAGAGAGAGAGAGATCTCAAGGAGGAGGAAAGATGTACTAAACATTTTCTGTTACAAGTTTTGAAATAATCATTTTACTCTCATGTAGATAGCCCTGGGGCCTTTTGTATTCTAATTCTGCCCTCATGGGAGGGGCTTCAGAGAAGGAGTGAGTTATACCTGTGACTTCTTGTGAACCAAGTCCCTAATGAATAAAAGAGGTAATCACTGGGCACCTAAGGAGGGACTTCTAGGTCAGAGGAGGAGAAGAGAGGAGCAGGAGAGAGGGAAAGACTTTTTGGAATGGGGGGAGCAGATACGTAAGATGTAGCTAGTACAGTCTCCTGGTATCATGGTGGATCCGCAAGGATTCGCCACCAGAAGAATCAGACTTTGATAAGGTTTACAAGATTAGGTTTTAGTTGATGCACCCAGAGATTGAGTTATTATTGTTTCTGAACTAAGTTTGTGTTGTGTTTTCCTTCACGCGGCATCTCGTCTGGGTTCCAGAGAGAAAGGTACAGTGGCAAAGTGTGGGTCTGCCTGATGTGCACCACAGAGGCCATGGGGGTATTGAAGCTTGGGGCTGGCGTGGTAGCGACCTGCCAGTTGGAACCTAGAGAGCTGGGTGGAGAGAGCGTGGAGCTCTAAGTCAGAGCTCCATGAGATAAAAGCAGGTTGGTCATTGACTGCCAGTGCATGGCTGGCCAGCCCGTGGAGATGAGAGAACCAGGGCTTAGTGCGGAAACATGTGTGATAGCTTCCTTCATTTTTAATACTTCCCGCAACACTCTCACCATGCATTTCACCTTTAAAAGTCGTATTATGATGATTTTTTTTTTTTTTTTTTTGGTTTTTTCGAGACAGGGTTTCTCTGTGTAGCCCTGGCTGTCCTGGAACTCACTCTGTAGACCAGGCTGGCCTCGAACTCCCAAGAAATCCGCCTGCCTCTGCCTCCCGAGTGCTGGGATTAAAGGCATGTGCCACCACCGCCCAGCTATTCTGATGATTATTGTTAAAATAGAATGAAGTTAATTTTTTATAGGGAGTGTTGGTAAATATGCTGGTTTTTAAAGTTATTTCCACTTTGATCATTGCAACATGAAAGCTATTAACAGTAAGATATATGTGACATGGTCATTCTGAATCTTAGTGCTTGAGGCTGGTGCTTTATTCTTCATTTCCTCCCACGCCAGTCATCACTGACCCTACGAGCTGCTGTGATAACCTTCAGAGAACTCAGGCAGGACCAACTGCAGTTGCTGCCTCTGGAACTCACTCTTTGCCTCCCTTTTCAGATGAATCACACTAGCAGGATCATCAAGAGTAAGCAGAGTGGAGTGACTTCAATTCCAACAGGCCACCCAAATGCTCTCAATTTCATGCTTCTCTGGCCAGCTTTATTCATAGGAAAATGGATCTCTATGAACAAACACTTGGATTTTATCAGCCAAAAATTTATATATATAAACATATAATATTTTTGAGCTCTTTGCAAGAACTTTGATGTCTTTGTTGTTAGTGGTATTTGAGAGAAATCTAAGTACTATCTCAAAATGAACAACTAATAAAATATACATTTCGGTAAATAATTTGGGGGATCATTTTTCTAGCACATACACCTATGCAACAAAGATTGCTGGAAGTTAGCACAGAAGTGATAACATAATTTGAAGTTAATATTTACAAATTTAACGCATGGAAATCAGTTACCCCTTTTCTATCCTCGTGATAATTCTTTGTGCCCAAAGATATCTCTTAAGTTTTTGTTTAAATTTGATATACAACAGTATTAAATGTAGCAACAGTTTAATTCACATATCTCTGCCATATAGGAATTATAAAGTATGTCACCCTCAGAATTTGTAAGGAAAGGGATTAAAAACTATGCTAGAGCAAAATAACAGGTAACTACTCATAGTTACATTATTTTTAAAACTGTTTTTTTTAAAGAATTATTTATTTTATATATATGAATACATTGTTGCTATCTTCAGATACACGAAAAGAGGGCATTAGATTCCATTACAGATGGTTGTGAGCCACCTTGTGGTTGCTGGGAATTGAACTCAGAACCTCTGGAAGAGCAGTCAGTGCTCTTAACCACTGAGTCATCACTCCAGGCTCAGATAGTTACATTATTAAATCTATAATTATATTTTAATTTAAAAGTTTTACAATTGTCAGTCATCAAAATTCCAAACTATGTTTATCCTCTATGAAGTAGTGATCATTTTAGAATATAAAGACCTTTCTGGCTGTCAGTGGATGGTGACCTGTGGGAGAGTCATGGAATGTGTAATTCATAAGTCAGCTCTTCTACTGCTGTGTGCTCTGCTACCCTTACATAACGAATGACATTATCCCTTTTCTCTGTTTAAAAAGGCTCAGGGATAGGGAAATGGCTCAGCTGGTAAAGCTCTTGGTATATAACCATGAGGACCCCAGTTGGTACAAACAGTACCAGAGTAAAGACAGGGTAGGCATGGCACCGTCCCACTAATCCCATTTTAGGGAGCGTGGAAGCAAGGACTCCAGTTTGTAGTAGGATGCAAGGCTAACTAGCCAACTGGCAATGTCTTGACTCTATTGAGAGAAGCTGCCTTATTCTATTTGCTGAAGAATGATTGAATAAGACACTATATAGTAACCTTGATTTCCACATGTATACACACATGTGTGCATCTACAACCCGAGAAACATACTCATATACAGACAAACACATATAAAAAAAAATGCATGTCCATTATATATACATACAAAACCAAGGGAGCAAGAAGGATAGAATTAGTAATCTTTTATTTAGCCATAGTTAAGTGTCCCACTGCAGCATCCCAAAATGGTCAGCTACCAGGCTTTCTATTTATTTATCCTGTACATGTCTGAGTGAGCAAACATACCATGTATTGAAATAGCATTCATTGGATATTAGGTAGGGTGAGGAACTTGAAGTTACAGCTACACTTACACACGTAAGTTAAGCCTCAACGTGTCCCTGAGGACATAGGATTTTTTTTCTTTCTTTCTTTCTTTCTTTCTTTCTTTCTTTCTTTCTTTCTTTCTTTCTTTCTTTCTTTCTTTCTTTCTTTCCTTCTTTCCTTCCTTCCTTCCTTCCTTCCTTCCTTCCTTCCTTCCTTCCTTCCTTCCTTCCTTCCTTCCTTCCTTCCTTCCTTCCTTCTCTTTCTTTCTTTCTTTCTTTCTTTCTTTCTTTCTTTCTTTCTTTCTTTCTTTCTTTCTTTTTTCTTTCTTTCTTTCTTTCTTAGTCAAAATGGTTTAAAGACTAAATTTGACATAAGCATTCACAACATAAACTCCAGAAAAGTCTGAAAGACCCTGAATGCTTTGCCAATATAGTCCATGTTGTACTAATCCCTAACTGGTTTTTCTCCTCAAAGGTAGATGCAATGAGGCTCTGAGTTCTTAGATGACTCACTATGTTTCCTTAGTCTTTTGGTAGCTTTCATTTACCTCATAGGTAGAAGTTGGGTGAGACTGGAGATCTTTAAAGACTTTCAGAACACTAACTTGTATGACATTTTATCAGTTGTATGTGCATACAGTCCCTGGGAAAGTCCCTGACAAATTCTTCAGGGGTTCTCTAATGATGTCCCTACTGTAGAGAACCAGCATGGTTGATTCTGTGTCTGAACTTTACAGGACCAGAAATTCCTAGATGTTTGATCAAACACTGTACATGGCATGTCTATGAGGATTCTCTTGGGTAACTATACAGAATGAGTGAAACAGGTTACTCTCCCTCATATCTCTTGGTGCACCTAATCATGTGAGGTCTACAGATAACAAACATGCTTCATAAATTGAACTGAAATATTGGTTCTGGGATCTTCAGTCTTTAAGACTAAATCTACACTATTAACTTCATTGATTCTCTAGTCTGTCCACTGAAGATCTCAGGACTTCTCAGCTTTTATATCTGCATAGTACAATTTCTTCTTCTATTTTATATTTAAATACAATATAATTTACCATACACACACACACACACACACACACACACACACACACACACACACACACACACACACACATAAAAGCATTTGTACTGGTTAAAGAAAAATAAGACTGCCATTCAGTGAAGCATTTGTTGGAGAAGACATCAATCTTAATGTACATTGATATACACTAGCTTTTGATAGGCAATATGCCAATTCTATACTTCATGATTATTAGATACTAGGCCAGAAAAACAATAAATATATAGGGTGTTATATCTACAACTTTACAAAGAAATCTAGTTTCAAGCACTGTGTTTGTGTTTGGATATACAAATATAACATCATTATATTTTATGGAATGAGATACAGAAGATAGCTCTACATTCTTTTGTGCACTGAAAGACAAAATAGTTCATGTGAGCCTTAGAAGCATTTATATGATAAAAGTTTTTCTCCAATCTATCTTTCTCTGAGCTCACAAAAGAAGATAGTCTATTAAAGAAGAGTCTGGGTCTATAATAGTGTTGGGCAGAATTATCTTCTTGTGGTCATTGGTTTTTAAAAAAGGAATTACACATTTTTAGTTAAAGTCATTATTCTCAAATATGCCCCAAACTGCAGAACAAAGCATCAAAAGGAAATAGAATCCGTGTTTCTCATCATTCATTCTGCTGTGTCTTATAAGCATGGTGTTCTAAATTCTTGATGTTCAAAGTGTATCAATACTTCATAAGACATTTAAATTAAAATTTTATTTTCAAGACAGGCAGATATAAATGGTTTGTGTTAGTTATCTTGTTTAAAAGATAAGAGAAATTACAGATACTTTGAGAAATAGTCACGGTTCATGTAAAATATACATGAGGAGTGGGGTTTCATTTACAGAGACACTTTTTGCTTTCTTTGTTATTTTAAATATGTATTTTATTATTTTTCTTTTCTTTTTTACTGGTTATTTTATTTATTTACATTTCAAATGATGTCCCCCTTCCTGGTCTTCCCTCCCCAAGCCACCCCATCCCATACCCCCTCCCCTTTGCCTCTATGAGGGTGCTCCCCCACCCACCCATCCTGTCTCACTGCTCTAGCTTCCCTCTACACTGGGACATCAAACCTCCACAGGACCAAGGGCCTCCCCTCCCACTGATGACAGATAAGGCACAGAGACACTTTTAACTGTAGCACCTTATATAATGCTATCTTCTAGTACAGAGCTAAAGTAACGCCTTAAGGAAGTAATTCACATTCTAATCAACCATGTGCCTTAATGTTCTAAGCACTTGTTCAATGTGTCTCACAGCACTGTGCATACAAGTATTTAAAAAGTAGTTCTTCTCATTCATGTAATGTTTTAATGTTCTCATCCTCTCTGGTTTACTTATAAACCATCCATCTCAATGAAATCCTTTAATACTTAGGTATAAAAACAAACTTAGTTATCAGCTGTAATAAATATCATAAAATTTTCTGATTTTTACCTTATATAGATTCTAAAGCTAAGCAGAATCCTAACAATGTTTTTGTTGTTCTTGTTATTGCTCTTATCTGAATGTTAGTACCCCCATAAAATTAATATATCAAAAATATAATGACTTAATGTTCTATTAGAAGGTTAGGACAGTTAAGAGTTGATTAGAGCATGGAGCCTTTAAGAATGAAGATTAGTACTGCTGTTGGAGGGGATCCACAGAACAGCTTTTCCCTGTCTAGTGCATGACTGAGTCAGAAAAAACTTCTGCAAGAAAGCAGACCTCAGAGTGGGAGAGATGGCTTAGTATGAGGCTTGCTCCTTTTGCAGAGGACTAGAGTTCAGTTTCCAGCACCTACATAACTTGTGTCCCAAGTGACTGTAACTCCAGATCCAGAGGATCCTGTACCCTCTTCTGGTCTACACAGGCACCAAGCATATGTAAACATGCACAGACACACACTCATATATTTAACTGAAAAAATAATTATTTTTTAAAGAAAGTAGATCTTTACATACCAAACTTAATGGTATTTTTCTGTTTTACTTGACAGTGTCCATTATTGTGGGACATAAATATATACTGCATATGAACTACTGACTATGGCACTGTGCTACAGCATCCTAAATGAACCAAGAAGTTCATTATTTCCCCCTCTTGACTCAGTAGACTTGGCCAACCTACCTTCAGTCTTACACCTCTTGCTAGAGTGGAGACACATGGAAATCAGGCTCCAGATGATTCACATCTGGAAATCACAAATGCGAAAATCTAGCCACAATGCACTTTTAAAATGCTAATCATAAAATAAGTGCTGCAGCGATGTGGTAAACATTAAAAAATTAAAGTGGTTTATAAGCAGCTTTATTCCTTCTAAAGTCTATGACTATGTAACAGTGCTATGCCGTTCCCAGTGGTTAAACGTGGTGATGGCTCGCGTTCCTCATCTACAGCATCGTCTTTTGCATAAAGTACAATGTAGTCTCTACACAAATTTACATCCACAGAGATGACTCCGCCTTTCCTCATCACACAAATCACTGCATAACACATCTGTTCAGTACCTGCCATTTTTGTTTAATGTTTCCTTGAGAGAAAATTTCTTATGGTTTTTAGAGCTGTACAGACTTACATTACATAAAAGTTACATATTTTACATGAAAATCCACAAAGGGCAGTTATTGCGGTTAATTCAGATACTTTTGATACACCAATGAAGCTACAACATGTGACCCTTGTCCACATGTAGCCATATGGAAAATTTCAAGAAAGAGAATTTAAATACCAGTGAGTATTTGAATTACTATTACCATATATAAACCAAATAATCTGTATTTGACTTAGCAATTTCTAGCACCATGCTGTTAGACATAAGTATTTTCATACATTTTTTTTCCAGAGTGTTTAGTGGGGATGGCTAACTGTCAATGTAGATCTAGCTTTTATTACATAGAGAGAAAGTTGATATGGGGACTTCAGAATAGACTTTCCTATCCACTGTAGAACAAACAAAACAAAACAAAAAAACAAACAAATAAACACACTTACATCAGGTAATGGTAAAAATAGATACACCTAGCAATCCAACTGGACTCAAAGAGAATCAAGGAGAATGAACATTTGGACTGCTCCTCTCTAAAGACCCCCTCTTCCTTATTACGAGTGAGGGTAAGACCACTAAACCATTATCTGACTGAAACACTTGCCTTTGTACAAGTTATCCTTAAGGCCAACACTTTAAAAGCGTGTCTTTAAGTATTTAAACTTTAATTGTAGTCCCGAAAACGCCATCTATGATTATTCTGAAAAACCTGTTTTATCACAATCACTGAGACAAATTTGATTTAATATAACATAAATATTTCATAATTTATTCTCTATGACTGTCCCATATAAGATTTCTAGTCTCTAAGCTGGAAAATGTCTATAGTATTTTTTCAGGAATCTTCACTATGAGGAAGAAGGAAGGAATTATTCATTTTAAATAATGGTTTCATTTACTATTTTAATGTTTTCTTGGTCAAGGTCAACTAAATTTTATCCAAAACATCCAGGAACTTTCTAGATATTTTGAGTGTAAATAAAACTTTAAAACAGAAAAAAACCCTAATGTTAATAAGGATTATTATTTGAACGATGAATTATGTTCATTTTCAGATTTATTAACACTATTTCATATTTTATTAAAAATATTAAAAGGCTTAACATTTTTTTCACATTTACCTCATAGATATAAGAATATAATTCTAAATTAAGAAGTTTTTTGGAGAAGCATCATAAATACAAAATTAATTGAGGAATAATCTGTTTTACTGTAAATTTTTATCCTTTACCTCTAATTCTTACATTGGAAAACCCTGGGAAATAAACAACTTCCAGCAATGCAAAATCAGTTAAGATACCCAACTTCCAAATGGAAAGCTGAATATCTTCATAGTTTTAGTTATATTGCATTTTTACACAGAGACACACACAGACATACAGACACATATACACATGGACACACACACACACACACACACACACACACACACACACACACACATATATATATATATATATATATATATATATATATATATATATATATATATATATATATACAGAGAGAGAGAGAGAGAGAGAGAGAGAGAGAGAGAGAATGGAAAACTCCAGAGGTAAACACATTAACATCCTTCCTCATTAGATAAGACAACTATGAGCTGGCTATTTAGCTAATACTTTTTCACTAACGGCTTAGGTTATATTATAAGAGATTCACATAACTGTCAATAGAAACTCATAGCTCTATTTCTCCTATTTAGCAAACTCTTATCTCTTTAGTATAATTATAAAGGCTGGTATAATAATAAATAAAAATAAATACCCTGGCAATTACAGACTACAGTCACAAATCTAAAAGGCTACAGTACAATGTACTTTCTCCAGGAAAATTAATTATTCTGATTCTAGGCAGCTCAATAGTCAGAATCCAGCCCCCAGCTGGCTAATATGTACAGTCTGCGCATTTACCAGCAGGCTTCTGCATTAGTAACAGCAAGACCCCATTCCACAGAAGAATACTGAAAATACCATGTATAAATGGTTCACTCTGGGAGAGTCCTTGAGGCATAAGTGTTTTATCCCCTTCAATGTTGAGGCTAACTTGCACCACATGATGTCATCAGGATTAATTCTGAGGAGAGCAAACATAAGGCAGAAAATAGTTCTCTGCAGAACATCCAGATGGGTATTTTGGAGGTTAGAATATCTGTATTTTAGAGGCACACGCGCGTGCGCACGCACACATGCACGCACACACACGCACGCGCGCACACACACACACACACACACACACACACAATTATTGATGAAAGGGACACATGGCTTCCTTTCATATTTTCAAGAACCAAGGTTTCAAAAGGTTGCTCATGATTTCCCCAGACATAAAGTACCTCAGAGAAGCAGGCCCTACAATATGACTTAGCATCCTCAGAACTGTCTCCATTGACAAGGAAGGGCACAGTGACTACTGCCCAGATAATGATTCTTTCCTAAGAATTGACCCAGATAAACCACAGTTCCCTTGAGTAGGCGAATATAACTGGAAGTTCACTTTCCTCTGTGAATGAATTTTAGGGTGTGGCATTAATCTGCTGCTTCAACGTCAATGGGGAGAATGAGAGACTGGGAGGGTACATGGATAGATACCAGACTTGCAATAAGACACAAAGGAAGATGACGAGGGAGAATTAACAGTGGCGGTAACAATAGAAAGACCTGTTTCTGCTTTTTGTTTGTTTGGAATTTTATTTGATAAACTCTGAGGGAAAACTCCAGTGTCAGAAAGGTCAAAGCTACCCTTTGCTATACAGCAATTTCAAGACAAACCTGAGCTACTTAAGACTCTGTCTCAAAAACAGAAACAGGGTGGGGGAAAAGCAGGCACATGTGCTTGATTTACAAGCAAGAAGATCTGAGTTTGTAGCACTACTAACTCCATAAACGGCCAGCATGGAGATGAGGCTATGTATACCCAGCAACGAGAGGCCAGAGACTGGCAGGTTCCTGGGGCTCACTGCTCATCCAGCCCACCCAAAACAGCAGACTCCATCAGTGGGTGGTGCTCTTCAAAATGTAAGGCAGAGAAAGATAGAGGATACCACTTGAAGCCAACTTCTTTTATTTTTTTAAGACTTATTTATTGATTTTATGAGTACACTGTAGCTGTCTTCAAACACACCAGAAGAAGGCATCAGATCCCATTACAGATGATTATGAGCCAACATGTGGTTGCTGGGAATTGAACTCAGGACCTCTAGAAAAGCAGTCAATGCTCTTAACCTCTGAGTCATCATCTCTCCAGCTCTGATGCCAACTTCTAACCTCTACACACACATACATACTCCTCAAAATGTGTGCAGTCCTATACCCACAATGAAGGAGGCCCAACATTATGATTTATGAGGTTATATATACCATAACTCTTAGTAATAAGAATAATACTATGGGTTAATCAGATGCATTTCCAGACAATCGCTAAAAATATACAAATATACATACATATATGATCTCACATTAGCCCTAAAAAATCCTGTTGCATAATCCTGAGAGAAAGAGCTCAAAAAAAATCTAATAGTACCTTAAAATTATATAGCACTAGGTCCAATTTTACTTATGTACATATATTTGTTATATCTGAGATTATAATTTAAGATTATAATTTAATTTAATTATATTTCTCCTTCTCCTATCCTCCCTCCAACACTTTTCATCTACTCCTCTACTCTTTTTCAAATTCATGGCCTCTTTGGTCTCTGGGTCCCTTAAAGACACCTGGAAAGTTCTTTATTACACAAAGAACATTTGTAATTTTAAATGAAGCATTAAAATGGAATCTGTGAGTTATTCCCCAAAGAAAATACTTCCACCCTAGTGCATACGCCTCCCTTTCATCTTGGTTCCCTGACGCCATTGCTAAGTCTCCAAATCCAGTAGGAACTGGCAATGACAGTGAGGAGGAAGATGGAAGCCGTGGCCGATCCACTCATGTTCACTCTCTCTTCTACAAAATTTGCTTAAACTTCCCCAATAACTCCTTCTCTTCACAGATGAGTGCAGCCTTGTAACTAAGCTCTGGAGACCGAGAACTAGATGGTATAAGAATAACCCCTTCGTTCTGTGTCCATAAACACTTTGAGATTCTCCTGGTTCCTGCTCTCTTCCCCAGCAGAGGAAGCATAGCTCATGTGCACATCCTAGCATCAACAAGTTATATCTACACTATCACTCCTAATTGGTCAGTTGACAGGTTTCATAGCTTCTAATTTTTAAGCTCATATAGAATAACATCATATATTCATTTCAAATTACAAGGGTGATTATAGTATTAAAATTAGAGACTTCTCAGACAAATAAACAGAATATGTAACACATTTAATTTGTGACTGTTCAGGAAGGATTGGCCATGAGCTGATCAGTTAGTCACATCCATGTGCTACACAAACAAGCAATTAATAAGTGCATTTCAAGATTCAGTGAGTTCTGGCAGCAGAGCTTTGGTCTGAATACAGAAATGCTTCCCTGTTCAGTAGAATCCTCCTGATCTGTTCCCTAACACTTAACTTCACTCAGGGGCAAGGTGGTCTTCACTACAATATCAAGTAACACAAACGTTCAAATGTACAAACACTCTACAGTCTCAACTCTGGTTTACCAATATCCCGGAACTTCGTGGGGTACAGCATCTGAGCAAATCCAAAGCCATTTTCCACAGGAAGAGGCTTGCCACTTCTCTGAATTGTTCCTTAAGATTCTCCCGAGAAAGCATTGGGCTATCCTATGCTCACAGTTGTTCATTCCACCATCTGATAGCATTTGCCTGAACACGATGATGAACACAGACAGACGACCATATACGAAGGGTAAACTGGCCTAGCCCGTGTCATGGGGGTTTCAAACCTCACTGCTGGACATACCAACCACAGTGGCCAGGTCCTCGGAAGAAACATACGCAGAGGCAGAAGAATAAAGGATACCCTATTAAGGCTTAGGAGAGTCAATTTAGTTGTTCAGTTAGTTAGCTGGCTGTCACAAATTTACTGTGAAGTTGAGCTGATGGTCCATGTTGTAGCATTGTCTAATAATGTATGGTTGCTTTAACAAACTTTAATAAATTAGACAAGCTCTTGTGAGTTTCCAGATTTCTATATTGGGGTTTTTGTTTTGTTTTAAAGTCTGGAAATTTTAGATACATTGCTATAGAGCCACATTATCTCTCAATTTCTGCTTCAAACTTTGAATCCACACAAGATAATGTTTCTCCTACACTCTAAGTTCAGTTTAGAACTATAAAGCCCTGGTCCAGTGAGATGGTTCTGCCCTCAAGAACATAGGCTTCTCATCCAGAGAACAGAGAGGAGAATTCCAGCACCCCCATAGTGACTCTCAACCATTTGTAGCCCTGGTTGCAGGTGCCTGATGCTCTCTTCTGGACTCCATGGTCACTACAAGCACAGTGTGCAGATATATACGCAGACGAAACATTTACTTGCATGAAATAAAAATAAACAAAACTTTAAAGCATAGGACACTGAGTGAATGATGATAACATCTGCATTGTGCTTTCAATTGTGCTAAATTTTCACACTAAGGTTGTGCTTCTAGAACCACCAAACACTGAAGGTCCTGCAAAAAGGTGTTGCTAGCAAGTGACTGGAGATCAACAGATGATAACAGAGTTTCTCTGATGTGTAAATGTATCATTGACTCACAGAGGAAACCCTTTCAACTCAACATAGAGTGAAGCTCTTGACAGCTGCTGGTTTATGTAGCGCCATCAGTGGGCTGGTTGTGGTAAACACTTCTCATTCCATGACATTTTCTTTCAAAGGTAAGCCTCTCTTCATGAACTGATATGTCCATTTTCTTCAATAGACAAAAGAAAAAAAAATTGTGAAACAACATATCTTTTTTTCTTTAATCATCTATGGAGCAAAGGAAAATATAAGGTGTATAATTACATGAACTTCCTTGACAGGCGTTTAATGTAATTACTTTCTATTTTGATTCCTTATAATTTTCTTCTTTATTATATATTAAATTGGGCTTGTCCATAAAATTATAAAAGCAGAAAATTCTTATCCAATGAATACAGAAACTAGTCTCAACGTTCTTGTCTGTCAGAAGGTGTCAAGACAGCAGTATGAGAACAGGGTAGCGGTTAAGGCACTGTATGGACCAGCCTAGATTTTCTGAACTATGATCACTGAAGGCTGCTACAAAAACAGCATGGCCTTAATGTGCACATCAGGGAATGAGCATTGGTCCTGTCCTGAGAAACCTGCACACCTAGAAGGATATAATTTAGGGATTAATGCTTTATTCAGGCATGAATGTGTATGGAGTGCAGGGGCAGAAGTATCCACCAGTTAGTTCAAGGCTAATGTGGGCCTGAACTACATAATAAATAGGTGCGCACTCTCTCTCTCTTCCCCCCTCTCCCTCCCTCTCTCCCTCCCTCTCTCTCTCTATCTCTCTTCCTCTCCCTCTGTCTGTCTGTCTGTCTCCGTCTCTCTCTGCTCCCTCCTCCATCACATACACACACAAACACACACACACACACACACACACACACACACACACACACACACACACACACACACACACCACAGCAGATCCATGCGGTGCAGTAGATGCTGGATGTAACTAGTTATATTTCCATGCAGAGTGCTCTGAGTAGAAGCCTTTGGTCACGTGCTAAAAGTAAGATATGACTTTTACTTGATAATAAATGAAAAATTTCCTTCAAATGATAAAACTAGTTTTCATCTCTGATGAATATAGGCTAGGGAAGAGGAGAATGATCATGTTCTGTTTCTGATGGGAAAATGCTACAATGTAAGTACCACAAAATATAATTTCTATCTGTTTATTGATGGGTGAATTAATAGTGCAAGGACCATAATAGACATTCAATAACTGTCATGAATACAATACATAAAGTGCTACAGGAACATCGTGACTTCTGCTACTGCATTCCGATTGGTCAGTTCAAAAAGGCATACACGTACACACACACACATACACACACACACCTGAATGAAGCCCTGGCCATCCTGGAACTCACTCTTTAAACCACGGCACAGTTTAACTCTGAGGTCTGTCTGCCTGCCTGCCAAGTGCTAGGATTAAAGGTATGCACCACCACCACCTGGCAGGACTTTCTTAATAAAAGAGGGCTGGAGAGATGGCTCAGCAGTTAAGAGCATTGACTGCTCTTCCGAAGATCCGGAGTTCAAATCCCAGCAACCACATGGTGTCTCAGAGCCATCCATAATGAGATCTGATGCCCTCTCTGGGGTATCTGAAGGCAGCTACAGCGAGTGGGGCCCGAGAGGGAGCAAGTGGCCTGGAGCTGGAGCAAGTGGGGCTGGAGCGAGCGGGGCCGGAGACAGAAGAAAAGTGTTTAAGATAGCTACAGTGTACTTTACATATAATAAATAAATAAAATTTAAAAAAAGAAAAAATTATAGATCAGGTGATTTATGGTATCAGATAAACAAATATTTTCCCAGGCTCAGAACTTCTAACACCCTGACATTACATTTTTAGCAGATACAGCATTTAAGGGGAAACGGGGCCACAAGAATGGAGCCTAGAAAACTGCAATGAGCCCCTTACTTTCTAGCAAACAGAAGTTTTCCCACCCTTAGACCACAGGAAGGTAGAGAGAACACGGTCTGTGAATGAGAAGCCACTGTCTGGCTGCACAGTGATCTTGCTGTCAACTGACCTTGGCCTTCCCAGACTTCAGACCAGGGAGAAAGGTGGGTGTTTACCAGTGACTTCAGCACTGGTCTGTGTCCAGTGAACTGATTGGACCGGAAAAGAATAGAACAGGAGCAGGGATCATTTTACTTTTTGATGTCCCACAATACTTCAACAGTCTAACATGGGGTTTCTAAACGTGTACTTGTGAGCAATGTGCTTTTAGTAGCTTAGAGATAATAAAAACTAGACAACAAAGCAAGCCTACAAAGGATAATCAGATGACTCCAGGATTCCCGGCCAATTTATTAGCGAGGTGCATGAGAATCGATCTCACAGACAGCCATTTTCATCTTGTGCGTCTCTGATTAGAAGCCTTCAAAAAAGTTAAAATTGCACCTTAGAATCACAGGAAATTGAGAAGTAGGGTTCCCAGGTCTGACTCTAACCTCTCTCACCTCCCAATCACACTAAAGGAGATGCAGCTGCAAACCACCACCCAAGGGCCTGTATCACTGTAATTTAGCTCTGGTCCAGGCAACATTATAAGAGAAACAATTTGTCTCCCTTTCAAACCAAATTCACAGTTTCTCAACCATGAGACAAAAAAGTTCCTGATCCTTCTTCCCCATCACATTTCCTGTCTATTTCTCAATAACCTGGCAGAGCTGCACTTTCCCGAGCAGGCCATATGCCTCACTGGGCAGGTGGAAGAGCCACGAACATGGGGTCATGGAACTGTGTACTTTGTTACATCCCCAAAGGTGAGATATTTTACCTGCAATTAGAGAGTAACACTTTCTTTTCCTCTCCAACCTCCCCTGAACCACACTTTCCAGGGTTGTGATCTTAAAGAGTTCCCTGCCTGCTATAGAAGAAGCAATGACGAGAGAGATAATAGGGAGTTGTCATTTTGCTTCTGTATCCCCCCCCTCCAAATGTCTAATGGTTGCTGCTACAAGAGTGCAGGGGGCATTCCAAATGCACACAGCACCTCAGACTCATGGTGTGAAGCATGCTAAAGAGGAGAGCAGTCTATCACAAAGGAGGAGAAACAACAGTATAGGAAGTCCAGTTGCCAGAGCCGGACCTACAGATGCGCATGTGCAGGAACCCCAATGAGCTAGTTAGGACAAGGTCTATAGGAGCTGAAGAGGTTTGCAACCCCATAGGAAGAACAACAATATCAATCAACCAGACCCCCCAAAGCTTTCAGGGACTAAACCACCAACCAAAGAGTACACATGGAGGGGACCCTTGGCTCCAGCTGGATACTTAGCAGAAAACGGCCTTATCTGGCATCACTTGGTCCTGTGGAGGCTCAATGACCCAGGATAGGGGAACGCTAGGGCACTGAGGCAGGAGTGGGTGGGTAGGATTGGGCACCCTCCTAGAGGCTAGGGGGAGGGAGGAGGGGGGATGGGGGAATTGTGAAGGGAAAGGCATAACATTTGAAATGAAAATAAATAAAATAAATAAAAAAAGAAGTTCGGGTGTGCATGAAGGGCGAAGAGAAGGTGCTGAAAATGCAGAGTTCATGTGCAAAGTATTTATAAAATCACAGTAGAAAGCTGGAAGTGAAGGAGTCTGTCCTAATGACCAGGAGCCCGAGAAGAACCCCATGTGGATCCTGATGTCGTGATGAATAATAAACACATAATCTGTTTTTCTTTTCCCAGAGGAGACTAAATGAAATCAAATTGATCCGGTCTCATTTTTCCCAACTCTAACTTTATACTAGTGTGCTTGTATGTGTGAAGGTTTGGGTAAAGTTTCATGTTTTAATGAAAGTCCATAATGGACTTAGCATCATATTCTTAATGTTTTAAGGCTGATATAACCTTTTTGGAACTTTCACTAATAAAAGGCTACTTTGTACATTTGTTGTTGTGTGTCACCTTGATTTTGCTTGATTTGTTATTATTTCTTTCTTCATGATAAACATATGTTTGACATGAAATTGTACCCTACATCACATAACATTTTGTATTTTCTAATTAAAATGGATTATTTGTTCTCCCTCCAATTATACAAGTTTTAAAAAATTTAAATCTTTGCTGTCCCTGTAGAACTGCCCTGTTGAGATCATTGTCTTTAAGTATTTTCTCTCTCTAGCAAAAAGTCTACGCAGGGAACCTACTGAACACTTAACGATGAGCAACATGAGATTCAAACTCTTCCTTCACTCAGAGCAGAGACAATTAGGATGTAGGTGGTCCTCAGTCATTTCTAAAGTTTTAGATTTTGTCAGCAGGATCTGATCATGGAGAAACCTTTGAGAGTGACTTATTTGCTGTTGTTTGAATATGATTTTATTTCTTTGAGGTACTGGGACTAGAACTCTGACCCTTGTGCATGCTATGGAAGGGCTCTGCCACTGAGCTACACCTCCAGCCCCATGGGAAGGATTCACATCTAGACCTTTATGTTATCCTCATCAAGCCGTCTTCTTTGTCTTAAAATAGGTGGGGAGATGGCTTTTACTTCACTCTGAGTGACCTGTATTCTAAGATATCCTTGTAGACCATATTTAAGTCTGGATAACTATCACCCATGGCTTCTGTGTCCACACAGAAGTGGGCAGCTGCTGAGAGCCTTTGGCTTACAGGATAAAATTCAAAACTCAGCATCAGCTCTGAACCATGTCGCATTTGAGGTCATGGTCTCTGGCCACTTTTTAAGGAAATCCCATTTCCAATGAACTGTAGAGACTAAAAATTGTTTCCTCCCAGTTTGCTTTTTCATTTAACAAACTGAGTACTGAGATGCTATAGTCTGCACAGGATGTTCCAAGTGGTCACTGAATCCATAACTGATTCTCTTGCATTCTCCTACCTTTGCCTATGGCTTCTTCAGATTCCAACTCAGCCTGCTGAACTACAAAGCCCTAGGTGTGACAGCTAATCAAATGACAGATGATCACTTATATCCTAATAGACCTTCAGTCAGAGCAGTGACAATTAGGATGTAGGTTGTCATCTAAGACAATGTAGACAGCTAACTACTTATATCCCAATAGACCTTCAGTTGATTCTGACACACCAAATGATAATATGATAGTCACCAAATGAGAAAATATGGAATAATATTTCAATATAGACATATCAACTGAGTTTAGGTGCTATGATAATTGACATTTCATTTGGCCAATATGTTTTGCTTGTTTCAAAGGCATAATATTATATATAGATTATTCTAGACAAAGAAATTAACTTATTCTCACAAAATAAAAATAGAACGTGGTTGAAGCCCACAAAATTAATATCAGTTGAAAAAGAGAAAGGCACAGTACCAGGCTTTGATACCTTTTATACAAAATACAAAAGACAAATGGAGGCAGATCCCAGATGAACAGTTCTGAGGGCAGGTGTGACGAAAAGGAAATGCCTATGTATGGCTAAGGGTCTTGTAGGTGTAGTGGAATATTTTATCCCTACACTGTGGTAATAGTTGCATAATTCTATAAATTCTGAAAATCACTGCATTGTACACTTATAACTGTTCAATCGTATAGTATGGGGGTTAGTTTTGTATGGGTAGAGAAACACAAACAGTAACAAACATGGTTTAAAATAAGTTTACAGTCTTGGAGTTCAGAAGGCACAGAGCATACTACCAAATTGTTATTGGACCATGGATCCACAGAAATATGCAAAGACTTATCTTGCTCAGCTGTTCTTGGCTTGTGGCTGATTGCAGCAACTCTGCATGATCCCAGCCATATAGATATTATCCCGAAATCGCCCCCTTTATCACCTCAGCGGATCATCTTTTCTGTTTCTTTTCCATTCACACCAATCATATTGAGTTAGGAGTCAATCTTATTTCAGGGTTATCTCGTCTTGACAAATTATATCTGCCACAGCTTGATTGAATTCAAGGGCACATGTTTGGATATCAAGGGTAAGGAGTATATATATATATATATATTGTATTGTATATATTGTATATATTATATACACACACACATATATATGGTATATGGGACACAATAATAAGCACACTTATATTAACTATGTGGATTATATGCTCATTATGTTGTTAAATTAATGACAAAATCTCCATAGAAATATTATTGTGATACTTTAAAAACATACTATTAAAAATTATTCCTAGAAAGTGTGGTATTGACAATTGATGTAATACTACACATTAGTTTAAAAAAAAACAAAAACAACTCATTAACTTAGGAAGGGCATATAGAACTTCCTAAATAAAAAACATGGATTATACATAAGAAGATCAAGTTTAATTAAACAGTTAGTGATAGCAATGGATGAGCAAAGAATGCAGAACCGAAACTGTAATACTTCTTTTGAAAACTCTTACTAATATCATTGGAGTATGTAGATTTGTTTGAGGAGGGGCCATTTTGAACATATCTGACAGCTTCCAGTCACTTGCAGAAGAGGCATCTGGCTCTACAATATACTAGTGGAGCTAGTGAAGTAGGGGTGGCAACTCATTCTGACCCGGTCCTGCCCCCTATGGTTGGCCTCTCAATCTGAGCCACCCTATCCACCCTTCATTTCCATTTACTACTCACAGGTTTTCCTAATGTGGAAGCTGAATTTTGGCTAAATCTTGGTTAATTTTGAGAACTTTTTTCACTGTATCTGCCTTATTTCCATTAAAGGACAATCTATAGTTTAGACTTCATGACATTTCCCCTTTCATGTTAGAATGTCTTTTCAGAAAAAAAGGGGGAGGGTGATTAAATGTGGCATTTCAATCAGTAATTGGAGTCCTGGTGGGGAAAACAAAATCACATATACTCTACAAATGCATTCAAAGGCAAAAATTGAAATCTATTTTATTAAAGGAAAATCCATTTCATATAAATTACTTACTTATCCATGATATAAGTTACATCTTAAAAATACCCGCCATAACTTTCACTTTCTGACATGGGTACCATTTACTTGACTCCGATGCTTACTGTGTAAAATATAACCTGTCAGTGTTGGGATCATCACGTACTTTCTTTTCATTGAAAAAAAATTACACACGTGAATAAGAACTAGCATTGCCTATGCCCTCAAAGGAAATTCACTGCCTTTTCTGAAATACAGCAGCCATTTCAGCTGTCTTCTCTACTGCTGCAGGGGATGTCTGACTCTGACCTAATGGGTTCATGACAATTCCCTTATAACTGACTGGCTATCTTGCCAATGTAGTCTGCTTTGTTTTATGAAATCTCATCTGCAATAGGATGTTTCCTCTATAGGCATAAGATATAAGGAACTTAACATGAAACAGAGAACCAAAACATTTTCAGGGCTTACAGTTCAGCACAGGAAAGAAAACTCTTCAGAAAATGAAAAGCGCCACTTAACAAAGCATTTTATTGAGATCTAAAAATTTCTTCTGGAAGAGGAAATACAAAAGGCTATTCAGTGAATCTTGACAGGCCAATAACACTATCGCTCAGAATTTATAGATTTTTGCACTATTCCACTGTTCTATGAAATGATGGTGCATGTCTAAGAAGCACTTGGTCCCTAAGAACATGTAGGAAATGTATAAAATTGTCACCCACAGCAAAATCATAAGGCTTGTTGGTAAAGAGGCTTCTTGAATGACAGTATCCCATTTACCAGCCTCAGATGTGGTCTGATGTCTCCACTGAGTTGTGTGTGGTGCTGATGTTGTTGGACTATCCTTTGAAGACACACATGTAGTCATCATTTATAAGCACTCATTTATCTCCTCATACAACTGACACATTGATACCCTTTGTACATGAAAGACAATATGCAGGAATTTTCTGAACTGTGAGTTAAGCAAATTTCCCATGTTGAGTGTCTCTTTTCTTTCCTTTCCTTCCCTCCCTCTCTCCCTCCATCCCTTCTCTTTTGTTAATATGTCAGAAATTTGCCAAACTCTTATTATGGGATGACACATTATGCAGAAGAACCACAAGTTTCCAATCGATATCACTGAAGAGTGCGCAGAAAGAAGGACCCTCAAGGATGTCCTCCAAAATATTCAGGCACCTCTTGATCCTCCTTTCACAGAATCTGGAGCAAATGTAAACTGAACAAAGACAATGAAAACCTGGAGTACTGAAGATCAATACATGGAGCCACAGGCTTAATCTTGTTGTCTTGCCTCAGCTCTATTATTCAGACTCCAAAATGACGAGGAAAGACACAATATTTAGATTAATAATTAAGAATGAAAAATGAGTCTGATTCTTATATTTGATGAGTGAAGCAACGCCTTTTCAACTTTACTTTCCAGATGGAAACTTGGCTAGCAACTGCAAGTCACATCCTAAAGTAATCATTGGAAATGACATGGATTTCTGGAAGTTATAAATTTATAAAAGGCATAAACTATACAAATTCTTACTATTGATTTTCTGGCATATTAAAATGTTAAGTGAACCAATTTTATCTCAGATAATGAAAACAAGATTTCGCTCCATGCAAATTTATCACAAACCAAAACATTCTAAATTTAATTCTCATGTATGGATTGGTAATCAACAGAATTAGAGCTGTCGAGCCAGAGCAGTAAATGGTTGAGTGTGTGTGTGTGTTGTGTGTGTGTGTGTGAGAGAGAGAGAGAGAGAGAGAGAGAGAATTTTCATGCTGAGAGCTGAGCAAGAAAGAATAATGCAAGAGGAAGTAGATACTTTAGTGATGAGATTGACTCCAGCCCTCTTCCTGTTGATTCTGCTACTGAATTAGGGCAGGGTTTTCTCTAAAGAAATAAATAAAACGAATATACAAATTTTATTTTAATGTTTTTAAAAAAGGTATAATAAAATATATAATATACATGGTGCAAAAAATCACTGACTTCAACATGTTGGAGAAGAATACAAAGACTGGCATCAGCCAATCAAATTATAAATAAGAGAATATATTTGATAATATATTAACAAATAGCATAAAAAAAGGAAAGGTAGGGAAGCATAAGGTGAGCACATCCTAGCTGAACGTGACTACTGTGTTTTATGGAAGGACAAAGCCTTTCATTTTATACATGCCAGTATAGGAAGTGTGGAAACGAAAGGGCAGCACTAAACTCCATGTGTAGCATTCTGCATCTGTGCCTTATCAACACAGACACCCCCAGCTCCTAAAAGTTGTGGTCGTTATTGGCACTGTGTCAACTCTCCCACAGAAATACCTGTATCCTGGTCAGAGCACAGCTTCAGTTTCTGAGTAAGTCCATTGTGATCACTGGTTTTCTTGGATGGTTCCTCTCTCCACAGAATATTTTGTTACAAATACCTCCAGTTGTCATTCCTTGAATTATTTGGAGAGATATAGTCTTGTCAAGGATCCTCTTTCCCCTATTCCTTCATATACTGCTTTCAAATCAATATCATCAAGAGAGATTTCTCAATAATTGAAAACAATAATAATCAAATGTAAATGTTTTGTTGCAATAATCTTATTCCCAAATGCTATACTTTTAAAAAAGTGACATACACATTAGTTAATATGTGCAAATATATAATATGGCATGGATGATATTCAGCATTCATCTGGTAGTAATGAAAAGACACAATGAGTAGTTCTAAATTTTCAATGCCAACTGTAGAAACCTACTCCATGGTAGCAGAGGTGACTACTGCATTCTTAGGAGCAATCTGAGTCACTTGGAAATTCAGAAGATACATTCTCAAAAATACCCATGAGCCTGCCTTTTCACTTAACTCCATTTGCTATTATAGCTTCTAGTGTGAAGAAAAAATACCCACAAACCATAAATAGCACTATTAAGAAACTTGCACTATTTACTTCAGTCTATTTTTTTTAGAATATCAGTTATTTCCAATTCATTACAGTAATACAAGTAAGCCAAGCATGGTATTTGGTGGTCTTACTTGTATTGTTTCCCAAAGAAGCTCTTATAAAATACTCAGCTACAAGCCACGCAGAAAGATGAGCTATCCATTTCTATAGTACTTTTTGTCAACGAAGCCAAATTTGCATGATTCTAACATAAAACAAAAGTTTGTCATAGGAACTTGGATGCATCATTTCCTAAAGCATTGCCACAGTAGGATATATAATACATGATTTGAAAGTACTAAATAGAGATTACATTCTAATCACCAGACACCATGGTCTTCTCTCAATGTAATTATCTGCAGAGGATAAAATTTCCTTCCACAAGTTACGAGTATAAGGATGAGTGATACAACACAAAACACAACCATAAATGATCACAAGGATATTGGAACCTGGAAAATGTGACAGGGATATATATATATAAATTCTAAAATTTGGTATTTTATATTTATCATAACAAGTATATCATTTGTTTTAAACGTTAGAAAAGCCATAGCAATCAGATTCATAAAAATTATGAAAAACTGTACCCTTTATTTATATCAGATAACTTTTTTTTTTTTTTATAAATTCTTATTCCTGTGTTTACCTTCAACAGAGCCCATCATTTCTGGTAAGCATCTACTGATTCACTGAGACTGGTAGAGACTCCATCCTGCGGCCAGAGCTCTACCTGCACAACACACAGTAAACTGTCACAGTTATCTTGTAACAATATCTTCTGTATTTAACTGTCTCAACAATTTTGTAAACTTCAATATTAAACATTCATCTATAATCAGAAGGAAGCAGATCTAAATGTGTAGAACTAAGGAACGGTACATGCAATAATGCACCAATCGAGAACTATCAAGATTTTTTTATATGTTTGTATGTTACTATACATTTGTATGCTACTGTACAGGTGAGTGTGTAAATGCAAGTTTAAATAAAAGTCATATCAACAATGTACAACATATTTAGTGAACATGATTTCGGGACTTTGATAGAACAATACCTTCCAACATTTCTTACATAGACTATTGTAAAATATTCATATAGCAACTAGTTTATGCCTATCAGTATTTTCCAACAAAATTATTACCTGGAAAATAATGTACATTTTATAGCACACACAAGCCTCTCCAATGTCTTAGTTGCATGCATCAATATACTCCGGTCTACTTGGTGCTATTTAAGTTGGATCTCATCCGAGGTCAGCCAGAAGGCCACCTATCACCAAGAGGCAAATCATGCTCATTACTTACCCCTTCTCTCTTAATGCAAGTGAAGAGATTGCACCGATCAGAATTATCTTTAACAAGTCTATTTTGTCAGGGTCACAAGATAAAAAGAAACATCACCATACCTTTTTTCAAAACCTGGTCAAGTAGTGATGTCTTTATGAATGGAGAAAAGAGAAACCTCCTAATGAACATGGGATTGAGAGTCTTCCAATTATGGGAGAACACAAGACAGTGAAGCTCGTGTTTGGTAGTTCAAGAGAAACACAATCTTTTATCCCAGAGGAAGCTTCCTTTAAAACCTTGCCACGTAGGCAATGGAAGAGATCCCATTAAAATTCTTTTGAGAGCTTTCCCTACATACATTTCATTTCCAAAATTGCAGAGAGGCCAACACCTGCCAGAGTAGAACAGGAATATAATTGAAGTCTGAAATTGCAGAATGTTCCACAGAGTGGAGTTCCTCCCCTCTGACAACAAGAATGAAACAGGAGGAACACAGAATCAGAGGCAGAGATCAAGGGAAGATAAAGGCACCCAGTTCAAATGCAAGGAAGATGAGCTAGGCTGCATCTTCCAGGGGAAAAAAAATCTGTGGAAAAGCAGAGACGCGCAGGCAAAGGACAAGAGAGTATCTTAACTACGGAAAAGGGACACAAACAGCAAATGCTGATATGACAGAAAGTCCAGTTCTATTGAATCTCTGAATGATGGACAATAGTTTGAAGTAGTATAAAAAATATCTGACCATGAAAAGGAACAACAGCATTAGAAATAGACTTAGGCTATTAACAACAGTTGCTCAATTCCGAAATATAGCTCTGTGATTTTATCTCATTCGCAATATAAAGTCTTTAAACACTGCATTGCCATTTTCTTAGAAGTAATTCATGTGACAAAATATTATTTGAAAAAAAATTGCAATATCCAAATGCCAAAGCCATTCACTTCTTAGAAGGTAGAAAGTGTTCTTTAGAAGACAAGGGAATGTACTCTGCTGAAATTAAAAATGTTTTATCATCGAACTTGATATGAACATGGTTACTTGGAGATGCAGAATGAGGGTGATAAAAGCAGCAAGACTTTAAAGACCTGTCTCCTGTATAAAGCACTGGACTACAGCATCAATGATGCTCATTACTACAGCTATAGTTATGCTATTATCATTTTAATAGAAAACTCTTCTATGTAAAGAAATAGGTAAAACCTAGAAGATTATATATATATATATATATATATATATATATATATATATATATATATATATAATAACCTTTCTTTTGTTCTCACCCAGAAATATTTGATTCTCAAATGAAATACAACACCAGGAGCCTGAATGTTATAACGAAATATACCTCATAAACACACACTTATATGTAAATACATATGTACACATACATGCATATATACAAGTAGTCACATGAGCACTGTCTCCACATTTAAAACAAAATTGGAATCCATTTAAAATTATTAGCATTGTTTATTATGAATAAGAAGAATCATCAACTATTTATTTTGTGCAATCAAATATAAACATGGCAAAGTCACAATATTGATATTTTCATTCTTTCATGATAGCAAGACCTGTCTTTGCATTTGGCAGGAACTTATTGTTGATTGAACAATTCCAACATTCACATTAGACATGATACTATCTACCATCAGATTGCCATCCTGCAGAGGTCTTCTTTGTCTGTAGCAATGAAGAATTAATTTCTATGTGGAGGTCCCATACTCACTGATCTGTTTGTAGGAACCTGGTATACCAATCTCATTTATTAGTCCCTTATGTTTGAAGCTTTCACTGTGAGTTCTGACCTATCCTCAGTACACAGGGCTGTTGTCTCTCAAGGTTCAATTGTCTCTGTGTAGCCTTATGTACTACCAGTTTCTTTTTCCAGTGCTGGAACTCTGGCTATCTGTAGAGATGCTAGCTCAATTAGAATCGATTATAGACAGCAGGATGGGTGCTTCTGGTGACTCGAGTTTTCAGATACAGTTACTTCCTCCCAACTTGCATGTTATACTTGTGGCACCTACACCTATGTGTGGAAAGGTCAAGCGTAAGCTATCACCTTTCCTACAGTTAACTACATCACACACAATCTTGTCCAAATGAGAGTGAGGGACATAGACTTATTCACAACACCTCGACAACTAAAACTGTGGATCTACTTACAAACTTGCTAGTCCTGGGATTGACGGAATGTGTGTGTGTGTGTGTGTGTGTGTGTGTGTGTGTGTGTGTGTGTGTGTGTGTGTGTGTGTGAAGGGTGATTATAGGCACCTGAACTCCTCGATACAGTGGGAAATGAGCTGAAGTACTTCATCTCAAGGTGCTATGACTTGTGCCCCTTTGTGGGGAATCAGAGTTCAGGACAAATTAATTCCTCTTATTGACTACTTCCAATTAAAGGATTTCATTCACATTATTGAAGGTTCATTTCTTTTTAAAACCATTTTTATGAATTCTTTGAGAAGTTCTTATAATATATGTTGGTTATATTCGTCCGCAATCCTCCTCTTAACTCTTCCCAGTTCCACTGCTACCTCACTGCATACCTACTGTCACCTTAGTATGGCTTTTAAATACCTCACCAGTCGAATCTGTCCACATGTTCCTAGGTGTAATGTCATCTGTGTTCTAGAGCAATATTGGTTTTTTTCCAAATTATTTAAAAAAACCATTTCTCTACAATGTAAGGGAATCAATATGGAAATAAAAGCAATTTATCTATCAGAAAAACTGTAAAATAATATCCCAGGCTTGGTAACTATATTAAAAGCTGGCATCATGCCAAAGGTGGTAGTTCACGCTGTCTTTTAACTCCCAAAGCATCTCTCCAAGTAAAATTTACTGCACCACATGGACTTAAACGTGTTACCATCCAAGCCCAGCTAAGTCATTAGGCTGCACACCTCATGCCTGTCCTGTAGCCATTACATTCTTAGCCTCTTGGACCTCTAAGACACCAATTTAGTACTTTCTTCACCAGAGAGGCTCCATCAAAAACCGTAGCTGAGGCAGGAAAATAAACTCGGATTCAGCAAATTAACTTTCAGCATAGCTTTCAGTGACTAGAGTCTCAGGCTATTAAATTTTGAATTTCGGAAAGACACTCTAGCAAAGCACAGCAGCTGCTACTGAATCCCAATCCACAAAGCAACAGCCGCTACAGCATCTGGACCAACAGCTACCGAAAATACATCAGTAAATACGGTGAAAGTCCACGTGCGATTTCACTCTTCAGGATCTGCTCCCTAGGTCTGCCCTGGGTGTCTCAAAGGTATCTGCGTGGTGAAGGGAAGGACATACTTTTTAACCATCTGTTCAAGTGGAAGTCAGTGACCTTTGCTCTCTACTGATAGAAAGGATGCTTGCTTTGCCAGCTGGATGTAGATGGAGATTTTAATTGAAAACCATGCAACTCTCTCCAATGAGAAGATGGGAAAAGCAAACTCCAGGGTCTTTATAAGTTGTAGTTAATGAACACCCTGCATGGCTTAGCACTCTACACATGATCCTCCGGTAGACTGCGCATGTTCTAAAAGCAGTTGAAAGGAAAACCATTCAACTCTTGCACATTGAATTCTATTCGCAACAATCAGCTGGATTAGCCTATGAAAAATACAGAGAGTATCTAAGACCATGTTTGTTTTGATTTCACCAGGGAAAACATGAAAAAAACCAAAACACCAGAATAAGAATTATATATTTATTTGTAAAAATATATAGTGGTTTACTTTACATGAAATGCTAAATAGCCAATTATATAAATGGTTACCAATATCTTTGAAATTGTTTTCAGGAGAAATATATTCCTCTTTATTCTTATAAGGTATGCTATTTTTACAAATCTTATTATTCCAGTGGAAGAATTTAATTATAATATTTAAATTGAGGATCTTATCACCTAGTGTAAGGAGAAAATCAACTTCTTTGTTTAGTGTAGAAAGTTGTCTCTCTGGCAAGATAGTTTCCTTCACGTGTAGATGCTTGTTTAAATGACAAAAAAATGTTTATGAAGACAAAAAAAGGTCACTAATCATCACTGCTCAAGTTATTTAGCCTGTTAACGGTTACTGTGGATTTCTCTATTTCATTATATAACTTAAAAAGAAAGCTGCATGTAAGGTTAACATATATGGCAATGATGCTGTGTTTCTCCATTGCTTCTGAATTACATGAAGAACAAATTTTGAAATGAAACCAATGGGCAAGGAGGGCTGAGAATAAAGTCTCACTTAAGGTTTTACATCAGGGGGAGGACGAACAACTGAACTCTCAACTCAGCTCACAAAGACATTTCTGCTATGATCACAGAAAATTATTGTGTTATGCTGAGTACCGAGCATCATTTTACCAGGGAAAGAAAAGGTATTGCTATTGTTTCTAAGACTTTAAAGCAAATACAACTTTGCATAAAAGAACAATCCCTTCATAGTGTCTTGCTGATGTGACAAAAGGATATAGGGTCCCCACCCCACACCAAAGGGAAAGAGCATACAGGGTCACCCCATTAAGTGGCTTGGGGCTGGGGGCTGGAGAGGCTGGAGCACTGTGGGCTGGGGGGCTGAGGGACCTGGCCACAGGTAGTTCTGCTCTCATTTTGCAGATTATGAAATGAAGGAATACATTAGTCACTGGCAAGAAAGTCGTTCATGTGTGCAGGAATCATTGCACGATACCTGGAAAGAATGCTATCTTGGATTATTAAAAAGTAGCATAAATAAACTCAACTCAAAGGTAACTCAGTGAGTGAGCCTTAGGATAAATAATATTTGGAAATGCACCTCTAATTCACGGTGGCAGCATGCCAAGACTACATCCTGTTATTAAGTATTTCTCCACCTATAATGCCTAGTAAATAAACAAATGAAGCCTTTAAGATATGGGTATTTTGAATACAAATTTGAAGTTGTTTTAAATACAATTATGAAAAATCAATAGCTATTTAGTAAACACTACAAATGTAGTCATTGAATATTCATGTTACTCTAATCTGAATTGAGATTTGCAATGATCTGAAAACTTGAGTGCATGAAATTGTTTATATTCATCCATCCCCAGTGATCTGTATAGTAAGTCAGTTGTGTAGTAAATTTGCTTACTGAGAAACTTGAAATGACTGCACATATTGAGCAATTACCGTCAGCTATGTCGCCACCAGAGTTGCTTGTTGGAGTATTTATACTGTGATGTTTTGTCCTATAGTTGCATATAATGTCATTGAGGGGAATTATATGCAAAATTTTTGAAATGAATATATAATGTTTTACAAAATAAGACACAGGAAATATCACAATTACAACATGTACTTGTTTGTGAATTGAGATGTGATACTATCATGAGATGTATTTTAGCTTGGCAAATAATTTTACAAGCTGAGAGGTATTGTGCATGTAAAATAGCCCTATGAAAGATAGCAACTCAAAATACATTTTCAGATGATGAACTAATTTTTGTAATTATATTTATTAATATTAGTTATATGAACTGGAAAGTAGACTGCCAACAGAGAAAAAAGAGAAAGCCCAGTTAGAAGCTTCACACTTTCTACACATTGCTTAGGAGGTTGGGTGCATATGACCTGAAGTGTTAGCGGTTCATCAAAAGATTTCTGTACATAAGCGATAGGAAATGCAAATGAGGAGAGACAGCCAGAAATGTACATATTCTTGAAAAGTACTGTTACACTGACATGCACACTACATACAGGACATAGAACGTAATTAGAAGTATATTTCTCTCTGCACCTCAAGCCAGCTATAGCCACCACTTACACAAATAGAGCACTAACTAACATGTAACGTTTCCTGCTGGTAACCACCAAGGATTTTACGTTGTCTGTATAACTTGATCACAACAATTAGCTCAATTATTTAAATGAAAATAAATAAGAACACTATTTGCATGAAGAGAAAATATGAAATCTCCAACATTCCAAACAGCCCAAATCTGGGAAATTAAGGACAAGCTGCATTCTGTTAATTCTGCAGTTGACTGAACACCTAGAGATAAACTATATATTAGAAATTTTGTCATTTGATCCTTACCTCTCAAATGACAGGAAGCTGTTGTTATTTTCCGCGATGTATAAACTTTTAAATTTTTAGCACATTGAGTTATAACGTTTTCTACAATTAGCACTGTACATCAAGTCAGAAAGTATTGTGAAAAGTCAAATTACTTGATTTCTGAAACATTGTTTTACAAAAAATGGTAAGTCAGAAATTAAAAAGTAATTTATAGATTGTGAAAATTAAAGATCTACCAGAACATATGAACTATAATGTAAGATGAAAAAAACACCAAAATTAAACACATGGTGTAGACTGACTAAAGATCCAGTGAGGTGTTATTCTTGGGTATGACTCACTGTCATATTCAGGAAACCCCATTATTCTTAGTCTTGATGCAGTGAAGGTCTGTGCCTGCTGGACCTCATGGCCTTCCGGTGCTATGAACATCTAGAGCTCACTCTGTGCTTTTTGATGAGCCCTACACTCTTTCCACACAGGTCAAGCAATCATAATCTCCATCTGAGTGTTTATGGAAATGATTATGGAAATGATTGTCCAAGAGAAACCTGTGCTTCCCGAACCTTCCTGTGCATGTGCATGTGTGTACGTAAATGGTTGTCTGTATGAATGGGTGTGCCTGTGTATATGTGTGTATGTGTGTATGTATGTATGCGTGTGCATTCCTGTGGGATTATACGTGTGTATATGTGACTGGGTGTGTGTGTGTGTGTGCATGTCCGTGAATGTGCATAGTTGTGGACATGTGAACTGGGAGATTAAAGTTTAGCCTCAGCTATTATTCCTCAGAAATTGTCCACTTTGGGCTGGGGCAGAGTCTATCTCTGACCTGCTGCTCATGGATAAGTTTAGGCTTACTAGCTAGTAAGCCCTAGGGCTCTGCCTGCCTCTGTCTCACCACCACAGGGATTCCAGGAGCACACCATACCTGGCTTTTAAACTTGTGCTCTGGTGATCTCATTATTTTTAAGGAAAGAGCTTCTACTAGCTTTACCCCAAATGAGGTCCACCTTTATTTTGGGAATTTGAAATTAGCTCCATTAAATTATCTGGAACAAGTGCCACTGCGTTCCAGGTTTGCGGATGCTAAGAATTAATAGATAATTAGAATTCAAAGCTTCCTATTTACTTCTGTCATATTTATTATAGGACTTTAAACAATTCATCTAGCCAGCATGTGCCCTTGGGTCCACACAGGTTAGTGCCACAGCGAGACAACACTACAGCACTATTAATTATGCCCTACATTAAGTCAACTATGGGAAGATAAAATAGGTAGGTAGACAGATAGAGGGCAGGGAGATAGGTGATTGATTGATTGATTTATAGATAGATGATAGCTAGAAAGATAGACAGACAGACAAACAGACAGATAGATAGATGATAGATGACTCTTTCCTCAAAGATATATAGGCCTTGTCTTCTATCTTACATCAAAGTTTCATTTCCATTTTCAAGTTGTTGGTATTCAATTAAACTAGTAGTTAGGAATTAAATCACATGGAAGGTATGCATAGTCATTCTCAAGAGTCAAGACTAGTATTTGGCTATTCAACAAATTTTTTAAAAAATTAAAAATGACTCATTCTAAAACAGCAAATGTAGATTTCTGAAATCTGAGATTTGTGGACCAAATGTGGTGATTCTGAGCTGGTAAGTGTGCTTCCTCAACACTTGGGTCAGGAAGTTTTCCTGGGTACCAGAATTTTTGAATCATAGGAAATGTAATACTTGTGCAAACATTTACTTTCTTGGAACTGCTGAAATGCCCATGAAAATATTTTTCATTGCTAGTGTCAATCAAGTAACAGAAATTTGCTTGTGAATGATAGAGAAGTCTGATTTGTAAAGCGAGTGATCTTGAGATGTTATTGGTAACGTATTTTATGAAATATTCTATTGTCTTCTGAGTCTTGAAGTTTGTTTTTAACATAGTGGTAACTAGATTCTCATCACTATAACAAAAGACTGGAGATGATCAACAAAACCCTCTCAGTTTTAGAGGTTCTACTTCACAATCTACGGGGCTGCTGTCTTGGTTCTGAGGCAAGGAACACATCATGTTTGAGGCCTGAAGGAAATCAAAACTATCCATTCAAATCATGCAAAGAAATCACAATCTAGAACAAAGCAGAGATAAGAACCGCACATTTTATTCCGAAGGCACATATTCAATGATCTGAAGGTCCTCCACTAGCCACAACCTCTTAATGGTTCCACCATGACATGAGGCTTCCACTTAGCTGACCAAGCTTTCACAGTGCATGGTGGAGGCTGTTCTATACCCAAGCTATAAAAAATACGTCCCTTACTGAGATGAGTACATACTGTCTGTACAAAAGGCGAGCACCGGAATCGAACCTAGTAAAGATCTGGGAGTAAAGTATTGCTCGGCAGGCCCTGTTTTCCTCTGACCACCACAGGCACTCGTTGAAAGAAAACATCATAGATGCTTAGATAGAATCAGGTCACTGGCCCTGACTAGGTCACATGTGCCTTTCTGATCGATGACCAGTGTGCTTTGTGCAATTGACCATGGTTTTGCAAAAGCAATGCAAAAGCAGCAGCAACAACAGCAACAACAACAAGAACAACAACAACAAAATGAGAGCAGCATTGCCAGCAGAAAATTTGAATTCCAGGATTCGATAACTGGTCACTCTTCAATTCTGCATATGTTGTTCATGCTTTACAGAAGCACAGAGCAATAATTTATATGAGACTAGAGATGTGTCTCTGAGTTGGAGAACTTGCTGAGTATGTGCAATGCCTGGGCTCAAATCTCAGCATACAAATATCTGCATGGGTTCGGAAGTTAAAGAAAATGAGTAAGTTCTCAAAACTCTACCCACCCCTTTCTAAGAGCATCAATCCTTTCCTATCTGTGGATCTTCAGTAGGGACCTGACTATGACTTCATAGTTGTTGTTATTGTTTGCTTGGTTGGTTTAAATAAATGAATACCTGAAGCATTTTCTTTTGAATCTCAAATTGTTTTTGTCCATTAACTTGTTCATTTATTCACCTTCCAGCCTGGTCACAGCCCCCCAGCTCCTCATCTCCCAGTCCTAGCCTTGTGCTCATGCCCCCATTCCCCCATCCCCTTCTCCATAGAGAACAAGAGGCACCCCCTGGGTACACATCAACTCAGCGACACCAAGTCACAGCAGGACTAAGAGCATCTTCTCCCACTGAGGTCACACAAGGGAGCCAAGGGATGGCAAAGGGATCCAGAGGCCCACAACAGAGTCAGAGACACTCCCCAAATTATTTAACACTCAAAGGCTTGAGGGGGGATTTATGGCTTTGAAATTTGATTTATCTGGAAATGGACAATCTTATGCTGTCCAAGCACAGTAATGAAAATTAGTTTCTGTCCCTACTGCTCATCACTGAGACACATCAAGTGACATTACATACCAAATGCCAGGTGTACAGCCAGTACTTTCTACTCCATGGCGAACTGCACAGCTGACTTCCCTGAAGAAGCTCCTGATGTCACACGTGGTGCCGTCAGCCCAATCTATCCAGAACTACTCTGTACTCAAACCAGAAGACAAAGGCATTTCCAGAAAGCTCTACTTTATACTCCCATTAAACTTTTTCTTGAATTTTCATTAAAATAAGAAAATCAGCTTTTCTCCATTCAGTGGCAGATCAACTTAACTTAAAATTTCTCCTGTAATATACACGTGTACCCAAACTATTAGTGAGCCACTGTCAGAGAGTAGATACTTGTCTTCTTATTAACATGCATGACCAGGAACCCTTCTGGTAGGGCTGTTTTCAGTGTCTGATAAAGAAATACTTAAAAGAAATTGACTTGTCTAGAAAATAGTTCCTCAGCTAAGCCACCGTGCAGGGGTATTAGCCATAATCAGATGATAATGGTTCAACCACACTTGGAGAAGAATGCATTGGAAGTCACAGTGAGGTATGGGATGGGAGGGTCTAAGAACTAGAAAAGGATCGCTGGTACCACACACCATCCATGTGCTATTAGACTCACCTGCTGTATCTTTGTGATTGAAAGATCTGCCGAAGAGTAAATAAGGAAGGGACTGAAAGAAAAGGGTGGAGGGTGGAATGAATGAGGGGGGCATTGCAGGAGAAGGGAAAAAGGAAGACCAATTCCATTTGTCAAAGATCTGATCTCCTCATGACTGTAAGGATCATGGAGTTCCGCCTTGTACAAATACAAGGTACTTATGGTTCGTAAACACATTCCCTATCTCTGTCAAGGTGAATTCTGTTCAGTTCAGTTTCATTCTTGGAAGGTCTGCCCTTAGGAAAATTTAGCAGATTACTTTCTAATGACAGAGAGAACAGTTCTATGACTTTTAAACTCCACCAAACACATTCTGACGTCAGGAAGACTATGCTGCAGCAGAAGCACATGTCACTGTGGTGGTGACAAAACAATAAGGAAGCATCTGGCTAATTGCTTCCTATGATGGTGGGCATTAGAGCCCATATGAACTGTACATGACACAGGGAGAAAAAGAACAAATAGCACAAGAAGTTGAGCCATTTCACATCTCTCTTCTTGCAGCAACTTCTTGGAAATGGGGACAGTGTGTGAATGTACGTGATGTTATACAGGTATTCCTCAGTGTGCCTTGGTATGCAGTGGAAGGTAGTCCTAGAAAGGTTTGGGGCAAGCAATCGGAACCAGTTGAGAGTGACAGTAGAGAAGGATATAGAGAAAATCTTTCTTTCCACTCTCCGTCTCTGTAGACTAGTGTAATCTGTCTCTTGCCCCATTGTTAGTGGCAATCATCAAGACTGTAGGTTCAGTTTAGACTACCTGACCAGAGCCAAAATGCATCAGTTCACTTAAAACGTCAGTGGAGACCTCACCGCAACTTTGTCTCTGTCTCCAAACTTAGCCAAGAAACAAACAGGCTTAAGCTACAGTGCTACTCCCCAAATAATGTATGTATTATATAAAATGGATGCAATCATTAAAGAAACTTAGACACTTGTTGTTTATTCCCTAAAATTATGTGGTTGTTGCACATAAACTAGAAGGCTGATACAAAGAAGAAAGTATCTACTTAAATCAGGATACCACCCTCAATACATATATGCTTGATGTTAATAAAGTAATGCTAACTGGAGAGATAGCAGTAATAACTATACTATCAAAATGTATGTGGACATGCACATAAATTCCATGGAGCCCCGTGCTCTCCATTCCTTTGAGTTATTACAATTTTAACCCAACATTTAAGGATACTGATAGTCAGCTCCTCTATGAAGTCTATCATGATACTTCTAAGGAGGAGAGCTTAGTACTTTCTCCTTTTTGCAAAGTCCTCTATTCTAGGATTCAGGTCACGTCTGGGTTTTTATTTTTATTCTGTTTTGAGACAAGGTCTTATGTAGTTGAGGCTTGCCTTGAATTCCTGATATTCCTGCCTCTATCTCCCCACTATGGCCTTAAAAGTGTGCAGGATCATAACCTGAAAAACCTGCTATTTTAATCTCATTTGATATTTACATCTCTTTCAAAAGAGGACCTACTGCAGCCCTGAACATATTTTAGTCATTACTAGTCATCTTGCCATATAAGTCGCACTTGCCTAAGAGTTGTCCATCTGTGGAGAAAGCTTTGCAAATTGAGATTATACATATATACTCTCTCACACCCATACATTAGGACACATATGATGGAAAATATGGAAGATTCTATCACCATATGGACTCCTCATATTTTCTCTTCATGAAGGTGCTTTCTCTGAGAAAATTAGACTATATTTTAAAGAAGTTATTACATTATTGTCATCTATGTGGTATATAGATGAGAAATGATATTTTAAAAGAAAGTATGAGCAGGCTGGCCCTGTGATAATACTACACCTCAGCACATAAATAACTTTTGCTTTCAATGAAATGGGTGTTCTAAGGGTGCTAACACAGAATACATTCTGCATAAGAATGGAAATTAGTGTTCTTTTGTTTTTAGTTTGCTTTTTAAAAATGTACTTGCTGCCAAAATTCTGGACAAATGTATACCATTAAAATCCATAAATAAGAATCAGGAAGCAAAGTCCAATAATAAGATCAAGAAGAAAATACTAAACAACAATAAAAAAAAAAAAACCTTCATAGAAAGTTCAAATCATAGGTAAATTTCACATTGAATAAATATCAAGGAAAACCACATTCATTCAAGCAAAGTAATAATCAGTGTCCCACAGGCAATCTAGGGAAAGGGTTCACCTGTCTACCCCATGATAGAATTTAGCTGGCTACATAAGCTAAGGAGCATACACAGTCAGCCTCCGCTGCATCAGGAAAGTTGTTTTTTGTTCTTTTAAACTTTGGAACAACTGTCAACTGGATCTTGTGGCTACCTTTTCCGTGTGCCTAGACGCTTAGTGTGCAATTATTGCAATTGTTTTTGTTAAAGAAGTATCAGGAAAGGTTTGCCAGTGTATACTTAAAACAAATAAACTAAATATGGATTGCCTACAACATGGCAGATGTAGGTATCAGGTTACAATCCTCATTTCCTGCTCCTTGATGGAAACTTGGCAAGGCCCCTCCCCTCTGGAGGCTCCAGATCCTCAGGGAGTTGAACTATATTTAAGTGAGTAATTTTCTTTCTTTTTTTATTTTTAGGATTAAAAATACCTCTAAGTTCTTTTCCTGCAACCATTTCTACTTTGTCCCCATTATAATCAGGACAGGACAGGCAGGGAGACAGAAGCATAACTACTTGTTTGACAATGATATGTCAACACATATGGAGACTACAATGGACAGTAAACAAGAAGGCATGCTTAGCTTAGGACAGAGTTCTCACTCCTCTATTTGATGGATGTGTGGTTTTGCGTTGCAACTTATCCCTGATAAATGGTGTAAGCCATCTTACAGTGCGAAAGATAAAGCCCCGTGTTGCCTCTGGTTACCATTACCACCTTCAGAAGATTCCCTAAGGGGCTCCTAACACATAAGCCATTTAGAGGCATAAAAACAGTGAAGACTTAGACAAAGATGCAAATTTGACAGAGCCAGTGGTCAGTGAACACAGAATTCTAGCAGCATGAGTGAGTGCACAAGGATGACTCTCTCATTCTTTATACTTTTATATAACTGTGTGGCGTGCATGAGTGGTCAGAAGTAAGGGGACACAGCTGTGAATGCCACTGGCTGGTTCCTCTGTACAACTTCCTCTTACAGAGAGAAACAAGAAAGCAAGTCTGACAATGCATGCTGAGAACAGCTCTACCTACTTCCAGAGGAGCTTTGAAGTGATTCTCGTTCCTAAAGAAAACTATCTATCCAGATAATTGTCTCCTAAAGAACACGATTTCTTTACATTCCAACATACATCTTCTCAATCCCTGTCTTTCCAGTATTAGGCTATCGGGGAGAGAAGCAGTTGAGGGTTTGGAAAGTTGTGGAAGAATTCAAATGTATTCATATATTCCAATTATGTAATAACTCTTTAGGATTTTACACAATAGATCTTCTAAATATTACTCAGAATATTAATTAAAAATTGAGAAAATATACATAAAATCAAACTAGTATGAGGTTTATGCTATTTCAAATTTCCACAGAATCGCCTCTGTCAGGTTAGAGTTGGGAGCAAAATTCAAACAAGGCATTTCTAATAAAAACAGAAGCCAACAATAAGAGACTAATTTACACACTGATTAAGGTTAGCCTCTATATGCACTAAGGGTTGGATCATATATACCACAGGCACCTGAAATTGTTGCTATCCTTAATAAGCATAGGAATCAGTGTCTTCAGATTTAAATTAATTGTTTGTTTCTTTCATGTTAAGAAGTGTAGCTAGCAAAGATTCTTATGCTATAAATGTGAAGGTGGTCGGAAGTGTCAGTGGGGCGTTTGGATCCCAGACTTCAGTACTAATGCAAAGGCCTCACCAACTTGAAAATCTCTAAAACTAAACTCCAAGAGGTTCATAGCAATGTTGATTCTTATGCAAGAAAATAAAACCCGTAAGGTTACATTCCACAGTTGATTCTAGCAAGATACATCTTCTGTGGTCAAAACCACTTATAGTCACCAGGAAATGCCTCAGGGAGTGACTTTTCCAAAAATAAAAAGAGCGAAAGAAAGAGAGAAGCAGGGGCAAAGGAGAGAATAGAGGGGGAGAGAAAAAAGGGGGTGGGGGATAAAGGCCTGGGTTATATAGCTCAGAGGTATAGGCACTTGTTTAGCTTGCACTCTGCTCAAAGTTTCTCTGAATGTTCTATCGTTTGTGAAGGTTTACCAGCAGGATCACCTTTCTGGTCTAATAAGATAGATCATATAATCATATAACAGTATTAGAGTGAAGGAAAGATAGGAATTATTGCTGTAATTATCATATATATACATATATATAAACAATTTTCAAGACTAAACTCTGGAAGAAGACATCTAGAAGATGACATTTATATTCTGTTTAACAGTCTTATGAAATGGACATATCGCCATAAAAATACCTTTGCTTCTCTCCTATGGCAGTCTCATAGAACTCCAACAGAGGAGAGCATTGCTAAAGAATTCATCAGCAACTATGTCAGATACAGTCCTGTCAAAACTCCATGCCCTTGTCTAACGACTTGACAACGGATCCCTAAGTACAGGAACTCATTTTAAAACTCACTTTTTTAAAAGAAGGAGGAAGATTTGTTAGTTAAGACAAATGAGATATAAGATTAACTGATATAATGCCAGAAGCATCTGGCTTGGTCTGGTTGTATAACTTGCCTTCTGTAAAAAGAAACATCAAAACTCTCATGAAGCTAGTTGCCATCTACTATTTTCTCATGAGAAATAAACCTTTTGGCCTCTGACTTCTGGAACAAGCAGCATCCTTGTGGAGGACAACTTTGTAAATGCATAGAGTTAGTTTCTAAACACAAGACGAAAGCAACAGCAGCAGACCTCACTCAGCTTCTCTCTGCAATGAAGGACAAGATGTCTCAATGTGTAATGACGAATTGTGAATGCCACTGGACTTGTAATCTCTCAAACAGGGCAAGTACTCCCTTATTGGAGTCAATGAAAACATTCATAGCATCACACTTAAATAAAGAGGTGCTTAATATCCATGACAGATAACACTATACAAAAGGCAAGAGTGAAGACCAGGATGGTGCTGCAACACTCTCGCAGAGAAGATGAGGCACCACCAACATGGAAAAAGTCACACCATCAGAGTACATCTATGCACTCATTGCTCTATGGAGAAGCAATTAGAAAGGCAACGGTGTTACAATAATTATGTAAAGCAGCCATAAAATAAACCACTTTACCTACTATAGAAACAAACAAAAACAAACAAAACCTACATTATTTCCTAACTGGATCTGTGGTGCTCTGACTAAAGAGCGGTAGGAATGAATAGGCCTCTGTTGTCCAGTGAACATGCCCAATGGGGGGTGAGGAAGCCTTGTACAAGTTGCAAGTCTGGTTCACAGCGATTCATAGCATAATGTATGAATTTTTACCACTCCAGCCCTAAACAGACCCTTAAATAATTGAAGTTTCTGTTAAAATTCAGACTTGGGATATTGGAATATTTTGAGTTCATGATTAGAAATTCAAGTGGAAATTATACCCATAATTGTCCTCACTCTTTGTTCTTCTGATACAAAAATGTTTCTTAAAATATGAAAACAAATCTGCTTACTTATGATCTGGAAATCAAAGAAGGATCAAAAACCGTTATGAAGTACACACACTGCCTGCTGTACAGAGTGTGCCACACTAGTGCATGGGAAGCACTCAGATAAAGGAGACAGCGTCACGGTCGTTCCCAACAGTCCGTTCTTTTAAAGAGGATTCAGCAGTGCAAATACTTGCAAGTGACAAGACTTGTCAAAAGAAACTTCCCACTGGCACAACTGAAGATAAGTTACAGTAAAAGAAAACTGAAATCAGGATCACCCAAAGAATGAAATAGTGACCTTCATTTTGCAAGCAATTTGACAGGCAAGAGACGAACACAAAACAGCTTTCTGTTCACTCAGATTGTCATTATACGACATCATTATAAAATAGTATACTTTCTAGAATGCCCTTGCCTTTCCTAAACCCAGACAATATGGTACATGTTTGAGAAGGAATGGAAACCTCTCAAATATGCTTTTCCTAGTAGAGCAAAACATCTCATAAAAACACCACAGTGAAGAGAACCCAGCTTGGCCTACCATCAAACTTCTTGTGCCTTGACACAAACGTGGTCCGCACAAAATGGCTTGTCTCTTCTACGAGGTTTTCAAACTCCAATTTGCTCTGTTGGCTTAGCTTGTCTTCCATTTCTGTGGTGCAGCATGTATATTCCTGAGGGCAGATGCGTAGGTGCTCCCCTGCAATGAGAAGAAAGGAGATATTACTACAAAAATGTCAAGGACTTTAGGCAGATTTGGGAGATCTGATTCAAATCCTGGGGGCACCTGTCCCCTCTTCTCCCCAGCCATCTGCCTGGACACAATCTTGATACCAGCATCTGTGTGCTTACCAACCCCAGGGCCTGTGAGACTTAAGTCAAACCTAATATATGCTCTCCATCCTCACCACATAACTAACTGCAGGTGTGTAGAAGCTCTCAAAACACCTGTTTCATTTTTTGGTTTTTATTTCCTGCTTTTATTCAAAATGTGCCAAATGGCACCAGGTGACAAGAGTTATCAGAGAGTCTTAAGTGTGCCTGTCTTTGGAAAGGTCAAGGAGATGAATGATGCTGAGTCCCATCACCACAATCTGCTAGGCAGCAGGGACAAGAGATGGCGGTATAGACACTCGTGCATGCTTGCCTGGCTGACTGTGGGAATACAGAAGTGAGAGGGAGAATGCTTTTAATGGTGATCTCCTGTGTCACACATTCCTCAGTTGGCATTTCTTGTCACATAGAATCTGTTCTGGAAGGGAAAAGCCACTGATGGGTTGAACTGATTCTTGTGTCATGCTGAAACCTACAAGTAAAGGATACAGTCTTGTACCTAATGTGCCAGCTTGAGGCTGGGCCGCTTCTTTGAAACTGCTTTGACATTACTTTGACATCAATGCTATGACTTCTCAGAAACAGTTTTATCACAAAGTCTAGAAGGAAGAAGGAAAACGGACTCAACACCCTGCTGTAAAGCCCAAAGCCACACCCAGATGTGAAAGTCAGACTAGGCCACTGAGACCAAATGAATTTAGTGCCTAATGTTACGATGATTAGATTTACATGTGATGATAACAGGATAAATAAAAGATGCTGGCAGGCCGGTCTGAAATGCAATGTCTCACACTCCCACAAGCTTTTGATACTTATGAAATACTACTGGGGTGGCAAGTTTTCCCAGCTTACATATTTCTTAACATTTTATTTATTTATTTATTTATTTATTTATTTATTTATTTATTTATTTATTTATTTATTTACAGCCTTCCTCTCCTCCCACTTCCACACTTACAAATCCTTTCCTCTCATCTGATTGACCCTCTCTTTCTTCTCAGAGAAGGGGAAGCTCCCTGTCAGTATCACCAGACTCTGGTACATTGAGTCTCAACAGCACAAACAAAGAGAGTTTCAGGCGAGGTTTACATATTAAAAGGTAGAATTTATGTGACTTTCAAGATGGTAGAAGACCATTAAAACCTCACATAATTTTATAACAAGAAAAGAAAGGAAATTTATCACTCTTGAGAGTAAGAAGCATCCAATTCAGGTTCATAACTCCCTAGGAGGAGCTAGATTGGTTAAAAAGAGATACATTGGCTCACACCACTGTTGCATTTTCTATATGTAATTTACATATAGGATATTTCATAATACACGTTGGAAGTGTATTATGTGAAGAGGAGCAGTTCTGGGATGTGCTGGAAGGAGAGACTGGGTTAGACAATAAGCCACGGAATCTCCCATGATCTTCGGGAGCCACTCTGGGGCTAACACTCTCCTAGTGTCCCAAAACCACCTCAGAGAACTCCAGGATCCAACAGGATTACTCTGAGGCCACAGCAAAATAGGCCAGGCAAGGCCACTCCAGTTACCTCATCTGCACTTAGACAACAGAGTCACCATGCTATTAGGAAAGGCCTATTCCTCCTCTATTTGTTCCCCTGGGGTGCCACATTTCCTCCTCATGCTTGTCACGGCTTCTCTGCATCTTCCTGGCAAGGACTCAATTTGAAGGAAATGAGTGGACCTTTGAGAAATATCCCTGTCTCTGTGAACCACCTAATACTTCAATGAGGAAGCAAGGAAGGCTCTTACCTACACGGAGCTACAGGTCTAAGCACACAGGAGTGCATATGTTCATGGGAGTATGCATCTTCACACAAATGCAAACACAGATAAATGTGAGGAGCTCAGGAAACTTGCTTTGCTCTGAGATCATGTTTGGGTAGGGGTACATGAGGCCCTCCTTTCATGGACTCTATGCTAAACCAATTCCAACCCCTGCTTCTATAGATCTGCTGAGTGCAGCTGGTAAAATATCAAAGAACAATACTGTGTGTTATAATGAAGTCTTATGAAATTCAAATTCAAGTGTGAGTAGATAAAATGCCAACCACACTCCACAGATGATGGTAATCTTCACATCGTTTCATCGACTCTATCAACATTAGGATGCTATGACTGTAGTTACGAAAGAGACTGCACAGGCTGAAATAACAGAATTATTTACCTCCCGCCGATCATGCTCAAAGATAGTTCACTTTATGAAGAAACTAGATCTAACCCATGCTATGGAACTTTTCTCTGCTGGAGTAATTTGAGCACTGGGGAGTATTTAGTATATTAGTGGTGATTTCAAAGTTACAGATTATAAAGAATACAAATGGTCATTAAGGATTCTCAATCCTTTTTTTTATCAAATTGCCTTAGATTCTCTATCACATATCTGATATATATCATTAAGTATATCATTTATCTCAATTGGAGAGTAGATAGATACATCAGGGCATGGTCTTGATAAAGAAAATCAGCATAAGAGGCCACAAATGAAGAAAATTCACAGCTAAAACTTAATATTTAAGCATATCAATCTCTGATTGACAAATTGTATGTGAAAATGACTACATAAGTTCATGCTACAAGATCAAACACAAGCACCGTCAAGAGGGATGGCAAAAGTTGACACACCTTGGGGGAGTTAATGCCAGCAAATTCTTGAATATTTTGGGGACCTAAAATTTTTCTTACATAAATAAGCTAATATTTAGATATGGAAGAAGGGATCTCCAACAGAACCCTGCAAAATGAACTCAAGGGCATGCAGTTAGATCTTAAATTGTCCTTAAAAGATCAGGCTGTTCCTTCTGTGTGTGTCCCCTTCAATTATGTCAATTTTTACAATATCTCTTCCCCAAAGCCAGCCCAGATGCTCATTTCCACGCCAAGATGCTGTGGTGACAGCAGAAATTTGATCCTGGCAAATCCCACAGCCTCCAAACATGGCCCTAGGTCTGAAAGCTGCCAAAATTAGACTTGGTGACTGGCAGGGTGGTTAAGGGCAGCAGACAGCAGGGCCTCATTAGTCAAGTGAGCTAGCCCCTGCAGGTCTGCTACCACAAACTCACTGAACTCACAGGTGACAACCAGGGGACCTCAGAGTGTGAATCCCTAACAAGCAACAGAAGTGAATTTCCAGGAAGGAGTGATGTCTCAGGCCCCAGGCCACCACATTTTCAGATTTTCTAGACATTGAGAACCCTGAGAAAGATTACTATCCACGTTCTTTCTAGGTGACAGGCATGAGATCAGAAGGTAAATTATTTAAAGATGGCGAGATGTTACAAAGTGCTTTGGTTACTAAACCTCCAAGTAAGGTCTGACAGAAGGGTATTATTTGTTTGGATTTGGCCATGTTCAGACTCTGACATCTAAGGAGAAAGATGAAGGGATGCAAGATATTCAAGTCAAGGTTAAGGCTTAGCTACAGTTTCTCATAGAGGAGATAGTTTGCTTTGGAGTTAACATACCTGGACTAATAATAGTCATCTAAAATTTTGTATACAAAAACCGAATGTGTTCAAGCAAAAGGAATGGGCATTATTTTTAAATGATTGGGTTTAGTTTACTCCAATTAATCTTTTTTTATTAGATTTTTTAATTAATTATTTTTGATACTTTATTTACATTTCCAATGTTTCCCCTTTTCTAGGTCTCCTCTTTAGAAACCCCCTATCCCCTCACCGTCCCCGCCTCTATGAGGTAATTCCACCTCCCGCCCACCCGCCCACCCATTCCTGTATTCCCATCTTGACATTCCCCTTTACTGGGGCCTCTAACACCCTCAGGCCCAAGGGCCTCTCCTCTCCCTGATGGTCAACGAGGCTCTCCTCTGCCACATATGTGGTCCAAACCATGGGTCCCTCGATGTGTATACTTTGGTTGGTGGTCCAAACTCCAGGACAACCGGGGGGGGGGGGGTGTCAGGCCCATTGACGCTGTTGCTCCCTCCATGGGGCTGCAAACTGCCTCAGCT
>CM052708.1:6972296-7021311 GCA_028551405.1 Uromys caudimaculatus
GTTTCTGTAAAGTGAAACTTGGGCATTCTGAACTTTTGGGTTAATATCCACTTATCAGTGAGTACATACCAGGTTCGTTCTTTTGTGACTGAGTTACCTCGCTCAGGATGATATTTTCAAGTTCCATCCATTTGCCTGCAAATTTCATTATAATATTAACTATATTCATAGTATGTTTTGTTTTTTATTTTTATTTTTGAATATTTACTTTATATACATTTCAAATATTTCCCCCTTTGGAAACCCCCTATTTCATTCTGCGTCCCCTGCCTCTATGAGGGTGCTCCCCTACCCACCGCCCCACTCTCATCTTCCCTCCCTAGCATTCCCCTACACTGGTGCATCTAACACCCTCAGGCCCAAGGACCTCTCTTCCCCCTGATGGCCAACAAGCCCTCCTCTGCCACATATGCTGCCATCACCATGGGTCCCTCCATGTGTATTCTTTGGCTGGTGGTTCAGTCTCTGGGAGCTCGGGGGTGGGGGGTGGGGTGGAGGGGGGGTGGGGGGTGTGTCTGGGCAGTTAACACTGCTGCTCCCTTCATGGGGCTGCAAACTCCCTCAGCTCCTTCAGTCCCTTCTCCAACTCCAATAAATTTAAATTTGCCTAACATCCAAATGAAATTTTCTACTATAAATGTTCTTTCAACATTTTAAACACTAATTAACATTATTTTAAACATTAATTAATATTAATTAATTAAGAACATAATCAGCATAATAACAAATATTCAAACTAGTTTGAGAAAATTAAACTAATAATCTGCTTTTGAGGGTCATATTTAAATCACTTCTATGTCTGTCCTCCTTTGATGTCAGATTCCTCCTGCCATCTACTCCTCTTGGGTGAGTTTCCTTCTTTTTGTTGTAGGGTTTTCAGATGTGCTGTTAAGTTGCTAGTGTAGGATCTCTCAAATTTCTTTACCAGGACACTTAGTGCTATGAATTTTCCTCTTTGCACTGTTTTCATTGTGTCCCATAAGTTTGGGTATGCTGTTTCATCATTTTCGTTAAACTCCAGGAAGTCTTTAATTTCTTTATTTCTTCCCTGACTAAGTTATCATTGAGTACAGAGTTGTTGAGTTTCCATGGGTATGTGGGTTTTCTGTTTTTGTTGTTGTTGTTATTGTTGTTGTTGTTGAAGTGTAGCATTAGTCTGTGGTGATCTGATAGGATCTTTTTGCAGCTCGTTTTGTGACCGATTGTATGGTCAATTTTGGAAAAGGTACCATAAATGCTGATTCATGTGTTTCTAACAATTTCACTAAGAAATTTACAAAAAAAAAAAAAAAAATTACCCTTTTAAAAATGGAATCAAGAAGTTAGTTGTTTAATTTGATTCCCAAATTAAACAAGGAGAATTTCCAACATACTACCCTGGATGATACAGACAAATTGCTATGTACCTATTGTCGCCAAGGCATGCTGATCTTCCTGTATCAGACTCTTAGGGTATTGGGACAACAATGAGGAAAGAAGACATTCTGCTCAGAGTGGACAAGGAAAAGACGTATGAAACGTGGAGTGAACAGTGCTTAGAGTCAGCAGGACAGAGGACAGACTTTCTTCCTGCTATGATATCTTTTGTAGGCTCTATGGAATTTTTACATTGCTAGTAAACTGGTCAATGCAGCCTCCCCCACCCTGTTGCCCCTGCATCAGGCAGGAGAGCTCGACATTAACCTATAGCAAGGCTATGGGAGCATGGGAGCAAACCTACAATAGTACAATGAGACAGTTTACATTTACTAGGGGATATTGACATCTGTAGGAACGAGCAAAGGAGCACATGTTGGAGGTAGATTGTATTTTCAGATTCAGATATATTACATCCTTTCAATGGCTTTAAATCCTTGTAGACCAGTGTTTCCCTTACCATTTAGTTCAAGAGTAGCAAAAGGAAATTATAAGAACATGAAGGGACACAGCAATGTCCACTTTCATTCTAAAATCTGAAGCTTCAGTGCTCACGTTTGACTGCTAACTAATGACAAGTAATACATTAAAATATTTCACAATGTACTGTGATTTTCCTAGCTGGTAAGTTCACTGAAGTGTTTGCACTGTACTTGTACTGGAAAATAAATAAAATGTTTCATGTGTCTCTGACCTAGGATAGCATGGACAGATTATTGAGATACTGGAAGAGTTATGTCTATGTCCTGGGCTATGGCCCTTGCAAATTCAAATGAGGAGCTAGGAGGTGACATAAAGGCCTTTTGAGGATGCAATTAACATCTATAAACAGCTGATTTTAAGAAAATATTATGACTAATAATGTAAGAGTCTTAACCAATCCTGAGAACTGAGGTGTCATCGAAAAAAAAATTCCCTCCAAATTACAGTCTGAACTCTTGCCTCAGTCTTCATAATGCTGTCCTGCAGATTGTAAACTTGCCAACTTGGGTCTCATTTCACAGAGTGCCATCCCTTAAAGTAACCCCAATGCAAGCATATGCGTTTGCATGTGTGAAGTGCTTTCATACGTACAAAGAGGATTCTCTAACCAAGAGCATTAGGAATCTCGGCATTATAAACACCATCTCTCAGTTTCTATAGTGGTGCTCACTCTCATTGCCTAGAATTATTAAAATTTAGCCAATGACCTAGGAACATGAAAGTTCTGTTTTGTTCTTCAGTGTCCATCAAGAGTGACATTTGAGGGACTGAAAGTAAAGTCAGTATTTTGTTATCAGATATTACCCATTAGCTCCACAGAATTTTATTTTGTTGGGTTTGATTTAAAAGCAAGATACATTCCAGTGTAATTTAAAATTACACAAATTCCCACAGTATAAATTTTCCAATGCAGCGGATTTCTACCAACCAACACAGTGTTCCCAGATGACAACTTGGGAGGGGTGTTCAGTAGCAGCCAGTGGAGAACACGCCCTCCCTTGGATCCAGCTGGTGTGGGGAATGGGATTGGCAGACTGGGGAATGAACAGGGAGGAAGAAAAATGAGTTGTGTTGCCTTACTTCTGTTTCAATGCGATTTACTTACCTGTAAACGCATTCAGTACAGTCGTTTTGTGATTTGGTAAGTGTTATGCTTGTTTTGCATATTTGAAGCGGGTTTCCCTGTATGCCACAGACTGGCTTTTCTCAATACATAGCACTGCAGCATAGCCCAGTATGCACCTCCCATTACCCTGACTCTGTTATTTTTAAGGAGTTTTAGTAATCCCTGTGCTTAGTGATTGATTCTCCAAATAACTGGTAACGTGAGCATCAGATCTTAAAAGCGAGACTATACCATTACTAGCAGAACAAGTGGAGATGAAAGTGGTGGCTGGCTGCCTGCATTTCCCTCTCAGTTAAGTCCTGAGTCCAATAGGAAAGCCCTTAGACTATGAGAATCTGCAATTTTGCAATCTACCGAAAGACATATGGTTGAAATGCCCATGTGGACCAAAGGAAAATCAGCTCGTCACCATTGTCAACTATCAGAGCATAGGAAAAGTTGTTCTGGACAGAAGAGGGTGGACTTGCATAGCTGCTTTCAGAATGGCAGAGAACGGGGACTTCAGCTCCCTGCACTGTGATAGTCACCAAGAGCCAAGGCAGAGAACACTTATTGTCAAGAGGTTCCACGGTGACAGAACTAATTTCAGGAGTGGCTGATGTCCCAGGACAGAAGGTACAGATAGTTGTAAAACTATTCTTGATGCTAAAGGAACAAACAACATAAAATGTATTATTCCGAAGACAGCTGTTTCTCCTCACTGCTATCTTACTTTCTTATTCCTTCCTATCAATCACTGCTCTGGTATAGATTTTGTCAGATTTACATAAGAAAAATAAGCCAGGGAAGGAGCTTAGTTGCAGAGTGTTTTCTTAGCATGCATAAAGCCTAGGTCTAATCAGTTCTACACAATGACAAAACCTCAAACCCAAACGAAACAACAAAATACTTGGAGTGCATGTGATTCTCATTCCATTCGCTCATTTGTCACATGGCATACAAGACATGAGTAAACTCATAATTAGTATGTTTAACGCTAAGAGATTCAAAGAGTATCCTTAAGTATTCCAGTTTAATGCACACAATCACGCCCGTGATTTCAGTCTTCCTGTAGCATAAATACAAGTTACCTGAGAGCACATTTCTGGACACTTACCCATCTCTCAGACTTTCAATGCACTTAAAAGAAAACAAATTTACATGATCTGTATGATGGTATTTTTTTTCTTACTTGATCTGTAGTTAAGGGGTAACCTTATTGCCTATGTATCTCTAAGCTACGTTTCAATTAGGAATACCTAAGAAGTTGCACCTGCCCTCTTTACCCTGACTAATGTCTTTTAAAAGACAGGAAGTGAAATATTTTAGCAGGGAGCCAACAGCAATCAAGCTTAAAATAATAGAAAAAAAGAACATGTCAGAGTTCATCATTCAGATAAGCACGCTTCTTGGAACCTTTTGCTGCAGTCACATTACATTATGTATGTATTAGTTTGCATTATACAATATTTCTTATGGTAATTTGGGGTAAAACATCTGAAAGTTTCATATTAAAGGCGGGGGTTATATGCAGACAGAGACAAATAGGGGAGAGAGGAAAGAGCACCCTGAACAATGTGTGTTCACGAATCATCAATTGCCAGTGCTTCACATATAAATATATGGAATTAGGCTAGGACATTTTCCTGCTTCCCAAAAAGAATTTATAAAGGTTACGTTCTTCACATGTATTTCAAAAATGAATACTGTCAGTGGTCTAAAGAGGGGCAGGTCACTAACCCCAAACTGGAATTTTAAGTAGCATACATTAGCAAAGTCAGACCTCCTCAGATACCAGGCACCCTTACCTTAGGGACTTCCCAAATCTTTATATTGCAGTGTTCAAAAGTGACATTAATCCTACTTCATGAATGGCACTTCTCTGATTGTGATCCTCTTCCCAGGGTCCATCTTTATTGAGCAACCTGGCAAGATCTAGTTAAGCTTCTCCCAAACTGCTTGCCAAACACAGGGAACCGTAACTCACCAGTTCCCATACCTTCTGCAGCTCCACTGACCAACACGCTGACTTATGTCTTTTGCGTTCTGTGACCCATACTGCATCCATCAAACCAACCGCCTCCCACAAATTCACCCGCAGATGATGATCCATTCCAAGTTTATGGCTGCTGTAGTCCCGCTCTCATCTGTCTCTGCTTTCTCAAAGTTAGCCATTTCGACCATTGAATTGGGCGATCCCGTGGTGATAGACAATAAACCAATTTACAAAGTGCTTGTTTTTGACCTTGATAACAGCAGATCAGCATTCCTACTAAATTATATGACAGATCACTTGAAAACTTAGGATTTACTGTGCAAAGCTCAGTAGCCGTAAACTAGTTCACAGACTGATTCAGTATAGGGGCCAAGTCTAGGTGAGAGTGATTAAGAACCTCATCAAACTGAACTGCATGTAAGCTTTTATGAAAAATTATTCCCTCCTCTATAAAATACTGCAGTTTCAGTGGGCATCTGTAAAACCATGACTGCTCCACTAATGGTATCATACAGAAGAAAGCAATAAAAGGCAGACTGGTTGGAAATGTCACAAGATCTATAGTGCAGTCCACAAGTGCATATTTCACTAACTATCCACCTCTATGACAATGAAACTCCAGAATATCCAACCTTTTACAACTCATAGAGTCATTAATTCATACTAATTGCTTTAATTTCCACAATTCACTGAAGATAGATGCCCACAGGTAAATAGCGTCAGCCTCTACTTCAGAGATGACTGATGGGGGACCTCCATAGCGCAGACAGCCCCATCCCTAGGCATTTCTTCAGCGATTAAGAAAGGACAAGAGGTGGCTTTTGGAAACTTGTGTACAGGGACCTTGGTCTTTAAAATGGCACCACTTCAAATGCTGTAATAAATTCATGCATCGTCTTCAACCAGGGGTTTTAAAATGTCCCCAGTCAGGAGGCAGCAGCAGAGCCAAGCATTGTCGTTAGTACATTTGTGTGATTAAAACTTGGTCAGAATTTTTAAACACAGAAGAGTAAAGACATTTGGGAAAGACAGGCCCACCACCGTCTTGAAACTAACGCATGCACTCCACGCCATTGAAGGGAGTTGAAAGTCTCAGCTAGAGAACACACTAAAGGAAAGGATTTAACAAATCAATGTGGCCAGGCAGTGGTGGTGCACACCTTTAATCCCAGCACTTGGGAGGAAGAGACAGGCAGATTTCTGGATTTGAGGCCAGCCTGGTCTACAGAGTGAGTTCCAGGATAGCCAGGGCTACACAGAGAAACCCTGTCTCGAAAAACAAAAACAAAAACAAAACAAAACAAAACAAAACAAAACAAAACAAAACAAAACAAAAATCAATGTGAATGTTCATAAATCTCAAATAATCTTAATCAAACTATATTGGTGACAGACTCTTGGCTTTTATTTCATCTTCTATTTTTCTTTGAGCAGTTTTTGTTGTGGTGGTGCTGATGTTTGTTTGTTGGTTGTTTTCCCACTGCCCCTGAAGGAGGGAGAATCGGCAGCTATATGGACTCTATGACACTGCTGAAAACTGTTTGCAGCCCTGCAGAGACCCACCCTTTAATCCCAAATAGATTGAAGGAGTAAATATGATTTACATTCCAAGAAGTCTTTTAATTCGTCGGAATTGGGTCTTCCAAAGATAGACATTACTGCAAAAGGTCATGGGCCATGGCCTAATTTTACTGTAATGGATAAAGTGCAATGACTATTATATTTTTGGGGAAAATAATGTTTTAGAAAAATTAACTTTAGTTGGTCAAGGTCAACTCATTCCTCATGGTCATGGCAAGGTTTGCCGTCTGTGGTTAACATTCCTATATCATGTTGTTGACTCAAGAGAAGAGAAAACATATGAGAATACATTAAGGCAAGTCATGTGCAAAGAATAATTTAATGGAACAATTAAATTGAAGTTAAATTTCTTGTAGAGCTTCTATGATCCGGGTGTCTGAGTTGACCTCCCCAGGATTCCTGCGTGTTTTCCAGGGGATAAGTATTTACCAATTTTACCCTAATTCCTTGAGACATCCTCTGAGTTTAAATAACTTTTCAAAAATTAATCAAACAAAATGAAAACCTACACTGATTGCTTCTGTGAGGGATTAAGATATGTCCACAACTTATCCAAATCCATCATTCTGTAAATGTACGATACTATATACTTATATACCCACAACATCAGTCTGTAAATTTACTATACTATACATTTACATATTTAAAAACTTATCCAAATACACCATTCTGCAAATTTACTATACTATGCACTTTAATACAGTACCATCTGAAGTCACCTGTGGGAACACCTCTGTATCCACTCACTCTTATCACTGTCCTTCAGCTTTCTGCCAGACAGAACACTGACAGCCCTAGAATGTTATGCTCAGTCATCTCTTAGACCTTACTGAGAAACAACATTCCACCTGGTAAGAAAGCACAAGCCTCCCCCTGTATCTTCTCCTTTCCATCCTTTTAATTCTCACTTAAACATCATTTTAGGACGTTGTTCCCTGATCTTCTAGGATCTTGCATCTGGATCCCAGTGCTCCTGGCCCATAATAACTGCACATGGTCCACGATACACATAGATGCACAGGGAAGCACTGAATGCACCCTCGCTTCTGGAAGAAACAATCTACTGGAGACCAGATTCTCCATCAGTTCCTCAACCGTGCTCTTAGTCCCTAGCTCAGTACTCAGAACACAGTGACTTTTTATATATTTTGGGTCAACAAATAAAAGAAATATAATAAATTAATACAATAATGTAAGTAATGGACATACATTATGTAAACCCAATGAAAATATTAGGTTCACTCTGAAACAGTTAAAAATACCATTGTTAAACCATGGCATAGCTGGGGAAGGCAGGAAAGCTAATTCGGACTCCAGGAATTCTGTTTGACAGACTCAATGTATGGTGATTTTCAAACATGCTGCCACTCAAACTACCTTTAATGAAAAATGTATTTGAGCTCTCCATTTACTTCTTTTATGAAATACACATTGCTAATGCTCCTACTCATATACATAATGATTAAATGAATGCAATGCCACAATGGTATTTTAAATGTAAAAATGTCAAGGTATGCCATTAAAATAATATTCATGTTAATAAATAGATATCTGTACCATGAATAAAAGTGAGGTGAAGGAAAAAGAAGTTAGATGTTAATTCTAATGTAAAGTCACCACAAAAGAGAAAAAGCATAGCTAGTTCAGAGTAAAAAAGGCAGACTATAGCACCACCTTAAACTTCACAAGTTGTACAGATCTTATCTAAGAAAATTACCTCCAAAAATTCAACATTGCTAAAAACAGAGTAAGTTGTTAAAAATGCAAAAAATGACAAATATATTTTTCTCTTAAATACTATTATAGCTGCATCCCTAGACAATTCAAAGTATATTATTATTGTATAAGAATATTCTTTTTTGGTAATCAAATAAATGTAGGTTCTGTGGTAGATTGACTGTGAACAAAATTTTCCTGTTAGAATAAGGTCAAGCATGCTTAAAAATTTTAAAGAGATTGTGTTTTCATTTATCTGGGAGTTTCCATTCATGGCAGAGAAGCATATGAAGAACAGCATCTACCTAATAATTACAAAGAAGAGGTTCTGCAAGAGATATCTGCCATGGAAGGGAATCAGACGAACTAAACATAATCTCAATGCTGTGCAGTTAAGATATGAGCTACTGGTTCAAGTCATTGACTGTTGATTCACAAGATCTATACCTTCGTCTACGCTTTTCTGTCACAACCAGTATTGGCTAGTTTGTAAATGTACTTGTGATGTATAAAATAATCCATTTTCTAGGATACTCAGCATAGCCCTTTAGTTTGAAATCGCATTAACTAACATCAATCACAATATTCCTCAAGTTTCCTTCTGCAGAGAGCTTTGGGGGAGGTAAACAGAAAAGAAAATGGCAGCCAAGTAGACTGAGATCAGCATGCATTCCAGACCACTAGAAGTTGCTTGGAGGAGTTGTCAGAAATGGTAGTCTTCAAGAGTCAGAGGAGAGTAGAACTCTTGACTGTGGTGGAAGAAGGTCTCGCCATTTTTATAGACACACTCTGGAAGCTGCTCTAGTCACTGCACTCAGGATCATTCTCTTTCCTAAATACACAATTGGGCTTTCATAACACATTTCATGGGAAGAACTTTTGGTAGCTCTTGCGTGTGGAGGAGGGGTGTGGAGAAGTGTGAAAGGTAAGGACTGGTTTCTTCACCTTGCACTGAAAATGGCTGAGATTGCTACGTTTGGGTATATGTATCCAGTGGAGAATGAGAATAAATTCCCTCTTCTTTTTCTGCCTCCACATTAATTTCATTCTTCACGATCCCCATATCATAAGGGAAATTTTTGTGCTACAAGGAATGGTGGATTCTATCCAGGCTTACAGCTTCTATAAAATTCATTCTTAAACTAATTCTGCTGGGACACCTTATCTCCACTCTGAGCCAACAACCCGATGTGAATTTTACTACTACTGAAAGGGTCTAGGGCATTAGAGACAAATTGGATATGTTTTGCTGTATTATTTTAGCTAATTTTGTGACTGCACATAGAGTGCTTATTTAGGTAATGCTTTAGTGGTTTAACATCACCAAAACATAAGAATTTACATTACCTAGGGGAAAAACTGATATACAATGGCTTTGGTGGTTGAAAAACATCATATGACACAATCTACTTACTAATTACTATTGGTGGTAAGCTCCACCTTGCTTCTAACTTTAACTAGGATTGATCTTTAAAATAACTAAGGCATAAATATCTTAAATTGAAAAGTGACTTCTAATTGTTTATTTTATTTATTTACATTTCAAATGTTGTCCCCCTTCCCAGTCTCCCCTCCCCTTTGTCTCTATGAGGGGGCTCCCTCACCCACCCATCCACTCCTGCCTCACTGCTCTAGCTTCCCCCTGCACTGGGGCATCAAGCCTCCACAGGACCAAAGGCTCCCCTCTCACTGATAGCGGATCAGGCAGTCCTCTGCTGTATATGTTCCTGGTGCACCTGAACTCTTTGGCTTGGCATTTAGTCCCTGGGAGCTCTGGAAGATATGGTTAGTTGATACTGTAGTTCTTCCTATGGGGTTGCAATCCCCTTTGGTTCCTTCAGCCCTTCTCTTAACTCTCCCATTGGGGTCTCTGTGCTCAGTACATGGTTGGCTGTGAGGATCTGGATCTGTATTAGTCAGGTGCTGGCAGAGCCTCTCAGGGGACATCTATACCAGGTTCCTGTCAGCAAGCACTTCTTAGCATCAGTACTGGTGTGTGGGTTTGGTGTCTGCAGATGGGATGGCTTCCTAGGTGAGACAGTCTCTGAATGGCCTTTCCTTCAGTCTCTACTCCATTTTTTGTTTCCTTTAGACAGGAACAATTCTGGGTTAAAGTTTTTGAGATGGGTGAGTGGCCCTATTCCTCAACTGAGGGCCATGCCTATCTACTGGAGGTGGCCTCTACAGGTTCTCTATCCCCTTTGTTGGGTATTTTGGCTTATGTCTTTGCTGTTTGGTCCTGGGAGCCTCTCACTTCCCCGTAGTCTGGGACTTTCTAGTGACTACCCCCAGTTCCCCACGCCCCACTGCTACACATTTCTAGGATGTGAACAACAGGCTTGCCTGTAAGATGGTGGATAACAGTTGCATCTGTGTGACCAGTGAAGCACCAGAGTAGGAGAGACAGAGCTAGGAGGGGTTGGAAAGGCAGTGGTGGTGGTAATATTTTCTTGAGAAGGACTGACAGTAGCATGTACTTCACATCAGGCCCTGGACAGGAGCTGCTAGAACACAATGTTCTCCCCTTTGGAAATGGCCATGCAGGACCACGTACTTGGCAGAGAGCCTACAGGTGCCAGAGATACAACCAGAGGTTAGATAGAGAGTGTAGAGAGAGAAAGCCAGAGCAGATCATGCTGTGGAGCACACTAGATCTTCAAGGCAATAATCTCCACAGAGCGCTTGGGAATCAGTAGACTGGCTCTACTCTGGGCACTGCTTATGCCAACTACCCCAGACCATGGGAGCACACTGTGGAACATGTTGACATCTTTGTCAGGGCAGCACAGATTCATCCTGGTGAAAAAGATAAACCTAAATATGTCTGTCTTCCATACCATTTGAGACTCAATCACAGAAGGTCCCACACATTTAGTGAAAGAACTGCCAAGCAGCAGTGAGACAGTCATGACTGATAGCGCCTCCGGCTGGGTAACTCTGCTGTACAGTAGACTTTCCACACTGACTTGCCTACCCAGTGCGCAGGATGGACTGACTCAATGCGTCTCCATTACTTAGACTTGGAGCCATCCCTGCACCTACAGTGACTGATACAAAAGTCACTTGAGGGGTACAAAAAAGCCACAGCATGCCAACTATAAAAGATACCCACTGACGGAGCAATGCACTTTTTTTCATACCACTTCTTCATTTTTACATTTATATTGTTATTTTATTTATGCTTTGGTACTTTATATATTCTGTGTGGCTATCCTTTCTGCGCAGGCACACTACAATATTTTCACTGCTATTTATCACTCCAGTAAACTCATTTATAATTTACTCATTTTCTCCTTTATCTATTCTCTCATTTCACTGCTTAATTATTCATTCTTACGGCTCTAAAAACAAAACCAACTGCATTTTCCCCAATTATTGACCTAAGGGCAAGTTCTCTGAACTATGTTATGGGCACAGATGAAGGGGACAGGTATCTTCAAAGCCAAGCCTGTTGTCAACCCAAATCTGTTAATTTTACTTAGCATAGCTGCTAATAATAATAGGAATAAAACTCCAAGAGAAGACAACTCAGCAGGAAGATATTCACAATGAGAGAAATGGAGAATGGGGAGACATAAAGTGTAGGGAACACATACATCTCAACAGATATAGAAATATCACAAAGAAACATTTGTCGATACGATGGAACAATTACAAATATTGGGCACCAAACTTGGTGATCCCAATGTCATAAAATGTACAGTAAAGGAATGCATGCCAAATACGTGCCACAATCATAACCGTGGAATGATCAGTATGCTGCTTACCCTCAAATCGACCTCCAAACCAGAATCAGTGAGGAAACGTCAGAGCTAAACCCAACTATAGAGCGGTTAGGTGTGAGGAGGCCAATTAAACTTAGATATGCACTTAATACATAGAATACACATAGAAATGCACACAAGGAACATCGATTAATAAAATTCAAATTAGAAGTACAGTCAATAAACATATTACTATTTTAAGGTGTTAAGCACTTGCAAATTCAAACAGATTTCAGATTGCTTCTCACCCTAGTCAAAATGGCAAGACTTCTAAACTTCTGTAGTCGTTAAGAAATCAGGATGAAGAGTCTTTAAGTGAGAAAATATTAATTAACATATGATCCGCCTATTGAACCTCTGGGTATGTATTCAAAGGACTCTGATATACCACTAGGGTATCTCACCATCCATGTTGCTGTGATATTATCCACAAGAGGGAAGGCATAGAAACAGCAGAGGCTACCATGAAAAGATGAGTCTAGAGACATGTCATTTTAATCACTTTCAAATATCTAAGTGAAAGATGAATGAAGTCTTTAGAGATAATGATTGGAGGGGTTGCCACAATGAATCAGAAAACTGAGACCCTGTGCAGTTTTCAACTGGCAAAGATCAGCAACCATTCTAGTTCCTTACAACATATTTACAACCTGACAAAATATACACGGAGAGTGAAATCAAACACAGTAGAAGGTGGGAACAGATACTTGTTTGGAAGGATTAAAAACAAAACCTAGTCTTTGGAGGAGCATATACTGTGGCTGAACAAATGCGACTATCAGAAAGTTGATGCCAAATCCTACCAGGTAATGCACTGCATTCCCGCCTCAGCATTTCATAGGCCTGTTATCAACAGATGAATGCAAGCATGTCTCATGCATATTATTATTTTCAAACACATAGTTAGACAAGGTACCAGTACTATTGTGGAACCAGATAGGGTCATATGATAAATACAGCCTTGCCACCAATGTCTCCACATAACTATGCTTGATGTATTATCTTAGTATTTGTCACAATCTGTTAGTGTTTTCCTACAGTGATCACGCAGTATTAAAAGCCAGGGAGACCCACGGGACTCCTTCTTTCAGAAGTAATGCGGGCATACTGTACAGTCGAAAGCAGATGTGACAACGGTAAAAGCAGTAGTTTGTCAGGCTCCAAGAGAGGCCAAAAGTGTGCAGGAATGGCTGCCAAGTACATACAAGCAAACCAACGACCTCTTGGAGAACAGTCCTGCTGCTTCCATAAGACTGGGGATTAATATATGCAGCAGATTCAGAAGAACTGTGCTCTCCCAGTGCCAAGATCATTCCTTTTAGGGTTTGTACCATTTTCACTTTGGAAAAATTCTTCCCCTGGGGCTAAATCTTAGACTTTTTAAAACCTATCTCTTATGAAAAAAAAAAAAAAAAAAAAAGCTCAATATCATTCCAGATTAGGACTCAGAAAGTAGATGCTTTTAGCAAATCCCTAAAATCTGTTTAAGGAGATGCTTTATAGTAGATAGTAGGTTTCAAAGTGTTGCATCTTTTGAGGAATGCTTCATTAAATCCTTTTAAATTTCAAGTCTTGGCTTCTCTAATGTATGTTCCCATTCATTAGCAATGACAATTGTGAGAATTTTAATATTATACATTGAAGACAGTGGAGAGGTTGGTTTGTACAGCCTCAAACTCTACAGATGAAAGTACACGGTACAGCCCATTAGATTCTAAGACGGAAGTATAAAGTGGCTTGGTACTCTGACATGCTGTCTTGTTTGTCAGTCGATTCATTACATCCTTGTGAATGTCCACAATGAAAACTAAAAATTCAAAACGTGGAAGAGCAAGAAAATGAACAACCCAATCAAGAAAGGAACAGGTCAAGCACACACACTGAACTGCACATGATCAGTAAACAAACTACAAATGGTCATTAAACATAAGATGCAACATTTAAATTTACTAGCCACAGAAGAAGTGCAAATCAAGACATTGAGATTCTGCCTTATTCTCTGAAAATGTCAGCCACTCAGAATCAAGCAACAGTAAGACCTGGGACAGGAGAGAGCTGTTGGTGAGGATGCAAACCAATCCACCTTCTATGGAAACCATTGTGGATGTTTGCCAAAAGCCTAGAAATACGTTTATAGTCTCCTATACCAACCCTGGGTGCTAACCCAAGTAGTCCAAGCCAGCATATCACAGAGACACCTGTACAGCAATGTTATCGTAGCGTTGTTGACAATACGAAAGTTAGAGAGCCAACCTGAATGTACAACAACAGAGGACATATCAGGAAAATATAGTATTTACACACACACATGTTAGAAAATTTATCAACCATAAGAATAATGGAGCTGCAGTTTGTGAGAAAATGGATTTAATTGAAGTGAATTGAGCCAGTATCAGAAAAACAAATATTGTTTTCTCACATTTGTGGGTTCTGGATTTCATAGAGTCTCAGAAAATCATGTATATATGTACTAAATTAAACTAGGAGTAAAGTTATCTAGAAAAATAAAGAAATTGAAGATATGTGGGAGATAAGAGGGATAAATTGTGGGTAATCAGACAAGAGTAAGGATGGAGTGTGGAGAGGAAGACATGGTAATAAACTTATAAATCTATGTGGGTTAAAATGATAATAAATACGAGCCAAATTAATAATGTTTCTAATTTTGTCTTATCATATAAATGCTACTCAGTAGTTATAATATGTATGCCACCAAAAGAATTAAACATACACAATACTTAGACATTAAGCAGTTTCAAAAGACACTTTAACCAAGTCTCTAAACTTCTTTTAATATCCTCAAGTATTTGCGAAAATAACTTGTGAAATGCTTACCGATGTCCTTAAAGCATTTATTAAAATGTTATTTGTTTGGAGTTTGTGCTCTGAATGAGAGACCTTTTTTTTTTTTTTTTTTTTTTTTTTTTTTTGAGATGGAGACATGTTAGCAGGTCAGTTTGTCACCCGGCAGATTCTATGGAATCTATTACTCACGTGCTAATGGTAAAAAGAGAAGGGGGAAAAAAAATAAGCCCACTGCAGCAAGAAAAATTTGTAGTCAACCAGTGCTCCTCAAATCACAGGAGATGGACCATCTCATTCCTGGATTGGACAATACTATAATTTTGCACAGTCACCAGTAATATATCAGCTGTACTCTGCAAGATAGTAGTTTTCTGATAATATTTTAACTTCCTTCAAACAGCTGCAAATCAATGCTTTTTATGGTTTTTGAAAATGAAAACTAGAGCCTTCCCAGTTGGCCCGGTGTGTCTTAATCATTCATCATAAGTTTACACACTGAAGTTCAAGATGATCCATGATGAGTGAAGGGCCGATGCTTTCCATGTCAGAACAGGCAAGAAAATTATGGTGTCAAATATGTCTTGCAGAGGACGGTTCCACTGTATCATTACAAAATTCAATTTAATACAGTTCTTCAATGTTAGCTGATAAGACATATTTCAGTTCTTAAAACTCCAGTATTCTTATAAAAAGTGAATTTCCAGGATTTTTGCTTTCTCCAAGAAAACTGTATAGCAGACCGTAACATACAATTTTCTTTTAATTCTAACATGAAGCCTATATGAAGATCCTCAGATAGACTCTTCATAAAAAAAAAAAAAGTAGAGTCCTATCAAGATTGTTGAACTCCAATGAAATAAAACTGTTATAATACACAATAATGCATTTTTATTTAAAATTCATAATGAAAACAGAAAACTTATTTCACTACACACAGTTAAAATATTTCATTGTTTCTTTATTTCTTCAACTAAGGCAGAAAGTAACTGTGATATTAAGCACTTAAGCTTTCATTATTGTTTTGTATTTTTTCACTAGGGAAAATATAGTCAAAGATACTTGGTTTGTTTGCTTTGTGACAGTCTCATGTGTAATGGCAGCTGATATGGAGCTCACTGAATAAATCAGGCTAGCCTCACACTCACAAAGATCCAATTCCCTCTGCCTCATGAAGGCTGGGGTAAAGGCATGTAGTGCCACCTCTAACTTAAGCCTTTGTGCTTCTTTAAGCGTTATTAATATTAACTCTACCATGCACCAATACTTTGAATACAAATAAGAATGTTCATTTTTATATTTTTCTGACTATGACTACAAAACCACAACATCCAGCGAGATGCGGTTGAAGTTAATTTTTCTCCAAGTCACCAAAATGAAATGTAATGCTTATTTTGGTTCTGCTAATATGGCACATATCTAAAAATAGGCAATGCATGTTCCTTCGTGTTAGAGTTACTCCCCCTTTAATGTCTTGTGAAAGTAATATGTAATAATCCTATGCTGATGAATGCAGCAAAATAAGATGAGAATTCATTTTCTTTTTGACTTGAGATGCACTTTGATCTGCAAGCAGCAGAGTGCCAAGACTTCCATCCTTTGTATCTTAATGAAAAGCTTGACCCAACTGCATATTCCCTGTGTGATCTAAAGAGATTCCTGGTAGCTCACAAGGTTAATGAAAACATTCTTCACTCACCAAGTGTTCCTGAGTTAGGGACTCAGCCAAGTCCACAGACAGCTAATCTTCCAGTGACTATTAAACTACTAGTTACAGAGAAGAAGGATTGAAGATGATAAAGATTTTATTTTGTTCAAGTTTGTGTGCATATTGGAAGGATACATCTCCTCCCTTCTACAAATATTATTAATTTTATTATTTTGCTACACAGGATCATGCTGTCATCAGTGACAAACATTTTATTGGTATTTATGACCTATGACTACCCACTGAAGAATTTACATATGAGGTTTCCAATGATCAATGTCCAGACCTTGGCTAAAAAGACCTGAGAATTGTAATCACAGGTAGCATATGACATTGCATAGTTATTCTAGAATGTTTAACTCCAAGCTCATATTTGAAGAGGAGACTAGACTCAGAAACTTAATACTATGGGCTCTGCTCTGGCATCCAACATTATGTATGAGACTGAAGTCTGCTAATGAGACATGAGAAACAGAAGATGATGTGGAAAATCCACACTTGCGAGAAGACCAACAGCATAAGGACTGAGTGGATACTCTTTGATGTGGAGCCTCTGGCTACTCTAGCTGAGCACGCCTCTAAAGAACACACTGACTTCTAAAAGTTTAAACCTGCTGCTGATGAATTTTTCACAGAGCAGTCCTCTGTGCTGGCTGAGTTCTGTAGGGGGTTTTCCTTCTCTCGTGGTGAACTTGCTGGCTGATATTTGGATGGATTTTTATGGAACGGTTTTTACAAGGCTGGGAGTTTCCTGAGAAATGACTTGTGTTAATCTCTGAGTTTTGCTATGTACTGAGTCTCTTCTTTGGTTTTCTGAGATGGTTATTCTTCACAGTTTCCGTATAGATTTTATGAAGGTGTATCATTTTCTGAGATGATTGACACTTCTATTTTTCCCATGAAACATCAACTTCTCATTAATAGAAAGATAAGAATAAACATATTGTGGGTGCTTATGTTGTTTGAGGGATTCTTCTAAGTGAATTACATATAACTAATCATTCTATTCCCTTGGATAAGTAGTATTGCTTTCATTTGAACACAAAAGAAACTTAAGGTACATAGCATTTAAGTAATTTTCTCTCCTTCTGTAGCTAATACTTAATGTAGTTTGGATCAAACCCTTAATATGTACTTGCTAAATAAATATCAATTGCAATAAATTAATTTTTGATAGGAAGCCTGTGTTACTTTAAAGAACTATATACAACAGTTAAGGTGAACATTTGGGAATTAGTTTGAACTAATATAAACATATACCCTAGATAGAGCAGTTTAAGCAACAATAACAAAATTGCTCAAAGTCCTGAAGATCAGGAAATACAAGCAAGGTACAAGAGTACCAGCACTTGATAATCATCTCTTTTTTGGATTACAGAGGACTGTAAGAAAAAGATAGAAAAAGAAAAAAAAAGAAAAGATAACTTGTCTCTTCCCAAGGACCTTTACGAGGCTTAATTGCTATGATCAAAGCAAATCCCATGGACCTTCTTTAAATGACAGTCCAGTGGGTATGAGAGAATCACACAGGAATTTTGAGAGGACATGTATCTTCAGACCTATATCTATATCAATGAGCTAAGTCATTTTTAGAATGCACATCCCCAAAGGTCTATTTCACAGTAAGACAGAATATCAAGCATCAATTGTTAAGGAGCCTTGACCCTCAGGGACACTGAAGATTTGAAAATGATCAGTGGCCTTCTGATGGCAAAGTATACTCGGACTTTCAAAACATCCAAGTAGCAAAGAGAAGATCAACGTAGTTCATTATTCATGAAAATTTAGTTATGTAGCCAGTTCTAATGCAAAAAGAAACAATGCGATAAATTCTAACACATGCTTATAAAAAGCAGACTTGATATATTTGCAAGAAGTTCTAATGACCTCTGCACACATCTACCTGTGATGTGAAATGCATTGTAAAATGAATGATTTTCTTGAGAGGATATATCCCTGCTTCGATACTCTATACCAAGTGATGGCTGGCCTATTTACTTAGCATCTTGTCTTAAGAGTTTTATAATCTATATTTATTATTTATTCTTGTCCTATTGGAAGTTCTTCCTCAAGCTTGTATTCTAGACTTGTATTCTATGGTGTATTTAGTGTGCTAAAGCTCCCCCAGAACAGATATGGCTTCCCTCTGGGCACTCACAGATCTTCATGGGGAAACTGAGTCAATAGACTCTAACTTGAAAGGTGAGTTTTATTCCTCTCAACAAAGGGTTCTGCCCGTTTTTTGACATCATTGAATTTCAGTTCTCTGATATTTGGGAAAATCGTCAATCAAACCAGATCTTTACTTTTATTACCAAGGACTTTATCCATGGATAAGAAAACAAATTAAGATTTCATGGATCAGGTTTAAACAGGGAAGTGTAACACTGGACCACTCTTTCATGTGTACAGTTCCTGTGTTCTCTGCTTCACTTCAGAGGCTAGCAAAGTGCCAGAGAAGTAACTCCTCAAACAGAGCTTCTATTTCAGATTCTTTCTGTCATATTTTAACAATTCAGAAAATCAGAGCAAGATAAGAGTCATCTTGCAAATACTAACACTGGGTAATTACCAGCCACAAAGGTAGAAAAAATTCCTGATATCGAAATCAAACATTATCAGAAAACAACTGGAAAATTGTCATGGATTTTCACACCAAAGAACAACAATTTCATTTGACTAAATTTCTGTTGAATACCTACATTTTACAATCACATATGGTTGTGGGTGACGAGAAGGTAGATGGTCAAAACTAATCTCAGAATAAGAATTCCAGGGACATCGACAGACTGAGGGGGTGGGTAGCAATAAATGATGCATTGAGAAGAGTAAATTATAGTCTAAAGAGATCAGTTGAATTATGAAGGAGAGGGCTGGGGGAGGAGGATGGTTCAGTGGCTCAAAGTGCTTGCTGCTCTTCCAGAGGACCCAAGTTCTTATCCCAGTGCATACATAAGGCTACTTAGAACCACCAACAGTTCTGGACAACAAGATTCTAGCACCATTCTCTCGCTTTTGCAGATACCAGCACAAATATGGCACACTCATACACACACACACACACACACACACACACACACACACACACACACACACACACACGTACACACACGTACACACACGTACACACACACACACGTACACACACACACACACACACACACACACATACAAAATTCCTCTTAAAAAGAAATGAGAGAGCTGTAGGAAAAGTTAATCAAAAACTCTTCATCTCAATAGAACTACGTTGAGAAGAGAAGAAATGAACAAACTTATTAGGATGCCAGGAAATCAAATTTTTAAAGTTTAATGTAGTTTACAACCATATCTTAGATTTAGATATAATAATAGCTAAGTCAAGTCTGCTAGGCATCCAATATACATTAAGCAGGAAGAGCTAAAGTAGTCAGTTTACTCAAATTAAATAGCTACTTGGCACTGTAATGGATTTAAGAATGTGATTTTCAGGTATGTCTTATAATAGGTAACTCAAATGATTTTGTTTCATGTCTGATGTTACAGACACCTCTTTTCTTACATATAGTATATAGAAATATAGAAAATGTTTCTATAATGCTATTGGTTGACATCTGGATAATGTCAATTTCTTTAAATGACCTATCGTTTAGCCACAAATTTAATTTCCTTCTAAAATTGATCCACTTAAAATAACCACATAACCTCAAAAAATAGCTAGTATGTTCTTCCTTCTCCAAACCAAAATTATGTTAAAATAGTTTAAAACGGAAGAAAAAAATAATTTCACAAGAAATGAAAAGAAATGCCATTCTAACAAATCCAGTATATTAACAAAAATATGCCTTAAAAGTGTAAATTACTGTCTCATGAATGAAATTCCATTTGATTCAACAGAAAAGTCTGTGTGATGGCTATCTGAGAAAGTACATCTGCACAGACTCCTCAGAAGCAGAAACCAACTGGAGCTGTCATAACTATTATGCAAAACAAAAATGAATAACAAAACAGGCAATTTCCTAAAGTAAATTAAAATGCAATTGCAGGCACTTCATGAATATTTGAGAGTGCTCTTTTTCTCAATGACAAGCACCTGCATGGCTTTCACTGTTGGGCGGTTCAAAACACAGAAAATGGCACTAAGCCTACATTCCAGAGGTATTTGTGAGCCCTTGAGAAGGAACTCTTGTTTACACCAAGTGTTGTTGGTAGGTCTACCGATATTTGGGGTGAATCTATGAGGAAATAATGATCTTAGTGGATAAGCCGTCTCTGTCCGAAGCATGCAATAAATGGAAAGGATTGTTCTAGAGTTTTCTAAAGAGCTGGTTAGGGTAAGTTAAAGTCTAACCCACTCTTGTTTACTCAAGGAAATTTGAATCTAACAAAAGAGTGAAGGGCAATGTGTTTCTTGGTAAGATGAAGTACCACAATACCTTGAAAGGATTAAGGGTATAACTCTTATGTCCCTTTGGTCTCTGCGGAAATTGAGGTGCATAGTTCATTTTGGGAGTATCTTTTAATGTGTCAAAATGATGCACTGTCTTATAAACCGTTCACATTACTATATTTTCACCTTCATTATTTTACAATTAGAGTGAACTTGGAAAACTAACAATGTCCTTTGACTCTGAAAGCATTCTTCAAATATATATATAAAGTTTTGCTTCTCTGCCCAACAGAGTAGGCCAAAGCACAGGAATGATAACTTTATCTTCCTCCACTAAGGTCGTGTCTTTGCTCATTCTCCATCTTTGTAATGGAATCATTTTTCCCTAGTTCATGCAGTATATCTATTACAAGTCATCTGATGCTCCAAAACACTGGCAGGACGCTGGATTGTTTGCACTGACATCCAGATCTATACCCCAACACAGACCAATGCTAGCCTCACTGTAGGCTATATGACTGAGAAGCTACAGTAAAGCCAGCCTTCTTTCTTCTAGAAATGGCCTATTCTTGGCCTCTACTAAAACAATCTAAAAGCACTTCCATTCTAAGTAGCGTTCTTCTAAAGCAGTGGCACTATTTGGTTTTGTGAAGACCCTGTTTGCCTTCTGAAACAGAGACACATGGTACACTGCAGTCTCTGGGTAATCCTTACTCCACACGTAGAACCCAAAACAAGTTCTCAGCACAAGAACCTGGGTAGTTCTTTAAAAGTCCAACCTAATCTGGTCTTCCCTTAAGGGTTTTTAAAGGTCTGTTTCTCAATCAAAGATTATTTCAGCCCCAGCTGAAGCACTGACTTCCTTTTGATCTCTCCTGATCTTTGTTTCTCTGTGACTCACTGTCTAAACATACAGACTATGAATAGGCCTCAGGTACTTACTCTCCTTAGGCCTATATATTCTTTTTGAGGTACTGATTGCCTGGTCTCCAGCACCTTCTATTATAATTGGATGCACCTCTTGGCACTCCTCAGCCCCAGTACCGAAATGCAGTTCTCTCTCCTTACCCAGTCCTCTTCTCCTGAACTCATTTATGTTTGAGGCTTGTCCACATTATCAACTGCATTCATATTACTCACCCATGATGACCACGCTAAAGTAAAAGTTGGCAACACTCTCAACCTTCTTATTTTTCCTCAGTATTCATGGCAAGATGACTATAACTTCCTCAGTTTACATGATTTCTTCCACTAATGAAATGTAATTTTGTAGGACAAGAAGCTATGATCGTAGCAGGGAGAACAGTGCTGGCTGCACAACTACCCTCTCAAGACATGGTTTTCAAGTGGATCCATATTAAAATTGTCTTTTCTTACTAAATCTCATAGATAGTTAATTGGCACATTATTTTTGGAGTTTTGGGATTTTAAATATATTCAGTGAGAAATAGCACTTGGTAAAGAGAAATTATTTAACCTGTGTGCTTACTAAGCATAAAAATATTTGACACCTTAGTGTCTATCACTCTCCCAAAGAAAAAGTAGTAATTTTCCACAGAATAAAAAGAGATAAAAAATAATCTTTTAATTTTTTTGCATTCTACTATCTGTATGAACTCATCAACTGAAAAAGGCAAACAATCTATGTAAATACATTGTGTCATCTATTACCGTCAGATACTTAATATATACAACTATTCATATGATCTAGTAAAACATAGGTATTTTATGTCTGTATCATCAACTCTGAATATGGAGAGTTCAAGTTGCCTAAAGGAACAACATTTAAGTGAGCTGAGCTGTTATTTTCTTGGATTGCTCTTTTAATGGTGGCAAATATTTCCATCACCTATTGTATTGGAGTTGGAGTAGGGACTTAGTCTTTATCCGATTAAAGGTTTTGAAGAGTTGAAAATATGTAACTTCTGATGTTATATAAGAAGAATGTTTTAAAAGGTCATAAATTAGAAAATGAAAACTGGAGACAAAGAAGAAAGAAAAACTGATGGTCTTGTTTTGATCTAAACAGTATGACTAGTTTGGCCCAGGGTCCCAGCAGATAATGGAAAAGTTCCTCAAGACTCTCACTTCCCACTCAGTTCTATTCTTCAACCTTCTCTGAGTTCTTAAACAGAGGATGTAAATAGATCAGTACTCACCTGGACTCTGAAAAATTTCCACATTTGAAAGGCACATTCTATAGTCTCAGGAAGAGAGAAAATGGCTAGGATACTTAAAAATAAACTACCGCATGTACCCAATGCATCAATGGAAGCATTGTCTGTGTACAGGCTCAATTATAAGACCTCAAGAGTATCATTCAAGATATTAGAGCTTTAAGAGACATGTTGTTAGCCCAGAGGAATTATTGCAACCTCTATACTTGCTGACCCTTTCTAGAAGAAAGGGAGCATACACCGGTAGGGCAGCCTCATACTGAACTCTTTATCCTTCCAATTTCTAGAAATACAGATTTAATGGCATCTTGAACAACCTGCTAATAGCTAACTACCAGGAGAATTCTCTGACCTGTTGAACAGGAGCAGTACAGCATTCCCCAAGATAGAGGGATTCTTAGTGATTAGTTCAAAGTTTGAGATAATCTACTGTCTTAGTCAGGGTTTCTATTCCTGCACAAACATCATGACCAAGATGCAAGTTGGGGAGGAAAGGGTTTATTTGGCTTACACTTCCACGCTGCTGTTCATCACAAAAGGAACTCAGGACTGGAACTCAAGCAGGTCAGGAAACAGGAGCTGATGCAGAGGCCATGAAGGGATGTAACTTACTGGCTTGCTTGCTTCTCCTGGCTTGCTCAGCCTGCTTTCTTATAGAACCCAAAACTACCAGCCCACAGATGGTACCACTCACAAGGCGCCCTCCCCCCTTGATCACTAATTGAGAAAATGCCTTACCATTGGATCTCATGAAGGCATTTTCTCAACTGAAAACTCCTTTCTCTATGATAACTTCAGCTTGTGTCAAGTTGACACACAAAACCAGCCAGTACATCTATGAAACACAAAGACTCCAAATATTGCAAATGCCCCTCTTTTAAGCTTACATCAAACATGCTTGTAGATGAGAGCTACTAACTTTAATCTTACCTCATTAATAATTCCTTGAGGCCTAAGGGTGAGCTTTGAGCCATATGGAAACACAAATGTACAAAACTATAGTCAACAACCAGGTTTCTCCCTTCAGGAGAGGTCATCAACAAGCAAGGCCATAAGAAATAATGTAGGCATCCATAAAAGTATGCAAAGACAACATCAAGAAGAAAGTTCAGCAAATGCACATGGCACAAGGCTTACCATTAAAAACAGAGTTTATCTTGCAATAAATATTAAGCCAGTCCATTATGATTGAAGATTCTGATTTTGCGTTTGTTCACTCAATAAAATGTTTCTAAATTGAAAATCCATCTGAGAAGCATTTTCCCAGTCATATAGGTATACAAAGTTCAAGTCACTTGAGGGCTATGTTCCCAGCTGAGGGTAAATTCCATGTTGTCTTGCTTTGTCTCAGAGTGAAAAAAGGTCTCCCTTTTCCAGTCTAGTTTGTGCCTCATTTCTGTGGTTTATGTCAGCAATTTTGCTGTCTAAAATGGTTCCCAAGTGCAATGCTAAGGTGCTGTCTAGAGTTCCTGTGAACAAGACAACAGACACATACTTTAGGAAGGGAAAGTGTTATGGTGTTCTGGTGACCACCACTGGCTGTAGGTGCAGTGCTAATGAGCATCCCCAGATGGTTATTTCCTATATATACATAGACACACATGTGTGCATACACACAGACTGATGTATTTGTAAAGGAAGAGTCTTTAAATAAATGCACATAAAACAAGGTTAAATATGGATTAATTGATAAAGGTGCTGTGACCAAGGCTCACAAGAACCCAGCCTTGCATTTCCCCTTAGGAATAACAGCCTGGTGAGCAGGCCAAGTGTGTAGGTACTGTACAGAAAATAACTACTGCTTAGAAGAGGACTGAACTAAGGCCAACCACATGTCAGACCACAATTAATATAAAACAGCAGCCATTGTGAAGTCATAATAACTTCATCTGTACAAATTGTCTATAACACTGTGCTGTTTGTATGTAATCTAAATTCTAGACACAGCCTTGTGTTGCTTTCACGTGCATGTACATCAAATGTACAATAAAGTTGAAATATAGAAATCAAATTTGGAGTAAGCAATGGCCAGAAAACACATTACACTCTTGAACTCTTTGTTAAACTGGTCACACTAGTTCATGCTACATTCTTAAGGGGCAGATTTGTGGGTTGAAAAGATGGCCTGCAGTTAAATGCAGAGACTGCATTTACCATGTCTGCTCATACCCTGGTGGCAAGCACCAGTGTGCACAGGGGCGTGGGGGAATCAGTCAGGTTCAGCATGCTAGGGTTCTGTGGTGAGCAGTTGGAGCCCAGTGTTTCCTCGTGGGTTGTTACTGTTTCTGTCAGGTATTCTCTTCAGGACTAACTGCCTGTTACTACTGTCTCCATCCTTTCTAGCTTTTGAGCCAATCACATATTCATCAGTTGGACTAACTATAACGATGTGCCCATTCAGTGACAGTATATAGACTCGTCATCCAAGATATGAGATAAGTAAGACCCAAATTTCACCCCTACCACAATTATAATACAGTTTAAAAACATAAATGAAAAAGTATTTTTAAAGTAATTAAGTAGGATAGATAGTATTATGGCCAAAAGCATGAGAAATGCTATTAATTATACAGAAGTGAGAGAGGAGTTAGAGAAATGAGGCTAAGAATAACAAATCTATCAAACTAATAAATATTTAATAGGCCAATGTGTGAGTTGAAAATGACTAAGTCAAAACCAAAGAAGTAAGTATGTATGTTCACACAGCAGCATGTGCAAAGAACAGGAGCCAGCCAGCCAGTGTGCCTAGAGTTTCAGAAGAGATTTTCTGTGCCTGCAGCAGAAGAAGATGAGGAAATCTAAAATATTCATGATGTGAGGATTTTCTGTATTAGTCTGACACTTAACAGCCATGAAAGGAAGCATTGAGTCCAAAGCAGTTATGAGGTGGCACAAGGGCACCAGAGGCTCCATCCATATACTCTACTGAGTTTAATGCGAAGAACAAAACATACTTTTAGCTAAGGGTGAAGCAAGGCCAATGGGACCCAGGGCAGTAATGAGATGAGTCCTGTCAAGGGAAGGGTATTGCCCATTACAGTCCAACCATAGGGTTGGACTCTTGGGGAAGGTATACGCATATATGCTGATCTCAAAGTGAAGTTGTTCATTCAGAAATAATCTTGACCTGGCCTTGGATTCAATCTAAAAATTTCTCAACATTCACTTAATTTTCAGACATGAAATCAAATGTTGGTTTTCTCATAAAGCAAACAAACACAAAAACAATAGGCATTTTAAATACTCCATATTAAATACAGTTGATGCACATTTTTATTCTTTGGTGATACTCAGAGTTATGACATGTAAACACCATGTATAACTAATTGAGCAAGAACAGCTGAACAAAGAAAGCCAATCTGACAAACTAGTCATCACAGAAAGCAAGAACACTGAGGGCCTGGAAGGACTCAAAACTAAGCATGAGGGTGGGAATTAGACCATAAAAATAGAACTGGCTTTTACATCTGGTATCTTCAAGGCTAACAAATAAAATCTTATTTACCTAAATTTTGTCTAAGACCTTTCAATTTCTGGATCATTTTGAGAATATCAGCAATAAATAACAGATTTATTGTCAATTCAACTGCATTATTAGGTAAAAGCTTAGGAGATATGGCAGTCTATCAAAATTACTTATTGTTCCGCAATTATAGAGACAAGGGTGAAAAGCAGAGAGATGAGTTATCTACTGAGTCCACACTGAGAAGAGGAACAAACAAGGGTTCTGGAATTCGAGGTTCATGTTCAGGATTCTGAGTGGAGTTACTTTTCAACAGAGAATAAGGGATAATCATAATTGATCGATCTTCCTCAGGGTGTGGTCCTACCCGTTACCATCTCATACATGGCCCGGACTCAGAAGTGATCATATAAATTGTTAATCTATTCATCACTGAAGGTGCAGCTTTTTCCTCATGGAAAACTATTCCCATTTGGTAAGAAGCTCTGTCCTCTGAGGTTTTTCTTTCTTCCTGGAAACAAGATGGCTAAAGAAGGGTTTAGGGGAGTAGTTGTTCTATAGCTTCAGCTAACGCACAGGCACAAGAGAGCAGAGATGACGGATTTCCATTGTACATAAGTTACCCTGTGTGCAAAAGTGACTCCGTGCTCTTAAGCAAAAGACAAATCTAAGCGTCTACCTCACAATTTCTTACTGAATAAATTAACAAGAAGCCACAGTGGCCTCAGAAACAAAATTCAGGGTGTGAGGAGACTGCTTAGCAGATTCACACTTAGCCATGTCCAAATGAATGTCACATATAATGAAAATTACTCACATTCCGGAGTGGTAAGGAAACTTTAATCCCCAGCCCTGCTTTTATCTAAGTAATAATTGAAGTATAAGAAATGTGATATCAAAAGCAGCATAATCCTATATGTGTATATAAATATATATGTGTAAATATATATGTACTTTTCATGAATCAAGTACATGTTGTTCATTGAAAAACCCCACATTGGCACCTTGTTTTGAAATAACGGAAGATTTCACACCAACTCAACATACTTAATGAATGCAAAAGATTACTGAGACAGTCATGATCCTTGAATAATCACTTATTTTATTTTTGTTTTGAAGTGTTGGAGATAGAAATCAAGGCCTTGCTCATGGTGGCCTGGTGACCTATGCCAATAGGCTATTATTAACAATGATTTCAACACTGACCTTTTAATCATTTTAGTGAATGCATAAGGAAATTTTCAAGGTGTATAAGGCCCTCTCAATTGGTAGAGCAATAATAAATTACCACCAGGTCTTTTCTGAGAAATGTTTAGTATTTGCAAGATTTCTGGTGTTCATACTTTATACAAGGTAACAATCACGCTGGCAATGCAGTCCTTACCTGTGCTAACTGTAGAATGCGTGCATATGCATAGGGCTAGCTAAGCAGAAGAAATAGACACACAGACTCTGTGAAATTGAATATGTTTTCCCATAATAAAGGTCTGAGCTAAATGAACACATTTTTAATATAAAATCAATAATTGAAAAGTCTGTGTGTTCAGTTTTTGTGCTGGTAACAAGAGCAAAGGATAACATTGGATGATTCAAAACCTCTACTTGCTTATGATTAGAGTGCGTTATTGTTTAAATTGGAAGGGGGTATTGGAAATGAGTGGATTAGCTAGTTTCTGTGACCTGCAGCAAGGAAAACTTAGGTTTAGTGATAGGCACATTTTACATGAGCCTACTAATAAGAATTTGACAAGTTCAATAAGGATATCAAAGTGGACATGGCTGTTATTTGCCTTCAATCCCAATTCTACTACATAGTGTAGGCAACTGAGTTATACCACTCAAAGCTTTATGGAAAGAAATCATACTTGTGCTACACAACAAAATCAAGAGTGACTATATCAAGAGCCATTACTTAGAATAACAATTAGGAATTGGAGTTATAGATCTTGTTATCTGGTATATATCCAAGGTGGGGGGAGTAACAAATAATATGAGACATCAATGGGGATGGAAGGAAAAATAGATCTTGAATTTAACACGGACTGATCGTGTTTTACCATTTTATAATGTTACCTTGTGATTTAAAATACTCTGGCCTTAGTGTCTCCCTTTCTGTCTGATCTAGACTCCCCATTTCATCATTATATGTTTATTTTCATGAAAACAGACTATTCTTTTTAAAAAAATATTTACCAACTCCTGTGGTTTAGTCTCTATCTAAAGCATTATTTCTCCCCTTGTGACATAGCCTGGGCAGTGTGGAAACCATTCCAATGCAAGTGACATAGGACTACAGCTTCATGTGGGCAGTGTGCCCTAGAATGCCAGATGACTATTCTGTGGGAAATAGTACACAAACACCGGGCTTGGTCTTTATGCACAGAGAACTATATGTAGGATACCTCCAATGGGGAACATAGCAGCCTGCCTTGAATATTACTTGGTGTATGTGTGAATTGAAGTTCTCTACTAGATATTGTGAAGTCCTTAGACTACCAAAGACAACAGCATTATTTATTACTCGTTCATTCATTCATTCATTCATTCATTCATTCATTCATTCATTCACTTAGTTACTTTGCTCAGAGACTAATAACTAAAAAGCATATTGTTTTATTTGTTATATTTGGGCTTGCTAAGACAAATCTAACAGCTTAAGCCAGGCTGGCCTGAAACACACTCTGAAGCCCAGACGTCCCGGAAACTCATGGCAATCCTTCTGACCAGAGCTTCTGTGTATGGGTATGTGCCTGAGCCAGCACCCCTCTTGGCAAGGTGCACAGCATGTGTAAGTTTGTGTTTTGTAAGCATTCAAAAGAGAGCAGGGGTGGGGTCACTAGGAAAGCATCAGTCTTCTGTCCTTGATTGACAGTATATCAGACAGAAGGAAGCTATGTAAAAAACGGTAACTCTCCAAATTTTAGGAGATTATATCCTGTATTTATTATTCTAATGTGCAAATATCACCACTGTCTGCCAAACGTGCCCCAAGCTTTATTCTAGAACACAATGCATATCTATACATAGTCAGTGAACTTCCTAGCAATCAATTGGAGAATTTTCATAAAACCGAGAGAGTTTGCATTATTTATACTTAGATTTCTTCCTGGGTCTTCTCGGCTGAAGAACTCCCTCCCAACACACACCATGACTTTACTAAGACAGACTCTAGAATCAGGGCATCGTATATGCATGGTGGAACATCTATAGGAGATATTCACACCTACCTCTGGTGATATTGGATTCACACCAACCTCTGGGGATACTGGATTCACACCTACCTCTGGGGATACTGGATCCTACCTTCTAGCATATGGGAGAATCCGAACAGGAGAGAGAAACTGGTCTAGCAGTTTAGGGAGGAAACTTGGAAAGCAACCTGTTCTTTAGTCAGAGTCGTTAAATGTTCTGGGTTTTGTCCTGGACAGTGGCCAGCAATGCCAGAGTGCTTGAGGGCTTTAGTTTCTCACTCTCTTTCATTTCATTTTACATGGTTACTTGGAAAACTACATGTGAGGGTGTGACCAAAACTCTAGGCTACACACTCATTCCATTTGGTAAACAGCTCATAGACCAGAAACGTCAGAAAGGGAAACTTCACAACTGCCCCTCCTTACATGTTAAAATATATGAAGAGGAAAAAATGATATTTTCAAGAGGCCTAGTGAGGGAAAACTACTTCCTCTTGGTCAAAACTGTAGAATCTGAGTTCTACCTCTGGCCAAGTTATGTGACACTGGAACACTGTATACTACTGTCTTCTGAGAGTCAATGTAGCTGGACCTGTCAATCACTTCCTCTGAAGACCAACCCTCAGGAAAACTGAGTCACCTGCAGACATGCTAAGCAAGGAGAGGAATAATTATCCTATCACCATAATGCATTCACAGTTCCCAGGAGCCCCTCCCCTAAGGAAGCTGTTTATAGAGCTCCTGCCATATGCACAAGGAAGCATGCCAGCATTTCTGAGCTTCTAACTAAAAACTGTAATGCCCTCTTTCCCTTCTTTCCGTCACTCACTTGAACACCAGCCAAAAGGCGACACATGTTTTGCCTGACACTGTATTTTCTCACTTGAAGTGACTCTTGCCCTACTGCCATGCAGCTGTTTGCTGGCATCCATTGCCAATGTGCCACCTTTCTTGGACTTTAATGTAAAAGGCATAGCTAGCTCTTGCCTCTTACAAAGGAGGCATTACAATAGTGAGATGGCTCAGTGGGTCATGGAGTAGGAGACAAAGCCTAAAGCCCTACCATCAATCCTCAGGTCTCCGTATGGCAGAAGGAAAGAAGTGATCCCAACAAGCTGTTCTATGACTCTAGCACCCATGCTGTGGCTCCCACATATGCATATATGTATATGTATGTGTATGTATATATATATATATATATATATATATATATATATATATATATATGTGTGTGTGTGTGTGTGTGTGTGTGTGTGTGTGTGTGTGTGTGTGTGTGTATGTATAATAAATTTAAGAGTGAAATTAAAAAAATCAGTCATGAGATTGTAGTGGCCAGGAATGCAGAGCTAAGCAAGGCCTAGAACGGTGTTTCTAAAAGCAGGGATCAGTAACTGTGACCCAGTGACAAAATCCCCACTTAGTGTGACATGAGGGTACATATGATTTTCTACATTTTAAATCTGTGAAAGAAAATCTCATATCTTCAATATGGACAGGATGCTTCAATATGGCTCATAATACTTAAAATAGCTACAATCTGGGCTGTTATAGATACCTTTGCTCATTCCTGCATCAAAGACCCTCCCACACCCATATGTACCATGTCTACATGAAATGGACCCTGGAAAGCAACAGAGTATCACTATGTCTGGTCATACTGCAGACAGGGTGGTGCTGCAATTCAGTAACCATCTCAGGAATTACATTAAACAAGCATGAGCTAAATGGGATAGTACATAAATCCATACCTACTCGTGATAAACTGCCATGATGGTCTTAGGAAGACCAGGAAATGACGACATTAAAGGGAAGCAAATCAATAGATTGATTACAAAAGTGTCTTTGGAGCTGAGGGTGTAGCTCAGCGGTTTAACGCCAGCATTACTGAAAACAAGTTGCACTCTGCTTCACAATTTTGCTGAAATCCAACCTTTTGTGCATCAATTGGTCAGCACATGTTTGACCTCTTCTCTTTAAGAGATACTTCTCACATTTCCTAATGCATCTTTCTGTGTCATATTCAGGAGGCCCTATGTCAGTTTTATGGCCCCACACACACTTGCCCAGATGGATGAAGACATGCAAAATTTAAACAAAACACCAAGTGCCATTCACTTCTATGTTCATGTCCACAGTTTGAAAATTCAGGAAATACTTCATGTGGAAATTCAGCCAAGCAATTTCTGTCCCATAAATCAGGGCCTCCAGCCCTCGTGCCTTCAGATAAGAGCTGATCCCACCCTTATGATTCTCTGACAGTCATGGTTTGTATATGCTCAGCCCAGGAAGTGGCTCTATTAGAAGTTGTGGCCCTGTTTGAGAAGGTGTGGCCCTTTTGGAGTAGGCATGACATGGTGGATATGGGCTTTAAGGCCCTCATCCTAGCTGCCTGGAAGTCAGTGTTCTGCTAGCAGCCTTCAGATGAAGATGTAGAACTCTCAGCTCCTCCTGCACCATGCCTGCCTGGGTGCTGCCATGTTCCTGCCTTGATGATAATGGACTGAACCTCTGAACCTATAAGCCAACCCTAATTAAATGTTGTTTTTATTAGAGTTTCCTTGGTTATGGTGTCTGTTCACAGTAGTAAAATCCTAAGAGTCTTTTAAGGTAAGAGGTTTTCTAGTGGGTAGAGCTCACAGAGCTGACTGTTCTCCATGGTGCTATTTCTCTGCTAACAGATCTGATCAAATTGTTGACTCGAACTTAGGGATTTAAGTGCTTTAGAAATATCCTCCATGATGTAGAAACTCACAATCCTCTAATTAAACAACCCACTGCCCTTTATCTTGTTTCCGATGATTTCTGGGCTACATGTGCAAAATTTAGAAGTATATGCAACAAGGTCTGAGGCAAGGATACCACCATCACTCCCAACATACAGAAACTGTCTAAAGTAACAGGAGGCTCTTGCTAACCAGAGATTCAGAGATTCTCACAGATTCAGAGTGAGGTCTTTTTCATCTGCAGGTGTCATTTCTCACACATTCATGTGGCTTAGTCATCTAAATGTGACATTTTCTAGGAGGTTTTCCTGTTGGAAGAAATTGGGCCATATTTTGAGGAGAATCAGATTAGAATTGCCATAGCAAATTGAATGCCCTTAGTGTTCGTTGCCTGTTTTTAACTGTGCCACTTTCTGTATTCTTTAAAAGGTGGAACCTGTTTACCCATGAGAATAAGACTTTCATTACAGAAAAAAAAAAAAAAAGTTTAAACAGAGCTATTTAAAAAACCTTTTAAAATATATTCCTAGCATGCACCGACTGATCCACATTTAATTCCAAATAAACACAAGTGAACACCGAAGAAGCGTTCCCAGGATGTAGACTAGATACAAGCTGCTAGAATGTCAGATGAGATGCAAATTTTCTTTTATAGTTTGTAAGCTTTCACATAAAATGAATTTCCTCACTACCTCATAGAAGTGCTCCTCACTGCTGGCCCCTCCTTTCTTGCTGACCCTGACTGCTGACCAATGACTGTCTACTCTGAAAGATGGAAGCCCAGAGGGTACCCTCATAATTCAAAGGACACAACAGTCAAATCGCTAGTAGCTCTGTGAAACTCATGTTCTTGTTCTTCACTGAATTCTTCTCAAGCCCAGATGCAGCATCCAATAAATCACTTATATCTCACATTGCTGTCCGGCCAGCACTATGGGCTTCTTGATTTGGGCCCTTCTTCCTAGTACCTTTCACTGATCACCAGTGTGAAGACTCATGGTTAGCCACTCCTGATAGACAGTACTACACTGAATTGCAAGAAAAAATCTATGCCACAAAAACCGAGGGCAACAGGTACAAACAGGTGTGCAAGGAGGTTTGATGAGTCTCAGCTGAGGGAGCTGCACAGTCAGAGTGGACAAAGCCATTCCCAGCCCCGTGGGTCTCAGCTGAGGGACCTGCACAGTCAGAGTGGACAAAGCCATTCCCAGCCCCGTGGGAGGTCCTACCATTACACATCATGATGTATAGCACACCACTGCCACTACCAGACTTCACCAGGAAGAGCGTCCTGAAGAGTGGGAAGATTTTTAGGTCAAAGAGAAGTTAAGATGACAATAGTAAAAGCACACACAAGTGTCCTCCTTGTGTATGCCTTGAAATGTAGATGGTATGGCACTTTACCACATGGGGACCTCAGGGAGGACACATTAACTGCATATTAAAGGAAGACAAATAGCAGCCATGCTACTTAAACATGACCAATGCCAGAAAGAAACTGTACAATAAATAACATGTTCATGTCTTTTACAGAAGTTTGTAAAAGCAAGATCTGAATGCTATCTTTCAACAGTTCATTGTCAGGAAGTCCCATGAATCTACTGTTTCCAAACAAGACGTAGAGTATCATTTGTGTGCATATTCCTTGTTCTTGCCTAAGCAGACAAAGCCATCCCCAACCCCATGAGAGGTCCTGTCACTATACAGTAAGATATATATCATAACACTGCCACGGAGATTCCTATTTTAAGATCACTGACGGCCAGTGTCCTAATAGCTGAAAGCCTGTGTTAGTCCTTATGTACTCCTTTTCCTTTAGCCTATAAATCTGAGTCTCTGATTAATCAAGCCTATAAATAATTTTATCTTAAAACCAAGAGTTCATGTGGATATGGTCTTAAGTATCATACATAGATGTTGGCCTTGGTAAGAAAGAACACAGTGTACTCTCAGCATAGCTGCTGACCACTCTGGACCAGTGCATGAAAGTCTCTAGCAATAATACATGGAGTCTCCAGGATCAGCAAGGAAGAACCAGTAGCTAGAAACCTCACTTAAAGGCTAGAGCTAGACAGTGAGGGATCTTTACAGAATAGGTTTTCCAGGGAGCTTCCTAGGCACAATGACCCAGAAAGAAATGACAGCCTCAATCTAGGAGTCAGAAGTTACATTCTTGATGCATCATAGGGATGCCATTCATTCACTTTTTGTGTCTACAGTTATTGTATTGGGGTACAGGAAAAGAAAGGTAAGCGTTGTTGTCGTTTGTTTGTTTGAGATGGGCTTTCATTGTGTAGCTCAATCTGTCTTTGGAACTCCCTGTGTAGATCAGGCCAGCTTCAAATTTAGAGATTTGACTGCCTCTTCTTCCTGAGCATTGGGACTAAGGGCATGCACCACCACCATCCAGCAAGAGGTAACCATTTGCAAGAATTTTTATGTGGGTATGAGGGTCCCCGAGTTGATTGCCAATAACGTTGCTGTAATTTTCCCAAAGTTTGAAAGTCTGTGCACAGGAAAGCACATTTCTAAGAACAGGTTTACCTGTCTGTCCCTCCGATATGCCTCTTTAGAGGGAAGTCTTTTCATGGAATGAAGCAATAGCTCAGCACCTTACAGTGTTGGCTTCTCATCCAAAAGACTAGAGTTCAGTCCACAGCCCCTAAGGAAGCAAAGCATAGCTATCTGTAGCTTGGGGAGATCTAAGACCTTCTTCATGCCTCCCTGGGCAACTGTATACCCACAGCACACACTCGTGGACATGTGTATACATACACATAAATAAAAATGAGTCTTGGTGGATGGCTGGAATTCCTTGGAATCAAGGACAGCCCAGACTCTTTGCAATGTATGGCAATGTCTGTAGTGAGCTCTGGATTCACCCATTTGTCATGGGCATTATTACTGTGGCTTTGGCTCAGACAATAGAGAGAGTGAATTAATTGCACGTAGGATGTATCTGCAGTGACAGCTGCTGATTTCCTACTTCACTAATATTAGCTTGAATTATGTACGGACTTGATAGTGTACCAATTGCCCCCCAGCCCGAAACTGTATCAACATTGTATTCTTTAACATAAAAGTTTATTTTTATCCTTTTAACTTCAGTGTATAATGGCCATATATCCCTGTTAGCTGACCAGGATTACCCAGCATATGGGGTGCCAGACTTTCTCTCTTTCAAATACAATTTCCTTTTGGCTTTTTGCCCAAACACAGTTAAGCAGTATTAGCTCCCCAGGCAGACCTCATCGTCTCTGAGTTAAATACAGTGAGAAGTGCTGATGCTTCTGTTTCACTAATATCTTTGCTCTATAATCCTTTATTTTATGATCTGCCCCTGGCTGCTCCCTGAGCAAAGAATGTGCTGTTCATAAAGAGGGGTGACAACTTTCATCACATAATGATAAAGACAATGGCGTGACTTAAGCTTTCTCTTGAGCAGTCAGAACACAATATGAATGTCCAGGCTGCAGGCTACTATCCCATCCAATATGAGGAGTGAAACATTACACGTTCATCCCATCCGAGAAACCATGGTTTGGGTTGTTGTAATATTTTACTCATAAAAAAGACAGAGTCAACCACAGGGACTCATGTTGGGGCAGCAACCTGACATCATTTCATAATCCCCAGCTGCTTTCTCTGGGTCACCAGAACAGATGCAAAAGGAAAGAAACCCACCTGAAATGGGTGTGGGGAGACTGGAGTGGGGGGGAGCATCCTCATAGAGGCAGGGGGGAGGGGTCGGGGATAGGAAGTTTCTGAAGGGGAAACCTGGAAAGGGGAAAACAATTGAAATGTAAATAAAGTAAATATCCAAAAAAAAAAAAAAAAAATCCTGGATTTCATCGCAGGGCTCAGAGCAGGAACTAAAGCTGATAAATCCAGTGTTTCTTACTCAAGTGTCACACCGCCTTTTATTTTTATCTAACGAATAAAATTCATACAATAAGGCACATTTAAGAGCAGTATAAGTATTAAATTAATAAATCATCATAATAACAATATAAAATAGTATTAAAATCAACACAAGATTTTATAGACAAAGATGTCAAAGCACAGAGAAGTAAAGTAAGTTGTCCAAGGTCACAGAGCTTTTAATTGGTATGGCCAGACAGGCTGGCTCCAGTATCTCTTGACTCACAACTATAAAAGGTTGTCTGTGTCTACAAAGCAGCATACAATACAAAGGCCAGTATTTAAAAGCTATGAAGAGTCTAGCTAAAATGTTAAGACAGGACAATAGTGTTTAAAACATGGATAAAGAAAAACACTATTCACTATATATATATATATATATATATATATATGACTTGGGTAAAATAAAGACAGATGATATAACTCACTCTTTACTAACTTCTGAACAAAGACCAAGATAGATCCATAGCACTATTTGCCTTAAAAATCCTCAATAAATTACTTTCGAATTTGTTTTGATAAGGTATTTCAATGATTATCACTGTGCCTTCTAGGACACATGGATTCTATATATTAGCCTCGTTTCCTACAAAGTAAGGGGGCACAAGTAGGCCTTCCTTACTTGTGTACTAATAACAGAACTATGATGATTCCAAGTACTGTTGTCCAAGAAAGGCACCAGAGGACTTTGCATAGGGAAGACAAATGTTAGGTCCAACTTTCGATAGCTCCAACTTACCATCTCCATCTCAACTGTTCTGCAGGGTCACCACCCAGCCATTTTAAAGCACCAAGTACATGCCACTTTGGCTTTAAGTAGGTCTCTCATCATCGCTGCAATCTTTCTCCTTTTACTGAAGGTGACTTCTTTTACATCCTCTCTCAGACAACGACAATAATAATTTAGTAAATTAATAAAAAAAATATTAGCCCAGACTCAGAGTCAAGAGTTTTGATAAGAACCTCTTTTGGTTGTCGCAGAAGCACTGGGTTCCAGTGAGGCAGACCATCAGGAACCCATCCTGATGGCCAGGGAACAAAAGTCAACCCAGAGGCTGACAGTACTCAAAGTCTTGCATGTAGACCATTCAGTGACTATTTATATCATTTCCATCTCAGAGGTGACATCATTCAGCAATGCACATATCAGAGACTGTAAAGCTAGTTATCATAAGCCCCCAAATGACATGAGGCTGTGCTTGACTGTCTGCTTCTGCTTTATGCTATGAAGATAATAGATCTTTAACGAGAGCAGACAAGCAGCCCATGGAAGAAACAGCATGCACCATGTTTACTGTAAAGGATAGAACCCACACATATAAAAGTACTACTACTCAAAGCCCTTTGATTTACTGGATGCAAAGTTTCATTTACACATTGTTGGTTATGGATCATGTATAATCAATTACAGTATTTCAAAAATCATAGAAAAATATGAGTCCTGTAAACACACTGAGACTTCTTAAAAATAACATCAAAATCAGATATTAGGCTTGGCACCAAGCACTTCTACCTGCTGAGCCATATTACTGAGCCAAGCTACACATTCTCTCAAGGGCTTTAGAAAGCATCTCATGTTAAACCCACTCTTCATCTGCACATAGTCCAAGGAGCCCTACTTGTTACCGCATCAGCCCATGGCCTTCTCCTTGCCCTCTAACACTAACCTGACCCTAATTCTAAGTGTCACTTTCTCACAATGATTCACATCTGCTAGACAATAGCAAACCATTTATCACATGCCTCTGCTCCACATGTTCATATGTATTTACTTAGTGAGGAAGAGCTACACATTCATTGAATCTCAAAGAATAACCATAGTACATGTGTGCTAAACACTGACAACTACTTAACTACTCCACAATAATTTTCTCGTATTAATTGTTATCACCCACACAGATTTGGTGATATCAAGTAATTCTGAGTTATATGATAATTGCCTGACACACAATTAAATACATGAAAATTACTAATATCTAAATTTCATTAAAGATATAACAAGAGACTAAGCAAGATTAAGTCAGGTTGGATATTGTTTTTAAGACAAACTATTCTAGTATTACTTTACAAATGAAAGCTTGCACAGGAGGAATATTAGTGATACTTGGGGAGATACTGAATATTCTAAGAAAAAAAATCTGTATTTATCCAAAGGAAAGTCAGATTATTGCATATATTTTTTTGCTATTATCTAGCCCCTGCTCTAACATTTTTTTAGCTGAAATTATGGAAAATGAGGCACATCCCACCTAGGACATCTCTGCTTCAACTGCAGATGCACAAGCCCCGCCCACTGCACCATCTGAGTGATGAGGGCTCTTAAAAGCATCTATTACTGAAAGATTTCTGAGGATCCAAAGATGACACTGTTGTAGAGAAAGTACTGAATGCAGAGTCAATGTCCTTAAGAATGATGCTAGAGAGATGGGCCAGGCAGGAATGCACTGGCTTTCCAAAGGAAGCCAGAGATTGATCCCCAGATACCACACATATAAAAAACAATCTTCACATGCAAGGTCTTACTTGTGATGACAGCCATGATAGGTAGGGATAAGCATCCTTGGGGTTCAAGGGACAGGTAGCTCACCCCACTCAATGAGCCTCAGGACAGTGAGAAAGCCCATCTTTAAAAACACTGGAAATAGAGTCCTGACCAACACCCAAGGTTGCATCTTAGCTCTTTCTCACACACACACACACACACACACACACACACACACACACACACACACACACATGCACATGCATGTATACTCACTCACACAAACATGCTAACATATACATGTACACATGCACTCAGTATGTAGCTAACCCTGAAGTTGCTGAATCCAAGATGCATAATCATGATGCTATCTGAAACGTGAAACATATTTTTTCTCTTTTTTTTTGGGGGGGGGGGTTGAGACAGGGTTTCTCGGTGCAGTCCTGGCTGTCCTGAAACTCACTCTGTAGACCAGGCTGGCCTCGAACTCAGAAATCTGCCTGCCTCTGCCTCTGCCTCCCGAGTGCTGGGATTAAAGGCATGCACCACCACTGCCCGGCGAAACATTTTTTTAATGCCAAACTGCCATCTGAATTGAGAATTGGGTTAAGATTTATTGCTTATGTGAACCTGGTCTAGAGAAATTTCAATGGGATAAAGCAATTGTAAAGCTTGGGCCTTGGAGAGCAATTTTTGTTTTTCTACACAGGCAAGCCTTGTGAGAGCCATAAGCAGGCTATGTAATGCAACCCATATACTGGAAAAGATTTGCCTTTAGCTTTATGGGTAAGAGATATGTTTCTTTTTGACTGTAGTCACCATGGTGATTAAATCAATCCTCTAGAGCTAACACCATGGTGTAGGTACCACTGAGAAATGAGATGTCACTCATGGCTACATTCTTATTCTCCAATAATAATTAAAACAAAACCAAACAAGACCAGACATTATTTTAGTGCTAATAATTGCTCAATCAATTCAAATCTTTATTAACAAAACGATGAATAAGTTTAACTTCAAAGTAATAAGCACAGCAGTACAGCATAAAACCTGCTTGGATATTAGGATTGTATTGATAAAGATATCTTAAATAATATTGGCTAGATGGAAAGAGAGTGAATGGCTGGATGGAGGGAGGGAGGGAAGAATGGATGGGTGGGTGGATAGAAATTCTCAGATTTGAATAAAAATATATGGTCTATTCATGTGTTTCATTGTTTGTTTGGTTTTGTTGGTTGTATTTTGTTGCTATTTAAAACAGAATCTCAGGACATAGCCTAGGACAGCCTTGGGCTCAAGAATTTCACTACTTCATTCTCCCAAGTGATCTGTCATATCCATGGGATGTGATGATTTCTGTATAATTACTTATGAGTGATTTCTTTCCACAACATATCAGTCTAACAAGCTAGTCCTTTTCTAGTCTAGCACACCTCTACTTTAGTGATATTGTCCAGCTCACATCACAGCAGAGATGACATTTCACATCTCAAATTGGGCAGAGTCAATGCAATGATTTAATGGATGAACTGTAGGGCGAGTCCGAGATATGATAATGACAAATAAAACTAAATGGCTGTCTTAACTTCCCTGATGATGTAAGAATGAACATTGAAATTAAAAGAGTATTCGCTATCCTCATTATCAGTATCATAACATACAAACAACCTCTGCTGGTAAATAAAGTGTCAAGTCTGAAAAAAGAAGTGAATGTTAGAATGAAGGCCTATGCCTCATGGAGTTGCTGAGTCTAATTTATGGGCTTTTTCTAAAAGGAAAATTTATTGTATATAATCAAGGTTTATGTCATAATTTGGGCATGTAGTAAAATGGCTAGAGTAAAACAATTGACAGACCTTTCATATCAACAGTTCCCACAGTTCCACAGTAAGGGCAGATGGACTCTGCTCAGCTGAATCCCAAACACAATATGGTTATTAGTTACAGTGCTCAGGGTACACATTAGGGTACCATTAGACCTGTAGACATGGGCACCTTAAATATTTGAAACTCTTGACCTTTTCACCTATATCTGCCAATCTCTCTGTCAACTTCTTAACTTAGTTAAGTACTATTTGGGCATCTATTCCATGTTCTTAAACTCTTCACATGTCCCAAACCTAGTCACATGTTCTTAACCTACTCACACATATTTAACCTATTCCTATGTACTTAACCTGTCAATAGAATCCCATGCGTCCGTCATGTCTTGGGATCATTTCGCTTATGAATATATTTCCAAGTACATTCATGTTCTGACATATCATGCCCTATGGTCTCCTCAAGGCTGAGTATTACAGTCATGGGCACTGCTGAGTCAAGCTTGAGCTGTTGGCTGTATCTGAGTTCTAAGAAATTTTTACTACGAACCCCTGAACCTTCAAATCCAAGCAGAAATACTTAAAGATCAAAAACAATTGTTTCAAAAACAATTTAATAAGTATAACTTGGACTTATAAAACCTCTTTATTTGACATTGGATAAATAAGAATCTTTGGTATTGGACAATTAGCAACAACCAGAACAGCTATCAGTGCTCCATGCCCTGTTCTATTTGGTATTTTATTGTATCAAATGCATTCTTAAAGTTCCATTAATAGGGATGAAGTTCATTTGAGTGCAATCCATGCATAAATGCATACAATAAATATTTCATGTCACCTGTGGTTTTTGTTTCTGTTTATTCTTGCAGGTTTGTTTTATATTTCTAGGCAAGTGCTTTCGTAGCCATTCATTTTAGCCTGGACACCAAGTAAAGAAGTTTCCTCTTATTTGTCATTTTATTTTTGTGGTGCCAGTTATCTGTGGGGAACCACATGACCCTGTGGTTCCTGTGATTTAGTACTCAGCATTGGGAAGGTCAGAGAGTCTGATGTTTGCTACAGTGTAGATACACTTGGAAAAATATCCTAAATAAATAAGCCAAACACATACACACACACACACACACACACACCACAAATAAACACAAACAATATAGACTATTGTTTGAAAACTGAAATATATGGGAATAGGTAATAAAACAGTGATCAAAAATATTACGTAGAAAATTCTAGAAATAAACAATTCATTCATGTTAAGCCATCCATTGATCTAAGGAATGTGATGACTTTGTGTTGAGCAATCTTTAAACAATCAGCCAGGACATGAGTCATGACTTCAATACTGTCTCCAAAGAGTATGTCGTAGCCCACACTCACCACCAGCCCCTTAGTAACTGTTTCTTTCTGTTATCAGACTGATTGTCACAATGTAGGAGGGTTCAGCACGATCATTTTTGTCATTCATGAAGGCCTAGGTTCATATATCTACAGCTGAGGTGGACAACCACGCACAGTTACTAAAATACTTCCAAACGTCGCCTTCTGAAGATAAACTTTAACGTTGGTCTGCTTCATATAAATTTCAGTGTTTTATTTTTAAATTTTCTTTGAACAACGTTTAGAACTAACTTGGAAGAATACAACCAATTAGTCTCCATCTTCCCTTAGGTGAATTAATCCTTTTAAAATATCACACTATCACAAGAGCAATTAAGCAAGAAGAGGAAATAAAAGGCGCTCAAATTGGAAAGGAATGAAGATGCCTCTACGATAAGATGTATGATCTTGTGGATAGAAAAAAACTAGGGGAACCATTCAAAACAGAACTGATAAGGGAGTTCAGCAAAGTTGTAGATTACAAAAACATCTCATGAAAAGAATTTTAGTTCTGAACACTGATTGGGAGTGTGTAAAAATGCAATATTGAGGAATAAATATAAGGAGAAGTACAAGACTTACACACTGGAAACTGCAAATCGTTACCAAAAGAAGTGAATCCCTCAAAACGTGAAGCCACAAACTAAAAGGATGGGGTTAACACTCACATTGGCCCGAAGATCAAGAGCAATTCCTAACAAACAGAGAAGTGGAATCTGAAATTCACACTACACGCAGGGCAGCCCAACAGCCTAAATGGTTTCTTCAAGAAAGATACTGCAGGAGCCTCGTGTGCCACTTCAATTATTGCTATAAAACCACAAGAGCTGAAACAATAACCTCGTGACATAAAGACAGACAAAGACAATAATGCATGAAAATTGAAAGTCTAGAAATAAAGTAATTCCTACCTTTTCAGCTGTCTGTGCTAAACACAGTTTTCAAGAAATGAGGCTATAACGTGTTTTATCTATAGACAGGAGGAAGAAGCAAGAGATCTGAATCATCAGAAACACCAATGTGACTTCAACAGAAGAAATATGAAGAGAAAAAAAAAAAAACAAAACAAGATTAAAGCATTCACTGTTCTGAACTCAGGAAGAGTCATACCGACAAAATATCAAAAGCATATGTGACAAAAGAAAAAAAACAAAAAAATGAAAATTGCATCAAAATCATTGAAATTAAAAAAAATTGCATCAAAAGAAACTATCTAGAGAATAAAGAGAGACTGGACAAGATAGATGATGATTCACAGACCAATTACCTAGTTAAAATGTGTGCAGTTTTTTGCAGATGCTGCCCAAGTGACCACTAGGTACTTGTGAAGTCATTCAGTATCACTGGCTATCAGAGAATTGAAATTTAGAGCCATAGACCACAGGACATTATAACCTCTGTGTGGATAAAATCAAAGGAGCAAAGAAGAACAACTCTTGCTGCAGTAGAGAGCAGGGCGCTTCCCACGCACCAGGAGCCCACTAATGGGCAAAATTGCTCAGCGAAATTGTCTGGTGGCTTTTCAGTGCACTGCTTCAACAGACTCCCCGGTTGATGGAGCCATTTCACTCCAAGGTGTAGTTCAAGAGAACTAAAATATATAGTCACAAATAGAATTGGCCACACTTGTTCCAGACAACAGTATCTGTAACACAAGAAAAGTAGAACTGACCCAAATGTCTGCTAATGGCTTAGTATGTAAACTGAAGAAAAACTACAATCGATGGAATATTATGAGATCACAAAAATGGGTGGGCTACTGCTGGTGTCCCATCATGGAGTGAAGGACAAGCGCATTTAAGTGAATTCAGTAGACAAACTCATAGATGTAGAAAACTGAGTAGTGCCACCCAGGGTCTAGGAAAGAGGACATGAGGTTTCAGTGTGTGCGTTGAAGCGTTCTAGAATTCGAGAACAGTGACTGAAAAGCAATGTAGATATACTAATTCTCAATGCAACACATCTTTTAAGAGATAAATTATATTTTGTGTAAATTATATCTTAACAAAGCTGCTGCTTCAAAAAAAAGTGCCTGTTTGTGTTCACATGGCTACTTTCTAAAGGAGTAACTAATATGCAAAAGCCAGTTTATAGTATCCAGCTTAAATTTCACCAGGTTCATTTACTAGAAAATAGAAAATGTAGCCAAGATAACTATGGAACACGAAGTTTAATTAAGCATCTCAGAGGCCTCCGCTTTGAAGAAGCGAAGAAATCAGCAGGATGTGTTTTTATGTGTCAGGAAAAGCAATATTAAGAAAACATACCCCCTAAATCAATGTGTATATTTTACACTTTAAAATGTTAATTAGTTTTCATTTCAGCATTAGCGTCCCTTGGAGACACAGTGACAAAAGCCACAGGTGGAAATGAAAGGAACACTGCTTATCAAAAACAAGAAGTTATATCTTCGTTGCCAAAGTAACCAAATCGTCTCATAAGAAATGTATGATTTCACATTCACTTTTATCAATGTTTCCAAAATGCAGCTTTTATCTTGCCTTTGTTGGAAATTTCATTTTTTAGTAATGACTTCACAGATTCCTTCCTCTATGCATGTCTTATTTCTTTCGGTTTCCACCATAAATTAATCCAGAGGATCTTGACCCCTGATGTCTCTGTGTAACTCACCGTGGGAAAGAAATTATCACTTTGCTCCCAGAGACCATACTGTATGTCCACTTCTCAGTCAACGCCAGTCATCCACAGGAACCTGGACTCTCCATCCCACGGAACTCCTCTACTCATTACAAAAAAGAGAAAGCAATCCTTGGCCTTGCTTGTGTTTTCTATGCCTAACTACAACATTGACATTACGTATTTCCCAGGAAGATTTTGGAATACCTATCCTCAGAGTCGTGCAACCGTCCTAGATCTGCACGGTTGTCTGCCAGCTAAGATCTTTATTCTGGTACCTTAGTGTAAATGAGCTTTTCGAGTTTAAAATAAGGATGTTGAAATCTCAGATTCTAAAACTCTTTTGAGCCGGGCAGTGGTGGCGCACGCCTTTAATCCCAGCACTTGGGAGGCAGAGGCAGGCGGATTTCTGAGTTCGAGGCCAGCCTGGTCTACAAAGTGAGTTTCAGGACAGCCAGGGCTATACAGAGAAACCCTGTCTTGAAAAAACAAAACAAACAAACAAAAACATTAAAACTCTTTTGAAGATTATCCTTGGACTACAAAATATAATAGAAAAAAATGTAGATGCTAGGTAGATAGTGACCTAGACATTCATAATGATATAGATGTATACATACGTAGAGAGAACATGTCATGGGTTCCTGATATGTAACACTCTTTGGTTTCTCTTTCCAAGCAGGCACACTCTTTTTAAAGTGCAATGCAGCCTCAATCTAGTTACGTGGTCTATCCTTCAAAGTCTAGATGGCATTGGGTTCAGCTAGCCTCTAGGCAAACAATTCTTTGTGGTTTGTTCACTCAATAGCTTAGGATGTAGTCGTGCAAAGAAAATTCCCCCTTTCTCATTCCCTCTGTGTAGCCAGTTATAGGATGTTTTTGTACTTTCCTCTCTCTCTAGAAAAGTCCAGCATACCTGGGATTTGGGAGTCTTTAGAGAAATTTCGAAGATTACTTGAACAGTGTTATCTATCTCCGAGATACTAATAAAGTAAGATCGAGCGTATGTTTCCTTAATCTCCAGAATGTTATCTATACAACTGGTTCACCTTGTGGAGAAGTACATGCACCTGGTGGCCATTTCATACGAAGGCAACAAGATTATAGGTCAGTTAGTCCACGACAGTAGAAGATGCGGCCCAATGTTAATCCCAGGTGCTGTCAATCACCCGCCCTACACTGTGCCTGCACAAGCTCCAGAAAGCATTCTGGAGAAGGATGACTACTTTCAGTAACTGGGCTTGCCTCCAGCAAGCATCAGCATAGGAAAACTTGTTTGTAAACTATAGGGGTGTCCATGCCATACACAGAGTCATTCTACTGTTTCTCAGAGTGATTTGGAGAAGAAGATTTCACTCTGCGCTTCATTGGCTGATTATATTTCAGTCAAGTTCCCATGCATGGTAGTCTCCTTACCTGGTTGTCAGAGAACTAAGGAAATCAAGTAGGACCCAAACCAGGTCTGACCAACTTCGCTACAGAGACCAGAAAGCTTCCTGAATTGAAACTCAAGCATCGAGTGATTTCTATGGTAAACAATCTATGGCGTGAAATTACTTCCCCAACAGGATTAATTATTCTCAATGGTCAGTTCATAATAAATATCCTTAAAACATTCAGCAACAATGTCTCAGTTACCTTAACAACCTCCTCATTGAAAGATGCAGTAAGAAAAAAGCAGCACCAGTTTAGAAAACACTAATCAAAGTACCGCTGAATATCCTACATAATAATTTTAAATAAGTGGTTCTCATATACAGCAGTATATTAAGATTAAAGAGTTTCATACATTTTTTCTTTTATTAAAAAGGACACCTGCTGTTTAAATTGTACTTATTTGGTGTCTAAGAAACAAATAGTTAAGAAAAATGTAATTAAAGGAATTCTCAATACCAGCTTACTTTCAGAAAATAATTTCCTCCAGAAAAGAGTCGGATTCCATTCTAGCTGAATACATGAGAATTATCCTTGAAAATGATACTCAGAGCCCTTTAATATGTAAGCCTGATTCCAAATGTCCTGCTGTCCACTGGTCACTGTTTATTCAAGGGAATATCATGCACTCTGTGTTTATGACAGTTAACTAGATTTTGACATTTCTCCAATCCGTACTGGGAACTTACTGACTTGGTCATTGTCTTGAGTTTTCTTTGGAAGCATGAAAACTTGTTTCAACATCATAGAAATATGTCATAATCAGCCAAAACCAGAGGACAGTTGCAAATTATAAATAACCTAAAAACTCTTAGTGGTTAATTGCAACTCAGCTGTCCTTGAAGCAATCGGACCATTTCTTTATACCATTAATGGGAAAATACTTATAATGTTTTCACAGGACAATAAATACATATTTTAAATTAATCTAAAATATTTTATGTCTTATTTATATGAGAACTTCCAGATATTCTTAAAGAAAACCAAATACTTAAAAATCTACATTAGGCTAAAATAACATCAATGATTTTTTTTATTAAAAAGAAATATTTTTAAATGTTCAATATGAAACTATTGGCAATAGATTATACGTTCGTCAAGAATATTAATAGTTAACCCTTCAAAAATGGATATTAACTACAGAGGCTTGATGACAATTTCCTAGGTCTATCCTTTATTCCTACTTTATAATAGTCAATATTGATTTCAGCTAAAATAGAAACACAAGTGTAATATTTAGCAATGTTAACTGGAAGATACTTGGTTTCAATTATTGATTGTTATTATATTAATGGAATGCACCTCAGAAAACAACCTGTTCATATTAGTTATTATTTTTAAAATTTTTTTTTTTTATTTCTGTATATGTGCTGGATCAATACATGTGCATACAGAGCCCACAGAGATCAGAAGAGGCAGTCTGAACTCCCTGGAGCTGGCATTATGTGCATTTGCGAGACCTACAATGTGGGTGCTGGGAACCAAATCCAAATCCTTACCAGGGGGAGCCCTTGATCACTAACCCTCTTTCCCGTGTGCTTATACTTATTACTTATTTTGAGGTACGGAAAGTGTTGTTTTCAGTGTGGCCTTTCCAGGCACGGGAGTTGCCCAAGTAAGAACACAAGAGAAGGTGTGCTATCTTTTAAAATAGAGATGTCACTTCCTGTTGGATGACTAACTTGAAAGGCACAAGAGGATGAAGAACGGGAAGTCAACCAATGTTCCTGTGAAAGCTATTACTCTTTTTCAGCCATGACAGTAGTGTAGAGGTGGACATGCTGAGGGTTTCTGAGAAGACTCTCAGTAATCAATGACTGTGTGTGACAGATTTTACCCATCAAGGACATTCATGTATAATATGGCAAAATTTATCAATGGTTTACTATGAGTTGTGTATCTGAACTATTTTGGCACACAAAGGCCGGCAGTTGCAATGCTATTTTACAGAAGTGGGGCATGTTCCTATAGCTTGTTCAGACTATCATGATACTGGATAATGGAATAGGAGGGCAGCTAGCTTTCCAAATAAACTGACCTCGGGAATACTGAATAGTATCTCTGTCATATATATTTCTATGTAATATAATAGAATCTAATATGGGAGAGTTGGATAGAAAGGAATGAAAGGGAGAAATGATATAATTACACTTTAATCTCTAAAAGTAAAAGAAATAATTGAAATAAATAAGTAGATGAATAAGAGCTGGGTTAATAGTCCAGTGGTTATGATCTCTTGTTCATGCAAAGAAGCTTGGTTCAATTCCCAGAGCCCACACGATGGTACAACTACCCACAGTTCCATTTTCAAGGGATCAGATGCCCTCTTCTGGGGTCCACAGCCTCAAGACCTGGGGTACACATATGTGCATGCATGCAAAACATTCATTCACATAAAATAAATAACTCCCTAAAAATAAGTGAATGTAGTAAATGCTCTACAAACTCCCTGTTCCTCTGGCACTCACAGTCTGAGTGTGGGTCCTCTTCCACCTGCGACTTAAGGCAGGAAGTGGGTTGTAGATGTATCATTTGGGACTGAGCTCCACAGCTCTGCATATTGATCTACTGTGGTTTTCTGTAATGGGCTTTATCTTATGTCAAATGAAGTTTCCTTAATGAGGGTGAGAACAACTCTATCTGTACATAAAGGGACAATTATTTAAAATATAGTTAAGGAATATCCTGGTTTAGTTGTAAATTTCTCACTAAGACCTATGACTTCACTATATTGAAGTAGCTGTATTGAAGAAAACCAAACATGGCTTTTCTTCTTGTTAAGAAAGCCTAAACCTTCCTAACATGAAGGTGCAACTTTTAATCCTACCATTTGGGAGGCAGAGGCAGAGG
>CM052708.1:7021411-7087840 GCA_028551405.1 Uromys caudimaculatus
TAACAGTACCATATATATTAAGAGAACCTGAACCAGAAATACTCACTCATTATAAAGGAAGAAACAAGTCATTCTCAAAAGCATGACAAATAATTCTCCTAAACTATGTTATTAGCAATACCATGAATTATACAATAGGAATGCTTGTTCAAACTATTTTTTTCTGATAAGGAACACTGCATTTTAAAGAGCAACCTCTATTTTAATATTTAATACCTCAGCATATCTAGATCTCTAAAAGTAGCATGCTATTTAGGAAAGAAGTGCACTTCTCGTGATGTTAAAAGCATTTCTGGCATTTTATATTACCTGCTTTTTAATGACTGTATTTTCCTAGCATTAAAAATGAATTAATCTCATTCTCCCTAAGTACTCTGTTGAACATAGTAAAAGAAACAGTTCCCTTGAAAAAGCCATATAGATCATTGTTTCTCTCTGCATATTTGGTTTAATAGCAAGATATTTACATTGGCATCCAAGTCTAAGCTCATTGCACTTAAAGCTTCCACAGACACAGGGTTTATTATTTACCAGGAATGGTATTGACAAGAGGATCAAGTGCTGAAGTGCAAATGAAATACAATTAAGACACTGCGTATATGGTTTCATTCAAGAGGAAAATTTTACTCAGTTGGTTAAAAGTAAAAATGTGCTAAATGGCTGGTGTTAGCAGTGTGGAATCGTCTAGAAAACTAAAACAACTCCCTACCATCAATTCTCCAGCTACCTTAGTTATAAGAGATTTTCACATTCTGACACCTATCAATTACCACAGCATTTACTACATGTTAATCGAAATCATAAGAAGGGAAAAATATCACAATGAAAATCCCAAAGAGGAAGGAAGGAAGGAAGTTTTCCAGTTCCAGGTAAGATGGAATTATGTACAACAAGAATTTCAACAAACAACGTAATAGAATCTACAGATTAGAGAAGCAGTACCATGATGGATTGTGAAGAGTGAGGACTATCTAGAAGAACTGACAGGGCTGCTGGAATTTGAAGCTGTAGACTGTAGTGCACATGTGCAATCCTTGCACTTAAGATGCAGAGGAAAGAGGATGCAGAGTCCAAGACTTCTCTTGGCTACCTAGGAAACATGAAGAAAGCCTGGTCCCTGGGCTGGATGGGATCCTGTTAGTAAATTAAGAAATGGGTGGGGGGAGCACAAACACAAATTCAGGAGTAAGTTTAGCACTTCCCTCCATTGGTGTCCTTTGGACCGAACTGAACGCCAGTGTTCCATGAAGGTGGCACTAAGCTGTGTTCCTTTGGTTACTCTTCATGTGCTGGTACAATCGCAGAGTTGTATGGCAAGAAGAAATACAAGAACCTCAAGTACTCTGACTAGAAAGGTGAAAAGACACAACCAACTGGAGAATTCTGCAGAAAGGATCTTGAGAGAAGTAGGTAAAGTGGTCCCTAAGTTTAATATCCTAGATTCTCGGTCACAGCACAAATGTAGAGTTGATACCACTTGATAAAATAAAGGAAGACCACTCCCAAGACACAAGTTGGCCATTAGTGGAGTGGATATGTGACACATCCAAAATTAGTCCCAATACTGACACTAACACAGAACTGACATTTAACCCATAAAAGGAAGGTTGAAACTTATTCAAAGTCTAAGCATAAGCCACTTCACAGGGCTCCCAAGTAGGAATAGCAGCTTCCACAGAATCTAAACAGAGCACAGATGCTCATGTCATGTTCAAAGTGTCCAGGAAAATAAAGAACATTGCATAGCAGATGAAGACTAGGAGGAATGTCTATTACCTAGGAAAAGATATTACATGGATGTCACTAGAAGATGGAGAATGGTTGTAACCCCAAGAAGTTTTGTGCACATACAAAACAGAAAAACAAAAACAACCATTGCCTCTGCACACCAAAATGAGTTAGAAGCACAAAATCAAAAGCAGTTGGACTCAAAGGAGAAGTGAAATCTACAGAAACTGAAGACTTCAGCACTTGTCTTTCTGTGGTAAGTGCGACAAGGGGTTAAAGACTCAGTAAGGATAGAAGAGAATTGAAAATTCTTACTTACCAAGAGGAGCAAACTGACATTTATAGGCTGCTCAACCCAACACTAGCAAGTGTGCACTCTACTCACAAACACCTGAACATTTGCCAGGACAGACCACATCCTGGGTCATAAAAGCAACAACAACAAACTGTAAGTCATGAGCATCAGACAAGCATGTCCTCAAACAGAAACTAAATTAAGCTAGAAATCATTACCAGACACATGACATAAAATCCCCCTCAGACAACAGCAAATATGTCTGATTAATCTCTGGGTAAAAAAAAATAATAAACTCAAAGGAGATTAGAAAATATTTTTTAAACAATTAAAATATCAATTTAACATGACAGAATTTGTGAAACACAGTTCAAAATAGAGGGAATTTAGAGCAAAAAATGTCTCAGAGTTTCAATATTAACTGAGATGAACAACAAATCAAATATGAGACAAAGAATGATAGTAATTAAACTCAGGAGAGGTTAAAAAATAGATGAAAATTAATCAAACCAAAAGCTTTTTAGAAACATCATTTTTAAAAATGTTTTGAAAAACACCATATTGATAAGCATTTGAAAACCCAGAAGTTAGAACATACACACTACCCACATAAGGACTAAAGGAGAAGACATTTTTAGAGACTCAGCAAGCATTCAAAAGATATTGTAGGCTAAAAAGTACTTGCAAATAAATTAATCATTTGAGTAAAAATGTCAACTTCATCAAAATCTACAAATGGCAAAGAGTGCTTGAAGCTGAAATAGATAACAATTATGATACAATAAACCTTAAAGAAATGGACTTTATAAATAAACCTTTGGCCAAGATACATTAAGTTCTAGATAGCTTCTTTAACAGAAAGAAGAAATATTTTTAAAAAGAATAAATTCAATTAGATAGATGATAGGTTAGATAGATATATCAAAAAACTAAAAATAATAATAAAAGAAATAAGGAAGGGAGAGAGCAGAATACTTTCATGAGGACACTGTTATTCTGAGGTCTATAATGCCATGATTCTGAGAAAGAAAGAATCATGACTTGAAAAAGAACAAGAATGGCTGAAGGCCAGGCTGAGACTAGTCAGTTCATCTGTGCTTCCATAGTCCATGAGCAGAGGAGGATCCAGTGAGAGGAGGTTCCACTGCTCCTGACCCTTGCCCCAGCAATGAAAACACACAAGCCGCAAACAGAAAGAAGTGTCTAAGGGTGAGCCTTACAGCCCTGAGCAATGCAGATGCACGAATCCTCAACAGCAGCATGGAAACCTTAGTCCAACAGTATGCAAAACTATTACAAACCCCAAACAAAAGGATTTTATCAGAGGAATGTTAGAACAGACTGGTTTCTCAAACTTAATCTAGAGAGTTGCTCATAGTCTCTGTTGAGCAAGAAAATTTTTATGACAATATGAACTACTTTAGAACGCACAGTTGACCAGACATAGGGTGATATAACGAGGAAACTAAATTCTATCGAGAAAATAAAGGAGAACTTCTTTAATCTAAAACAGAGCATCCTTTAAATACATAACCTGCTGTCATAGTGTAGATACACCGCAGTGCCTGTGTAATCCTTGCCAATGCAATAAGTGAAGAAAAACTAAAAGGCTTACTATGTTTTTCAGTACTAACACACTAATTTTAAAATGTATGTAGAAAGATGAAAGAACTAGAATTAGAAAAATGTGATTTTGTAATGTAAAAATGGAGGAGGAAGATGAGGGGAGAAAGAAGAAGAAGACTAGGACAGAAAATGATTGTTAAAACAGGATTGTTTTAACACTGCAATCAAGTCTTCAGACTTGATATGTATACTAATAAAGTAAGACTACTGTAGTTAATGGAAAATGAACCCATTCCAGCTCAGTCACTGGGTAGGTAACAAAAACAGACAGAATAATGTATTTAGTGGATTATTTTGGAGCAATAGAAGTTCCATACACACATAAAACAAACGAAATGAACTGTGTTGATGCCAGACATTAAGCAGACACTACTCAAATCTTAAGTACAAGTGCAAAATGAATATTTATAAAACTTTTAGAGGTATACATAGAATAAACTATATGATCTGGTATTAAAAAAAGATAGAACACTTGAATGTGAATCAAAAAGAATAAAATTATATATCGGACTTCACGGATTTAAAAATATATTCTTCTGAGAGATTCACTTAAGCATCAAAAGGTGTCTGCAGGAAAATGTGTGAGTGACACACATCTCTTGTAAATGCCATTTACGGTTCCATCCTGAGTAAATACTATGTTAGGTATGAAGGTAGTATTATAATTCATGGCATTTTAAAACAACAACAATAATGCTTTATAGGCATGGTAATTTTAAAATAAAATGCAAACAATTTTGTATTTCTGGAAAGGTTGGAAGTCCAACTGCATGCGTAAAATCTAGCTATATTAACATATGTTGAAATACCTATAAAAATCATGTCATTTGTGTCCCTCAACTACACTTGAGAGTGAGACATGCACTAAATTGGAGCATAAAAGAAGAAAAAAATTAGAAGTTTTGTAGATCAGGAAGTAAGGTTAGAAAGGGTGAAAATGGGAAACCGGAGTCAGAAGAGAGGTGGTTAAAATGATAAATAAATATTATGTAACTTTAAGAAAATTAGTAAAAATACTAACTTGTACTGTTTTGTAAGAATACTGGAAAATATACTCTATTTACTTATTTTAAATTTCTTTTGTAATTTAAAGTTTTTAAGTGGACTTCAAAGAATGTAGATTTTTTTTTTTCCAGCTATTGAGAACACACTCTAGACACAGTCATGGGACCACACTTGTTGACAGTTCAGTGTGCCTAACTATTGTCTCTTTCTTTGCATCAACCCAGCTGCTGGGTGCTATATGAAAACTACTTTGAAAGTGGGTTTGTAAGCTTTCCCTAGTACTGCTATCACTTTTTTGCCTTACATATTTTCAACTTGTATTATTAGGTATAAAATATTTGGAATTATAATATGTTCCTTATTAGTGTAGCCTGTTGCCGAAAACTAGTTTTGGACTTCAATAATGTCCCATCTTTTAAGGCTACATTTCATAAATTAAATGACACATGCATAAATGTCTACCTTATTTTTCTTTGTTGAATCGTAACCATATGCTATTTATTTTTCTTAGTTATAGTTGTAACAAAGTATTAAAAGAATGTGACAAAAGTTTTTATTTAAAACACTTCTCAAAAAGAACAATATCAAACAACAAGATCCCCTAGAGCGCCCAGGGACTAAACCACCAACCAAAGAGTACACATGGAGGGACCCATGGCTCCAGCCGCATATGTAGCAGAGGATGGCCTTATCTGGCATGAATGGGAGAAGATGCCCTTAGTCCTGTGAAGGAGCAAAGACCCAGTTTAGGGGAATGCCAGGGCGGTGAGGCAGGAGTACGGGTGCGGGTGGGGGTAGGGAGCACGCTCATAGAAGCCGGGAGAAGGGAAATGGAATGGGGGTTTGTGGAGGGGAAGCTGGGAAGGGGGATGTACTGGCTAGTTTTGTGTGTCAACTTGACACAAGCTGAAGTTATCTCAGAGAAAGGAGTTTCAGTTGAGAAAATGCCTCCATGATATCCATCAGTAAAGTATTTTCTCAATTAGTGATCAAAGGGGGAGGGCCCCTTGTGAGTGGTACCATCTGTGGGCTGGTAGTCTTTGGGTCTATAAGAAAGCAGGCTGAGCAAGCCAGGAGAAGCAAGCCAGTGAGCAGCATCCCTCCATGGCCTCTGCATCAGCTCCTGCTCCTTGACCTGCTTGGGTTCCAGTTCTGACTTCCTTTTGGGATGAACAGCAGCATGGAAGTGTAAGCCAAATAAACCCTTTCCTCCCCAACTTGCATCTTGGTCATGATGTTTGTGCAGCAATAGAAACCCTGACTAAGACAGGGGATAACATTTGAAATGTAAATAAATAAAATAACCAATAAAAATTTTTTGAAAATTAAAAAATATTACCTTAAAACTTCTTCTTTGCCCACTTAATAGTAATGAGGAGGAAAGTGATCGAAGTAAATCAATAAACAGAGAAATTCTGATTTCAGAAAAAACAAGGACCAAATAAAAAAGCATAATTAGTGTAGTTTGAAATAAAATATTGAAAGAGTTGTTGTTGCAATACCTTTCATTGACAAGTTTTAACAACAAAAGGATAGTCTTTCCTTTTATCTAATGAAACATCCCTACCTACGCACGGTGCAGGTTCACTCATCAGAAATTGTACTAGACAGTGCCCTTTAGGTGTTAGTGCTTCTGTTATGTTAGCTGGATGTTACCTCGTCATTTAGATGGCCTGCACTGTGCGCCTGTCTTTTCTCCTGCTATTCTTGTTATCAACATCACATTCCTGGATGTGTCTGTTTATATTCTGCTACAAATATAAACAGCACTCTACATCCAAATTTTAAAAAAAGAAAAAATACACATTATTATGGTAAACTACATAACTCATAAAAAAATTAAAATGCTTATTTCAAACCCTCAACTCCCAGCCCAGAATTGTAATGTGCATCTTTATTACAATAAGATATATAAGCCAATTAAATCTTTAAGCACTCTGAGACTATCTAACCAGAATGTATTTAGCACAATGTTTCATAAAAGACATATACTCAATAGTCTCATATGAGGTATAGAAATAAATAGATGAAATTTGTTATTTTAGGGCATGCACAGATTCAAGTAAGCAAGCTAAAATGAATATTATCTTCTATTATGAGTGAGGCCAAATGAATTTAATACAGGCCAATAGTGATTATAAGCAAGAGAAATTTCTCAAGGTATCCTTCATGTATGTGGAAACACACTTAGGAACTATTATCAGTCTTCTCAAGAGCCGTCATAGGGAAATAAACCTTTGTGGCTCACAAGATTAGCCTTGAGTGGTGTCATTCCCATTGTGGAAGGATAGGAACTAGAACTTGAAGCCAAATATTAGACTATTCCTCTGCAGTAATCCAAAGTATTACACAGTTCAGAGACAGGAATCAAGAGAATCATCTTATTGTAAATTTTATAGCCCCAAGAGAGACCACTTCACCATAACAATCCTGTAGATAGTTTTCAGGCCCACAGAGATCAGGTAAGAATTGGTAAGGCACCAATGTGACAGGCCCACCTAGTACTAAAATCCCTCCTCTGTACTTTACCAATCCCCTCACAAAGAAGTTTCAAAATAAGTAAACACTCTAAAGGTAAATATATATTGTGATACTTTTGACTAAAAGACAAAAGAGAGCAGCCTATTCAGAATAGTATCATGTTCTAAAGGGAATCGAAGTCAGGGATAACACAGAATAGTTTAGGTTATTCTCAAATAACTTACATTATCATTATTATTATTATTATTACTTATATAATATGTTATATAATGTTTACTATATTATAAATAACTATCAATAATTTCTAAAATTGAAAACTGGGAGAAAATAGATCAAAGCAAGACTACTATGATTAAAAGAGTGAAATTTGTAAGTCTGAAGATAGACAGAAGCCAGTCTTTGGATGATGGCTCTCTGGTTTATTAGTAAAAGAGAAAAACAGAGGGCAGTTTCCTTTCAAGGCAGCATCATTCCTAAAGGCCGTCTCGTTTGTGGCTCTGCTTAATTAGAGGTGTTGTCACTCATGTCTGAACATGGTCTCTCTCTCGTTCAAGGTCGATACATATGAGCAGGCCAAAAATGACTAATGAGATGCCGACCTCGGGCTCGGATAAAGGTCTACTGTCAAAAACAAATCACAACTCTAAAACTTTTAGCATCCTGAGCTGACAAGAATTTTTTACCTTCCAACACATTTAGTAATTGGATCACACTGAGTTCAATGCCTATATACAGCTTGAATCCAGAACAAATGAAGTTACTGTGGACTACTTCTGAAAAAGTGGAGTAGAATGCCTGTTTTCCCAGCCTTCTGCTATCTTGTATGATGGCCTTGCCCGTGTTGGTCAGGCTTCTACCACATACAGCTTTTTAGACATCATTGGTTTTCTCCTCTTCAAATAATCATCAGTGTAAAAGGCCCTGATACGGGGGCTACACAGTAAAAAATTCTAACTAGAAAGTAATTAGGTAAATTTCTAAAATAATTGTAGGTTATATACATGATAGAATTTCATTTCTAATTGGGAATTATCCAGAATGTGATGGCTAGAATGACTTATGCAATACAATATTAAGGTTGAAATACAATGTATTATTTCTTAAGCACCTAAAATTGGACCACAATTTATACTACTTCAAACAAAAAGGAGTGTCCTGATTCCTGAATAAAATAATTCATCCACAGACTATTATGCATCTCGAAGGCTTTAGAAATATGCTTAGCAATAGTTTGAAACCTTAGGAGGCAAATGGTGAAGGGCAGCAGAAATGGAGCACAGGGCAGGGAAAAGAAAAAGGAAATAAGTGGGCAAAACTGAGAGTCTGCCAGCTCCAATAGCCTTGCTTTGTAGGGCGTGGTTCTCTCCCTTTTCATAGGCACTGTGGGTTTGCTCATTTCTAGGTTGCTTTGGGAGAGTTTATTAAGTCAGGTAAGCTCTTTAATGTAATGTTTGCCTCCTGTTGCTCTGGGCTTTCATTATGCACTCAGTAACCCCCTGTATTTCTTAGTTTCCTCAGATTTAGAAAATATGAGTGGTTTATCTTTTCCTCGCAACTATCAAACCAGACATGATGCAGTAGCAAACTTGAGCTTCTAAGTCTTTCATCTTATAGACAATATTTTTAAAAGGGGAGTGGAGGGGTCATGCCAAATAAGAAGAGGAATGTCCAGGAAGCCGCAACCCTACAGAAAGGACTTTAGGCAACTGAGAAAAGTTGAGAGAGGAAAAGGGCTTGTTCCCCTGGTAAATAACACAGCAATTGCCCCAATGCCAAATGGTCAGCCCTGAAAACATACATACATACATACAGACAACCAGACAGACAGACAGACATATGTACATACATACATACATATATACATACAATATTCTATGAACTGAACAGGTTATATCTCAGAATAAGCATGTGTAAATATATTTAGGCTTGGTCTGTTGCTTTGTATTGTAATGCTAAGTGTAGTACCCCAAGAACTGGTTGCCTTAGAGTTGAGAGTCCCCACGTAGACCCAAGTAAAGCTCTGTGACCTTGACCCCAGGTTATGTCTGACTGGTGAATAAAAATGCCAACAGCCAATAGATAGGAAGAAGAGTCCTAGGTGGGATTTAGGGCTCCTGGGCTTAGGGTCAGGGAAAACTAGCACAGAGGGAGGAAACCTGCCCAGCTCTAGTGCTGATTAAGGTTTATTATAAATATAAAGATTGTGTATGTCTTTTATCCAGGAACGAAATGGTCAGAGGTGGGGTAGAAGTCTGCCTTAAAACTAAATAATTTCTACAAGAGACGTATATTTACATGCATGAAATAACAAGGGATGAGAAGAGAAGCCATGACTTTGAAGGATTGTGGGGAAAGATATAGTCAAGAGATTTCAGGGAGCAACAGGGAAGGAAAAAATGTAATTATATTATAAACTCAAAAAATTTTAAAGTATATAATTTTAAAAGTTAGCTCAAAATTTAACTTCAACATTGGAGAAGAGAAATTAAAAGGTGGCATTTCTAACAGTGGCATCTCTAGGTCAATGAGTCTTCAACATTTAAAAGTTTGGTATCAGTAGAAAATGTGTATTTTATCTCAGTCATTTGTTTTGATAACTTGGCAATCCTGATTAGAGTGTGTCCTTTTTAGGCTTATGAAACTCATGACTCTCTGTCCGCATTCTATGTGCACTATAGGTCCTGAAGGATCTTTCCAAGAATGGTGAAGGATGAAATCTTCCTTAAAGTACATCTTGAATCTTATCCAACAAAGAAGACATAATATATCTTCTAGCCATTTCTGACCATATGTCACAACTCTTGAAACCAAATGGAGGTTTTTGTGGCTCTAAGAGATTACATAACATTGACAGCTATTGAGGCATTTATCCTGATTTCTCTTTTCTCTTCCACCGTAAGTATCTACAGGAGGTAGAATGGCCTATAGGTCAGATAATATGCAATGTGCTTGATGGATTATGATGGCACCTGAAGGTTCTCCCTGCTCCATTTCTCCAGTTTAGATCAACCACAAACATTGGCAATAACTGTATTCGTAGCCATTAGAAATACTAAGGTGAGATAATTGAAAACTGAAAACAAAGATGCATTTTAGAAGCACGGGATAAAGCTGAAGGTATAGAAAAATAATCTTTCTGTGTACATGGTGTGTCTGCACGTTTGCATGCAGACACTTGGGCCGGTGAGCACTGGTGCTGTGGTCAAAAGAGGATACAATGTTTCTTTCTCGACCACTTTCTCCAGAATCAGAGTGTCTCCCTGAACCTGGAGGTCACTGTTTTCCAGATCCTCAGGGAGAAATCACGCCCTGAAAGTGCCCTGCTTCTGAGGATTGAGCACAAGCTACATGTGGGCTCTCACACATGGATTCTGTGTAGTGCAAAAAAATCAACTCCTTAGATTAATAGGATGCATTCTCAAAGATTAAATTATGCCTCCATCTTTCAGCTTTTTAACAGAATTGTTGCATCAGAAGAGTGAAACTTAATTGGACGATTGAGCTGGTAATAGGAATATCTGAGTTTTAATAACTGTGATGGACTCAGGATCTTCCAGTGTGGAACATATATACCTTTCACTAACCAAACATGTGCCCAAATTCTATTATTTTAATATAATGATTTAGTGAGTATTTGGTATCAAAGCTATGTCTCAGAATGATAGGTAGGTCTTTTGAAAAAATCTTAGCATATCCAGTACTGGCAAAAGCACGGACATTGATGGGGTGAGGACATGTTCAGAGGACAAGAGCATTCACTAACATTCCAGAGAACATAGAGTCAAATACTGGTACCCAAATGGTGGCTTACAACCACCCTTAATTCCAGTTAGAGGGGTCTTAATGGTCTATACTGGCTTCTGTAGCTACTGCCAACATGTGGCAACATATATCCACACATGCCAGTAAAATAATCATACATGGCAAACAAAAGTCAATTTAAATGATTTAAATATAAATGTTTTCATTTATACATCACTATTTTCTGTTAATTCAGAGGTGTTCACATTCAACAACTTACAGTAGCTAAAATCCACATACTATCTATGTTAATATTCCCTGTATCCTTAACTCTTACTCATTGTTTCACTGGGGAGAACTAACTACCTCTAGAAAGTTCTCTCTCGCTCCAAGGGCAGGGGTAGATGTCCATATTGTTTGTGTGGGCTTTTTTTTTCATCCTCAATGCTGACTCATCACGGGCTATCCACTTGGCTTATCATTTCCAGTAAAGAAAACCCATGCTCTGTTTACTTATACATTCACACAAATGAGGGTCAAGCAGACAGCATCACTATCAGGTAGAGCATAAGCAATTTACAAAGCATCACATAGAAATGGAAGGGAAGATTATAAAGTTATAAAGAACCTTGTGTTCCTACATCTCAGCCAGCCAGATCACAAGCTCCACTGGCAGATAATATTCAAAGGGGATTTGAGGGGTTTTGGTGAAGGCAAAGAATCAAAAAACTTTTAACCTTCCTTTCAGCTCTAAAATTAATTGATTATGTAGTTTATTAATTTGTAATTTAAGAGTGATAAAAATTTTAAAAATCCTAAAAATGTACTATTTGCTCAAGGGTTCAATTTAGCAAATTTAAAGCAAGGGCTGCATAGGTGGCTCAGTGAGTAAAAGCGCTTCCCACTCAAGACTGAAGATTTAACCACAATCCTAGAACCCGTGGTCAAGGGAGAGCACAAAGGGTTGAAGGTTGTCTTCTAACCTCCACACACATTTCATGGCATACAGATGTGCACACATGCACGAGTGCATGCACACACACGCGCATGTGCACACACACACACACACAGTGAGAGAGAGAGAGAGAGAGAGAGAGAGAGAGAGAGAAAGTGGCACAAACATACACGCACACATGCACACACACACAGAGATACACAGAATGACACACACACATGCACACACACATCTTATCAAGTGATTTAGTTTTTATTGACTAATATTTTAATAGACATTTTAACTTATGCTTAAAATTTGTTGTCCTGCCCAGGAGTGGTATAGCTGAATCTAGAGGTAAAACTATTCCCAGTTTTCTGAAGCTTGCACTCCCACCAGCAATGAAGGAGTGTTCCTCTTGCTCCAAATCCTCGCCAGCACCTGCTATCTCTTGACTTTTTAGTCTTAGCCATTGTGAAAGGTGTAAGATGGAACTAATAACTGTTCTGATAGGCATTTTCAGGGTTAATGAAGTAGTTTTTCCCAGTCTGCAGGTTGCTGATTCGTCCTATTGGCAGTGTCGTTGCCTTACAAAACCTTTGGACTTTCTGAGGTCCGTTTGCCAATTGTTGATCATAGAGCGTGAGCCAGTGGCTTTCTGTTCAAGAACTTGTTTCTGTACCAGTGCGTTCAAGGGTATTTCGCACTTGTTGCCTGTAAATGGGATATGTTCTAGTAGCTGGGCTGCCTTATATGGCCTCGGTGTGAGAGGAAGCCCTACTGCCTAGCCTGGCAGAGACTTGAAGTGCCATGGGGGAGGGGATACACAGAGGGATGCTCACCCATTCAGAGGAGAAGGAGAGGGGAGGATGAGGGACCAATTGTGGGAGCAGTGACCAGGAGGGGGCAGTGAGTGGAAAGTAAGGCAAATAAGTGAAAAAAATAAGTTAAATTAAAAAATAATTGTACAATTATAAAGCAAACTTTATGAAATAAATACTACTACTTATCACTTTGTATATATCCAGTACATTTTAATAAACTTAAAGTTTATATGGCAACAAAGACCAGCACCCATTATCATTGTATGCAAATGGATGGAACTGTTTTATTTATTGTTCTTATTAACTTGAATGTAAGTGGTATATTCATTAAACAGGTACTTGGAGAAGGACATTCAAAATAGTTCTCTAGACTAAAACTTTGTTGTACTTACTACATTGTAATCTTTAGCATTGTACTTGGACAGGGTAATTTTAAATGTAATTTTCTAATTTCTCAGAATAACTTCCATATGAGGCCATTAGGAATTAAAAACTTGCGGTGTGAAACCAAAAGGGACTGGGCATAGGGGTAGATGTCTAATCCCAATCCAGGAAGAGAGAGGCAAAAGGAGACAGATCTCAATGTATTCCCGTTTAGTTGGACCTACAGAGTGAGTCCCAGGCCAACTTGTGGCAGAATATTTGATACCACCATAAACCCCAAGATTGTTTTATTTACTGAAAAAAATTGTTTCTAGTTGTGAAATGGTTCAGCCTTAGCACACAACCTGAATCCTTCTGGCTGGAATACAGACATGTCCTTAGAACACATCTTTAATCCCAATTAATGACGCTGACGTTAGTTGGTCGAAGGAAGCAGTCATTCTTTAAAGTTTATCTAGTTGAGTGGCAAAGTGACACATTGGAGAAAGATTTGACAGAATAGAATATGTCCAACTCTCAGGAGAAGAGAGAAGAAAGGGAAGCTATTTAAGACAACACAAAGAGAAAGGAAAAATGGCAAGAGAGGCAGTTTTACTGGCACAGTTACATATTCCGGTTGCTGAGAAAAACCAAGCTAGACACAGGTGAAGACAGAGGAGCCAGAAGATCAGAACAGATTGCTATAGTAGGAGGTCAAGCAGAACAATTCAGGAGAGAGAGAGAGAGACAGAAAGACAGACAGACAGAGAGAAAGAAATGGACAGAGACAGAGAGACAGACACAGAAAAAGAAGCCAGATTGAATCATTCAGTTTGGAGCAAAGTTTGAGCCAGAACAGCTGAGCTGAATCATCCAGTCAAAGAACAAAGGAACAAGGAAGGGGTGAGTTTATTCAGCAGTTAAGTCTCAGAGGCTGAAAACAGTCTAGGCCCAGATAAGATTGTACTTAGGCTTAAAGATTCCTGGAATAGGCTTAGATTAGGAGATGAAGATAGTGAGTCTTAAGCTGACAATTACTTCAAGAAAATAAAAGTTACATTTACATCAAATAGTGCTACTTAATGAAACCCTGGCTCAAAAAGAAATGAACAACCAAAAAAAGAACAAATAATAACTAATAAAAATAATAAAAAAATTAAAAAACAAAATAAGGTAATTAATAATAATAAATAAAAATAATTTAAGTATTAGCTTTTCCCATTAGCTTTTTGCAGGCATTTTTAAAAGGATTTAAATCATCTCACTACTTTATCACTCAAGATTATAGAAAACTTGAACAGAAAAACAGAATTATTCAGATTGTTTAATCAACATGATGACCGATTCATACAACTTTTCCTCAAAGTACATTTTGGTCTATAATCTTCTGGAGAAATATTGGTATGTTTCACTTTCACTTCTAGATAATTATTAACTTTCATACTATTTTCCTTATATATCAAGAGATATACTTTTCATTGAAAAGAAAACAAGCACTCAATTGTACTTATGGAGGTTAAGTTTACTCTATGCCATTTTGTCATGGAAAATTGTGACATATAATTGTCATCATTATTCAATGTCAAGAGCATGAATTTGAGTGAATCTGAAATGTTTTCAGGAAATTTTAATCTAACTTTATATACACAATTAATTGGCAAAGCTTATATATTTAAGCCTTTCACTGAAAATACTACAGACAAACGCTCACTGGTTTCACATTGTTGATGTAAAAACTGATAACATTGCCAAGTGTTCTCCAAGGCTGAAGAGCCCACAGTAATTAAAGACCATTTACCCAGTCAAGACACAGACACAGAAAAAGCATTGTGACACCAGTGTGCCTGCCAAAACCTCTCAAGGTCAGAAAATCTATCAAAGTGACAACAATTCATAGCGAGAAATGGGGCAGAGTGACTTTAGGAGTAAGAAGCGGTGGCAGCATTTTGTACAGAAGGCAGCTAGACATTTCACTACAGCAAGGTTGCCTCAAAAGATGCTCTGAAGTCATTGCAGTCCTGTCTGGAGACAGACAAGAACAAAGTAGATAACAATGACCTGAAGCCAAGCCAACAGTTCTGCTGAGAACAACTTGAAGGATTAACAGACCTCCCTGATTCAGGAGACTTACAAGTTTCTTTTCATTTGCCCTGGATCATTTGAATCTACATTGCACAACATCAGGGGAATGTCACTTACATGGAATACAATGGGAAGATGCTCTGCTAGAGAAGCTAATAGCACTAAGCAGAAGGTACAAAGAGGGCGCCTTAACTGAGTCAGAGGATCTTAAGCTAATGACTATGTAAGAAATGACTTTCTAATGGTAAGTTGGAGGCAGGCAGAAGTACAGGCAGCCTTACTAATAATGAGCCTGTTGTAATTCTCTGCTCCATGTTAAGAGATCAGACAAATGTAGATAAGAATGTCCTGGGTCAGTGTCTTTCCTAAACTCATGATATAAACAAAGGCATGGTGCCTAGAAATGCTCAGATTGTATGCAAGCTAGTGCTAATTTTACAGTCATCTGTTTCCATTTACATAGTCAATAAATCTTTCTACAAGTGTTATTAATGTTTATAGCAGAGAAGAAAGTGAGCCAGAGAGTTTGTCTGTATTATTTAGACACCAAATAATAATCAAACATTTTAAAGGGTATTTATTTTAAAATACATGCTTCTCTATCCAAAACCTATCAGTAGCAAAGTAGAAAAAATCAGTTAAGAAAGAAATCATTTTAATCAATACGTCTTACCCAACCTCAAGTACTTCAAATTACCCTACAAATACAGCAAGAAAATGTTTTAAATCCCAGGCCTTGTAAAGTAATTGCTGTGAGGTAATGATGTATATTAATTAACAAAGTATACTTTTAAAAATAGGATAATGAATATATAATTTTAGTATATAGTACATTGTCATAGGAAGTTTCAAGATAAATATCTGTCCTATAAAATCTAGGAAGGAGATACATTGTTTCACCTTCAACTCTTATAAGCTAGACAAAAGGAAACGGGTTCCTCTAGTATTTGATATTAAGACATTTCAGCCAATAATATTTGAGTAGAAAACATGGTACACACCCTTGTAGGAGCGTTTGCACTTTACAGAGGCTCTAAGAGTCTATTTCCTTTCTAGGATATTAGAAAACTCAGAAGCTTGGAGGGTCACTGAGCTCAAACACTGAGCTCAAACACAAACAAAAACAGACACTGAGCTGAACTCAGGAGAAAAGGAATCTTCTGCTATGTAAGCCTCACTTAGAAGGAAAGAATGGGATGTTGTCTGTTGTACATGCGGAATTCACATTAGCATCCCAACTCACAGAAGCTCAGGACTTAAATGCTTTGTATATTTGTGGATCAGTGAAGTAAAATCTGTGGCTCAATGGGTAAAACTGAGGTGAGAATTCACTGGGCAGGGCTCTAATCTGAGGTGTCTAGTGCTGTTAAGGTAAAACTAGACCCTCAGGGGAAAATGTCATGAACAACTAAGGTAGAGATCAAAGCGATTAAGTCAGAAGCTAAGGAAAACCAAAGGCTGTGGGCAAACTGCTAAAACTAGGAGCAAAGCCTGGAGCTTCCTGTCAGGCTGGTGCTCCCAACAGGCTTAAATCTGTTAACCTGGAACTTCCCAAAACTTGACACAATAGATTACAACAGTAGCTCACTTTGTGGTTCACTTTACTATTTTAAATTGAATGTTTACAGTCATTATTCACCCAGTACATTATAGCAGCTAGAGAGTAAATAGAGGAGCCTGATAGAGCTAGCTATTCTTCCAGAGAGAAAGTAATATGCAGTGAAGAAATTAATGCTGGCAATAACATCACAAAGCTGCAACATTAATTTATGTAATCGTTTAACTTGTCTCCACTTTTAAGAAGGAAAAAAAGAAGAAAAAGAAAAAACTCATCAAATTAACATTCAAATTTAATTCTTATCCTAGAAATGTTGGTCATATTTGCCTTGATAGTCTCTAATTAAAAAGTAGGCTGACATTCAAACTTCAAGTACCAAAACATCTGTAATGAAAAAGGGGAAATATATTATTTTTTGAGGGAAGCCATTTCCATATATACAAGGGCCTATTCTGTTGTCTCTTAATTATGAATGCTGAAGCTTTTAGCTTCAGAGGATATGATATGTTTGTGATAAATGATTAAGGGCTCATAAAGTTTTTACTACCACATTAATCTTTGGGTGCAGAGAGTCAAGACACTTGTTAAAACTCACAAGCTCTTTCATAAGGTCGCCTGGGGAAACATGGTAAACTTCATACAGTGCTGGTTCCCTACAGTCGCACCTAAGACAAGTCAACTTCAAAGAAATGCTTTGGAAGGGGAAAAAATAGCAAAACTACTCTGCTTTCAGTGAGTTGGCACCTAGCATAAAGAGGACGTTATTTACAAGACTCTTTGTTTTGGAGACGAAGTGCTCTGTAGACAGCAAGTTTGTGACTCCAAATGGAGAAATGTGGGAGAGTCCTGATGTTGGAGCTGGCTGTGTCCTGAATCCTCTGGAGAAGACACCTGACTCCACAGAGAAAACAGACGCAGACTAAGTCAAATAAGGAACACAAGCAACTACTCCTGTTAGGCCAAAGCAAAGCCATTTCATGTGCTTCTGTGTCCGTCCAAGTCAGACAAACTGACCATTTTCATCTCTCGAAATTCTTTATGAAGTGGCTTCCACAGAAGACATATACTGCCTATATTTATTATTAATATTATTATTATTATTATTTGCCATATTATGCTTCTTTTTTGGTCGTCAGTTGGTTGTCTTTCCTAGCTCCTGATTTTCGAATGTACTTGTCAGACAGAGATAGCTCAACCCTTTTTCTTTTTGCTGTCTAATTCTCCTTTTATTTTTTTCTCCTGTGCTGTGATAAGCATGTGGCTTACAAAGCCAACATCTTGAAAGCGAGATAAATCCAAGTTGAAATTGAAGGTCCTGACTAATGCGTTGGTAAAGCAGGCATCTGTCTTGAGTGTTTGTATCTTCATTTGCACATGATTATCCTTTTCCTCATAACTTATTGTGAGGTTTATATGAGCTTTAAAGTTGAATTTGTGGAAAGTGGTTGGTGCATGGGAGGACCTCAACTGGATGATCTTTATAGATTGGGCTACACTTGGAGAGGCTATTTGAAAGAAAGTTGTGGATAGAAATCAATGATCAAAGACAGGCATGTTTTAGGCAGAAGTTAAGGAAGGAGAGTTATGTAGATTATAGACCTACAAAACACATTGATAAATGGCACCAACAGAACTTGATAATAATTCACACTTAAGTCATATCAGAGACTGGACTGTTTATAAAAATGATCCTTCAATGTGAGCTTGGTTACTGTACATAGGGCCCTGGGAATTCACTAGTTCCATGCAAATGGACTCCTCCAGATAATAGCCACTGAAATTCAAATATACATGTAAGAGACATGAAATAAACCCACAAACCTAAATCTCATAGAGAGAATGCTTCATTCTGGAGATGTTGGCAAAATCTAGGGATGTGGAAAGTGGGGAAGTAACATACAGTGGCTTATGTTTTCAGAGTAGGAAACTATAATGATGCTCATGTAGAGAACGAAATATTCAATTCCACTTTAATCCTTGTTCTTAGACCCCAGTGGAATTATTGTTTTCTTACTTTCCAGAATAAGTTGAATAGTAAGACTAACTGAACCAAAGCAATAGACCAACTGCTCCTCCCTTTAGATTATTAGTAGAAATGGAAGCAATTCTTAAGTGCTGATATTCTTCCTTGAAACTTGACTCAATATCAAATGTAATCAAATATACTATAGAACTATATCACTAATGCAAATATTATAACCATGATTCTTAAAGATACCCTGAAATTAAAGTAGCATATCTGTATTTAATACGAGTTGATTCAAGAGATTCAGAGTCAAATCTAATGCGTATCTGGCATCTGACATGTCTTTCTGAATTAGCAAGGGAAACCACTTCTAATATCCTGTAACACCTAAAGCAAATGGAACAAGTATCTGTCTGCTTGTGTCATGCTTTGTAATCATTAAAAAAATAAAATAAAATAAAATTGCCTCACAGAAGCAGGCTTTCCTTAATCCTGAAAATGGTAGACAATACTACTTGAAAAATAGTTATTACTATTGTTGGCTGAAGTTATTTTTTTCCCAAAAGCAAATAGGGTGAAGCATGACTAAAGCCGATTTCAGCTACACCAGCTACTGTGTAGCACACTGTAACACCTCTGTACCTAACACATTCTAATAAAGTTATTGTAACATGATATATGGCTACCTCACTAATAATTGCAATTTGATGCTGCCCAGAGAAAGCATCTGCTATTCTTTTTTAAATATTAATATAAAGATTACCCCAGCAACCCTGCCTTTTCTATTTTATCTTATACCTGGATTAATGATACCTTCTCTAAAATATGCTTTTATGCTTCTCTGGAATCATAAATATCAGAAAACATCAATACTAATTAAATGCATTAATAAGTTTTACATCAGAGCATCTGGTGGCTGGCATAGATCATAAATCTGAAACCTCAACCCAAAGTATATGATCTCTACACTAGACTGCTATCACGTTTTCAAAGTTAATATGCTTTCTACAAATAAGGACTGTCAGATGAGAAAATGCAACAATCGTTTAGCACAGGGCTCAACAAACATTTCTGTTAAAAGCTAGGTAATAAAAGTTCTATGGATCTGTGGGTGATAAGGTCTCTGCCACAATGACTCAACTCTGCAGCTGTAACACAAAAGCAGCCATGTGCGGTATGCAAATGGGTGAGAGTAGCAATGTGCCGGGGCAATGTTATATACGGGAACAAATTTACATTTTACAGAATTACCACCTATCCGACTCTAATCTTCATTAAAATAAAATCAAAGAATGAAGAATCTGTTACTAACTTGTGACCACATGGCAGCAGGTTCCTTATAGCATTATTCTTGTGTGTATGTGCGTGTGTGTGTGTGTGTGTGTGTGTGTGTGTGTGTGTGTGTGTGCGTCCTCCTTAGAGATAACTGATTCTCCTTCTCTCTATCGCCATGAATTGTCTGTATCTCTTACTTAGGAGAAGATCCTCATGACTATCCCTTTCCCACTGACTGGCAGGTCAACGGTGACATCATCTAAATGCATGAGGGTGAGAAGGATACAGATTCACTTGGAGAATCAACATTGTTTTCTCATAATGAGTCACAATGTAGTCATCTTTAGACAGAACCAAAATATTAACCTAAAGATAAGTTAGAGTCACAAGAAAAATATTAAAAAAATAAACCGACTGCTCATGATAGCTACGTTATGGAACCAAAGTAGGTGGCTTACAGCAAGGGAGAGGACAAGGAAACTGTGGTTTATATAACACTGCAATTATTCTCCACATTTAGAAGAAAAAGGTTATGTTTTGTGGGCAATTCATACAACTTCAGATAATGAAACTATGCCAGTGTCTTACATCAAACATACCATCACAATTGTAAAATATATTGTAAATTATAATGTATATTAATATAGGCTACTAATCTTCAATCCAAGATTATTTTTAAAGCAATATCTTTGCTAATTCTTTACAACTCCTCCCCTTCATTCCTGGCCCATTTCCCTACACTCACAACTTTGGTCCTCTTTGAAAATTAATTAATCTGTACACATTAGCTAGTACTGGTCCCTTACTTCTGAGTATGGAGCTATGCACTGAGTGTGATTGATCTGCCAGAAACCTTACACAAAACAAATTTTCTCTTTTCTGGAAGCGTCCAATTATCCATAACTCCTAACCAAGGGGTAGGGACTCATGAGCCTTTCCCAGCCCCATGATAGAATGCGAACCTGCTTTCTCTCAGGAGGTTTTAGCTGCTGTGTGCTCATGAGTGTTGCTCTCCTGTCTCAACCGAATGATGCTGCTCTGCTTTGTCTCCCCTGATCTCTAGCTTACAGCCTTTCTGTCCCCTTGTCTATAATAGTCTGTGAGCTTTGGGGAGGAAGGAGGGATGCATCTGCTGCTCAGCACCCCACACACACTCTTTCCCTGTAGTGTGTCCAGTTGTGTTCCTACATTAAGGCCCAGGCAATGCATTGCACAGAGGATCTTCTGAGACGTCTGAATGCTTCAGTAATCAACATTTAGAGAGATACACTTTTAGATTGTTTTAACAATGTTTTGACAGAACACGCATCCATTTATACATTTCTCCAGTGCAGCTGCAGTTTTTCTGTTTCTCTACCACACATTGAACCATCTTAACACTTCTGCACAATCTGGGATGCTTCTACAAATTCATCCTGGCCTAAGAATAAAGAACAAAGTCCGTATTGTGGTTTACAAGATCCTTCATAAATAAATGTTTGACTAAGTTTCCATTCTCAGTAGGAGCTGTGCCTAGCTTAAAACAATGAAATAATTTCACAAACTCATGAACCTCTACCTACATTTTCTAATTGTTCTGCCCCTCACATAAGAATTTGTAGATGTCAGGCATCAGCTAATCTTAACTGGAATCAATTGCCTATGGCCCCTCCCATGGTAAAGCACCTTGCATCTAGTGTGGCTTTTGCTGGGATAAATCAATTCTAATTTCAGGGTCTCACTTCATTTTGTTCAACTCTGTGGTTCTAGAGCTGATTACTTGGCCTCACAAAGTCTAATTTTCTTTTGTGTGAAGTGATAATAATGGTAGTGGCCAGGTTTTTTGCAAAGACTGAGGTATCTTAATCAAAGTTCCTTCCAAAGACTGAGACAACACCAAGCACCTGTCAAGTTTCAGTACAATGTTTCCCATTTTTGGCTAATGAATTTAAATATTCCTTTAAAATGCTTTCTTCACTTTTATAAGTCAGAAGCTTATGAAATAAAAAAGGCAAATGTGAGAAGTGCCCTTGAATCCAGTACTCAGGAGGCAGAGGCAGGCAGGTGTCTGAATCTGAGGTTAGCCTGGTCTATATAGTGTGCTCTGGAGGCTGTATAGTGAGGCTTTGTCCAGGAAAAAAAAAAAAAAAAGAAAAAGAACGGCTATTATCAAAATTGATTACTAGCTAGGAGGTGGTGGGTGAAACCTTTAATCCCAGCTTGTGGGAAGCAGAAGTAGCTATATCTCTGTGAGCTTCAGGCCAGTCTTGTCTACAAAGCAAGTCCTAGGACAACCAAGACTACATAGAGAAACTTTTTGTTGAAAAACAAACCAAAACAAAATTGATTATCAATAGACTAAAATGTGAAGCTGGGGCAAAGTATGTATCTGGACAAACATTCATTAGGTACAGCTGTTTTAAGAGAAAATAAACATTTACATAATGCCAAGAGGAAGTGTCATTTTTTAGTTAAATTCTACTTCAGCTAAGAAAAAAACGTATTTTTTTTTGTTAGATCAAAATAAATATGTGAAGTCAGAAAAACTGGATTGTAGTCATCCTGCTATATCTAATTACTCCCATGAACAGACATTTCTGAAACTTGTTCATGTGTACAAAATGTGGTTTTTAATGGGTCGTAAAAATCCTACTTGGCTGCAGAAAGTCTATTCTGTTTAACTGATGATTCTACAAGCTACTGATGACCTCTCTCCAAGAGTCGCTGTAACATAATCTGTGATGGTGGTATTTCTGAATGAATCTGCAAGCAGTCAAATAAAGGTGATCTCACACATGAAGTAAGCCAGGCACCAGGTAGACTTTTCATGCCCAGGAAGTAGATGCAGGGTGTGTGGGCTGGGAGGCATAGAATGGGTAGTCTGATAATACAGTGAGCATTTCTGACTGAAAGAGCTCTGAGAAGCTTGGAAGGAGGCTTTCCAAACTAATTGCAAGAGGAGAAAGCTCAACTTTCAGCACGGCGAGGTGATATTAGGCTATTAATTTTAGGAAGCTGGATACAATTTGTGTAACCAAATTTGAAAACTCAAATAAGGAGTCACCTATGGAAGCCACAAGTAAAGAAGTAAGGAGGTACGTGAATAAGGAAGGAAGGAAGAAAGGAAAAAGTAAGAAATCTGAGCACAAGATACACTCTCTTCCTTATTCTGACTGACAACTGAATTTTACCTGATCATTCTTCTCTGCCATCCTGGTTATGAAAGACTATTTCTGCCTCCATATACACTGAAATAAAGAGCAGCATAAGTTTCCTGGATAATTGCCTGTTTAACCATTCAGACTTATTTTGAATCATCAAAATTTGCTTACGGAGAGGAAATCTTTGCCATATTCATTCATCCAGCAAGCTTGTTTTCAATACTAATCATGTCCTCTACCACACGAGAAATATTAGATGCAGAGTAATTTGTTAAGAATCAAGAATGAAATGTAGAAACTTATTACAAGGCAGAATGATTAATGTCTGAGTAGGAATGTGCAATAGGAACAGGAAAGAGAAACCAACTGGTTCTCTAGAGAGCTAAAAGAAAGACCCAAGTCATAGATATTGATGAGCTGCCATGTTCTACACCCCATGGGGAAGATGAGCTGGAGCATCTAGAACAGTGAGCTTGAGTTACTGCACCTTTTGAAAGCATCAGCCCTTATTTAAACACATCTGATAGTACATTTTACCCTCAAACCACAATTTAGGTTCAATATGTACGTCACATACAGAAGTTACAGCAATGAACCCTAAGTGAGACAACACTAAAAATGAGAGATTATTTTCATTAGTAACATCCCTTTACAGGAACTAAGGGAAAGGTACATGCATCCAAGAAAAGCTTCCAAAAATAGTGATGGTATTGTATTCACTATTATCTAACAGCCTGTGCAAAAAGGAAAATTGAAATCACCTTCAAAGGTAGATACCAAAGGTATATTTTCACATTCATTTTGCTAATATTTTCACCCTCTTAAATCCTCACTACTGTAAAAGATAAGTTGAAATAGGGAATAGATTTATTATAGAAGATATGTCTAAACTCACCACATATAAAGATAAAATAATAAAATCTAACTTCCAAAGAAAATATTCAGTTTTATGTTTGATATAAATATGGTATCAATATCTACTTATAACTTTTTCCTGGAACTTGGGACAGGGATGAGTTGGTAAATCCATTGCCTTGCCAGCAAGAGGACTTGAGTTCAACTCTCAGATGCAGGTAAGAAAGACAGACATGTCAGCAGAGTACACGTATAAATTTAGTGCTTGGGAGGTTAGGAAGGTATGCCTACACAGCTCAGTGTTCAGCCATCATAGGCAGCTTTGAGAAATTCAGGACAGTGAGAAATCCCACCGAGAGAGAGGGGGAGGGGAGGAAGAAAGGAGGGAGGGAAAGAGGGAGGGAGAGGAAGGAAGAAAGGAGGGAGGGAGGGAGGTATACATGACGCCTGAACACAACAGAACACATGAGGTTGTTCTCTGGCTTCTACATGAGAGCACTCACATGTATATGTACCTGTCCACACATGTGTACCCATACATAAATGTGCATAAACACATATATGAAAAATTTCTGAATATTATCACCAAAAGCATCAGATCTCTATATGAATTAGATATACTTAGAATTGGATATATACCTATTTATTTATGTATATGTGTGTATACATAGACACACTTAGGGTAATCCAAACTTTGAAGAAAACTTTCACAGAGGCTTCTGCTCTGAAGAAGAATTGTTTAAAATCGTTGCAAGAGGGAGTTCCAGGTGTACTCTAGGTGTGACAAGCTCATCTTGGTGATTGGGGGTGGGGTAATGTTCATAGGCTTTGTTCTTCCTTTAACCAAAATCAACTTCATAAGCTAAATATCAGACCAGGTCCTTTATGCTCTTCCTCACTTAACACGAAATCATAAAATGGGGAGCTGTTTAATTCTTAGTTATCACTACACTATTTGCTGTGGATAATTTCACAGCATCTTTTGAAAATGCTTTTGTAAATAAATACATATAATCAATAAACATGATCATATCGATTTGTAGATCTGACAGAAATAACTTGAAGAACCTAAAGTATAGCACAGTGAACTAAAAAACTACTAATACGTGGATGTGGGGTTATGCCAAATACTGTCATGAAAGCATGTACAACAGTTACTTTACTATAAATAATTGGATAAAATAATGCTTTACAAATAAGGATATGATAATGTAGCATTTCTTTACCAAATGTTCCTCATTTTCCACTAATTTCTTCAGAATCAAGTTCAACTTTCTCCAATCACTTTTGAGGCCATTCACATTTTATCCGCTTTTCAGAACAATGTTCTGGCTATCTTTTCCCACCTCAACAGCTACACAATGTCCTAGAGACATCATTACTTGTCTCCGCTGGTCTACTGAAGTTGGTCTTATACTCCTGTTCTGCCTCTAGACATTTTACTAAACTCTGCATTCTTCACCCACTATGGGTGATTATTTTCTTTAATTGTAGAGATGGTCTCAAGAGATTCAAGTTGGCTTGTGCTTGCTGTGTAATCAAAGATAAACTTCAACATCTGACCTTCCTCCCTCTACTTCTCACATTCTGAGATGATACAGAAGATGTGCCACCATACCTAGTTAGGGACAAGCACTCTGCCATCTGAGCTACATCCTAGTCCCGCATGATTGTTTTTGATACAGTAACTAATACCTAGCAAATCTGGGAACCAGATAAGAACTACTGAGAGATAAATTCTAACACAATTCACTGCATACACATAAAGACGTAACTGGGGGTTGGTTCTCTACCAAGCACGGTTCTTAGATCATATGTCGGATCAGTGCATGGATTTCCTACAGTAATACACGATGGAATTACTATGATATTAAAGGTTGTGAAACAAATGTCGAGAAGGGAAGCAAGTAACTCTCCCAAGGACACAAGACCAGGAAATGGCACATAAGATACATGCTATAAGAACCTACGAGGTCTTTTGACAGAAATATTCCACTTCCTGGATCTTAGATCAGAATTTTTAGTACCAATTCTCCGTATTCTGAATTTTCCTGATGCATGTTGTGAAATGATCTGTTGGAACAAGACTGTGCAGGGCAGTGTGCTACCAAACTCTTAGCATGAATCATCATCCTTAATACATAAGGACCTGTCATTGAAAGCTAGAGGATGCATCAATGGCTATGAAATACCCAGGGAAAGCACCTGCTAAATATACATTCCCTGAAAAAAACGTACGCTTTGGAGTTTTTCGGGTGTAGAGAGCTATCAATGCCATTGATATTTAGTTCCTCTCTTTATACGGTAGATCTTTATAAATGATATCTCCCAGTCTGGTCAATCTCACACTGCTGTCGACATTTACAGCCTGGTAGCACGTTCCAAATAAAATGGTTAACCACCTCTTAGGAGAATTAGATACATATCAGCTTGCATTTGAGTTTTCTTATCAGCTGGTGTTGGAATGGTGCACAATGTACTCATTGTGGTCAGGGAAAGGAATTACAACACACAGGAAAATGCCTGATTTATTGCCAGCATAGCTATAAATACACCCAAAGACAATTGATGTACAGATGGTTTCAGTGCCCCATTTAGAGTAGCCTCTCTCTCTCTCTCTCTCTCTCTCTCTCTCTCTCTCTCTCTCTCTCTCTCTCTCTCTCTGTATGTCTTCTATGTTGTTTTGTTTTTCAAGTTACTTTCCATAATGGTCAGAATTCAGGATCTTCATTCTATTCTTTGTATACCATTGAACTACTCAGCTGCTCAACTGTATGTTAGATGCATGCAAATCTATGAGACTACTCTTGCTCATGGAGACTGACTCAAACAAAGCAGAGTATGCTGTGGCACAATGTATTATTTAGGGTCTTTTGTGAGAGTGACAAAGAAGATGGGTTTTCTATTCCGACCATGTAAGCAAAGCAAGAAGACCTAGGGCAGGAGTCACTAGTGAGCTAGCAAAGCTGCAACTTGGAGACATCCTGCATCTCATGTTGAGTCCACTTTCTACAAGCTTGGGGTATCTGCTCATCCAAAAAAATAATGTTGGTAGAATATGTCCATGTGACCTTTGTGTCCACCTTGCCTTCATCAATTTGCTTCTTGGTGATGTTCCCAATCCCGTCCCACTCATTTCCATGCTTGTGAGGTTCAGAAACTAAAGGAGTACAACGGACCGAGGCGCTCTCTGATTTTATTGACAATCTTGTGCTACCAAGGAGCTCTTACAGCTGTGCTCCAGTGCCCTGAGGGAGAAATTTCCTTTCTCTTATTGATGGTTTTCTACCACACTAAAATGAAATTTCTCTGCGATTTGAGGCAACGGTAAGAATTCCCTTTCCAGTGATCTCATTTACCAAGGCTGTGAAAGGTGTAAAACAAAGTAAACACACCAAGGAACAAAGAATATCTTTGTTCAAAACCATTGAAATGACATATGAAATATAATGTGGAAGAAATTGGCCAGTGTTTTAAGAAATAAAACTCATACCTTATATATACTATTGACTTGTAATAACCATTTCACTTCAATAAATCCCTGTGGATAAAACTCATGTTGGCCATGAAGTTGTCAAAAATATGCCAGATCCTGGATCATCTGTGTTTCCCTCGGAAGACATCCTTCTGGGAAGCTCAAAAGATCTTAGGCAATTCATCCAACATTTGATGTCTCATACTGAAATTGGACGGAAAGGACAGCAGATTTGAAATATCTTTGATTTGTGGAGTTGTTTGTGGCCCTAACTCTAGGGAAACAGAGCCATGGGTGGAAGAAAAGCCAGCTGGGATGTTACACTCCAATACCAAAATGAGAGCAAAGGCAGATTCCAGACAATAATGTTAAACAGAGGTCAAGAGTATCTATGTGGATTTCCTCTCATTTAATCCATAACTTCATAGATTGCACATTACTGTGCTTTGCAGGCAGAACAACGGGGGCATAGTAGCACAGGGTCTCACAGATCTCTCATCTCCTACGTCTACACCAACGGTTCCTTAACCCTTCAACATGAATCCACCAATGTAAGAAATTTTGCTTAGAATTGTGCTCTTGGGTTTGCGAGATTTATCTCTTATTGTCATATGGAATAAATAAAGACCATGTGTGCTAAAAGTATGTTCTTCCCCTAGGTTACAAGAAAATCCACCTACAAAATCGATCCTGTCTGAGTTTCTCTGTGTGTGTCCCTTTTCAATACTATTTACTTTTCATTATCTTCATTTCTATACCTCAACTAAAGCTAAATAAAAATCCCATTAAATCTGTATTTCCACATTCCATTCGTCGGCACAATGTGAGGTTTGTAAGATGCCCCGATAAAGAACCTGATGGCTTTTTATGGAATCCACAAGCTAAGAGAGGCCAAGAAAAGTGTTGTAGAAGTCAGATGAACTGGGTACCTCTCACAGCCAGGTGAGTCCAATGCAAAGTTAACAGGGATGCCATCGCTTCTTCCTTTGAACACGTTCCTCTCCTGTGAAATTTGTTCTCACTTATGGATGTCTAATTGCAATTGATTAATTAGATCCACCAGAGAACAGCAGGCACCAGTGAAATAACTTCTTAAAATATTTTATTTTCCCATATATGTGATACTGTGTGGCATATGAATGAGTGCATACATGTGCATGCATGTGTACATGTGTGTGTCCATATACACACACACACACCACAACACACACACACACACACACACACACACAGAGGAGAGCATCAGGCATCCTCCTGGATCATTCGGATCATTTTTCACTCCCTTGAGACAGGCTCTCTCATGTAACCTGAAGTTATGCAGGAGACCAGCAAGCTCCAGAGATGCTCTTGCCTCTGTTCTACAAGTCCCTGGCTAGCAGGCTTATACTCATTGTGCTCAGCTTTTTACACGAGTTCTGGAGATTTGAACTTGAGGTCTTCTGTTTGTGTAGCTAGAACTCTTACCAATGACGCCATTTACACACATCTGCAGAGTAAGAACTTTTAGAGTCACCCAACAGCAAAAGCACTTTGCCAAACATCTGTCCTGGATTTGTCCCCATTCCAAATGAGAAGTAAATGTATATCACATTGTATATATTTAATGTAAATAAAATAGCATTAGACATTCCTTGTGATTTCCATCAGCCAGATTTCACAGGATGGAGTCTCAGCACAGTCCCATTTTTCTGACCCATTGTGGTTTCAAATAAATTCAATATTCTTAAAAAAGTACTCAAAACCTAATGGCAAATCTTAATAAATTTATTTACTTTACATTCAGATCCCTGCTCCCATCCTTCTGGTCCCCCTCACACAATTCCTCCCCTGTCCCACCTCCACTTCTCCTCTGAGAAGGTGGCAAGTCCCCAGGTATGTGTCCCCACCAGTACCACCACCAGTCACAGCAATCTCTGCAGTGAGAGGCACATTCTGAGCTTTTTAATATGCAAATATTTACCGAAGCTCTTTGTCTGTGTCTTTTTTAATCTAAAACTTCCTACAAAGCTGTGCCACTCTATTTGGGCTGCAGATTAGTGAACAAGAAATGTAAAGGGAAAATAATGAAGATGAATATCATTCATTTTCTACCTCATTTTATCTTTGCAGAGTATAGGAGCTGTGCCTTGTCTTTACTTACTGCTTCTTCCTGCTGGGTAATACATGAATCCATCTCTCAGCAGGCCGCTCACTGGAGCATTACCATAGCTTGAATACTTTAAAATACACATTTATAGAACTCCATCCTCCTGAGTCACATATGAAAGGACTCAGAAAGACAGCATTACACAAAATGGGAAACAGCACACAAGCATCTCCAAACCTTCAACTCACTCATCCTTTCTCTACTGTCTTCATCTCTCAGCTCAAAGGTTACCACCCTGCACAGCCCATGTCTCCATCTCCTTGGCTGACAATCCATTTCATAGGCACCTTTACTGCCTTTCTCACCAGAGGTTTGGCTGAAAATGAATCTGTCAGTAATTCTCATATACTACCACACACTTCTGAGATCTCTTCCATGGATTGGAGACTCTAGAAAGTTGGTGTATTTAACACTACATGCCATGTAACCCAATCAGAGCTTGCCTAGGCATTTCAAGAATTATTACTCAAATTGAATATAGAAACTATCCTGTTTCTCTCTGTAATCAACTCAGATTTATTAAACCTTTAAGAATTCTCTATTTGGTAGCAGTACCCAATGGCGCATGTACAAGCACACATAAATGTACAAATGCACAAACAGCATTGATGAAGACACAGTCCAGGGATCTTGAAATAGAAATCAGCAGGTAAGAGCCCTGGCTGCTCTTCCAGAGGACTTAAGTTCAATTCCCAGTCCAGCACCAACAGGGTAGTTCAAACCATTTGTAACTTCACTTCCAAGGGACACAACACTCTCTCTGGCCTTTATAGGTACCAAACATGAACATGGTACATTAATATACATGCAGGCAAAACACCATACCAAAAATGCTTCACCAAAAAAAAAACAATCAGTATAACTAAAAAAGATTTAAAGATACATTATCAAATGAGAGAACCTTCAACACCTCAACACCAGGCTCTATGATCCCTTAAATAATTATAAAAACAATAATTTGACTTTTCTTCTTTGGCTGTTTTTTATCAACAGCATTCCAATAGCATTGTACACTAAAAAATGTTGACTCTGTCTTAGCCAGGTGAAGAAATTCATATCAATATGTTTCTATGACCTACTCTTTCCTCGACATTGAGATAAATAGCTTATTACACTTGATTATAAGATTCCCAAAGCCAACTCTACCTATCTCTTCCTTTATCACAAATATCATATCTCACTCTTCATTTAAAATCCTTAACTCCGTGGTTCGTACCATGTACGTATGCTTCATAAATAATTCCAGAGGTGAGTTTCATAACATACATGAAGCACTATAAGATGTTAAGATTGTCTTTTGGAAATAATAAAAGCAAATGGAACTGAGTTTCCTAAGTTAAGCTAGATCTCTCCCTGATAGGAAATTGGGTAAATTTAGGTTATCTTTCCTATGTCACATGACCTGAGATGTTGGATAAACTTGTATGTATTAAGTCTTAAAGAATCATTTGCTATAAACAACTATTTCTTTTTACATATAACTCATTATTTAAGTATCATATTGAATGAGGATTTAATGGATATCATCCAGAGCCAAAACTCATACTTCCCCTGCATTTTGTGGGCAAATATGTCTTTTCTTATGAATCTCCTCTTCCTGTCTGACTTAAAACAGATATGAATTCCTAAAGGCTCTAAATCATGAATTGCATACAATTTGATTTTTGTGCTCAATGCAAATAACAGGAAATACTAGGTTAGAGAGGAAATTTAAAATGTATCTAGTAAAACATATGAAAATGCTAATTCCAGAGTAAGAAGATGGCTAAGTGGGTAAGAGTGTTTGCGACACAAACATGTATACCTGGGATTAATCCTGAGCCCATAGAAACAATCAGACAAAACTATTCAGACACCTGTAACCCCAGCACAGGGGGAGGGACAGCTGAATCCCAGAGCTTGCTGGCCAGTCTCTCTCTAAAATGAGTTCTGGGTTCAGAAAGCTATTGTACAATGGGGAAATAAAGTGGAGAGTAACAGCAGGGCTCTCAATGCCATCCTCTGGTCTCTACACATATCTATACCTGCATCCACACATGTTCATATACACCCCATACACACAGCAGAGTCCCATATATACACCCCACACACACACAGTGGAATTTTATATAAACACACCATGCATACACATCAGAGTCTTACATATACACCGTGTACACACACACATAGCAGACTCCAAAAAATACAGGCCATACACATACACACCAGAATACTACATACACACCTCATACATACACAGTAAAATTCTACAGATCTTGACAAACAAAACCTGCATACTTGGAAAAGTGTGGACAAAGTTTCCTAGACACAATATAGTCTGGTTAAAAAAATAACAGGAAAGAAATTGTTCTTGCTATTCTCTGCTGTGATGGCAAAAATATCTGTACACATCCCTGGCACCGATGTTCTTCCTTAACATAAACTCTCAACCAGTAGAACCACAGCAGAAAAGGTGAGATCTCTGAAGACATGAGCTAAAATAAATTATCTCACCCATGTGTTCTTTTCATACAAAAATAAATAATTAATGTGCAAATTGTCTTCAGAGAAGCAAAGACATTGCTCTAATTTTGACAAGATGACTGGTAGGACTTTGAAACTCTTTTGTAGGATAAAGTGGGGGAATATGCTTCTGATTCTTTGGTGTGTTTTAATTAGAGATTAATTAACCATTCTGGTGTGGACAAAGAATAACAGAATGGTGACAAAAATGCAGAAATTAAAGCTCATGTTCATGAATTTTTTCGGGGGGGGCATATTGACAAATGAACTACAGGTCATTCATGCTTGACTTTAACAGAGTTCTTCTACATTTAGTCAGTGTACTGGAACTTTGTATATTAAAAAGAATACACTAATTATTTTAGCAACGAAAATAGCATGATATTCTCCTCACAGCCAATCTAGAACTTCATGCTTTCAGCCATCTAGTAAGAATACAGAGAAAGTCTGACAAAGAGAGGACACATGAAAGTGTCCTTGTCCACACTTTTCCAAGTGTAGATCTTGAGGTTATTAAAGCTTTGTGTACCATTGAAGACAAACCAAGAGTTTGTGACAATACAACATGCAAAAAATGTGTTTAAATGATCTGTAGAGTTTATCACAATGCAGTTATCAAAGTCTCTAGGACACATAATTCTAAATTCACGTGAAAGTTGTTTCACTGAAAACAGGGAACCTGTAAAGTACCTTGCTCACACATGTGGGCTAAGCCAGCAAGATTATTGATGTTGGGCTGCAGATAGATATCCATTAGTGCTGGCATCCCATGACATGTTCCCGACCCATGGAGCCTCAGCATTTGAAATTTGCAAATGTAGACTCTCAGTGTTGCTTTGCTACAACATTGCTTTGTTATTCACCTGATTTCCCTTGGAGAACAGGATGCAAACATAGTACCATTGTATATGGGAATTATATGACTCTCCACTCCACAGGTGCTTAGAGAAAAAAGTTTTCCTAGAGTGTCTAAAGATACTTTAAGTCTGACTTTCTCAACAAGATTGGAAATGTTAAAACTTTGAAGACTCTAGAAGATGTACTTAATCCATCTTGCATTAGGAGATGACTATGAGCCACTAAGCACCGTGGGTACAATTTATGGTTTGAAAGTCTCCCACAGGCTAACGATTTGGCCTGTGGTCCCCATCAGATGATGTTCTTTTGGGATGTTCTGAAAACTTTAAGGATGAAGCTGAGGTAAGAAATGCATCACTGGGACATTAGAAGACAGATCACTAAGTGCATACCATCATTGACACATTCTTCTGTCCTTTCTCAGATTCCTATGGATAATGATAAACACAGTTTCTGCCACAGAGTTCTGCCATTGTGATGTTCTGTGTCAAATGAATACAGCCGGCCATGGTGGACTGAACGGTTGGAAAACTGAGGGTAAAATAAGTGATGGCGGATGAACGGGGGAAAGGAAAGAAAGAGAGAAAACGGAAAAAAATCAAACATTACCCAAAATGTTATATTAGAACATTTGGGAACCGGAAATCTCATGGAGCATTCAGGTCTAATCTCTCTATCAGCCTGGTAATATCTACATCCATTATAACCAGTCTGAGTGTTTTCAGCTTAATTCAAAAAATGTGTTGAACAGTAAGAAATTGCTTTCTGTCAATACCTTTTTATGAAGGGGAAAGCAGGAAGCCCTGATGATTCTACAGTATTTCCAAATGAACATAAAATTGCATAAGTACCTCGTTCTTTAAAGGAGCACTTTGCAGGATAATTTTTGAGGCACAAAGAAGAGCTTTTAAGGAGGCAAAGTGATGTCTGGTGTTATTATCAGCACATACTGTCAAGAAAGGTCTGTAGTTTGCCTGTTTGTGCCTGTTCCTATCTGCACCAAGTCCCCAGAATCTGGTGTGTTCGATAGATAAGCTTTTCAGAGTGTCTCCTTGCTTTCCATCTTGCCACACCACTGTTATATCTGGCCACCTGCTTCTTTATCAATGTATTAACTCTTTGAGAATATTATGCCGTATATTTTGACCATACGCACACCCTACTTGACTCTCTACTTCCTCCCGGAATTAGCCCTGCTGTCTACTAGGCCCCCAACTTCATGCCCTCTTCATCTTTTTAACGACTCAGAGTCTGATCTGTGTCACTCATCTACTCCATGGACTAGAGTCATCCCCTGGAGTTGGACTGACAAGCCAGTGGCCACATGATAAAGACGACTGACTCTTCTCCCACAAGTCATCGACTATGCACAGCTCCTTAATTATGAGAGAAAGCTATGGACTCCTTTGTACTCTAAGCAAGACATTTCCTGGCTTGATATTATGCAGTTGTTGTGCAGGCAATACCGGTAGTAGGCTAGTCTTGTTAGAAGACATAGTCTTGCTCCTTCCTGGCCTCTCTTGCAATCTTCCTTGGCCTTTTCTATGATGCTCCCTGATCCTTGAGTAGGAAGGTGTGATGTAGATGTTCCAATTGTGGCTGAACAGTGAATGGAAACTTATTCTCTGGAACTTTGATCAGTTGCGACTCTGGGCATTAATCACTTTTCACTGCATAATAAAACGAACAAAACCACAGATGAGATCTCAGAGCTGCACTCATCTAAGTAGAGAGATATGAATGCAGAGCACTGATTGGAAGTGAGTCCACGTATCAGAACAACAGTAGTCGGTCCAAGCTTGGAGCTCCTCAAAAATGGCTTCTTGGGAATATTTACAGTACGAAGCATGTGTTTCGTCCTGTGGAGTAAGATTTACGTCCAATCAGAAAAAATTTAGTTTCATCTATTACAGCCATGCTACAATTGCACCCATTGGCATCTCTTGGCAAGTCCATCATTACTGCACTTCTCAGAGTTTACTGCCCAGTAAGACTGTTCATCATCTTCATTCCCCTGCAGCTTACATATCTTCCAATACTATTAAAACTAGCAGCAGGGTACAAGCTTACTGGTTGATATCAACTCAACTTATCCATGTCCTGTGAACAATATGTGTGGTGTTCTTAGCAGTAAAGCCTTAATAGCTAATTCTGGTAGGCAACCAGGAGCAACGGCAATAGATTACATTGTTTTGGGGTCTCTAGGAACCCTCTGACCAACAACGTTACATTTGGAATTGGACTTCTTGGCAAGCTATGAGAAGGGCAGAATTCCCAAATTCCCTATGTAGGGTAATTCCAATTAAACTCTCTCTCTCTCTCTCTCTCTCTCTCTCTCTCTCTCTCTCTCTCTCTCTCTCTCTCTGTGTGTGTGTGTGTGTGTGTGTAGGGTTCCATATGACTTTTTCCTCCTGCCTGCTCCTCTGCTTTACCCTCTCATTCTAATAAAGCTTCCCAAACCATTTTCTCTCTCCAGATGCAGTCCATGTAGTTGATTCTACAAATATATAATGATAGTTTATATCCAGTAATTATTTTCTTAAAATTTTTTGTTTCAATTTTACTTTTAAAACTAGTATCATAGTAACACTATAAAGGAGAATATTATACAATATAAAAGTAAAATCTATTCCAAATTGGATATTTTAAAACTTACATTATTCATATACATATGCATATGCATATGCATATACATATACATATACATGTACATATACATATATTATCTTCACTAACAGAAAACATCCTCTCTGTTTATTAGCACTGTTATTTGTACTTTATGTGACTAAGACATTTGGTCTCCATCACCTTTTGCTACTTTCATTTTTGAGTTTGGTTTTGATTTTCTCCAGAAAATATTTTCCATTCCCCCAAAGAATTTCTGATGCACAATTTAGTACTACAGTGAAACCGTCACAACACTCTTGACTGTAGTCTTTGCCCAAGGCACACTGAAGCTAAGAATTTTTATTAGCGAGCTAGAAATTCACTAGTGTTGGAAAGAAAAGTTGCCCTAGAGTTTTCATACATTGATCAAACCCTAAGCCTGCGGATAAACTGTACCATCTGGTAAATCTTTCCTCAGGTAGCCTGAAATTCCTGAGGCCACACACGCCCAAGTCCAGATATATCTGTCGTTTCTTTTGCATGTGTCTCGACACCTGGAAGATGGATAGATTTGCCCTTCAGTCCAAAGGACAAACCACACCTTCCCTACCACAAGCTTTCTGAACAATGGTGACCAGACAGAAAAGAGTCCGGAGAATATAGTGGCATGTCCATTGTTTGTTCCTTTTGTGAAATCAGTTACCAATGTAGAGCATGAGACCCTCATTTCACACTGCCTCCAGGCAAACAGAGTGATGCATTGTAAGGTAACAAACAATGTTTTTAATCAGCAGCTATGTGGACTGACAGCAAGTTTAGAGATGAGGAGAAAAGAAAAAGATGGCTGTAATTATCAGGCAATGGTATAACATCATCAGAAGCTGAAATGTTTGCCACTGCGTCTGGAATATGAGCTAATGAGCCTCCCAGACATCACTTGTATCCTTCACATGGGGATCCCCCAAGAATCCAGGTACTAATGCTAAGTTTCAGTTTACTCTCAGTACAAATGATCCTCTACCTTCAAGGTGTATACAAAGTGATAAAATAGACAGGCACACATCTCATTAAGAAGGCTCCAAGATGCAAAAACCAGGCCTTTCGTGGAAATATACCTGTGTTCTGTGACTTATCAAAAGCCGAAAGTTGTACAATAAAATTATTGTAGAAAAGTGTTGAATTTCTAAATCGGGAGAATAAAATAATGGCAAAAATATACTTTGCATCTTTTATCTCCATCCTGGAATTGTATGAGGTTCCCATTTGCCCAGTGTTTAATTAAGAAGTATAACCACTGCACAAAGGGTTGTTGCATTTAGGAAGGATTCTAAATGAGCAGAGAAGCCAGAAGCATCAGGATCTATGGATCTTGACACATAATTACTGCTTCCAGAGACATAAACAACCGACACTATGAAACCTCACCATCTCTCTATTTTCTCATTTGCACCATGTGTCAGGGTTAGGTCTACTATTGCTAAGTGGGGATTTTTCTTACTGTTAGTATTGATATGATTCAATGAACTGATATTGTGAACAAGATTCTGATATAAAATGGTATAGAGGGAATCGTGGTTCACATTAAATACACGTGATAACTGGCATTCTCCTTCCTAGAAGGCATCTTGTGACTCACACAAGAATGATGGAGAAGAACTGAGAGGATGTAGTGATAACCCTTCCCCTCGTGAATCTTAGAGGCATTACTACAGAACATACAGAAGGCTGTAAAGAGAAGGCAGCAATGGCAGGGTGATAATCCTTGCACGGTGATAGTCTTCATCTATTTGTCTCCAAGGCCACTGAATTTTTTTTAAAATCTATCTCTTAATAGATTTAAAATCTTTTTAAAATCTTAAGATAGTGAACATTTTTCATAGGTGATATTCTAACAAAGAATATTTAGATTTGCATCCCTGAAAAATGGAAAGCAAAGCCAGAGATGAGCTTGTTGGATAAATTGCAACAGTAGGTGATGGATTGCTGTTTGCTTGGATCCTTCAAGCAGGCTGCAATTCCCCTTGTCATACAGCTACATGTTAATTCATTTGTTCTGTGGAATAAGCAAGCCTACTTGTTTTCTATAGTATTGCCATATACCAGCTTACAGAGTCCAAATGGGTAATCAATATATTATTATATTATATATAAATCCCTGATAACATTCACTGGTACTGCTACACTAAATACATCTATTTTTAACTACTGATTCAAACAAAAGAAATAGATTTTTGACATAGAAAACACATATATGAGCGAGATTAGCCAGTCAGTCCCCTTCCTACTGTACAAGTATGAGGACCTAAGCTCTCAAGTCTAGGATTCATGTCAAAGTCAAGATCTGATCCACATCTCTATCCAGTGCTCTGAAGGCAAGTATACCCCTACACCAATACAGGTGCACCCCTACACTAATACAGGTACACCTCTACACTTTGACAGGCAACTGAACTGGTGAATCCCAGGTTCATGCAGTGAACATATCTCAGAAAAAGAAAAGGTAGAGAGTGAGTAACTGAGGAAGACATTCATTGCTAACCTCTGCCTACTCGTGTGCAAGCACATATACACACATGTGCAATCACAGACACGTGAGCACATATACAAGCAACACTCATCCAAACAGGCAACGAATCTCTTAGGACTACAATACAACTAAATGAAGTTGGAAGAGTTTGCAGGGGATTTATACCTTAAAATGGGCATTGTACTATTCTCTGCTTGAATTTTCCAAATGCCTCTAAAATACTACCGAAGTTGTCTAAAGTACAAATAATTATATAGAAAAATAAACTCATTTTTTCATAATGGCTTATTCATAAATGAGATGAAGATAGCAGGAAGTGTTAGACTATGGGGGTGATGATGCAATTATAGAGAATTTATGGAGATCCAGTGAAATATCTCATCTAGTTCTTTCTCTGTGGCCTAGTCTATAGATGCCATTAAATGTAATGCAAACAGTATTTACTAGTATTAACAATATTGGTAAATACTAACTACAGTTGAAGTCAGTTGAGTAGTAGATATGCCAACATACCACAGCTCTGAGTAAGAAATACATTTTTCCCCTTTTAACCCAACTTGAGAAAATTGGTTTTAACACTACTTGTCAACTTGATGGGAAGTAAAATCACCATGGGCCCCAATCTCTGCCAGTGGCTCTGAGGAAATATCTAGATAAGGGAAGGTGAGATAAGAAAGCACACACTTCAGTGTAGGCATGCCTGTTCTATGGAAGACTTAAGTATGAACATTCATATTCTCTCTTCCTGACTGCAAAGGCAGCGAGACCCAGCTGCCTGACATTCATGCAACCATGTGTTCTTTAACATGATAAGTCCTCTTCAGCTTTATGCCTAGACAAACCCTTCCTCCCAGGGTGGTTTTTCTCAGTTTGTCACAGTAACAGGAAATATTGCAGACAGGATGAAGGCAGCTTTGTCCTAAGCCACAAACACACATATCTTGTATATTTGATGCAAATTATAAAGATCCTGCTTCCTGTGCTGTTTCCCATTGGACCTACTAAGGCACAGTCGGTGCAGGCTTAGATACTTTGCCTCTCTGCTGGTGTCAGGACTCCTGGTTGTTGATTCTCACTGAGACATTTGTCTGGAAAGGCTGACCTTAATCTGAGTCCTAGCCTAAGCCCAAACCCCAATCCTACTCAGAGCTCTACTCTTAACCCTAGCCTTGGATAGGGTTGAGGCTTACTGTGACCTTCAATAGCAGTGTTTAACTGGAATAAAATAACTCCATAAAAATATCTGAGAGATACTAAAATCTTTATCCTGGGCATTTTTATTGCCATTGAAGGAAAAAGAAGTGTGTCCTCAGCATGGTGTGTGTTTGTACACTTGATAACAATATTAATGTGTGTTTATCATGTCTGCTACTGAGCTCAGATTGTTATGACATTGAGAGCTTTTTTAAATCTGAGGCCAACTCCTTGAGGTAACCCTACCAGAGGTGTGCTGATGGGCTATGGAGATCTCCTACTCTTGGATAGAGCATGCTTAGGATAGTTGACCTCCCTGCAGCCTTTGCTACTGGTTGCCAACCTACCAATCAAGACAGATTCTCTCCCAGAACTGATTATGTCTAAATGCTGTTACAACCATGACAATGTGCAATTTGCCTAGTGCCTGATCCTGCTTGTAGTGTGTCTGAGGAAGGTGTCACAATTAGTAACACACACACACACACACACACACACACACGCACGCATGCACGCACACACACACACACACACACACACACATATCCATTTTCTCAGCACTTGAGATCCTTGTGGGAGGGTAGGGGTAGGGGGCTCAGTACTAAGCCCCTGTTGTCATTCTCTGGGTCTCTAGGGTCACTGTGGCTGTGGGTCATCCATCACTTTAATACAGTCAGATGCTCTGCTTGTCAGCTACATAAACTGTCCCATGTTTGCCATTAGCTGCCTCTATTAATGAGATATTATACACCGAAGCACTTTCTATTGATTTAAGTAAAAGGGCACTCCAGCGACTCTCATTATCTTATAAGGTCAAAAGAGAAAATGATCACAGCTCCATCAGTCAAGGAGAGACCAGAAGGCAGGCAGTGGCAGTGCGGGTGGCGGATGGCCAGGGAAAACACTGCTAGGAAAGAGGGTTTCTGGGGACTGGGCAGTTTTGACAGCAGTAACCTTACAGCCAACTGCTAAAGAAGTACATTCTGATACCCTGGAAAGAAGCTGAAAGTAGGAAACTACTGGGAACTTCTATTAATCCTAAAGAAATACCAAAGCAGTTGCAATTTCTAGTGTGAACACAGGAGAAATTTAAAAAAAAGACAAAAAACAACTGGAACTTTGTGTTTCAGGTAATACTTATAGAAAAAAAAAAGCAGTATGTCGCTCAAAACTCAGGGACCTTTATCATTTCCTTTCCTAAACATGGGAGCCTGAAATATTTTAGGCCATTTCTGCCCTATTTAGATAACATGTTCTTTAATTTATGTGCAAATATGTGTTTAAATACTCCTGACCTGACAGGAAGAGATTCTCCACCATTTGGTGGCTTCTTTCCATGTCCCAGAAAACTGCAAGGCATGTATAATCTCATGTTACCCCTGAGAGGGCAATCCACAACAGATCCTGCAAACTGGTTGCTCTATAGATGAAAACAGATTCATAGGGACTCAGTAGGCAAACCACGCAGCTAACTAGTGAAGACCTTGGTCAATCAGTGTTGGTTTCCACTACCCAATAGTGAATCCCAGCAGTGAGAGAAAATGAACCCTGGGAAGTTAATGGTGCCTTTTAACCACAAATTTACATGGAAACAGTCTTTAATTAAATCTTTACCTGGTGCTTTTTAAGGCCTACATTTAATTTGTATGTGGACATTCTCTCCCCCTCTCTCTGGTTACTAACTAGAACCTTCCAGCTCAGGACAGACAGCTTTTTAATGTGAGTATTTCTGAGAATGCTTTTAAAAAGTTAAACTATGTTTTTGGACAGCAATATTAGTATTATTAGCTATATTAGTTATTTTACAGGTAAAAACGATGTTTTAAATGTAAATTAATTATCTTAATAAATGTGATTATTGGCAAGCTAAATGTGCTTGTCCACCCTGCGCAAATATTGATGAATATTTATTCATATTCAAAGTTTTTCTTTCACTGGTGGACACAGCATGCTACTATGACCATTTCCATAGATCATAAACAAAGAAATAAATAAGGTTAGGTTAAAGAAATTTATAGCTGATTTTGTATTTTTGGGTTATTGCTTAGAATATTAGAATAGAGTTGTAAGACAAGAAACCCATGGTCTTCTTTGAGGGAATGACTTGGTTAAGGAGTGTCCATCTAAAGTGCCCTTGCTGCTGACTGTCAGGACAAGTATTCACAGTAACTGGCCACCCAACACTGAAGACTGAGAAAGAGAATATATCACCAGATTTTCATTTCTGATTATATCTAAGACTATTAATAGCAAAGAGTAAAACCCCTAATACTCTAGAAAGGTAAAATTTGCAAATATAACATAATTGCATGAAGGATGCTGAAAGGGTATTCCATTAGTGAAGCTAAGCAATTAATCAGTCATGTCCTGTGCACATGAAACAAGAGGCACACACTGTATTTAACATTCATTTTAATATGATCTCCAGAACACATCTTCAAGCTAATGAAAACCAACCTTCCTTTCCAATAATTCTGACTTTCTGGTCAGAACAGTTGCATGCTTAAGCAATATACTCGATGACCATGTTAATCAGTCTTCTTTCAAACTTTCCACCTGCTCCATTAAAAACATATTAACTGGGAGCAATTAGACCCAGGAGTGATTTCAAAGGCATCTGCACATTAGGGACTTTCAAAGTGTTCAATAAATGCTTTACTATACACTGTTTAAAGTGATTCAGTTTTAAGTCATTGAGAAAAATATTCCCATTCCATAGGATATATTCTCACTCATAAATTCATAGCTTAATAAAATGGCATATTAGAAATCAAATTCTGATAATTATCATGTGTGGTTTTTAAACAAAAACAATGCTACTAGCTAGAACCAAGGTTTTAGTAATCTTATAAAAATATAGTAAGAAGAGGTTGATGGAGTTACAGTGTTCTGCAATGAATGGAAGAAGAGGAATGTTCAAGGCTCAGCCAGGCTAGCATCAGCACCATGATCTCCTCCTGAGTCTTCTTTTCACTTTTTGCTCTATTCGCATATGTTGCAAATCCTCACAGGAAATGACTCCTTCTATACGATGAGATCAGAGGTGACTTCATTCATGATTCTGAGACTCTTTCTGTCAGTGTTTTAAGCCTCAATGGTTTTCTTTGATGTCAAGTCCGCTTCTACTTTAGGTTCCTTGCACTTAGTTTCCTTGAAGGCTTACAAGTTCTTGTGGCTTTTGGAGAGACTCAGACTTTCATTTCTATGACACTTGGTACAAGAAGACACATTATTCTCTTCTAGTAGCTTGTTGTACTGACTTCCTGGGACTCAAGGCCATCTGCTTTCTACAGTCAAGGCTTGTGAAGTACGGTCTATCCCTCTCTTAATATCCTTGGTATCATCCGGATCTACAATAGTTCCCTGAAATGTGGCAACGATGCTGTGTATTTGGGTTGAAGGAAAAATAGATAAGTACTAAACCATCATTTCTGCAAATTCTCGCTTGCTTTACTTCATGTTTTATTCTGTACAGATTCAACAGGCAGGGTTCAATGAGGGGGGATATGAGGATGAGGCAGAACAGGAGAGATGAGGTGGTATAACTAACACTAAAGACTATTAAACATGTCATACAGAAACCTACTGTATGACATGTTTGAGCCGATGATCAGTAGGGTCCCATAAATACCCCTAAAACAGTACAGAGTGCTGCCATTGCTCTTGGCTCTCCTTCACAAATTAATGGTGAGACACTCTTGCCAAAGAAACTATGTACTTATGTAATAGGACATGAAAAAATAAAGCTGATGCTGACATGAAACCTCTGAAGGACTACCCATGCTCCAGGACACTGCCCTACAACCATTAACATGTAGGTGTCCTAAATTGCCTAACTGGGTTGCAAGAGAGACAGGAGAGGGGCATAAAATAGGAGGATAAAATGGCAGGGGTTAAAGGAGAAATTGTAGGAGGGAAAATGGTGACAGATTAAAACAAAGCATATTTGCTATATGAATGTATAAAACTTTTAACAAAATGAATAAAATTAATATAAAAAACCGTTTTCCAATAGCATAATATTCTATAACTCATCCCTCTAATTAAATCACTAACCTCTTAATTATGTTCTTTGAATTTCAACAAAAATCCAATTTATCTTTCCACAACCTTGTCTCACTGCCATCATTTTGTTTCCTTCACCCTCATGACCTCCTCAGTCACTCTTGGATGGGACTTCTTTGAAAGCCACTCACCAGCATTGGCATGGGTCACTCCACTCTGTGGTGTGCTCACGAAGACTGTTCCAATAGAACTTCTCCAAATGATTGCACTGACTATCAAAATCCAGCCATCGTCAGATGGACAACAACCACTAGGGACTTTTTATTGTTGAATATATAAAAAGACAGAGGTTGAGAACAATTTCTACCAATAAATTAAGACAGCAAAAGGTCAACTTAGCATTGACAGAATTGTTGGAGATATCAGAATACATTAATCTTCAAAAACGTTTTCTCTATTTTAATAATCATCAACGTTTGTATAGTAAGAGTTTGGGGGAAAATTAAGAATCTTCCATTGTTCATCTGTGAGAATAGTGTTAGACATTATTTACTAAGCTTCAGTAAAAGTTCTTTTATTTACTTCCATTTATACAGTGACCCTTTTCATTTTTAATTATTTCAAAAATTACTTGTAGGTTTGTAAAGTGTGTGGCTATGTGCACATAATTGCAGACATCCACAGGAGGTAAGAAGATCAGGTTCTTCAGAACTAAAGTTGCATGTGGTTGTCGGGGTTGCGTGTGGATGCTGGAAACTGAACTCAGCTCTTTTGAGAGAGCAGGAAGTGATTAGCCATTCCTCCAGCCTCGAGGCATTCCTTCTCACCTTTGCTTTTTACAATCTTCTTTTCCAGTTCAATGGAATCTTCCATGACAGACCTCACTTGGGATTTATTTGTGTTTAATTTGGCCTTAATTTCAATCATTAACATCTATTTCAAACCATGACTGTATCTTAAAACATGAGTCTATAAAACAAAAATAGCCCAACCCTGCAGGATTGCTGCCAGGAGGAAGTCATTTCCAATAAGAGGGCGCTTTGGCCATCATCTAAGAGCCCTGGGAATGTGCAGGTAGTAAGAAGGGTCACTACGTTAAGGGTTGTACTTAATCTTCTTGGAGAATATATCATGTTAAGCTTCAGTTGAAAGGCAAATAGAGAAACATATACTCCTTTAGAATTCATTATATTTCCTACAACCTCTTGCTTTGGTAGATCTTCCAAGCATTGAGCTACATAATAGCAAAGTGGACAGCAAAATAGATTTCAGAATTATGTCCCAAATACACAGGTGTGGCGGCAAATAATCTGTCCATGTCATTCTGATGGAAGCACAGAATCAAATGTTTTACCTGCTGTAAATATTTTTGACATAGAATCTAAATGTTTGTCAAACTCTTTTCTACATGAAAAGTATCAAAAACAGCTCAAGTGCTTACAGACAAATTTAGAAAAGAACTTAGTCTTTCCTTCTAGTATGGCACAATTACTCGTAAATAATCAGAAAGCAGGAATTCCTGTTCTTATATTTTCAGGTCAGAGCATAAATGTAGGCACAATGGGAAAAAAATTTTTCATAGCCCTTACAACATAAATTCTATGGTCAGATGTGCTAAAATATACACAGATTTTCATCTTTTAATATAGAAATCCTTGCTCTAGTAATAAAGATAGAAGTGTTTCAAAAGATAACTAGACACAAGTTTGAGTGAGCTTTAATTCTAAGAGCAATTGATAAAGGTTAAATCCTATCTGACAAGTAGACTATCCATCCTTATAACGTAGGAGAGATGATCAAGACCTGGTAATGCAGCAAATAAGAATCAACATCAGAAACGCAAATGAGTGGTACCAGAGAACATCAACTCTCCCAAAATCTTTCCAAAAGTAAGCTTGTGATCCAAAGGGAACATATGATCATAGCAGAGAATAGAAATACATATATATATATATATATATATATATATATATATATATATATATATACATATATATATATGTATATATCTTTTATTTAAATCCACCTCACTTCCAATCTGTTCTTGTTAACATTGCTTCTTCACTGAAAATAGATTTAATAACAGTGTCCATGTATAACAAGAATGAAAATGTAGCTTCAAAATGACCATACACAGCTCAGCATGTCTTCTGTCTCTTGTTCTGAATAACCAATCATTCTTCATAATTGTTCGAGGAATTCTTAGACTTTTTGCTCGATCCTGCCTCCACTCAGGAGGGACAGCATCAACACAGTAGGACACAGACTGGAACTGTAACTCCCTGGGCAAATATATTCCACTGAAAAGGCATTGATCCCCTGCATGGTAGCTTGAGGGTATGGGAGCTAAATAATAATTGACACTTGTAATGGAAAGCTGACACAATATCACCTTGTGCTCTGGAAACCAGCAATAGAATTTAGTGAGTGAAAGAAAGACACCAAAAACAAATGAGGAGAGGAACTTCCATGGGTATTCATTAAAATACCTTCTGTATGAGTAACTCAACATTATCCCAAGGCTACATACCTAAAAAAATAATAATAATAAAAATAAAAAACTCTGAATTGCAAGTGAAGTGAGTCCTTGTGGAAAGCATACATATCAAGTAAAATGAACATTTCTGACGTCATTGTTTATCACTTGCTGCTGTAAAATTAAAGCTGGCATTTACACAGCAAATTCTAAAGCATACATCTCTAAAATAAGACAGATAAAGCAAGACAGGAGCAGTGGGGCTGGGGAGCTTTATGATCTTGCTTCTCAGCCTGATGTCATCCCAGTGGCTTTATTGTTTTTGACAAAGGTGAAAACGCATATTTTCAGGTCAAGTAATTCAGTGATCCAGGAGGAGAGGGGGAAAACGGCGAGATTCAACGATGGAAGAACTGGGTTCTAGGCCAGTTTCTGCAGTTTATTGGTTGTCTGGCCTTTAGACGTCACTTAATTTCTCCTAATCTAGTGTTGTTGTCTATGACAGGAAGCCTTTATGTGTCTCTCCCAGTTTCTTCTCAGAGTCAAGTGAAATGTTGTATTCAAATTCCAATAAACACTTAAACACTAGGCAACACAAGTGTTTACACAGCAAAACTTCACCATCTCCATTAATTTTGCTGCAGTGCATTGTGCAATCATAGGCGAAGGTTGTTCATTCCTCTAGAGATATGTTACATTTTTGCTGAATCTTTCATCCACAACTACGGGAAGACAAAAGTACTTAGCTATTGAAGTAGTTACTCAATAATATAGAATTGTTAAAACTAATGGTTGAAAACTCTCTTAGAAATGCATAAGCCAAATTACAAAGCCAAGCTAAAAGTTAGAAAATCCATTGAATTTCTCAAGGACTTTCCAAAACATTAAATCAGTAGGGTAAGTCACGCCAAGCTGCTATCTTGTAGGAAAGCACAGTTTGTGTTGATAAGCAGGATATAGCAAATACTTAATGCAGTCACTTTGGACTCTTTGAAGTTCCTCACCTTTCAAACTGCTCCACCTACAGTAACCTTTCTGTCATTTTAGTAACACAAACTCATAGACACGTATAAATAGAAAGTTAGGAAGCACACTGGATGCTGACAAACACTTGAGGGTGACAGTGGAAAAGCCGTCCTGGACTCCAGAATAGAACCCCAAGCTGAAGCACAAGACTTACAAACCAAAATGAGCTACAGGACAGGGGGGTGGGATGTGGGGAGAGAAGAAGTTAAAAACAAAGGTAAAAAATGGTGGGAAGACATAGGCTAAGCATTTAATTCACAGAAAAATAAAAGCAGAAGCTCCAAAATGACCTGAAAGATAATCATCTCCCTTAGTACTCAAAACCCAAACCTCTTTTCTTACCTATTACATTGTCCATAAGAGGAGCAAGGCAAGCAGTAGAAAACTGTTCAGTAGAATGGCATTCTAAACCATACTGGTATAGGCATCAAAGGCTTTAGAAATACTCATGATATTTGAACAACTGATATTTCTTCTGGAAATAATGACATAAAAATTCTTGCACATTTATACATGAATTTAACTACCTAATGATATGTGATTGTAGCTTTATAGTAAAAAGAAACTAACATAAAATTAAGAATATCTTTATTTATAAAAAACCATAAATTTATTTATTTATAAAGATAGTAAATATTATTACTACTACAGAGCCTGCCTCACAAGCATGACTAGTATGTAACCATTTTAAAGATGCTGGTATGACTGAAGAGATGGCTCAGTAACTGTTCTGCCAGAGAACCAGGTTTCTCTACTTAGCACTCAGATGGCATTTTACAACTATCTGTAACTCCAGTTCCAGGGAATACAGTGTCTTCTTCAGGCATCTATGCCTGCTTGGCATGCATGTGACATACATACATACATATATATTCAGCGAGAATATCCATACACATAAAATTTTAAAATAATAATTAAAAAATGTGCCTGAGGTAGACCCGGGAAGGTCCATATGCATGCCATGAAGTAGGAGTGAGTTTTAGTTGTGAGATGCTGCAAGTTCCTATGGTGGTTGTACATGTGAAGAGTCTATACAGTACTGCCCCACTGGGCTTAGTGCCTTCCTTCATTTATCCTCAGACAGTCTCGTGCTATGAGGATAATTATTATGATCTCTGTGCATACAGGAACAAAATGTAGTACATTTCCCCCAAATATCCCAAATCAGAGAGCAACACTCATGTTTGGATGCTAACTCAAGAATCTTAATGGAAGACATTCTACTAGATTGTCTCTCATCTTTTAGAAGAAAATTCCTCAAAGACTGAAAATATGGCTTCAATAGTGTTAGGGGTTCATGCACTGGCAAGTTTCACATTTCCATTTAAAACATAGATATTGTCTACTTTGACATTTTATGTCTTTGTCTTGTTACCATGGCAAGTAAATAAGGAGGTTAACATTGCCCAACAGTAGGGTGATATTTAGTGCTTCCCATCATATTAATGTGTTGGGGGTTTGGGGTACAGAAGAACTGTGAGATAATTCTTTGTCCAACATGTCTGTGTCTTCTCCCTCTATACCATCAGCACCACTCTGGATTCTGTATCTCCGGCAGTTAATGCCAACCAGGCAAGTCATTCAAAATGTCTTATTTCTTCCAGCCATATTCCATGTTCCTCCTAAGAGGCCCTTCCCAGGATACTTCTGGTTACTTCGAGTTACTCACTATTTAATCTTTGGTGAAACATTCCTGAACACCTACAGTGCCCCCAAGTACTCCTTTAAAGGCCAGATATACAAAGATGAGTAACAGTTCCTATCCTCAGAGTCCCCAGAATCAGTCCCAGTATTGCTACAAGTACACACTTATGCAATCTTGGAGAACCAGAGCCAAGGAAACATTTACAGTGAAAATGACCACAGCCAAGCAGAGGCTGGAGGTAAGACGAGGGCTCAGGAAAGGGCAAGGGTGAGTTGCCTTTTGCAGAGAAAGGGGGTAGGACTTTCAGAGTACTAAGTGGCTGAGCAAGCAGAGGAAGGTGATTCGGTGGGAACACAAAGCACTGGGAGAAAGCTAAATAGGCAAAGTGAAAAACCTCAGGGCTGCACAGGCACATTCTGAACACGAGAGTCATCGAATCACCTATCTAAGGTTACTACTGCAGCAACCAGCCCACCTTCCCCGTATGGTCATACCTTATCATTAGCATGGGAGAGGGAAACGTGGTCGCTGAGCATCTTTTATGAAGGTTGGATAGAAGAATGTTTATTCTCTTTTGATGTAGAATTGACATGTTCAGTATTGATTTTAGCCATGTATTTTTAAATTTTCTGTCACACCAAAGTTCAGTAAAGTGCTAGGCAAGCACCCTGTGACTGAGTCACATGCCATCCCTTAGTTCTTCTTTGGAGACACTCTTCCCAATGTTCCCAGGATGATCTTAAACTTTGAAGCTCCTATCTCAGTCTCCCCAGTAGCTGGAACTATACTTATGTGTGGCTGGTAGCCTGGCTTATTACATATAATAATATAAACAATCTTTACATGGAAAGAATTCAGTAAGTGGGGACTGAAATTTAAGGGAGAAACTAGAGCAGAGAAGATTCCAGAAAGGTTTTTACCGATTGTCTACACTCTTGCGAACAGGGAAAAGATCCTTTGGTCTTCTGAACTAGGCTTGGATCAGATACTCTCCCCAAATACAACTTGTGCTTACATTACTCACTGAAAGCATAGCACCCATCAATGTCTTTTTATTTTTCAACTTATCTCCCATGGTTAAAAATACTCTATCATAAAGGAATGATGCTATGATAATTAAATAAATGTCCATTAACTTACATGATAGGTATAACTTTACATACTCAATAATCTGCAGCAAAATATCATGTGCCACCATTAACCACATTTCAATGCTCACTCATGTCTTAAGTGCAAGGACTTATGGTGCACAGTAGACATCCTGCAATCTTCTCTATGACACCCCTCAGATGACTATAAATAGTCACTTACAAAAAAACCTGAAATAGTCTTAATAGCCAAGATGGTGACTGGCAAGGCCAAGCAACAATCACTGTACAAGAGACGCACTAAGCATGTCTTTAATATAAGTTTAACATCTGCTGGGATCACCTTAATTATAGAGAACAGCATGGTTTGTCTTTTCTCTCAGTGCTCTGAAAACAAACCCAATGTTTTCCCATAGAAATAATCTGTTTCCCAAATAAACTCAGATTATCAGAAAACAGATTGATTTTATACTCAATAATCATATTTCCTATCTTAATAAATGCTAATCCCTACAGAAGTAAATTCCATACTTGTCTGAAGAAAACTCTAAATCTATGTATATTATACAAAGAAACTAAGCTGAGTTCCTGACATAGCCTATGAAAAACGACTTTTTCCCTTGTTTTCTTCCCAGTTTGCTTGTATCTGTTGATCAATGAAAGGGTACAAAGCCAGAATAGGATTCACACGGTGTGTAATCAATCACATGACCTGGTTTGCAATGCCTTCCTTTAGCCAGCCTCTCTTGCTTAATTTTATTTGCACACAGTGTTTCATTTTAGCGGGAAAATATTATTTCTTTTTGGAGGGAAAACATTTTTCTACTTTTTGAACCAGAAATACATCATTTAAAGACCTGGTGTTCTGAAATGAAAGACTTCTTAAGTGGTTCCTTGGATCACTGTGAGCAAAATTGGAAGCTATGATTGTTTTGACAAGATGGCAGTCACACTACTTTCCACTGGGCACTGATGAAATGTGATTGGCAGACGAGAATCAAACATCATATGTCCAGGGAAGCTGGCAGTAGTCAAGTCTCTCTTTGAAAAGTGGACGCACATTCCCTCTCAACTCTCTATATAAAGAACAATGTCACTATATTAAATCAGCATTATTGTGAGCTTGTTTCTCAGATCATGTTGAAAAGTGGAGAACAGAGCAAGCCCTTCACAGTAAACTGCTGGATAGAAGCGTACTGGATGTATTTTCTTTGTAGAAGGAAGAGGGAGTGTGTGTGTGTGCTCTAGTTTGTTTCTTGTTCTTGTTGTTGTTTGTTTTGTTTTATTTTTCCTCATGGGGTATTATTAAAGGGTGGATATGTGAGTGTATCTGAAGCATGACACCTATCAGAGGACAGTACTGTGACATGCTGTTGCAGAGAGCGCTCTGCTTCCCCTAGCTGGGAATGCTTATCTGCCTGTTTCTGTCTGGCTGCACTAAGAGGTTCTTTTTCAATCACCATTTGAAAAATCTTACTCTTTGTTCCATGTCTCCAGCCAGTAAGATAATCAGATTGACAGGCAATGTGTCTGAGGAGTTCGCCTTGGTAGTTGGGAATGAGTGGATCAGGACAGACACTGTCGCAGTGATCTATGTGCCCACCCTGTATGGGACATTGGCTTGACAGTGTAAACAATCATAAGGCAAGCAGGTCATGCACAGACACCGAGCAACCCGTGTCCCCAGCAGGAATCGTATCTTTTGATGAAGATATGAACAAAGAAAAGGCCAGGGAGATGTTGAATTAATCTCCCAACCACTGCTCTGTTGGCAGCTGTGGAAGCTAGCTTTGGACTTTTTCAACTTTCTGGGAGTAACTTTACTACAATAGCTCTTTGTTTGGTGTCAGAGGGCAACGGCTAGAAGGTAGCAGAACTGACTTGTGATAGATAGAGGTTTCTGTGACATGAGAGATATTAGACGGAGGGAAGTCTCAATGACACAGAATGTCATTGACAAGCTTGAGTGTAACTCTGGCAATCTGGGGTGAATAAAACTTCCACAGCTTAATTTCTCCAGGAACTATTTGGAATGCTGTTGAACATGCCTTCTCCAGAGAAACCACCCAGTGACAGTTACACCGGAGAGATTTGTCATTGGAAGAAGTTGAAAATGAAGGTTATAATTGCTTTACAGAACTTACACTATGAGCCAGAAATTCAAAGAATGTCCTGGAATTGTATGGTGTCGCTTCATAAGGAATTTTTTTTCTTGTTTCATGTGAAAAAGAAAATCTATGAAATGAATACACTATGGAAGTCTTTGATTTGGAGTTCTAGAAACGAAAAAGAAAGCTGACTTTGCAGAACACATATCCCAAGTGCTAGAATTCACTAACTATTGCTTTTACACAACCCTTTTCAAGTATTAGTCAAATAAACAGTGCACCCTTTAGTTAAATAATTAGCTTCCACTACACCCCAGCAGGCACAGTTTCACCGTAATTGAGATGCTCTCCCGAACCTATAATCATACCATTAGTGTACCTGTGTTTCTTACATGTTCATCTACTTGACACTACCCAGAGTCACCTAAAAAAGAGGAAGCCTCAGCTGAGAAAATGGCTGCACTAGACTGGTCTGGGGGCAAGCCTGTGGGGCATCAGTGACTGATGTGGGAGAGCCAACTCACTGGGGTCAGTGCCACTCGAAGGAAGATGGTCCTGGGCATCAAAGAGAGCAAGCTGAACGAGCTGTGTAGGTCAAGCCAGTAAGTAGTGTGTCTCTAAGAACTTCTGTTATCATCCTGGCATCAAGGTTTCTGCCTTGTGTTCTTACCTGACTATCTTTATGGTTGGGCTGTAAACTGTAAAATTAAATAAGCCCTTCTCCCCCAGGTTTTTGTTGGTCATAGTGTTGATTGCAGAAATAGAAACCAAAGTAATAAAGCATATTAGCTTTAAAAAATATCATTGGAAGCTATACCAGTACACTTAACAGGCTAAGGGAGGAGGATAAAGAATTTATATTTTATTGTTTAGAATTTGGAAGTGAGGACAAATGAAAATGGTCACTATTTTTTCAATTAGCAATGGAAATAAGTATAGTCTCTAGCACATGGTATTGTATTGGAAAGGCAATCTATGAATTATCAAATTGAGCCACTCCGGTAAGAATTTAGAGTTTGCAATCTAGAGAACCAAGCAAACAAATATAGAATAAAACTACCAACAGGTCAGCAGTGCTACCTCAAATCATAGAGACAGGTTGATGACATAGATTGAGGAGAATTCTTACAAAATTTAAAAACAAAACAAAACAAAACACCTCTGCTCCTTTACTTACTCACTGATTTAATGAAGCACTAAGTAGGGCTATTGCACAAAACCGGGCAGGGTTTAGACATGGGCTGGTTGGGATTGCTTGCACCTCTGCCGTTCCCTAATGCCATTCCAACCATTTTAAATATCCTCTCCCACAGATTGAAGTGGAAATTTTACCTACCTTGAATCACCCCCACTTTCTAGTTGAACACATTTGTATTAATATAGATTTTAAGATCTTACATGTGAAATTCTTAGCAAAGAATATGACACATGGAAAAGTGCTACAAGTATTAGCCACAATTGATCTTGTTAATATTTCTATCTTAGTTTATAATTGGCTTCTCACATGCCGCCTGATGCCAATGACTGAATCATTTAGGAAAGTAGCCCTGACTGCATATTGGTGCTTTTTAGGTGAATGTCCTTCAAAGGTACAATTGTTCAAGACTTGGTTCACAAAGTAGTGATACTGGATGTTTTTTCAAAGCTTTAGTGTGTTTGGCTTTATGGGAGGTCTAGGGCATGGTATGCATACCTTCATAGAGAATTTGAAAACTCCATATTGAAGTGAAACGAAAATTTAAACATTCTCTTCATAAAACTAGTTTGGATGTATTATTCCTATTTAATTTTATAACATAGACTGACTTTTGTCAATTTCTCTCATATTCAATAATATTAATTAAATGATCTCTGTACTTTCCTGGTTTCTTCCTTACCCTAGATTGCAACACTAGACAACTGTTCATTTCATCAACTCTTATACCTCCAAACAACCTTATTTTTTTTTTTTACCTAGTGCCAATATTGCTTCAGTAGAGCCCCATTCAGTAGCTAGACACCTAGCTGCACCAAGAATTCTAAGATAAAATCATTTGCTAGACTGTGTCTGCAAAATTCTCCATGTGTGAGTGAGCTCACTCCTCTTCCTGCCCACGGTTTCATCGCAATTAATCCCCATATAACTGACTCCAGGTGATTTCACATTCCCCTTACTGCATATATTCAAAATATTGCTCAGTTTACTTGAATAATTAGTCAGAACTACAACTATATATGCTCAGTATGAGCACACAAATCTGGTCCTGCATAAGTCTATGTGCATCTCGGGATCTTTTCCGCAATGACCATTGTCTATCTAGTGTCTCAAGACCACATTAGATTCAGACTGAGTTTCATTTCTTCTATACCTAGTACCTATGCTTTCTCCAAAAAAAAAAAAAAAAAAAAAAAAAAAAAAAAAAAAAAAAAAAAAAAAAAAAAAAAAAAAAAAAAAAGAGCAATAGTTTCTTAAATTATGAAACACATTTGAAGTCAGAATCTGATAGTTTCATATACTCCTAAGCATTCCTACTTGTAAATGGCAGAGTTGACAGCAGCCTTACATAAATCACAGGCAGAGCACCTCTTCTGCCTAGATCTCCTCTTCTATTTCCACTCTTACTTTCTAGTTAAAACCAAGATTATTGCAAAAATAAATGTATCAGTGCACACACACGCATTTCTTTTAGGGTTGTAACTTGGGGGTCAATTTTCTATTTTCTTTTGGATAAAGTACACATCTTTAAGTGTGATCCTTTAAGAAAAATTCCCAAATAGACACAGAGGCAGCAACACAACTTGAGGTCCTCGGGTTGATGACTTCCCAGTGTCCCCAGAGAACCCGCTTAGATAGTGAATTCTTATAGAGCCATAAGAATTAATCCAGAGGTAACTTCACCATTTTTTTTTCTTAAGGAAAAAGATCTGCACAAGGCCCAGTGATTGACTCTGAGGCATCCACTGAATCCGAGTAGACTGTGATGGAGCCTGTGACACGGAGGCTCTCTGACATAATGTGAAATGCGGTGTGTGAACCATAATGCTCGCATGACAGACAAGCCCACCTCTTCATCTTTTATTATGACACATTACACTTTTGTACTTGGTCAACTTTTCATTAAATTAGCATATTCAAACAAGCACCTATGCTTGCAGTTCTTCTCCTGCTATAAGTAATTCTGCAAGGAAAATGTGCCTTTTTAAGGAATGCATGTTGCGATTGAATTCTGTGGAATTTAATCAGATGCCTGACATTGGGCCCTTTATCATAAAAGTTCAAAGTCAAGCATGGTATCAGCCACAAAACACAATGAGTTGGTGACTTTTCCATCTAACTGTGTAATGTGAAAACTTTCTCACCTTCAGAAATGCCAGGAGGACAAGCAGTATATAGGCTTGCTGCCTACATTTTTTTAAACTGTTTTCCTACTTGCTTTTTCTTTCACCTTTACATAGAAATATGTATATGTGAATTCACACAGTAACTCACAGATATCTAGATTCTTCCCCGTATACAAATTATATTTCTCTCAGGAATAACAGCATAATCTGGTTAAAAGAATTTAATCACAGATAAGATATATACCATTAATAAAGAAAAATATTATATAATGTGTAGTCTTCAATTTTTTTAGTAAGGTCCTTAATAGCCTTCATAAAAGAGCAAAGAAGTATCATGAGTTACATTCTGCCACCACATCACACTAGTTTTACTTGCATCAAGAACTAATTTTGGCATTGTGAAAGTGGAGGGAGAGCTCTATGAGTGGGAACTTCAGAAAATTATAAGAAGCAAATTTCTGAGATAGCCTATGTTCTATATATGCCTGATTTTTTTCTTTATGATTGGCAAATGGGTGATATTGTGACTTTCTCACTGTTTGCTTTCTTCAATGCTATTGAAGGACACATAATGTCACACACTGACACCTTATTAAAGCAAATGTGACTTTGATTAAATCATGCTTTGTCATTAAATAAAGTGGTGTCTGGGTGAATAACGTTTAAACCAATGGTTTGTGTCAAAGTTTAATTAGAAAATGCACACCTCACTATTCTAACCTAAGCTTCCGTGGTACCTGTTTTTAGAAATTTTAGTCATAGTGGTAAATGGCTCTTCTGATAAAACCTAGGTGTTGTTAATGTATGAAGGCAAGCAAGGAGACACCAGAATGAGAGGTAGAAATTCTTTTTCTATCCAGACTCTGCGTCACTGGCTGCAGATCACACAGGCAGGTACTTCTCACTTCTTGTGACAGTTCTTGTTGATTTCTGGCAGCAGCCTGGAGCATTGTGTTAAAATGAGTCTAAAGATACACAACACCTCAGCCAGAAAGGGTCTCAACTGATCCTGTGCTGTGCGTGACAGAGGAAGAGCTGATACGGTATGTGCAGTAGATGAAATGTGGCCACGAATTCCAATTTAGAGAAGACATCTATTTGTCAGCCCTTGTATGATCAGACTTTGACCTTTTCTAAACAGCGGAACCTAGAGGACTCAATAGTATCCAAAAATCTAAACCTAATATCCATGAAGTGCTGCAGCTGTTTCTGCTTCTAAGTTGAAACTGCAGGTAAGAAAATATTCAGAACTCCGGCACAATGAATGCCACATGGAGGTAACGCCGCACTTAATCTGAGTGGACAAGATGAACCACAGTCCTGTAAGTAAAGCTCCCAAGGCACCCACTCTTATTGAGCATAATTTGAATGCAGCTTCATGAGGAATGCTAAAACCTATGAAATATGATTATTCAACATCACTGCTGAGGGTAATACATAACGAATTTGTATACGATATCCACTTTCTTTTACCTTAGTGAAGAGCTCTCTTAACTTTTACAAACAAGTTTATTTACCAAGGAAATAAAAGGTTTGTATTAAAATTAAGGCAAAGATTTCAGCGGGCAGATTTGAGGACAGAACTAAATTAGCACTTTTGTTCCATTCAAGTGATAACCCCCCCCCCCCAATGTAACAAAATGGTAACAAAGAAATACTAAGTAAAAACTGAGAAAGTTGTGTCTGAAGAGGAACTTGTCCAGTCCTGGCACAAACATTTCAATAAGAAGGTAAGTGATGTCCCCAATGGTGATATTGTGTCTCATACTCTAAGGAACCTGGTGCAAAATCCTGACTCTTCGACCCTTTCAGAAGATATGGCAGCCTCAGCCCTTAGCACCAACTTCCTAGATACTCTTGAGCCATGGGAGGGAAAATGGAAGGAGAAGTGAATGAGCGGGCTGAAGCACAAGGGGAGAAATTTGGAGTGGAGGTAAGGTAAATGATCTTTTGAAGGAACGGAGTCTGAAAGAGCAGAAAGAAGGAATACTGGAGAGTGGGATGCTGGTGATGTTGGACTGGGCACTGTTGACAATAAGTCTCAGTGGGTCTGGATCTTCATCTGCTGATCACTGAGACCACCTCTGACAGACTGCCTTGCATCAAAACAGTCTCGCTGCCCCTCTGCCCTGGACCTGTTGCGTTCTGGAGTAGTTGTGTTCTCAGTTGTAGCCAAGTGTAACTCACATACAATATATCATCATTCTGAATGTTGAATCTAAAACAACAACAGCAGAAGACCTGGTTGAACACAACTGGTTCTGGTCCGTTTCTAATCCTCTGGCCTAGCATTCATTCTAATGACACCTCATCCGACAGCTCAGCTCTCATAATCAAGTAGGAAGTGCCCAGCAGTAGATACATGGAGTTTATACCAAAGGACAATACATGGGTAAAGCCCAGGATGAGAGGCAGGAGGAGCATGGGCTGGCCATGGCATGGTAGGAGTGATGGTTCCTGGGTAGCTCCTCTTCATTGGGTACTTATTTACTTTAATACAAAACTGATGTTATGAGAAGAAGTTTGGTCTTCAATAAAGACAAATCCTAATGGTGCCATCAATCAATCAAACAACCAATACAGCACAAAACTAAAAGACTTGGCCTCTCTCAATATTCTTTAATATTCAGACTTCATTAGAGAGCTAACTATGCTTAATCTTGCTATTCTCATCCTTAGGTATTTGATTAAAGAGGTGATTAACTAAAATGGACTTTATATATTCTATGCGATGGTGAGTTTTTTTGGGAAACTCAAACTGTCAGAAATGTTAATGCTATTAATAAAATTAATTAATTCTCCTACTCGCAGGCGGGTATGACTCTACTACATTTTTGTCCCAAGGTTTTTGACCCCAATTCTCTCATCTTGTGGAAAAGTTTTATATGAATGAAACGTCACTAACCTTCGCCAGAAAAGAAATCTGACAAAAGATTTCAGTGAATCCTCCTTTGTTCTGAGACAGACTAGTCATTGAGATGGTCACAGAGATGCTCATCAAGGAAGGGGGCTGATTCTAGAAGCATACGTAAGCAGGCAAACCATGAAGCCATGAAGCCCAAACTCGCCTTCCAACTGAAAAGGTAGTAAGCAACCTTCATCTCTTTTAAAGAAATCACTCCTGATATTATTTAATTATAAAATTAATTGAAGTAATATCCCTCACAACAGTATGAGGAAGTAGAGAGATGTGGAAATATAAGCTGTGATGGTGACCACCGTCCCAGGTAAGGGCCCGTGTTCAGAGTAGGCCAGGGCTGGCCCTGCCCATGCTGACTTTCTTAATTATAGGTGTTTCTTGACAGCTGGAATTTTGTTTGTCTTTTTGTACTCTCTCAGACATTTAACCGTGCCCCCAATGTATCAAGTCCTAAGACTCTGGTCTTTATTATAAACGTGTGTGTGTGTGTGTGTGTGTGTGTGTGTGTGTGTGTGTGTGTGTGTATGTGTGCACCTGTGTGTGTTCCTATGTGTTTCTCTGTGTATATGTGAGACTGTGTATGTATCTGTGTGTCAGTGTCTGTGTGTCTGGTGTGTTTGTGCTTAGCCATCTTTTGGGTTTAATAATATTCAAACTCAAAAACTAAAATTTCGTTGTTAAAAGGGTATAGGCACATAATTGGAGATATCTGATACTGAGAAGGTCCCTCACATGGGGTAACAGAAAACATCCAGTCTTAGCTTTCAAGAGAATTTGAGCTTTCATCCAGGGAAGTAAACCCTGATTTGCTGCAGAAAACAGCCTGACTTCCTAAACCCAAGAGTGTTCAAAGACATGAGAAATGGCTTTCCACACAGCAACACTTTTAACAAGAAAGCTGATGTGTTCATTAAAAGATAAAGAGATATGTACTCTATGGGTGGCGAGGGAGGTGTGGGGGAACAGGGTGCCTCAGCAGGCCCATGCAGAGGCATCCCTTCCCCCTGAGGACAAGTCACATCACGGTGTAGAGTTTATTCAGGGCATGGGGAGGGAAGTTAAGAAGGTAGTAGAGGCAGAGAAAGGCAGAGAGAGAGTGAGAATAGAGAAGTGGAGGCCGGCCATGACCACGAGGAGAGAGGGGGGAAGCAAGGGAGCAAGAGAGCAAGAGAGGAAACAGGAGAAGGTATGAGAGAGCAAGAGGCAAGAGAGAAGCAAGAGAGAGAAGAGGGGGCAAGCAGCCCCTTTTATAGTGGGCCAGGACCACCTGGCTGTTGCCAGGTAACTGTGGGGTGGAGTTTAGACAGAATGCTAACAAAAGCTATGTAAGACAAACATACCTTTCCTTCGTTAAAAGGTATTTAAAAAATGTTTTTAGATTTATTTTTTGTATGTGAGAATACTGTCACTCTCTTCAGACACACCAGAAGAGGGCATTGGATCCCATTACAGATGGTTGTGACCCACCATGTGGTTACTGGGAATTGGACTCAGGACCTCTGGAGGAGCAGTCAGTGCTTTTAACTGCTGAACCATCTCTCCAACTCAGTATTTAATTTTTAGTTAAACATGTGTATTTAATGCAGGGGGAATGGATATTGTACCATGGCATATGTACGAGAGTCAAAGGACAACTTAGGGGATCCAGTTATTTCTTTCCACCATGTAGGCTACTGGGATTAAACTCAGGAATCCAGATATGACAGCAAAGCAAGCACCTTTGCCTGAAAACCATAATGAGAGCCCCCTAAAAAGGCATTAAAAATAGGCATTTGTTTTGAGACACAAAATGCACGATGTTGAGTTAAGTAAAAATTCAGCCCCAGAACTATCAGATTTTGCAGATAGAGAAGGAAAGATTACCTTGGTCAAGTTAACAAGGACCCCAACTGCATTGGAAAGCATTGGCTTGGAGTAACAGCTTTCCTTTTTCAACTACGTCTAGTCTCAAGTCCTAACTTCCAGGTCCCAGTCCCACCCACGCTAAAAGCCTCCATCTCCCTGTTCACACCATTCTGGGGTGGTGGAGGATGAGCCTGACAAATATGCTGAGATTTCCTTCTCATATGATCTGTTTTATGTGACCCACTGACCCAGAAAATGATCCAATGAGCAAACAATGGGAAGAGATCTCCTGCCTATTTTGAGGCTGAGAGCAGTATCTAACGGACAAGGAGAGTTTTCTGGGGCAAAACGGCAGCATATCGCGCTCCAGTCACTACTGCAGCCTGCTGAAGAGAGTCTAGTGAAGGCAAGCCTGGTCATCACAGGCTGCACTGCTTATTGCTTAGATATGCCACACATCAAGTGCAGTTCACTTTACATCTCATTGAAGACTGGGGAGAAAAGGGACCACAGGGAGTTTCATATGCACAGACCTCCTTTTGCAGATTAGAAAAGCATTCACTGAGAATAAAAGGGTGAAATTTCACATGGTACACCTGGGACAGGAGGGCTGAACAGACTGAGTTCTGTGTGAGCCATCCCTCCCCGACATTGCCCCAGCACTTAGGAAGTTGGCTCTCCTCTTGGAGAATTCATTAGACAAGTTGCTGGTGTATTATCTGATAGTGGAAAGGGCAGGAGTGGCTAGGGCAGAGAAGAGCCAATCTCCATGCCTCCTGCAGTCCTCATTAGCCCTGTGGTTTCAGCAGGCGTTCACACAGCCCTTAGAAGATGTAAGGCAGAGTGACAAAAGTCCTGAACTTAAAAGTTTTGGAACACATGGATGTGCAGAATTTTCCCTTAATGTGTCCTTTGTGGGGAATATGTTAAGAGCAACTTGTGAGATAATAAATAGTTGATACTCAATTTCCTTCCCTCAACTTTATTATTAATTTACTTGAGTGCATAATATAAGGCTCTACTTTATCTGACGGGTGCTATGTGTTCATGAATATTAACCCATAGGCCAGCAACTAGATGCATATGTAACATCCTGGGAAGCATATGCTCGTGACAGAGCAGACAGTCCAATTTAAATGCTTATAATAGAATGCCTCCCATTTACAAGAAAGCCCATTCATTGAAGAAGAGTCAAAATATTAATAAAAATTTAATATTACTGCAGCATATTTCCCTACATGGGTAGAGAGAAAGTCATGGGAGAAGATTTGACCCTTCACATTCTGTTTATAATTACTCTGTGATAGCAAATTCCAAACCGGTACTGTATTTAAAATGCTAGCACTGTCTTTTTAATGAATAGTATATTGTTATATAGAAAATATATTTTGATAATTGCATTTTTTACAAAATAAAATGTGTGAACTATCCTAGGTCTGGTATAATGTGATTTTTTTTCTTGCTGCACTTTTGGAAATATCGAAGTGCAGGGTATGGCTGGAGTGGAACCCATGACTTGAGTCTACTTCCTTGAGCCAACACGGGCTCTGGCAGGACATAAAACTTTGGTTGTGCCTTTTGTACACCTGGTCAGAATCACATTCTTCAAAAGTCCATGGATTATAGCTGGGTACAGATCTCCTTCTGAGCTAAAAGGATATTATGGAGTACACACATTCCTCTCAGGAGAGAGAAGTTCATTCACTCTTAGATGAATACACTGAGGTAGCCCTCATGGGGAAATCTGGCTAAGTTTCCATAGTCACATTGATGGCAAGAGCTGTCTTGTGAACAAAGGCAGTAGGACACTAACTAGCGACAGTGTTTGCAACCTGAGGAAGGCCCAGGCAAGTCCTAGTTCCTGAATTTTATGTTCACTGTATCGAGAAGTTGATGAAAAAGAAAGATCTGGTTCATTCATTAGTTGATGCCTTCTCTCACTGAGCATTTCTGAAGCACTTGCCCTGGGCTTAGATACTATGTCAGATCTAGAGGAGCCATCTCTGTTCTGTGTACAGGGAGGAGTTACTCAGGGTCTGTGTACTCAAAGCAAAATCAGGGAAAATAAAGAAAGAGAAGAAGACAATCCCGTGCTGTAATGAGATGAAACTTTGCATGGCTCCCACATGGCTTGGGCCTCTCCAGCTTTTCCATTCAGAACATTCACCAGAGATCTGTCTGCTAAAACATGTAAAAGTGCATGTATCAGATAAAAGGGGGAAACATGGGATGGAGGCAGACCTGCGGAAAGTTCTCCTGTGCTTCCCACAGGTAGAAAGAGGAACACGATGTGTAGAGTACAATAAAATTCCACTATCCTGGAATGTAGTTTTGCTACATTGAATATTCATTTTGATTCAATTCTATAAAGTTTTTTTTTTTTAATTTCCTTTGTATTTCTTCAGTGAGCCATTTATCATTCAATGCTGTGATGTTGGGTCTCTAAGATTGTGTATTCTTTCTGCGGGTTCTACTGCTGATTGAAATCTCGTGCTGCTCCACTGTGGCAAGATTAAGATATGAACAGCCATTTCAGTTTTCTTGTATTTGTTGAGAAATATTTTCTATCCCAATAGGTGCTCTATTTTAGCAAAACTTGCAAGGGACAAAGTTATACATGATGAAGCCAGTCAGAACCCCAGGAGGGGTCTGAAAACACACCTCATGAGCTCTTGACAATTGATGGCTCATCAAGGAGGGAGAATGAGTTTTCCTCAGGGATAAGTTCCCTGGTAGGCTGCCCATGCTTGTGCAGATGGTCCTACAGTCAAGCATGAACTGGAAGCACTAGGGGATTAGTGTCCTTAGAAGAGAAGACATGTATGGGGATCAAAGGGGAAGCTATGAAAGGAGTTGGAGAGGAAGAAATCTGGGTACATGTAATCAAAGCATGTTGTGTGCATTACGAAAATCTGAAAAATAAAATAAAATATAAATAAGCAAAAAATCAGTAACAAGAATGACTATTAGTGACCAATGGAGTTGAATAGACAAAACTGCCATTTGTTGTAACAACTTTTTCATATGTAGCTAATAATATTTACTCAAAAACAGGCTCCTATGGAAATTCCAGCCTTTCAGCCTATGGATATGTGATCTTAGATAACACCAGGTATTTGCAAATAGTTTCTTTTCTTTAACATGCTGACATTAACTATCTGCATCTTGATGTTAATGGGAGAACTAAATGGCATGATTCATTTTGAGTGTTCTGCACATTTCCTGATTGAAATGACACATTAAATATTCTGCAACAGAAAGGTAGAGTAATGTGTCCCAGTGAGGGCAATGACCATGTTAATGGCTCTCCACACACCAGCCACTTGATCTAATGCCTTCATGGAGAACATGCCACAAACTCGCCTCTAGCTTTAGACATGGAGTGCAGGATCACAGGCTGGATCAGGCTGATGTTTTAGGGACTTCCGCATCTACTCTTGTTCGCACAGGCTCTGTGGTACCACAGCTGAATAACCATTGTGAGGAAAGGGAAATTGCTCTCTGATGGGTTTCTGACAAGCCATGTGGAATATGTGCAGACAACTCTGGAAACAGGGTTGCTCACTCTGAGGAAACTCGACTCCCTAGGGTATGAAGCAGCCTACACTGGTTCAAATGTGAGTCTTCACCTGAGAACACTGCAGGGAAGTATAATAGAAGAAGCACACGGCATTTGATTCCATGATTGATGCTTTCTCATGGGTGCATCTAGTACTATGCTGCCTTTCCCTCTGGTTATGCAATTTCTATAGCTATGCACTGGTGTATTCCAAGACTGATATGGCATATTGCAAGGCCATTGGATCAATGTAGTTTATAAGTGATTTTAAGTGGCAAATCAGGATTGTAGATAGTTAAGGAGTATGGTGTGATATTTTGATGCATGAGATGAGTAGTGTATAGTGATCAACTGAGGGGGATTAGCACATTTAACCCTCACAAATCTTTTCTTCATAGTGGAAACAACCAAAGTTTTAAATTTTTTTCATACATACAATAAACTTTTATGAAATTAGAAACACATCACTATGAAAATTTGGCTCACCTGCTGAAATTGCTAAAATAGTAGATGCCACAGAAAGATACTAAAATCAAATTTATTAAAAGGATCAGCACTAGTTTCATGCCCCTCATTCCAGACACCTGAGCATCATCTTACAACACTAACAACCAAGTCCACAGCAAGGTGTGATAGAGCACTCAATTAATCCCTGCACTTGCAAGACAGAGACAGGAGGAACACTGTGACTTTAGGGCTACTCTGGTCTACCTGGGGTGGGAGTTCGTGCCTAGACAGAGATATATAGCAAGATCCTATGAAGAAGAAGAAGAAGAAGAAGAAGAAGAAGAAGAAGAAGATGAGGAGGAGGAGGAGGAGGAGGAGGAGGAGGAGGAGGAGGAGGAGGAGGAGGAGGAGGAGGAGGAGGAGCAGGAGGAGGAAGAGGAAAAGAAGAAAAAGAAGAAGAAGGGGAAGAAGAGGAAGAAGGTGGAGGTGGAGGAGGATGATGAGGGGGAGAAAGAGGGGAAGGGGAAGGGGAGGGAAGAGAACATAAGTGGGGAAAACATAGCCCACTCGTGCTAAGAATATACACCTTACATTCTGCAGGGTCACAGGATACCATATAATAATACTTGTCAAAAGATCCTCTTCCAAGCCAGAGAGGACTTATAAGTAAAAAAAAATAAAATAAAATAAAATAACTTTTTAAAATGAGAAAGACCAAGAAAAAATGAAGCTTTATTAATTTAAATAATTAATAGAAAGATTAGCCATACATCTCTATGCTGGGAAAAGTCAGGAGGAAAGTCAGCTACAAGGCATTGCAGCACAGCAGTGCGAGGCACGAGGCCGAACTTCTGGGAGAGAGCTCTCACGAGTTTAAATTCCGCCATCGAAGTGATAGCAAACATAGAGTCTAAGGAGACTAACAAGAAACTTCCGTGGTTAAAACGTATGACTACAAATTGAGAAAATATTTTCTTTAAATTCTTGTGTGGATGTAATTATTTTATTTTACATGTATGAATGCTTTTCCTGCATGTATGCATACGCACCATATGCAACCCTGGTAACAGAGAGTGGGTCAGATCCCCTGGAACGAAAGTTATGGGTGGTCCGGAGCCACCATGGAGGTTCTGGGACTTGAACCCAGGTTCTCTGTGGGAGCATGTGCTCTTAACCACATCTCTGTAGTACATGAGAAATATTTCCTTCAAATGTCAGTTCCATGACCTGAGGACAGATAGGAGAATAAACAACCAAGTGTCCCATATGGACAAAGGACTTGAGTATAGCCTGGGGAACTTCAGATGGCAATCAAATTGTGAATAGTCGTATAGCCTGGACCACAAAGAAACACAATTTACACTTACGACGTGACTCTATTTCCACACAAAGAGAAAAGATGGGAAAAACCTTAGAACTTCTGTACAGTGGTGGTGTGACGTAAACTAAGACAATGGATTCTAGGAGTGTCAGCTGTGAAGATCGCCCCTCTGACCACCACGGGCACCTGCTGACTTCATGCAGTATACCACCCCTACATATAAATAAAATATTTCTTTAAAAAAATGCTGACTGGGAAATATGTAATTTATGCTTTAAAAAGCCTATTTTAAAAGATAACCGGGCAGTGATGGCACACGCCTTTAATCCCAGCACTTGGGAGGCAGAGGCAGGCGGATTTCTGAGTTCGAGGTCAGCCTGCTCTACAGAGTGAGTTCCAGGACAGCCAGGGCAACACAGAGAAACCCTGTCTCGAAAAAACCAAAAACAAAAACAAAAAAAACAAAAGATAAGAAAACCATTGAAGAACACACACTTAGATCCGATAATTCTTCCAGGGATTTTTTTCCACCCATAAGTTATGCAAAGATATGAAAATGCAATTATTCACTTAAGTACAGTTTACAATTTTAAAAGACTGAAAACAAATTAATAGGAATTTGTTAGGCTAATTATAATGGGAACACAAATAGTGTTATTAATAGTGTAAGTGGTATAATTACATTCATATTTTAAGAAAGTATTAATATAGGAAACACATGCCGTGCCATACTGCTATTGGAAATTTTGGGATAAAAGTCTAGTTAAGGGTACGCTCTGAATTTCTTCAAATGCTTTTCAAAAATAAAAAATAAAAAGAACAGCAATAAAAGCGTGATACTAGCTGCATTAAAGGACTGTAGATGAGGTGGCCACTCACTAGACTAAATGCATTCTGCTTAAATTCACTTAAGCACCATGAGAACCTTATGATGAGACAAGCCAGCTATTCCCGGATTATGCAGGAGTAAAACTGAGTCCCAGAAAGTTGAGACACAGAACCTGGATCCAAACCAAGGCATGTTGGAGCCAGTATGTAAATGTTGTTTAAAAGTACTAGCAGTCTTCGGTTGATAAATAGGTGAGGATAAAGATTGTTTTACTTTGGTTTGGTTTTTTGTTTGTTTGACTGGTTGGTTTGGTTCATTTTTTTTTTCTTTTCTAAGTTTTTCTGCTTCCCATAATTTTTACAATGTACATATTTTATCAGTAAAAATTAATGAGCTATGACACCTTCAGATGATCTTCATGACTATATTTTTAGTTTTAGAAAAGTCTATTCAAATTTGCAGGGCTGAGAAACACCTAAAGAAATGTTCAACTTCCCTAGTCATCAGGGAAATGCAAATCAAAACAAGTCTGAGGTTCCACCTCACACCAGTCAGAATGGCTAAGATCAAAAACTCAGGTGACAGCAGATGCTGGCGAGGATGTGGAGAAAGAGGAACACTCCTCCATTGTTGGTGGGATTGCAAGTTGGTACAACC
>CM052708.1:7087940-7170252 GCA_028551405.1 Uromys caudimaculatus
GTTAATGAAATTTGCAGGCAAATGGATGGAACTTGAAAATATCATCCTGAGCGAGGTAACTCAATCACAAAACATCGAACAGGGTATGTACTCACTGATAATATTAACAGAACTTACACCTTTTGAAAAACGTATTTGAAATATGTTGAAGTCTCCTGAAAAACATTACCAGAGTCACCATGCCCCTTAAAGAAAAGGCTGACTGTCTTTCCAATGACTTGAATGGTAGAGGTTTGTGTTCAAGCTCATGGCTTTCTACCTGTGATCTTGTTCTAAATCATCTGAGCCTTTGTCTTATATCTGTAAAACTGGAGAGATGATTCTAGCCTCGTCAGTCTCTCCAATTTGGAAATAAAAGTATATTGAATATTGAAAGAACTATATAAAGGTATGAATATTCCAATAACTTTTAAACTTTCATTTTATTTACGTAGAAACAAGGTGTTCAGCAGTACAAGAGACGGTCTGGCAGAGGCCGATGGTGATTTTGATATAGTAAACAAATTGATGTTTTGAACATTTTCCATGAATGTAACAATAAAGCAAGCAACTGAACAATTGTGGTCGTCAGCCGAATTTCTTCAATACACATTTCTGACTGTAACAGTTACTGTATAAGCCCCACTAAAAATGTCTCAATGTCTCATAGACAAACAATGTAAGGTCATAGTGTCCTTTCCTGTGATGATTAAATGACTGGCCATATTTAAGACTGAAAGTGTCAAAATGTGAAGGGGCTGGGATCAAGTAACACAAAACTCTCTCTCTGTAGTAACTCAATGTCTAGAGTGGAAGATAAAAATGTAAATGTCTGCAGATACCAATTCTCAGGAACTCTACAACAGCTACTCTCAGAAGCCACTGCTAGTATTCTTTTCTGGTGACTTCAAGTTGGAGGGAGGTGAAGGAAAAATTTCATAGAACATGACAAAGGATTCTCACAGAAACTGTTTCAAACTGTTACCTGAGTTCAAAAACTTGAGCTGAGGAGACAGTTCAATAGGTAGAATCTATTGTCATATAAGAAAAAGGAACAAAGTTTGAATACCCATTGCCCAAGTAAAAGCAGAACATGCTCACATGCCCAGGAGTTGGGTGGAGGAGGCAGGCAGATTACAGGAGCTCAATGCCTAGGTAGCTTCGCCTAAATGATGAGCCTGAGGTTCAGTGAGACGCTCTGGGTCAAATATGAGGAGTAAACCAAGGAACAAGACAGTCAAAATCATCCTCTAGTCTCTACACGTAAAGGAATGCACACACACACACACACACACACACACACACACGCTTGGGCATATGTACCACACATTCACATCCACAGCCAAAAGCAATCAAGGAGAGCTGCCATTAAAAATAGCATGAGCAAATAGCATAGTGGGATTGTATAAACATTCAGCTTGATTACTCTGGACACAGAAGGAAGATGTTTTCACTAGTAGCAGTGAATCATTAGATCTGGTAAACTACTCCCTAGAGACAATGGAGGCATTTCAGACCATAATGCCAGAAAATGTGTGATAAAGTTAGTTAAAGACCTAGAAAACCTATAGATAAACGGGGTGGGGGGCACTCAGGACTCACCTGTGCATGAGATTCTTAATATTGCATATATTTTCAAGTGTTAGAATTAATCCTGAGAAACACAGCCATCTCAGAAATGTGTTGACAAAACTTTCTTTAGTAGGTCACAAGGTTTAATAAAATGCAGATCAGCACGAAATGACACGATAGCATAGTTGTTGATGTACAAGACTCCGGGAACCTTCTCTGTTGAAAGGGTAGGCAAAGGCAGACTTTTTTTTTTTTTTGACATTAAAACAATTTTCAGTTCAAGCATATAGATTTTGACTTTCATCCCTAGAAGAGCGTAATCCATAAGCCCAGGTGTGGCTTCTCAATAGATTGATGTGAACTTAGAAATGCAATTTTATGTGCATGGATCTAAAGTAGCTGCCACAACACTTACACAACTGCATTGACATAGAGTTGTTGAAAAGGTCTCATTACAAATCAAATGAAAAGAACTTCTTTGAGACAGGCAGACCTTAAACCAAACATCAGCACATGTTACATAGCTACCATGCTGTTTTACAATCCTTAGCCTTGCAGGTGTGCCCACTCTGGCAGGTAATGTGACCCAGGCCATCAGCAGGTGCAGAAGCAGCCCCTCCTTAGGGACCTCCTGTGCTAATCTTCCAATTGTTAAAACCTTGCATTGGGTATTGCTGCAAATGAGGAGATCTATTAACTAGACAGAAATGTCGATCTGAAGGGGACTCCTCAAGGCAGCACTGATGAGTTTAGAGAAGAAACGGCAACCACACTGGGTGTGAATGTCTTCTAAGGAAAGGAAGGATGCAGTTTCATTATTTCTGAATAAGCTCAATAAAGCAAAAAACAATTAGAGGGACCAAAAATCATTGGTAACGATTGGCTGCAGTTGCCAGGCTAATGGTGCAATTGGAGCCGAACCTTTCATTCTTGTCCGCCGGCAGGCAGCACAATGAAAATTGCTAAGAATGTGCCCTTCAGTTATTGAATAGCACTGTAGATGTTTTGTTATCAGCTTAATTGAATAGGAAACAATGAAGACAGAGAGAAAAGAGGGATATTTGAAACTCTGAGGCTTTCAGAGAAACTGAAGTCTTCCATATCTAAGTGTTATTCTATTTTACTATAAATCCTGATTTAAGAAAACTAAGAAGTTGTTTCCTGCAGAGCACCATCTGGAAGCAGAACACCTTCTGTAAGAGAGTAGGGTAATTTTGCTGATATATGGCTCAAAAAATACAGCTGAGCAGCTGAGAAACTAGGAGCTCAATAAACCCCCATCCTTCCAACTGTCAAAACACTGTGAGAGTCCACTATAGGAAAAAAGAAAAATATATATATTAAAGAACCTGCCATAACTCATCGGCTGCAATGAATGTAGCCAATGAAACACACTAGCTGAAGCAGAGAAAGTGCCTTTTAGTATAAGCCATTAAGCCTTAAAAAACCAAGGCAAAGAACTCGCAGAATGAAAACTCACTCAGTGCGACTGCAGAATCACCAGAAAACTTCGAATTTAGAGTCACTGTGAAAGGTGCAAATTAGATTATGTTGCAATGTTTTTTCTTTGATTAAAATGAAGGCTATCAAAGGCACTTGTGTTTGTATTCTAAGATAAAAATAAGCCTGGATTGTACAAAATGGTGCTTCACTGGAAAGACTTTTACATGAGCAGAGAGTCCAGGAAGGGCTTTGCTGTATGGAGAGCTAATGTGCAGTAGAGGATTATTGGTGTTTGCCAGTGACCAAAGCCTGTTGGCATTTGTCATCAAAAGTCACAATCAATCTGATCCAGGTAGACATTACATATGTGGGATGGGATTGACTGTAACTATATCATTTAAAATCTCCCTACTATGTTCCTGAAAGAGGACTAGGTAACTGTGTAGAAAGTTCATGGAGTAAGAGATAGCTATTAGAGTTGTCAGAAAGATGGTCTCCATCTGAATAAGAGTCCATGTTCCTTCTGGTTCTACAGTGTGCTCTATTTACTGAGATGCTTCTATCAAGCATAGTTGTTTTGCTTCTGACATATTACCACTGCTGTAAGAGGAACCACCATCTATATATATTGGTATTATAAAAGTCACAACTCAAGTACATAGCAAGGTTGGTAATACATATGACGTCATCGATTGTCAACCACACTAGTCATGAAAAGTGGATTCCTACCCCTAAAGAAAGAAAACAGAGCTTTTATATAAGCAATCATACAGTCACCCCAAGGGGAGACCAAAACATAAAGACACTCCGTGGCTTTCTGAAGTTTACATGAACATGCTAGTTACCCGAAAGACTGAACGTACGTAATCTGATAAAACACCAATGTTACCATGACTTTTAAAAGATCATAATAACCAAAGAAAATGGCAAAACAAAGAAAAACAAATATTCATGGAAGCTGAGCAAGCTTTGATTCTCACTGTCTCATCAACCTATTCACTCTCTCGCTCATTTACAAATGGGCTTGTCTACTACCGCTCCATCCCTGACTCATTCACTTACTCCAGTGTTCTCACATCAACTACTGACCTGTGCACTCCCCACGCAGGCTCCCTCACATTCACCTCGGGTTCATTCACTAATTCATCCATTCACTCATTCACTCAACTACAGGTAAACTAGTCACACATTTATTTCTTCATTTATTTTATCCACTTTCTTCTTCACTCAGTTCCAACACTCTGTCTCTCGTTCAGTCACCCACACTCATTCACTTACATGTACACTCAGTCTTCCAAATAACCTCTCATTCATTCATTCATTCATTCATTCACTTATTCGTGGACTATTTCTTCACCCGTAGTAAGTCACTCACACATTATCTGAGATTTTGTGACAAACCATACCATAGATCTTGTTGGTAGAGGAGTATAAGATACAAAGTGGCAAGACAGGATTTGAGAGAACGAATAAATACAAACATCACAGGACTAATGATAAGAGCCACATCAGAAAATGGAGCTAATCAGCAGACGGAAAGAGGAAGGGTGGTGGGGAAGTTATGTTCACCACATTAAATAAAAGGTAGGATTTGAATACCAGACCAATTGCCCACAGGTTACTGTGATACCCTCCATGCAAGGCATCAGTTCTTGGTTCATTGTCTATAAGGCTGGGCCATTCACACCTATTTCAAAAGGCTTGTACGACACAGGATTGTATCACATATTGGCTTGGAATTTGGCAATGTTTCTGTCCCATAGCAGAAACGATATGATTTTTCAGACCTAATTCCAAACTAAAATTGGTGATGTGACACGAAATGATAGAAGAGAAATCTATTTAAATACATAAAACACTATTCTCCAAACCAGAAACTAATTCCACACCCAAGAGCCAGTACCCTGGAGCCTAGTGAAATGAGAAAACCATAAATGCAATCCATATGCAGACATGACTTTCTTTCATTCTCAATTTCTAGAGTTCAGTTGAGCAGAATTTTTAATAGTACTTTGCAATTCTGTGAAATCTTTTCTTATTGCGTTTCTGTCCCTTACTAAACACGTCTGAAGAATTCAAGTAACTTGGTATTCCTACATTTCTACGACTTAATTGCCTTCACATCATTTATTCTGAGAAGAATAATATCAAGAACATGCAACCTACCAGTTGGTTGTGGCCCATCCCTTTAATCCCAGCTCTCTGGAGGCAGAGGCAGGTGGATCCCTCTAGTTTGAGGCCAGCCTGGTATAAACAATAGTTCACAGAGATCAGAGCAACACAAAGAAACCTGCATTGAAAATTGAAACTAAACAAAAAAAAAATTAAAAGAAGAATATTCAATCTAATAATTTAATAAAATTGGAATTAGGAAGGATCTACCTTGCTTTGTTGGTATGACAGGTAATCTTGCTAGGCACCTGACAGGATTCAGTATCACCTAGAATACATGCTATAGTAGTTTAACTGAGGTGGAAAACCTACTTGAAAGCGAGTGGAAGCATCCCATGGGCTGAGTTCCAGGACTGAATAAGAATCTTTCAAAGGGGGAAGCACCATGATTGGTCCCTCTCTACCATGTGAGTACAGATGAAGTCAGCTGCCTCTGCTCACCTCATACTTCTATTGCTATGGCAACAGACTAGATCCTAAGCTAGGAGCCAATGAACAAATCTGTCCTTCTTCAAGTCACTCAGAAAGGTGTGCTGTCACAACAAACAGGGAGGAATGTTGACTGTTTCAAGTGTGTGACTACAGTGGGCCAAGTAATGTCCCTTTCTCCTCCAAGTTGGAACCCAAGGATGTGACCTGTTTTGGATATAAAGTCTTCACTTATGTGAAGGACTTAGTTGGTATCCTCCTGTGTTGGGGTAGTTCCTGGATTTAGCAGAATGTCCTTCTGAGATAGCCTACAGGATACACATAAACAAAGGAAAAGAGGAGCACAGGGGCAGAAGATGGAGGGAAGGATCTCCTGGCACCTCCTCAGACTGAAAGAGACACCAAGACAAATCTCTGACAGACCCTAGGGCCACCTGCACCTTCAAACCTGCTCTGTGACACTGGGCACGGACAATTTCTGTTACTTTAAGGAACTGTCTGTTGAACTTGTAGTGGGTAAATCCTAATAACCCTGTGGCTCATAACAACTTCTGAAAAGAAAACTTTACTCTGATATGTTCAAAATCAGAATAAGAAAAAGGTACTATCAGAGGTACTTTCCTGGCCATGATCGAGCTGACAGAATTTAAGCGTGTTTTCTGGAAGTTTTACGGACCTAAGATCTGATCTGCACTGTTAGTGTAGACACTAACAAAAAACAAGATTGTTAGCCATGGGCCATGATTCTCTCATGGAGTTTATTCATGACAAGAAGAAAAAGGCATTGCCACTAGTCTAGGCAGACATTGTAGAAAACAATAAGCATCATTTAAAAACAGCTCAAAGAGGAGAATTATCTATGTAGAGCCTGAGCTGCCTCTGCAGGGCTGTTTCTCTGTTCCACTTAAAGACAGATACATTTTCCCTGACAGCTCTTAATGGGAACCACACTTATCCACTGAACTTGCACTCAAAATTACAGGGTAATAGAAGGGAAATAGCATTTGACTGAATGCAGAGGAAAGGTGGACTTTTCAATAAAGAGAACATTTTGTTTTCTCCCATGTCCCGGATTGCCTGGCCAGGAGGCTGTCTGTTTCTAGTGACCAAGGAATACTGTATGTGTCATTACTGAGATGTCATTCAAATCCTTCATTTATTTACCTATAGCAAGAACACTATTTGTTCTCACTATTGAACATACTTGCATTACCTAGTGTTTAAAGACGAAAGTTAAGACTCCACGTCTCTGAGGTTGGATCACAGGAATGAGCTGATATTCAGCCATGATCAAAAATGGCAAGAGTGGACATCAAAATGTAATGTGCAGTCTACCTTTTCATTCTGTAGAAAATGTACTTATCATAGGTGACTGCTTTTAGATATAAAACCTGGTCCAGACAAATGGTGCAAAAAAGCATCCTCTGAAAATACACCCCCAGGTGTCAGTTGTTAGAGAGAGCAAGGAATCAGAATAGTGGCTAGAAACAGAGAAGTACCACCTTAAACAGTCCAGGTCACTTACTTTAAAATGATGCATCCTTAAGCATTTCAGTTTATGTCCGAGACCCCTGACCTATAAGCAGTCATCTAACAGTTCCTGCACTCCCTCTATGGCTTCCCTTCCAATCTGTTTGTTCATCCTCTGGAAGTTACTTGACAAGGCCAAGATCAGATGGGTAAGTCACTCTCTGCTAAAATGTTACCAGTATCTTCCCATTTCTTTTTACAAACTTCTACATCTTTACAGTGACACATGAGGTGTGAGGCACAGGCACTGCCAATCTAACCTACTCTGCTTCCTTCTCGTCTCTTTCTCGGTATCTCTCATCCAGCATCACAGTCTTTCTAGCCATTCTAGATTCTGTGAAAGCTGGAGCTGCCCGCAGTGCTACAGACAAGATCTGCATGCCTGACTCTCTCTTTTCACATTCTCCTTTCACTATTTCTACGTCACTCTCATTTGACATTTTTACTTTTATTTTTCACAGAAGTATTCATTAATATTTTCTCAATTAATATTTTCATTTACGTCATGGCCATTTTCCTAAGTCTCTCTAGTAGACACAATTTCCATAGACAGTTACCGTGTTTATATTTCAAAACATGGTACACCTAAAATTGAATGCACTGTCTGTTGAAGGATCAGCACAATGAATGAATGAATGAATGATTGGAATTTCAGAAAATATACAAAGGATATTTTTTTCTGCACCATGGAAGTATATCTCTTCCTAGTAATAATACCTGCAACTTAACTGTCCAGTAGCATAAAAAGGGAGCACAGGGAGGTAGATTTGATTCTTTTCCTTTTCTTCAATTCAGGGTCCACAACTCATTGCAGGAATAGTAACTAACCCCCCTCTAGGCTTAACATGTGCAGAGTCACTTAGCCACTTGACTCTCTTGCATTTACCATTGAATCATTCTACCTTGTGCAATCTCACATTCACAAGTCTGGTTTAGGCAGAGAAAGCTGACAGGATTAACCCTATGACATTACATTAAAGCACTAATTTCATTATGAAGTGTTTATAATTACCCTCACCTTCATCTGCATCTATTTGGTCATAACTGACCCGATTAGCAATAAATTTGGTTTCTATCAATAAACCTGGAGAGAAAGCTGCATAGATGGTTCAATGGGTAATTAATGCTGCATGCTGGAGGGACCTGAGATAAGTTACATAGCAATCACATAAAACCGGAGACAGTGGTGCATGTCAGCAATCCCAGCTCTAGGGAAAAGAGTGAAAGCTATGGAGCCCAAGCCATTCCAACTGAACAGTATCGAGAGAGACACTCAAGATACTGACCACTGGCCTCCATGCATGTCCAGTGGGCGAATACATAGACATACACACCATCCATAGAGACACAAACACACAAAGAAATCAACTATATCATTATAAAGGGATAGAAAGAAAAGAGTGAAACTCATGACTGGAGAACACCTAACTTGAAATATTGTTCAAAGCTTCAGGACTGACACAAAAAGAAAGCAAGCAATCCATCTTGTCACACAGGTGACCCTCATCGGTCTTGGTCTCTAACTCATATGTAGTCACGTTTTGCTCTATTGTAGCTTCTTGAATAACTATTATTTATAAACACCTTAGCTGCATCAGTAAACCAAGACAACATGTGCTAGAGTTCTAAAATGTTGAGGGTAATAATTTTATTGTCCATACTATCTTTGTGTGTCTCAATTTATTGATAAATGTACATCATAAAATGACTTACATTAACACCACTGTCTTGGGTTCTTGTAAACAAGAGAAAACATAAAACCCAAATATTCCTAGTCAGCTATTAAGACTTAGTATAAATACTGTTTAAGTTCTAACAGTAATCTAGGCTAAATGGAAGAAAAATGGGTATTTGTAGAGTGCAAAAGTAATGACGCAATATGAATAAGAAAAATTCCACAGAAAGCAGTCTACTTCAAGAGGACAAGTACTGCTTAATCCACTGTGAGTTCACACTCTATTTTATATTTTAAAATGACACAAACACACACACACTATGCATACATACACACACACACACACACACACACATACACACACACACATACGTACATTACAGCTTTGAAAAATTCAGAATTGAAAATTATGTTTACTTCTAAGTAGAATCTCCTGGGAAATGTAATAACCTGGCACTTAACAAAAGTAAGTGTAAGACACCAATAATGCAGTCACATAGAAAGTCACTCTTAAACTAGGTAGAATTGGTAACTCAGAGAACAATAAGAAGCTGAAAGCCAGTCTCTATTGGTACATTAAGAAGGACTTCATTTTTCAGTTAACTGTCAAAGTACTGAATAGACACCAAATGCCCAGGAGAGTTACTCTCAGAGGGAGCTCGATAATTCTGCCACTCCCAGGTCTACATTCCAAGCTTATGTGACCATTTGTTCCTGACACTGTATTCCATTATCTGAGCAGCAATCTCAAAAGTCTTTCTTAACACAGAATACTAGACCACAATTATGGATTGATCTAAACCACTAGAAATAAAATACAAATATTAGTCTGATATCAAAAGATTCCTGGAGAGAAAGGGACATGTAATAAATGGGAAAATAAAGTAAGTACTGCATTCAAAACAGAGGGGACCATTTATGAAGCATAGAAAGGAAATGGGTGGATAAGCTCTAGTTGTCATTTTTACCAGAAATGTGTGAATGATTGCCCCACTAATGAATGTAATTACATGACATAAGCATCTTAAAGACGCACATAAACAAAGTACTTTTCACTTCTTCATATTATTTCAGTAGTACCAATAGCTTTGTATATCTAATATTTCAAAACCTTGAATACGTCCTTCTCCTAAGGAGGGACTGTTACATAAATTTTGACAACATAATTACCAGTGAACCTCTCATAGACTCATAGCTTAAATAATAACACAGATAATGAATTATTCTGTAGTAGTAGATTCATTAATACCAATGTAGAAGACCTCAAGACTAAAGATTAGAAATAATTACATTGAATATATTGGAAAAATAGCTAAAGTCAACATTTAAGTAGAATGTGATACAATCCTACTTTGAAACGCTCATATCTACTGAATAATTCATCACAACAATCACAGAGGAATGAAATAAAATGGCTCAGTACATCTTTTCTGCAAATGGAGCAATTAGAAAGCAGTATTAGACTTGAGTGTTCATCACAGTTCATAAACTATCTATGCACATTGATACCATTAGATTACAAGGCAGGTTACCATCAGCCTCGGGAAAATGGTCATGGAACTATTTCTTGGAAGATTTCCTGATGTCTTACCCAATATTTGGAACAGTGGAAAAAGTTTCAATCTATTAAAATTCTCTAGATAACATTTATGGATCATATCTACTTCTATTTTAAAAGTTCTGTAAACCTGAGTTATCAGACTGAAGTGTCATGAATACATTCTCTAGACCTAAGAGTGCAATGCCTTCCACATGATGCCTTAAACTCTTGGTTCATTTAGTGCAAATGCTAAGCACTAAAATGTGCACATAAACGGGTCAAAGAGATTGATGAATAATGAGTGACCTGGGGTGAGCTGGGAGTTAGGATATGTGCATCCTGGTGTCTCTATAGCACACCCCACGGCAGAACGTGGGAAAGTTAGTGAGGTCACCACCCCTCAGCAGATTCAATGTAGACTTAGAAAGCTGAGGAAAGTGAGAGTATGTGCTCCTTCATCATGTCATAGCATGTTTCCAAATAAAAGCACGTTCCCTCTTATGAATGTCAAACGCAAAAGGTCCCTCACAAGATCCAGCACCTCAGGCAATGAAAATGGAGCGAGATATGTATGAGCTGAGATCATTGAGTGGCGAAGCCATAGTTTAGAATAAAAGAAAAGCAAAAAGAGAGAGGGGGGGGGATTATGACGCATACCAAAATGCTACTATATACACAAAAATCATAGGAACACAAAATCAAATTAAATGGAGGGATTAGTAAATGCACTCTAGAGAAACTGGGCTTTTAAAGGCCAGCCATTGCTGAGGTGGGGGAAGGGCTGGAAATGTAACTCAGCAGCTCAGTGCTTATTGTACATGTACAATGCTCACACCAGTTATCTTTCCCAGCCATCATAATCAAAAAGACAAGAAGAAAGGCTAATCTATATGTGAAAGGCCAGCGTCTGGAATTGTATTTCATACTATGAAGTTTCATGCTTATCCAGAAGTAAAGATTAAGTCATCAAATAAAAATTATTTTGTCATTTCAGATTTCAAAAATGTAAAATTATGCTCAAACCTCTGCTTGGAGAAATAATTAGTACATGCTTGGTATGCGTATTTTTCTCACTATAGTATTTCAAAGGTGGAGCAAGGATACTGCAAGCCTTTACCATACCTCAGAATGTTTAAAGAAGACAGCGATTTTTGAATGCAAGTAGCAAGTAAGTCGTATAAAAAGAATATTGAATTTAATTCTACATTCAAAGAAAATGGTCAGTTTATTTCAATTAAAATGATATTGGTTTGATTAACTTTTCAATTCTGTCTCCTTGATTCCTTTACCAAAGGTACCTCTTTTGCAAAATAGACCTCTGTCAGAAGTTTCCTGAAGGAATTGTGGACTAGCAACTATGATTGATAATGTGATGATATCAAACCTGATATTTAGGTGGAACAGGGAGAAAGAATACCCTGCCCAAAAATATTTTAAATCCATTTCATCAGAAGATCCATTTACCAATCCCTTTGTAGCATACTGAAGTGAAGCTGATAACTACAGAGTCCTGACTTGCTTCTATGTTTAGAGGAGTCTACCCCACAGCTGCTAACACACGGCTATAACCATGGTGGTAGGCTCCTTTTTGTTTTATATATTTCTTCTTAAAAGATATGAAAATCCTTTCTACTCTTTGCCCTATTCAACTGTGGAATCCTGCCATCAACTGACTCTCCCACGGTGCTTATGAGCCAAGTCCAGAAGTTGTGTGGACCAGAAGCAGCTCCATGTCTGTGGTCCTCTTCTGGCACCAAGCTCTCTGGGAAGTTCTTGGCTCACTTCTTTTCCTGGATACATAGCTCTGCACAGTTCTGCTGTGTTCATTTCATGTTTCTACTCTCATTTCTTGGACTATCACATTCATGAGGTCACAAGCAATCCACTCAATTACCAATAGCCCACCCTCAGGTCAATTACCAAAACTAAAAATAATAAGATTTACTTTCCAGTATGAAAGGAAGGATGCCTGCATTTATTAGCTCTATTTTCCTTTTGTCTCAGGGACCTGAGAAGTAGATGAGAATCACTTCTGTCCTCTTTCCCATTTTGTACAACTTCTGGCGTGAATTGTGAGGAGGTTTTAAAGTAAACTGGCCTGGAACAGGAAGCTGTCATGAAATGGAGACAATGCAAGTGAGCAGAACTGCCATTTCCATGTTGGATGTACCACAACAGTGGCCTTGGGGCAAAAGGCCTTTTAATCTGTTGTGTGTGGGGAGGGGATACGACCAGCTGTTCTGCACTCAACGTGGCAGGAAGACACAGGGAAATTTATAGTGAGTTCCCATTTCCACAGTATGTGTGCTGTGGGGGGTATGGGGAAGGGTCAAAAGATTACAACTGGCTCAGAGATCCACATTCTGATATTTAACCATGTCCCATCACTTGATATTTAAAGACAACTGGAGAAGAAGGAGCTTCTCTCTCTCTGGGCATGTCGGAAAACAACAACTTCTTAAATAGTGCTCAATGTTGTTGGAATCCTGTGTCTGTTGCTTCTGTTTGTGTGGTAGTCTCACTAGTACAGACAAAGGCAACTTGCAGTTCGCCTGGATTAAAGCCATCTTTTTGTTTGCTCTTATGAGTTCCAAAAATAGTCTAGACTTTTAATGTCATTTACATCCGAGTTAGAAAAATAATCAGGAAAATAATAATTCATGAATAATTAAGCAGGTCTGATGCCATATTAGAGAGGAGCTATCTTTAATTTATGAAGCATGGGTTAATGTGGATTTCAAAGAATGTAGGAAGGGGGAAGGGAGCTATTAAAGGGGAGGTCTAATAGAAGAATTGATTGCTTATCAATGACTAAATCATCACTGATTGAGATCCACTGTACGCCTCAAACATAAGATGATTGGAGCTATAAAAAAAATCAAAGACCAGATGCATCATGATGTAATTCTTGTCTGTAAACACAGGCTCATTTTGAATAAGAAAAATCATTTTTCTGCAAAGAAAGACTCAATGAGGGTTCAGTTTGCTTCATGACTTACTAAATATATCAACAGAAAGACACAGTAAAAGTAACCACAAGGATTCTATTTTACTTAGAATGAAGATAAGTTTGAAAATTGCAGCATTTATTTAATATTTTCATTTCACTGCTTACCCACATGTATTCAACTTAATATTCAAATAAAAAAGAGACTGAAGGACTGTATTATTGAGCGGCTGTGACACCATATTTCCAAATGTCAACAAAGTCCCATTAGTCCTTCAGTCAAGATCCCTCTGGCCTGTCTTTCTCTTCTTTCCACGCACCCATTCTGCAAGTATTTATGTATTGCCATCCAAACCATGAAGATGGAGAATTGACTCCCAGTCATAGAACATGATTTCAGATAAACATCTTAAGTAGCAGTTTCATAAATGGCTGTGTTCTCCTTATCTTCTCTCGTTGCACGACTGTAAGATTCATTGAACATAGAAAATGTTCTTGGCCAGGTTTTTTAAAGCCGGTTTTATGCTGACATCTCCCCTGCAATCCCAAACTTCCCAGGACAAAGAATCTATTGGGATAAACAGATGCCCTGTAGAGATTCTCTAGCTCACCTCCCTAGTTCCAATTGCCTGAACTTTCACTGAAACCAGTACAGACATCTCTAAGGACATTGATTTCTGAGTTCTATTAAACTGTCATAAGGGGTTCTGGTAGCAACCTCAATTCCACCTACTTCATTAGGTCACCAGAGTACTTCCTGTGGGTGACAAATTGTACCTTAGGTATCCTGAAGTCACAGGACATAGCTTGGTCTTCGAGACGCTCATTCAATTACTGTTAACATCTGTTCTACAAAATGTGAGTGATTCTGAGTTGTCCTTGGGTTATATTTTTTAAAAAAGAATAAAGAATAAAGACAAAAACCTTATTTGCTTAATGCCATGTAATGATAAACACAGGAGACTGACCGCAGACCTAACTATGCGATTGTAATTGTTCCTCCAGCCTACTTTTTTGTCTGAGACTATAATTTCACCATTTCTCCATCTGCCTTTGTCCTCTCTAAGCCCTCCCATCTATCCCACCCTGCTCTCCTTCATTCAGGTCTTCTGTTTCTCATTAATTATTGTTACATGAATAATTATAAGGAAGAAGAGAGTCTAGGAGGCTTCCACCCCTGACAAAGAGCTATAGGCAACTAAGGAATACTGAGAGTGGAAGAAACAGTCTTCTCTGAGGACGAGTACACTAATAGGTTCTTCTACACCAAGTGTCCAGCCCTGACAGCAGATATGTGAGTAACATTTCACATATGGAGCAATTCACTTCTTGATCATTGTCAATGCATTTTTTCTCCTGAGTATTATCAAAGATAATACACCAATCTGAGAAAGAAAAGTTGGTGAGAGTCTCACAGGTTCAACATACACACATACATCTCACAAGGCATCCTATGCTCTTCTTCTTGGGGGGTGGGAGGCTTAGTGGTGTCGGTGGTTTGTGGTGTGTTGTGTGGTGTGTGTGTGTGTGTGTGTGTGTGTGTGTGTGTGTGTGTATGTGTGTGTAAATTATCACTCATTTTCTTTCTTAGTTTGTTTGTATTTCATTTATGAGAAGAAGAAAATGGCAAAGTAAAAGCTAATGTAGACTGGCCTCTGAATAATTCCATGTTTAGAGTTTAACAGCGATGTCAAGCACTCCCTACTAAGAGGCTATTAATTCTGCAAGCAGAGGCTTAGAGTGAGAAGAGGTTGTGTTTGGTGTGTTTATTTCAGTATAATCTGGAATGTATTCCTTTGCATTTAAATGGACAGAAGGGGACTAAAACATTAACTTGGGGTTCATTAAAAGTAAGCAGAATCTGTCCATTCATTACATCCACCCCAAAGCCTCCTCTGGTGGAAAACAGAATCACCAGTAGGAACAGCTGGGGCTGCGTGGTTCTGTGCTGTTGGAACACTATTGTCTGGTAGGTTTAATGTCACTTCTGCACTGCTGTATACCACAGAGGGAGATACCGAGATGCATACAGCAGGACGGCTGGCTAACACTCTGTAGCTAATTACACAGAGCTCCATGGCAATGCTGAAGGAAGGACAACCCTGCATATGTCTCAGAAGGGAATAGAAAGATATTTTGTTTATAGCCACCCATCTGTCTGGTTTAACAAAGCTGAAGAGAAATGCAAGGCACCGTTTAGTGTGTCCTTCAAAAATGATTTTCTCATTATTTACTTTCTATGGGTCGCCTCTCAGCAACAGGCTAGTAGACTGATTTCATCTTACCAGAAATAACATACCTGATTTTCTAAGGTTCCATCTGCAGTGAAGTCCCTCTAATAGATACCACAACTACACAGATTATTGGCTTGCACAATAAAGGCTAATGCATATTTTTTTCTAAAAGCAAGATAGGTTTTAAAAAGTCTCTTCGGTTAAACCTATGTGTGGTTACCAAGGTTCTGCAACACAATTGATAGAACATATATGACTCTGCATTGGAAAACACCAAAATGAATATCTAGGCATACTATTGCTTTGTGTTTAAGTGAGATAGAGGTGTTCACTGGCTTGCCTGAAGTCCCAGCAGTGATTGCAAGCACAGCCCCACATCTACATATCAGACTGCACTGTTTTCATCAGCCTCTGTCCATAGTTGCTCCAGCCTTCTAAATAATGAAACATTAACAGGGACTCAAGGTCTGCGGAGATTGGCATAAGAGTGAAACTGAGCAGACCCACCATGAACTGCTGTCTCTTCCACGGGAATGCAATTTCTGCCTCCCTTAAGACAGCTAAAACTTGCTGCCTAATTACTAAAGATCCCTTTTAATGCTATTACTTGGATAGGCAGTACCTGACTACAAGTAAGATAGATGTGTATCATACACACACACACACACACACACACACACACACACACACACACACCATATGAAAAAAGAAATAAAATGATAAAATCAAATCCCCTCTAAGTCTAATTCAAACATAAAGCCTTATGTCCATTGAGTCAGAAATAAGTCATTAAATAAGAAAATAGAGTGTTCAACCAAATGAGCCTGCTGTGGCTGGGTCTGCAGCCTGCAATCTAGGGAGATGACTGGACAAAATGATAAAGAAGACAGGGACCAGGCATTGTGGGCTCTGCTTTCCTGAGGAGAGGATAACTCTAACTCCCTAGGTTTGCCCCAGGTCGTTCCCATAAGCCTTGCTTGCCCACATGCAACTCTATGGGTTTGAGGATTTCTTAGGAATTTAATATTGTGTGACACAGGACTACAGTGTTCTCATTCTGTCCACAGTAGTCTTCAGGTTTCCCTAACAGTTCTATTGATAGCTGATACTAAATTATTTCTATGTATTTATTTATTTGCTGATTCTTCCCCCTTTAGAACATTAAGCACAAAACTGCCTTGTGAGCTTTGGATTAACTTATATGCATGCTAAATGTAGAAAGAAACCAAAGAGGAGGGGTCCATTGCTATTCCAAATTATAAAAAAAAAGAAAAAGAAAAAATGTAAAAACTTGCAAGAAAAATGTGATTTTTCTATGAAAGATTTACTATGCTTTTCCATCTTGGGTTAATAGGTTTCCTTATCATCCAAATTGCATGATTAGATAATGAAACCCATGATGATCTCAAATTATTGTTTTGATAGTTTATTAAAGACTAGAAATAGATAGACTTGGCTGGTAAAATCCATTTAGTATAATACTCTGTAATGTGCTTCCCTGCTGGATGTGGCTCTAGGATGTCCAGGATGTCCACTCTAAGGCTGTTCCACTCTGAAACCACCCCATCAATCAAAATACATCAAAAATCATTACTCATTTTAGCCATGACTCTAGGTTTTGGAAACACATAATGCAGATGGCAAGAACTAAATTAAATTGCCAACAAGATTTGAAATTCAGAGTACAGTGTTTCCCATGGTGATCCATCTGAGTGTAGACTGCTTTGTCAACATCATTGAAGCCAGAGCACCCCATCCATCAGCGTCCTCCTACATACTAACTTCCACAAACCCTCTCCCTTGGCGTATCAAGGAACACATCACAATACAGTAGAAATAAATGCTACTGCTTTATTTATGTGAACACCGAAGTGTAAGGCACTGAGCATTCTCAATTTTCTATAAAGAGAAAAATTATAACCTAATGATAACCGCATCTAAAATATGTTTGCTAAACAATAACCAAAATTATTCTTCATTTTTATAGTAGAAGTTGAGCCACAGTCTAAACAGACACATTTATGAAATGCTGCAAGATTTGCTCACATGTGGATGACTATGAGATGCTCACTTAATCTTTTCTGGTTGACAAAAAGTCACCAGACTTCTTGAGGAAGCGGAAGAAGCCGCACTGGTAACTAACTCAGATCTTGTCTCTATCTAGGTTTCCTACTACTTAATAATCTCTCTTTATGACACTCTTGTTTTTAACTTTTGAAAAGAAACATGACATTGTTCATTCCTTTGCAATAAAATATGAATATGTTAACAAAGATATCTAATGATTAGCAATTTTTTGGTATAACTATTCCATAAAAAATAATCAGAGTACATGGTTAAGTTGGAAGTATGTGTTCTCTGCTTTCTATGTAAAGAATAAATAGGGGTATAATATTGTTCACAGTCTATTTCTTTACAGGATGACACTCTGATCTCAAAAAGCTTTAAATGTCTCCATATAGTTCAAAAGCCTTTCTCTTATGTAAGAAACCAAAGGGCATGCTGATTCTGGGGTTTTAATTAAATTTTGAAAAGAAATTTTCACTTCAGTATGATGTCAACCTTCTGGAATAATGAATGCAACATTGTATTCTGTCTCCTCCACAGTTGAAAAGCTTCTGCCCATGAAGCTGTGTACAGGACAGAAAGGCTGCCAGGGAAAGATGGAATACTGTGTACCATTCAGATAAATGTGAAAATTAGGTCCTTGTGACTTTGGGAGCATATGTCTGTATTGGCATTTTACAAAATAAGGTGGACATTACTGATAATAAACATCAAGCCACAAAAATGGCAAGACAACTGGAAATGTGTGCAAACCTAGCAAACAGAGCTTCAAATATTATCTGAAATAAAAGCAGAAAATGGGGGAAGAAATCAGGCAATAATTACGGTGAAATACTTTAGCAATGCTCTGTCATTAAATAATAGAGCAAATAGCTAGGAAATTAGCAAGGATCAGTCAAACTCAGCAGAATTATCAACATAAGGAACATAGGGTCTGATTTTCATTTCTAGAGATACACAAAACAGCAGACTATATCTTTAGTTCAAATGCACACAGAATATATATTGAGATGGACCATATCCTAGATCACAATACTTCAGCATGTTTATTTAAAAAGTAGAGACACACAAAGTATGTTTTCTAACCATGATAACATCAAACTGTAACTCACCAACAGAAAACAATGCATAATTAGCTTGCGAAACTTGAAAACTGAACAAATTCCACCTAGTGCCTAATCTTTAGTTAATACATGTTGCAAAAGAAAGAAAACAACCACATGAGTCTGGGCAAAACATAGGACGACAAAGCAAAGGAAGGATTCGAAAGATATGTTGTATCATTAAAAGCATTCATTAGTTTAAAAAAAGTCTCAAATTATAATCTAGCAACTGGCCAAAAAAAAAAAAAGAAAAGAAAAGAAAAGGAAAAAAAGAAAGAAAAAAGCATAATTAGCCCAGAGCAAGAAGACAGGACAAAATAATAAAGATATAACTAAATAAAATAGAAACCAGCAGCCAACAGAAGAGCCAATATCTGAAAAGAATGATGAGAGAGAGAGAGAAAGAGAGAGAGAGAGAGAGAGAGAGAGAGAGAGAGAGAGAGAGAGAGAGAGACTACAGAGGCCCATAAGGAAGGAAAGAGAGGCTATCCTTTGCTATTCTTAGTGATTTTTTAACCTCTACCATCATGGTATCTGTGAACAGAGCAGTCACTGCTATTCCTCAAGAAAGCCAAATTATTTGTTGTAAGTGTTTTTAAAGCTACAATATGAAGGCTCCCAAATGGTCAGCGCTTTTGCATCTATTTCCAGGGCTGCAACATCAACAAAGCAACAGGATGTTTCCTGTGATGATGAAAGTTTTCAGTGTGAAAGTTTAAATAATAAAAAGCACTTCCAAGCATTGGGACGTTCTCTGTCACAATCAGCAACATATTGCCAGCATCAGGAACAGTGCCCACTGTATCTCTGAGACAGTCAAAACTTGTAGAATGAGTAACTGAAGAATTCATATTTGGAAGGATTAAAAGCATTATATATTAGAATACAGCCTGGGAGTGGGAAATGGGGTTGGCAAGATTAACTTGATTCATTAAAGAGGAAGAGATAAAGGGCAGCAAACATTATGAGAGTGGTAGACAAATGGCATGGTCACCTGTTTGTGTATAGCTATACACACAAATTGTTGCTCATAGTATTTACCAAAGAAAATAATAATAGTAATCTTAAAACTAGTCAGAACTAAACTAACCTTTGGGGAAAGGAGATAGAAATACAGAGTGAGTATAATTAGAAAAGTTTGCTTGGCTTATTTTAGAAAGTCAAGTGATTTAATGCAGTGATAATTTTCCAGAAAGGAAATTGGGCTCCACTGAAGCATGCATGTCCTCTCTGCATTATCCGCAACAGCGCATATAATTTGCACACATTTAATTAACTAATAAAACCCCTCTCAGTAGCATCAGGTTTGGAGATGTCATTGTGATGACATGCTGCTCCATCATGATTTGGTTAATTGTGTTTAGTTTTGTTAGCACAAAAATACACGTCTATGAGAAGAAGTACTGCCAAGAATGTCTACTTGCTTTCAATGAATTCTCACAAATTGTGTATAAAGGTGCTGGGCTGTTTACACACAGGAGATAAGTCATGAAGTGCATTGCCTGGCTACACCATACTTCAGAGCAAGACCACGGTGCATAAAGGAAGCATCAATTCCGAGAAACGCACTGGATAGGAAATGGTGACCTGCTGCACAGTATTGACGCAGGCAACAATGAGAGTTCCAGGGTTCATCTCTTCTTCTAAGCTTGACTTCCTCTCCTCTGATCTATGACACAGAATTGTAGCAAACCTGTATAATGCTTCTATGAAGTTCAAATCATGAGAACAAACACAGTCTGAACAGGATTGTCTCTCTTATGCTTTTTATTATATATTGGACCTTAGTTTTGCCTGGAGCTGAGATTGTAGTCAAAACACAAACAAACAAAAACATCATTCCCTAGATTGCCACATGGGCACAGTGCAAGCTTACAAAAGAGAAAAAAAGAAAAAACAAACAAACAACAACAACAAAAAAAAATAGTAGGAACTTGATTGATGAAAACATGGAAAGGAATAACTGACCACTTACCTGATCATCAGGAAATTCAACTGCCCTGGTGCCAAATTAGAATATAATGCTCCCTTAGGAAAACTATGATACGTTTTCCTCTAAAAGTACAATATTTTATTTTATCAAAATACATAGCCATGGGCAACAGCTCTTTTATGAAGTATGATACCCCGTGAACCTATGTTTACATGTTATAATTAAACTTTTTTTTTTTTACTGGAAACTCTCATTGATTGATCTACATGCTATAATATTTTGAACACATAAGCAAAGGTAAATTTTGTTACTAACAGCCATGGACCCAGAACTGTGATTGGTGCTATTAAGTCATCTCTGCTGAAGGCAAAATACATTGAAATAGTAAGAACCTGGGTTGGAAGTGATAGGCTGAAGATGAGACAGGTAACATAGAGCCAGATCAATGAAACTCGCTGCCACAGGACTAAGTGTTGAAGAGAAAGAGGTACACAGTCATGGTCATTTGTGTCCCTGAGATTGGATGATGTCAACTACTCCTGTCAGAAAAGACAATAAGGAGACTATCAGCAAGAAGAAAGGAACACTTCAGAGGTCATCTTTGGATGGATTGACTTGTACTTTGTTGTGTAGGTCCCACTGAATACCTGACTAAGACCATCAAACACCCTGCACCATGGCTGGGGACCCCAAAGGCTACAACTGGTAATAGGAGTCCGTGCGGCTGGTAGCAGTTAAATATGGATGGAGAAGATCTAGAAATCAAAAACCATAAAATTAAGACAACATAATTAGAAAGCAAGGAGAACAAGAGGGAAGAAAGGTCAACCAGGATACAGTGGAACATCAAAGGACCGATGCAAAGTGACCGTGGGCATGTGCTGAAAGTGCTTCAGAGAAGCACAGAAACCTGCACCTCCCATGCAGCGTACAACTAGTCACGGACAATTAGTCGGGTACCGGAAAATGTCCATTTCGACAGCTCTACAGGTGCATGAGTGACTGTAAATATGTTTGTCCATGTGTATATGCATATTGGTCTGTCTCATCAGAAGTAAAATACATGAAATTTTTCTTTATATTTTGGGAGTAGTTTGTTTCCAAGTGTTGCTGAATTCATAATTTTTTATTTCCTCATTGTAGGGAAATAAATTTATAACATTTGCAAGGACATGTGCAAAACTGGAAAATTATTATTATGTTAGGCAAAATAAAGCAGAGCTCAATAAGACAACAACACATTCAGAATTCAGCCTGGGTAGGAGGGGATAAGGAAGTAAGGTGAGCAGATGCAAACAAAACAGTGTATACACCATGTGACCAGGAAAGCCAGAATGAACCCCAATACGTGGCAAGCTAAATTTAACAATTAATTAAATGAATGAATATTGTAATAAAGGGATATTATTAATCTCTTATATTTCCACAGCTGATAATGACCATTCATGTTTTCTGTGAATGTCGGTACCATCAGCATATTAATGCCATATGCTAGTCTATGACTTACATCTCTCAGTGGGAGTTTCCATATCACAGGGTGAGTTTCATGTGGCAGAAAGACACTATGTAACATCCTTTGGGCTCTGGCGTTAGGAAGAAGGAATTAGGGGCAGGGTTAGCGTGCTTCCTATTGAGGCTTTCCAACTTCCACCCCATGTTTGACAAATGTGGGAGAAACAGACAGAAGCCATAAGTTCTGAGCATTTCTTCCCTCAATCCCTGAAAGGAAACTGGCTCCTCTAGCTTCTGCATAGCAGGAGGGTTTTGGAGTGCCAGTCTTGAACAAAGAAGAGGCATGGTGTCTGGGCTCTGGGAGGTCAAGGGCATTCACTACAGGCTTGGGCTAAGGGAGGGTCCACCTGAGCAGAAGCTCACTTTTAAACAATCACACAATTTCAGAAGGGATTTGGTAGCACCAGACGTGAAGTGGAGTTTTCTAACAGAGCCACCCCTGCATTGACTCTGCAGACGGATTGACTGGGAGACCTTCCATGATTGTAGGGTTTTGGAATATTGCAGTTCTAGAGCCAGTCCTACCTTAGGCTGACAGTCGCTTTCATTGGCATTTGTCATCCACCCCTGTATCTGCCTAACATCATTTTACTATAAGGTTATAGACTTAACAGACTACAAGCACCCCTCTGTGTCAATTCCACAGGTAAAGATCTCACCAGATAGTATCCCAAACCTACTCTAGAGACCTCCCTGATTGGTGAGACCCATCTATCAGATTTGTCCCCTGCAGCGTATTTAGTAAATGCCTTGATTTAAGATCCTCTTTTCTTCTGAGAACATTAAAAGCCAACACAACCTCTTGCTTGGTAGGATATGTTATTCAAGGCAACCTGAGTCCATATCCCAGGGCTATGCCATTCATGTGGTTGAAAATAAATTCTCCTTTACTCCTATTGAAACAAAAGCTGTGCTTTTAATTGTCACAAGAAAGGGGTGTTTGTTCAGAGAAAGTTTGTTTTTTTTTTTAATTTTAAAAGAAAACACAGCAAGACTGCAGATCCGACATTTCAGAATCAATCCAGATGTTCATATCCCAGAACAGAGACAGACTAGACAGTGCATTCAACAGCAAAGGCTCTCTGCATTCTCAGGGTTTCTGCCATATGGATCTTGAGGACAAACGATACTGATAGAGACATTATGGGTAGAGTTGACCTTTGTATGTGCTGGATATATGTTTATATATATATGTATACATATATATGTATATATAACTGAATATATAATATATATACAAATGTCTAAGTCTATATGTATATGTATGTGTGTGTGTGTGTGTGTGTGTGTGTGTATATATATATATATATATATATATATATATACACACACACACACTGAGTCACATAGGCAAGATGGCTCAGCAGGTAAAGGTGCCCCGCAACAAAGGCCTAGGACCTAAGTTAAACTCTGGACCAATAGAAGGAGGAACTCAACTCCACACAGGTGTTCTCTGACCTACACACACACACACACACACACACACACACACACACACACACACACACACCTTGGCGTGGAAATACACTCACACACAAAATAAAATGCAGACATATAGTTTGCTTATATGTATAAAGAGTGCTAGAGAGTAGAGATAGTTCAGTTGTTAAGACTGTACTCTCCTCTTTCAGAGGACCTTAGCTGCAGCTCCCAGGACCCATGCCATGCCACTCACAACTGCCTTTAACTCCACTCCGTGCTTTTCAAGGTATTCTTATGGACTCCGTTACAAAGTGTGTAAAGATGAAAGGTGACTGGAGGAAGGATGATGTCTTATCAAATGTAAGTTACGTCACAATCATGTCATCCATCTCAATCTGACAGAGAGCCAACAAAAAGAAATTAGGATCAACAGTAGAAAAGGCTGAAGTTTTCCACTTTACCGCACTTCTGATCTGTAGATGTTGGATTCTTCATCACACACGGTGTGCAATAGCCATGGCATATTTTCTAAGTCCACTAGCTATTATCTGGCACTCACATCTCTAGGCTGCACTAATTTGGAGCTATTGTATAGTGACCTCTTGTTCCCTGTTACTCTTTTCTGTCTGGCTTCCTGTGCTCTGCCTCTCTTACCTACTCATGACCCTACTCTGTGACTCTAGACGCTTATCCAGAGGGCCAGTACCTCTAATGTCACCTCTGACCCCTATCTCTGTCTTGGCAGCACTCCAAGTACACTGACTGATAGTCCAACATTTGTCTGATTTCTAAATCCTTGTGCTTGGCGCTTCTGTTTCTATACACAGATTTGAGGACTTAATGGACTATTGCTCACCACATTCTGCTAGGTAGGAGACAATCTACCCTGCCCTGATGTTACTGAATTGAAGACAAACACTTCTGGAATGACAGTATACCTTTCCAGGCTCTCTCTGAGAGAAAGAGATGTTCTTTACTGTTGTGTTGCTAAGTATCTCCTTTGGGAGAAAAAAAATTCCTTCTTCCATTAATGTGGGTTCAGTCATAAAAACCCTGTGTTTTCTTTGCCCATTTAATTGCCATTTATCAAAAACAGAAAAGTAGAGAGATGAGAAGAGCAAATGGTCAAATGTACATTTTTCCTCCACTGAGCAAGAAGACATTCTATAGACAGTCTTCCATGTTGAAGTAGACTTCCTACCCAGAACTCAGAGGAAGGATACTATATCTACCCACAGCCTAGCAAATGATGCTATGTCTACTCACAGCCAAATGAAGGATGCTGTACCTACCCACAGCCTAATGAAGGATGCTGTACCTACCCACAGCCTAATGAAGGATGCTATGTCTGCCCACAGCCTAGCAAAGGATGCTGTACCTACCCACAGCCTAATGAAGGATGCTGTACCTACCCACAGCCTAATGAAGGATGCTATGTCTACCCACAGCTTAGCGAAGGATGCTGTACCTACCCACAGCCTAATGAAGGATGCTATGTCTACCCACAGCTTAGCGAAGGATGCTGTACCTACCCACAGCCTAATGAAGGATGCTGTACCTACCTACAGCCTAATGAAGGATGCTATAGTAGCCTCTGCTTCATACTTGAAACATGGAATTGAATGTCTGTGCTCACTCAGAGCTACCTTCTGAGTTGTAGTCTCCAGTGTCTCAGACTGTTTCCAAAGTACCTCAAAACCTACCTAGGGTTCTACTCCTGTGTTCAGGATTTTGGCATACCTGTAATATTATAAACATGATCACACATATATAATAGAAGTTATAACTATATTCTCTAACCAGAGCTTCTAACCAGAGGGAAAACGAGACAGGCTGTGGCATATATCCCACACTGGAGAAGAGAAAGCTGAGTAACAGCCCCATTCTTGAGTAACAGAGCTAAGAGAACAAAGCTGCCACAATATGACCACCAGTGCAAAACTGCTTCAACATCTTTTTATTTAAAAATTTGCAGTGATGAAGAATGGAATTTTTGCCACATGCATAGTAGGTAAATATTCTACCACTGAGATACACCTACCTAATACACTAACATGTTTTAAGACTTAGCTCTATTCTTTTTTTAAATACATGTATGTGTGTGGCTGTGTATGAGGACTGGTACCAATGGAACCCAGAAGAGGGTGTCAAAACTCCTGGAACTGAAAGTTCAAGAGGCTGTGAGCCACTCGTCATGACTTTGGTACCAAAACTCAGATCTTCTATTGGAGTAGTTAGCACTCTTAACCATAAGGAGTCACTTGAGCCCCAAATCAATATGGTTATAAACTAATATTATATTGTGTGTTTATCCATGTATCTGAGGGTGACTAACAGAAAAACTGCATTTTGAAGTTAAAATCCTCAGTTAGAATCTATTCCGTAGTAGCATCCTGATGCCATTCACTGTTATGTATACAGTCCTGGCAGGCAAAGTCCCAGTCCTAAGGCCTTCATCCCTGGGCTACATCAAGAGAACCTTGCATTTAAATTCCTAAAATACATGAAAAGAAACCTTGGGAGAAACTGGCCTCCTAACAGTTTCTCTTTTGTTAGAAAAAAAAAATCACTGGTGGTTGATGGGAACTCTTCAAGAAATGTGAATTTGGCAACAAGTTTATAGTTCTGCATGATAATAATTGCAAGTTAAAATCATAAGTGATTGCTTGCAGGTAGGTTATTCAGCACCCTAAACTCACAGAGCTCTCACCAATTAAGGCTATGGTACTATACACTGCTACCTAGTCTTTTTCTACCTCTTTCCCAAGCATGTGGTCATAATGATAATTAGTATTTTAAGAACGAAATAAGGGAATGTAGAGAAACAATTACAAAAATCTTAGCAGTACAATATTGTAAATATTCAGTGTTAATATTATCATCAATATTGCAATTCTATATTTCTCTCTGAAAAGGCTCAACTGTTGTGTGCAGGTTATGTATAACCCATCACTTCCTAGCCAAAAACACAAGAGTCCAACGTCCTAGAAAGCACTAACGTGTAAGAACAGATTCTATTGTACCTTAAAGAAATATGGGAATCACTGTTACAATCTTGATTTTTATAATAAAATATATTTTATCTGGAGAGTACTGCAAAAACTGTCATCTGTCCCTGGAAGTGGAGCTAAGTATTAAATAAAGTGATGCTGTAGGGGTCCTGTATTTCTTCCCCCTTTTATTTTTACAGATAAATTTGTTCACAGATGAGAAACAAATTTCATCAAAATTAAAAGCAAATGTAGAAAGAGAAAAAGTCAAACCAAATGCACACATGAGCTGCTGAAAACTACAGTTTTCATGGACTATTGCTATTCTTTGGGGATCTTTCTTGTACATTAGGTCAGCAGCACAACCTGCAGCTTATTAAAATCTACCTTAAAAACTCAACTTATGAAAATTAACAGAAGACCCCAGGTGCTCCACCTGCAGAGGTCCAGCTTATGATGAAGGTGATTCACTCTGTGGGAAATGGAACGACCTGTTGATTTTATAGCCAGGAGATTATCCACCAGACAGAGGCAGGTAGGTTATGTGCTGCAAATTCAAATAGCACTGGGCAATTGACTTTCCTATTTCTGTTTCCTGCAAGCTCCAGATGTGGAGTTGCCACTCTGAAATGTGCTCAGGACATTCATCATGGTCTCATAATGCTGCTTCCTGGCATAGGCTGGTGACCCAAGATCTCATGCAGAAACTTACTTCTATATAATAATCAGATACACAGTTCATCCGTGCACCTATCTCCATCTCCCAACGAGTCAATTCCGTGTACTGGCCTCAACACGATTACATTATTGACATTTCTCAGCTGAAAGGCTCCTGCAAATACCATCCAATTTTGCAGCTCTTTCTGAAAAGATCAAAAGATACACCTTGCATAGTAGACCAGAATTTACACTGATGGCTGTCCTTTGTCTTGAATACCAATGCTGTTGGTAGGGTTTGCCTGGAGCTAACGGGTAAGTCTCTATGATAACAAACTGCATTCAGTCAACTAGAGTGACTTTTGCTGGATGGAAAACGTGTTTGTGCTTATGAATGCTTTTGCAGCTTGAAGAAGCTTGAGGCGATGATCTCTGGGGCTTCCTAATTGGGAAAGCTGGCAGTCAAATAGGAAGCCTTGACCTGGGAAATGAAGCATATGTCATGCCTGAAAGGGAAATGCCGTCCGCCCTCTTCACTGCCTCCTGACTCACGTTCATGGGAGTCTTTGCCATTAGAGGCACAAAATCAATGTTTGCACAGAAGCTATGCTGCATACTTTGTTCAAGGGAGTTGTCATGAACTCTGGCCCTCCAGGAGACAAAGGCAGTGTGCTGCGTTTCTCTGTGGATTACTCGCGATCTGAGGCTTCTTTCACACAGTTAGGACATTAGTTATTTGAATTCATCTGAAAGGACGATGCGTATCCCACCTAACTTTATTTATTACTTGCAAAAACTGTGAACCATTTTGTGTTCGACCACTTTGTTGAAGGTGCTTATCAACGGTAGGTAGAATTTTGGGGGTCACTTATGTGGACTATAATATCTGTCTGTGAATAGCGATATTTTGAATTCTTCCTTTCCAATTTGTATCCCCTAGATCTACTTTAGCGCTTACTGTTCTAGTTAAAACTACAAATACATTAAATTGAATGGAGAGAATGGCAGCCCTGTCTCATGACTGATTTTAGTGGACTTGCTGTAAGTTTCTCTCCATTTATAATTTAATGTTGGCTATGAGTTTTGTTTTTATTGCCTTTACTGTGTTTAGGTATGTGCCATGTATTCCTGATCTCATGATTATCATGAAGGGGAGGGGGGTTGGATTTTGTCAAAAGCTTTTTCACCATGAAATGATGCTGATATGATGGTCATGAGGTTTTTCTTTCCGTTCAGTTTGTTTATATGGTAGATTACATTGATGGATTTTCATATATTGAACCATCCTGCCTCTCTGATCATAGGTGTCCCTCAACCAGAGAATGGATAAAGAAAATAGGATTCACAGTGGAGTATTACTCCACCATTAAAAACAATGACAACATGAAATTTGCAGGCAAATACAAGAAACTAGAAAAGATCATCCTGAGTGAGGAAACCAGACCCAGATGGACAACTATGGCATGCACTCACTTACCAGTAGTTATTAGCCATAACATGCTACAAACCACATACCAAGAGAAGCTAAGTAACAAGGAGGGCCCACGGAGGGGACAATTGAATCTCATTAAGAAAGGGAAATATACTAGACATCATGGTGGGGATGGATGGAGGGCAGGGACTGGGTTGGGGACATGAGGGATGAGGTAGGGCGAGGGGGGAAGAAGAGAGTACTAGGAGACACAACTGGAATCAGGAAGGAGCATATCTGGGACAATCTAGAAACCTAGGATAGTGGAAATGACCGGGAGTCTATGAGACTGACCCTAACTAAGACTCCCAGCAATGGAGGATATGAAGGCTGAAGCAGTCATGTACTGCAACCAGGCAAGATTTCCAACAGAGGGATGGGGACACCAACTCAGCCACAAAACCTTAGAACCACAATTTGTCCTGCCTACAAGATGTGCAGAACGAAGGAAGTGACTGGCCTAGCTTGAGACCCATGCTCTGAAAGGGAGCTCATCCTTGACATTACTAATATTCTACTATACTTGCAGACAGAGTCTAACAAAACTGTCATCTGAAAGGCTTCATTTAGTAACTGATATAAACTGATGTACAGACCCACAGTCAAACATAAACTGGATCTTGGGAAATCCTGTGGAAGAGGGTTAGAAAAGATTGTAGGAGCCAGAGGGGTGAGGACACCACAGGAAAACACAGAATCAACTAACCTGAGCCCATAGGGGCTCACAGAGACTGAACTGACAATAAGCCTGTATGGGTATAACCCAGGTCCTCTGCATATACGTTGAAGTACTGTAGCTTTGCTTCATAAAACTTCAATGTAATAGAGTTACTGCCAGAATTCAATTGTTTGCAAATGTTTGGTGCCTCATGTAGGAAATTGAAAAACTATTCTAAATATTATCTTTTGTTCATTTTGTTGTGGCGGATGACCCATTCTGCAGACAGTATATCCACCTCTTTCCTGGACACCAAAAGTGATCTCCAACCAAATTTGCTCTCCAACCTATCTATAAAACCCTTCACTTTTCATTTTCGAAATAAAAAGTGCGCCATTTATCACCCTCCATCCTCTTCCTCACAAACAATACATGAGCAAACCATCGTACAAAAGCATAGCCAGGATCCCCATCATTTATTTACACCTTTGCTCAATGTCCTTAGCTCAAGGTGTTTTCATCTTTCAGAAGTGATGCTTCTAAAACCTCAGTTTAGAGATAGCATCTCTAGGTAGTTCCAGATAATGTTCAGCAACCACACCTTGAGGAACATGGAACTTCCAATGAATAGAAAAGCCTCCTCATTGTTCTTGAGTCCCTATCTGCCTAACTCCTGACAGCTAGTTACTCAATCACAGTCTTTTTAGAGTTGCATTACAATGCCTGTGCTTAACACCTTTCCCTGCTGGAACCCTTCAGAGACAGTCTATCTCAGGTACAATTATAACAAATAATCCCCTTGGTCTCTTGCACTGCACCAGCATGTACATTTGTTGACATAAATGCATATGTTACTGGCTAGGTTCCACATATTAGAAGCTAAGGAAGAATAGAATACAGGCAATGAACACAAGTCGGGGAGGGGATACAAAGCAATTGTTTTTCTAGTTCCATCTCTTTCACGTGTTTTTCATTTTAGTAGTGGATAAGGGCATGCAAGTTTATTTGACAAAGAAGAATAAAGTTTAATGTGAAGATCCATACCTTCCACTATAAATGGCTATTCTTAATTGTATAGCAGTTTGTTGTGTTGTATTGCCCTTGACTCTGGTTATTTTTTCTTTATTGCCAATTATTTTGTGATAAAGCTTAAAATAAAAAAAAATTAAAGATCTTACAAGACCTTCCAGAATATTCTTACAAATTGACCCCCCTTCTGCTCTTTTCTTTCATCAGAATCCAGGTGTTTAGACCCCTTCATTGCTTTTAAAAATGCCATCAATATCTCTCGACACATGATGCTATCTACACCTAAATTGTTTGCCCCAGGTATCTGCATGGAGTGCTCAGCAGTCTTATGAGCATGGCTACTCTTCCAGTAAGGTATGATGCACACCTATGCACACATATCCATATGCTCTGTAGAGCTTCCTTTCCATAGCTGTCTCACTAACACTCACTTGCTAATGTGTCATTAAATATATATTTGTTTATTCTCTGTCTACCACTAATCATGGACTCTTGTAAAAGCAGCAGCTTTATGTTTTTTCCATATAAGAACACAGATGGGGGGATGGGATGGGAGTTTCTGCAGGGGAGACCTGGAAAGGGGAAACCACTTGAAATGTAAATAAAGTAAATATCCAAAAAAAGAAAGGAAGGAAGGAAAGAAGGAAGGTGCTATAATCACTTTTCAAAAAAAAAAAAAAGAACACAGACATACTTATAAACTCTAGCATAAAGTGAACTTAATAATGTAAAGATTGAGGCTAGACAATACTGACAGGTCTTTGCCATTCAAACTGTGATGCTGAAAGCTTCCAGAAAATCATGGCACTTTGAGACAATCGAGTAACAGCAAAGCCACCATCACCAAGTCAACAAATGCACTGTATTTCTCCATGTTGCTTTGTTTGGAACTGGCTTGCTAATTGTGACTCAAGTTAGACTTATCCTAAATTTGCAGCATGGATCCAGTGATAGAAGGAGTACCATGACCCTCAGTGGTCTGATCCAGAACTTGCTTTCTGATCATCCTGAGACCAGCATGTGGCTTTTGGCATTGGATAGAAAATCCTACCATCCTCGGGGTTAAAGAAGTAAAATAGCATTGCTTCATAAGGCTGCTTTCAGGAGTTGAGAGTTAGTGTATGCCACTGAGCAAACGTGCACCACCATGTGAAACTTGAGTCAACTGGCTCAATTCATGGCAGAAAGTTCCTGGGAAGTAACTGAATTCCTGCCAGAATTCAATTGCTTTAAAAAGTTTGGTACCTCATGTAAGAAACTGAAAAAACATATTCTAAATATTATCTTTTGTTTGTTTGTTTGTTTTACTGTTGTTTTTTCAAGACAGGGTTTCTGTCTAACCCCTCTGGCTGTCCTAGAACTCATCTTGTAGACCAGTCTGGCCTGAAACTCACAGAGATCTGCCTGCCTCTGAGTCCTGAGTGCTGGGCTGAAAGGTATGCGCCACCACACCCGGCTCTTAGCATTATCTTAGCAATACTTATTAATGTGCTGACAATCATTCACCAAATGCACAGTGTTCAAGGTTAAAAATGAATGAAAATGGGAAGCACTGATATATTTCTTCTCATTCAAAAGTAGTCTAGTGGGCAAAGGTCCACATAACACATAATGAGCCACAGTGTGTGATGTAGCAGAGCTGCTATGGTCACAATGGCGTATAGTTCCACATAGTCGCAAAATATTTGCATCAGTCCTCCCGTCACCATCTGCCGAGGTGGAAATGGGATGAACAGGAAACCCCCAAAGCATTAAGTGATTATTCCCATTTATCTGCCCCACTGTCGTCATTCATATGCTTTTATCTCTGTGGATTAACTGATTTGGTATATTCTATGTAAATTGAGAAATATACTATGGAATATTTTGATATTATTTATCTTACACTTACCATAATATTCTCAAGGCTTGGCCATATTGTGTAGCAAATAACCTTTTCATTTGTTTTGCTTGCTTATTAATATTACACAATAACATCATAATTTGTTGTTCACTTATATACTAATGGATATTTGGGGAGTTTTCACCTATCTACTGCTATAAGACATATGCTAGAAATATGCATGTATGTAACTTTGTTTGAGTATATATTGTGCATATATCAAGAAGGGATGACACATGCATGGGTGTTATACAGATTAATTTTAAAGGAATTTCCATTAATGAATTTTTCAGATGCAATCCATTTTTTCAGATACAAATATGTACCTATAAATATCAATCAAAATTATCTAGCAGAGATTCTGCTCTTAACACCATAAAATCATGTTGGGGAGATGCTCAGTCTGTAAAGTGTTTGTCACACAAGCATGAAGATCTCAATGGAGCCCCACTATCCATGTAAAAAGACAGGCTTAGTAACACATCTTACAATATCCAGCCCTGAGGAGGCAGAACGGGAAGCATCCTTGGATGCTGGCCAGCTAGCTTAACCCTGTTGGCAAGTATCTGGCCCAGTAAGAGAGCCTGTAACAGAGGCCCTTGGTCCTGTGAAGACTCAATGCCCTAATATAGGGGAATGCCAGGATGAGGAGGCAGGAGTGAGTGGGTGGGCAGAGGAACACCCTCATAGAAGCATGGGGAGAGAGGATAGAATAGGGGGTTTCCAGGGGGAAATCGGGAAAGGGGATAACATTTGAAATGTAAATAAAGAAAATATCCAATAAAAAAAGTCTAAAAAAATAAAAAGAGACCCTGAAATGAAAGTAAAGGGGGTTCCTGAAGAGCAATACCCTAGGTTGATAGTGCGTGCACACACACGCACACTCACACACATACACATATTCACATATACACACACACATTTTATACACACATAGACATACACAGAGACAAACACACACAAACATATACACACACTAACACATACACACACATATACACACACACATACACACACACAATTAAAAATATAAAAATAAATGTAAAATTTATAAAAAGTAAATTTTATATGGTACTGAAAAAAAACAATGGCAACCTAAGTCTGTCTAGTTTTAACCATTTTGCAAAGAGACATATAAAATGTTTTGCTAATAAAAAAGAATCTTTACAAGCTTAAATCATATGTGTGTGTATGTGAGAGACAGAGAGAAGAGACAGAGAGAGAGAGAGAGAGAGAGAGAGAGAGAGAGAGAAGACAGAAAGAAGACAGACAGAGGCAGAGACAGATGAAGACAGTCTGTAATTATATACACTTAGTTAAGATGAGCTTCTAGTCCAGAGGGTCACAACCTGTGGGTCACAACCCCTTTGGGGTTCACATATCAGATATTCTGCATATCAAATATTTACATTATGATTCATCACCATAGCAAAATTCTAGTTAAGAAGTAGCAGTGAAATAATTTTATGGTTGGGAGTCTCCACAATATGAGGAACTATATTAAAGGGTCACAGCATGCCAAAGGTTGAGCAGCATTTCTAGATAAGCAGTTTGAAGTGTAAAATGATTGTCATCGAGCCATGCAGACATATCCTGTGTGAAGATGGGTGAATGTCAACAACACCAGGACGTTGGAGCTAATCAAGTGCATTAGAGCGGTCCTCTTTATCACTGCAGCTTTGTACAGTTGCAAAATATTTTCCAAGTACTGCCCTTTAAATAGTATTAATTAAATGGTAGAGTGTTTTATTATGCTTAGTCGTATATTTCATCTTATAGAAAGTATCTGCAATATTAATCACTGAGAACATAATAATGTTAGTTCATTTTGTTCAACTTGCAATAAATTACTACTCAGAATGAGGACAATTAATATCTCCCTCTTAGGAATTGTGGGGGCTGTCTATCAAACTAGTTCAGTAGAGTGGCATTTGGATATCTTTTAAGCATAATTATAATGGTTCATTATAGAAGATGTCTTATTTTCTGCTTCTAATTATGCTCTTCTCAAATGTCTCATTAGGGTATTTTTATTGGTGATTTATATTATAAAAAAGAGGCTCGGAATTGAAAACCCCCAGGTTGCATACACTCTTCCAAAATTCTATACATTTATGCTTCTCTGGGTCTGTGTCTATAAATGTGTGAATGGTTCTAACTTGTGAATTCCTTTAGAAACAAAATCAAAAGAATTTATTAAATGTGATTCTTAAATAAAAGAGTTATCATTAACATAATGGGTTTGCCCAAAGTCAGCTTGATAGGAAAGGAAAAAGTGACTTACTATATTCTTAATATATCATAAACCTATTCCCCTAAGAGTGACAGAGTAACAGTCTAAAAAAATAGTGGAAAATTCTCTGGATATTTTTTTTGTTTTTATTTATTTTTAGTGTTTTCTCTCTCTCTCTCTCTCTGTGTGTTTGCGTGCGTGCGCACGCACACGCACACACTTGCCATGGCATTCCCATGAAAGATCATAGGACTTTGTAGATATGGGGATCTTTTGTCTTTGGGGCTTGTTTTGATTTTGCTTCCACTCTTGTTTTGAGTCAAAGTCTCTCCTGTTCTTTCTGTTGGTTCACTGTGTACTCTGTGTCAGTTGTGGTAAGAATTTCTTGGAGATGCCCCTGTCTCTACTTCCCACTTCATTCTAAGAGTGCTGAGGGTACAGACACACACCACCACACCTGGCCTTTTACATGGACTCCAGAGACTGAACTCAGGCCATCATCTACATGACTCCTCCCTGAGTTTTATTACAATCTATTCTACTTATAGTGCGAAAATTAATGTTAGAATTCTTAATATCGGGTACTCACCCAGAATCCTTGGGACACAGGGACTGAGGAACAGCCGGGGGAAGGAGCCTTATGGATTCCATCTCTGGCTGGACACCTTTGCCTGGGCCACCAGGCCTCCAAAGCCAAATACTGTAGGGAGAAAGCTAGACTCCCAGGAGTGTGGGCAAGCCTGGCTACTCAGAGGGACCCACCTGGAATCCCCAGGACACAGGGACTGAGGGGTGGTCTTCCGGTTTCTTTTGGTGACCGGGGAACAGATACTGTGACACAGGAATCCATACTCAAATAGTGCCAAGAGAGAGCTGGTATCCCAGGAGCGCTGATACACCTTCAAGCACAGGCAAGGCCACCACTTCTGTTCAAATTCACTGGATCAAGAGGGACCCTTGCAGAGCCTTCAGGACACAGGAACCAAGGGACAACTGGGGACAAGATCCTTCTGGTTTCTGGCTGTACCCCAGTGCTGACCTTGTACCACAACTCTCCAAACCCAAATTCCTCTCAGAGAGAACTGGCCTATAAGGAATATTGACACTGAGGCTTGCATGAGGAATAAGCCACAGTCAGAGAGAGTAAGAACAGCTAACACCAGAGATAACCAGATGGCGAAAAGCAAGGGGAAGAACATAAGGAACAGAAACCAAGGTTACTTGGCATCATCAGAACCCAGCTCTCCCACCACAGCAAGCCCTGGATACCCCAATACACCAGGAAAGCAAGACTGAGATTTAAAATCACATCTCATTTCAATGATAGAAGATTTTAAGAAGGAAATAAATAACTCCCTTAAATACAAGAGAATACAGGTAAACAACTAGAAGCCGTTAAAGAGGAAACACAAAAATCCCTTAAAGAATTACAGGAAAACACAATCAAACGGGCAGAATTTCAGGGAAACACAATCAAACAGATGAAGGAAATGGACAAAACCATCCAGGAACTAAAAATAGAAATAAAACCAATAAAAAAAATCACAAAGGGAGACAACTCTGGAGTTAGAAAACCTAGGAAAGAGAGCAGGAGACATAGATGCAAGCATCACAAACAGGATACAAGAGATAGAAAAGAGAATCTCAGGTGTGGAAAATACTATAGAAAACATTGACCCAACAGTCAAAGAAAACGCAAAATACAAAAAGCTTCTAACCCAAAACATCCAGGATATATAGGATACAATGAGAAGACAGAACCTGAGGATAATAGGTATAGAAGAGAGTGAAGATTCCCAACTTAAAGGATCAGTAAGTATCTTCAACAAAATCATAGAAGAAAACTTCCCTAACCTAAAGAAAAAGATGAACATAAATATACAAGAAGCCTACAGAACTCCAAATAGATTGGACCAGAGAAGAAATTCCTCACACCACATTATACTCAAAACACCAAATACACAAAATAAGGAAAGAATATTAAAAGCAAAAAGGGAAAACAGTCAAGTAACATATAAAGGCAGACCTATCAGAATTACACCAGACTTCTCACCAGAGGCTATGAAAACTAGAAGATCCTGGGCAGATCTCATACAAAACGTAAGAGAACACAAATGCCAGCCCAGGATGCTATACCCAGCAAAACTATCAATTATCATAGATGGTGAAACCAAAATATTCTATGACAAAACCAAATTTGTGCAGTATGTTTCCAGAAACCCAGCCCTACAAAGAACAATAAATGGAAAAACGCCAACTCAAGGAGGGAAATTACACCCTAGAAAAAGCAATAAAGTAATCTTTCAACAAACTCAAAAGAAGATAGCCACACAAACATAAAAATAACATCGAAAATAACAGGAAGCAACAATCACTATTCCTTAATATCTCTTAACATCAATGGACTCAATTCCCCAATAAAAAGACATAGACTGATGTGGGAACAAGCCTAGCACAGTCGGAAGAAGCCCCATGTGTCTGTCCCTGGTGCTGCGACTCTGGCTGGGACAGGAGACACACAGAAAGTGGCCACCTGTCTTCCCACACAGTCCAACCAGCAGGTAGGGGCTGTGGGAAACCTTTGAGGGCCCTGCTCATGGGTGGGGGAGGGGGCCAATCTCAGGGAACTCACTGCAACCTTCTCCTTGGGTTCTCTAGCCCTGGACACCGCACTCATCACAGGGTGTCTCAGAAAGGCTAGCCAGAGCTCAGCTGGAGCTCTCCCTGAGACTGGGTTTCCACTGCTTGGGGTGCCAGGCTAGCTGCCTAGTCTTGGGTGAATGGGTACCATCTGGGGGCGAGGAGAGATTAGATGAGGCTCCTTAATCAAGGACTGGATGTCTCAATTCTCACGACTGGTTTAGATGAAGAGACAGTCCATAATTCTAAGACATTTATTGTCATCTTTTGGAGTGGCATGAATGGAATTATATCCCCGCCCTCTGGGAAAGGCGAGGCAAATATAGTAACTGGGAAAGGGCGTGGCTAAGCCTCTAGGTGTCTCATTAAGTTGAGGATGGCTTGGGGCTGTGTGGCCATGCCTCTATCTGAGGAGGAGTGGTACGTGACTATGACTGGAGCCAAAAGCCTCCTGGGAGCATTGGCATAAAGTCCCTTGTGGATTGTTCCACTGGGTTGCCCAGATTTTACGCCTGTGCTCAACTGGGTGCCAGATTGCCTGCCACAGATCACTGTCCCACAGACTGACAGACTGGATCCATAAACAGGACCCAGCATTTTGCTGCATCCAGACTATGAACCTCCGTGTTAAAGACAAACACTATCTCAGAGTAAAGGGCTGGAAAATAATTTTCCAGGCAAGTGGTCCCAAGAAACAGGCTGGAGTAGCCATTCTAATATCGGATCAAATCAACTTTCAACCAAAAGTCATCAAAAAGATAAGGAAGGACACTTCATACAAATCAAAGGAAAAATCTACCAAGAAGAACTCTCATTTCTATGCCCCAAATGCAAGGGCACCCATATTCGTAAAAGAAACTTTACTAAATTTCAAAGCACACAGGGCACCTCACACAATAATAGTGGAAGACTTCAACACCCCACTATCATCAATGGACAAATCTTAAAAACACAAACTAAACAGAGACACAGTGAAACTAACAGATGTTATGAACCAAATGGATTTAAGAGATATCTATAGAACATTTCATCCTAAATCAAAAGAATATACCTTCTTCTCAGCACCTCATGGTACCTTCTCAAAACTGATCATATAATTGATCACAAAACAAACCTCAACAGATATAAGAATATTGAAATAATCCCATGCCTTCTATCAGATCACTATGGATTAAGACTGATCTTCAATGGCAACAACAACAACAGAAAGCCCACATACATATGGAAGCTGAACAACGCTCTACTTAATGATAACTTGGTCAAGGAAGAAGTAAAGAAAGAAATTAAAGACTTCCTAGAATCTAATGAAAATGAAAGTACAATACACCCAATCCTATGGGACACAATGAAAGCAGTGTTAATAGGAAAACTCAGCTCTGAATGCCTCCAAAAAGAAACTGGGGAGAGCACATACTAGCAGCTTAACAGCACTCCTGAAAGCTTTAGAACAAAAAGAAGCTAATACACCGAAGAGAAAAGGAAGGCAGGAAATAATCAAATTCAGGGCTAAAATCAACCAAGTAGAAACTAAAAGAACTATACAAAGAATCAACAAAACCAGGAGCTGGTTCTTTGAGGAAATCAACAAGATAGATAAACCCTTAGCCAGACTATCCAGAGGGCACAGAGACAGAATCCAAATTAACAAAATTAGAAAGATTCTGAGGAAATTCAAAAAATCATCAGATCCTACTACGAAAGCCTATACTCAACAAAATTGGAAAATCTGGATGAAATGGACAAGTTTCTAGACAGATACCAAATACCAAAGTTAACAGTCCCATAACCCCTAAAGAAATAGAAGCAGTAATTAAAAGTCTCCCAACCAAAAAAAGTCCAGGACCAGATGGGTTCTGTGAAGAATTCTATCAGACCTTCAAAGACCTAATACCAATACTCTTCAAACTATCCCACAAAATAGAAAACGGAAGGAATGCTACCCAATTAATTCAATGAGGCCTCAGTTACACTGATACCAAAACCTCACACCCAACAATAAAAGAAAACTTTAGACCAATTTCCCTTATGAATATCAATACAAAAATACTCAATAAAATTCTCGCAAACTGAATCCAAGAACACATCAAAACGATCATTCACCATTCCTGTCTTCCTGTACAAAGCTCAAGTCCAAGTGGACCTCCACATAAAACCAGATACACTGAATCTAATAGAAGAGAAAGTGGGGAAAAGTCTCGAACACATGGGCACAGGGGAAAAGTTCCTGAACAGAACATCAATGGCTTATGCTCTAAGATCGAGAATCAACAAATGGGACCTCATGAAATTGCAAAGCTTCTGTAAGGCAAAGGACACTGTCAATAGGACAAAACTGCATCCAACAGACTGGGAAAAGATCTTTACCAATTCTACGTCTGATAGAGGGCTAATATCCAATATATACAAAGAACTCAAGAAGTTAGACTCCAGAGAACCAAATAACCCTATCAAAAATTGGGGAACAGAGCTAAACAGAGAATTCTCAACTGAGGAAACTCAAAGGGCTGAGAAGCACCTAAAGAAATGTTCAACAGACTTAGTCATCATGGAAATGTAAATTAAAACATCCCTGAGATTCCACTTCACACCAGTCAGAATAGCTAAGATCAAAAACTCAGGTGACAGCAGATGCTGGCGAGGATGTGGAGAAAAAGGAACACTCCTCCATTGATGGTGGGATTGTAAGCTGATACAACCTCTCTGGAAATCAGTTTGGCTGACCCTCAGAAAAATGAACATAATGCTACCTGAGGACCCAGCTATTCCACTCCTGGGCATATACCCAGAAGATACTCCAACATGTAATAAAGACACATGCTCCACTATGTTCATAGTAGCCATATTTATAAAAGCCAGAAGCTGGAAACAACCCAGATGTCCCTCAACAAAGGAATGGATACAGAAAATGTGGTACATTTACACAATGGAATACTACTCAGCTATTAAAAACAATGACTTCATGAAATTTGCAGGCAAATGGATGGAACTTGAAAATATCATCCTTAGCGAGGTAACTCAATCACAAAAGAACAAACATGGTATGTACTCACTGATAAGTGGTTACTAGCCCAAAAGTTCGGAATACCCAAGATTCACTTCACGGAAACCATTGGGCTGTGTGTGAGGTCCCAGAAGCAGGAGTTGGAGAAGGGACTGAAGGAGCTGAGGGAGTTTGCAGCCCCATGGAGGAATCAACAGTGTCAACTGGCCTGACCTCCTGATGCTCCAGGAGACTGGATCACCAGCCAAAGAATACACATGGAGGAACCCATGGTGCTGGCCACATATGTGTCAGAGGAGGGTCTTGTTAGCCATCAGGGGGAGGAGAGACCCTTGGTCCTGAGGGTGTTATATTCCTCAGTATAGGGGAATGCCAAGGAGGGAAGATGAGAGTGGGTGTGTGGGTGGGTGGGGGAATATCCTCATAGAGGCAGGGGGAGGGGGAAGGGATAGGGGGCTCCAAAGGGGAAATCTGGAAAGGTGGAAACATTTGAAATGTAAATAACATTGAAATGTAAATGTATTAAAAAAAAACAAAAATAAATTCTTAATATCATGAAGTAAGTTAAATACTATAGTTCATTGATTTGTAATTTCCTGTCCAAGCAAATCACTATGTGCTCTTAATAATATGGTTCAGAACTTTAACCAAAATATTTGTATTGTTATTAAATTAGATGAAGGTTTGTATTCTTTTAAAAATCAAACAATTAATTGATTATATTATATACTAATGTTTCTAATGTCCAGGCTCACCCTATTTCAAATATACAAATAGAAAAAGCAAGTCCCAAGGTTTTTGAGAGAACTAAAGGAAATGTAAAAATCCATACAGAGAAGAAAAAATTTCACAAAAGAATTAGCTAATATGTTCATTCAGTAACACTACGCCCAATACTAGACAAAGTCTATGCTTGTGTAATAACCATTGAGTATGATCAGCTAATTAACTTTTATGTTAAACTAGCATCAATTTAAATCTTCTTTAGATTTTGATAGAAAATAGTTGCAATACATTGTGATTAGCACAATATTGGAAATTATAAGGAAGGAAAAATTAAAATGTATTATCTCTTACAAGGGATGTGATAAAAAGATTAATTAACATTTCTTTTCTAATTAAGAAACTCTTTTAAAGTATGCTACATATCCTTTTAAAGTCCTGACATATGTGGCTGGAGAGATAGCTCAGCAGTGAAGAGCACTGACTGTTCTTCCAGAAGTCCTGAGTTCAATTCCCAGCAACCACATGGTAGCTTATAACCATCTGTAATGGAAACTGATGCCCCCTTCTGGTGTGTCTGAAGAGAGCAACAGTGTTCTCACATAAATTAAATAAGTAAGTAAATCTTTAAAAAATGAATCTGATATATAACAAGGTATTTCACTGAAATTTTACAAGGATTTCCTTAATAGTTAACTTAAGGTATTTATTTCTTCAGAATCCACGTGTCTGCATAGTGGTTGGTCTGACAAATTAATCCCACACAGAATTTACATTGAAATCATCATCATCAAGTGCATTTTTTTGGGCATCTCATACTCAGCCTTCAGAGTAGCCTGCAGAGAAACAAGCCGCTTAATGAATAATGCTCATTAGAGTTTGTATACAAAGCAAGATCTTTGTTTTCTGAAACTAATTAATATTTGAACAAGAGTTTTGAAAGTTTCTCTCACAGCATTCTTAACAATGGTATAATCCAACAACTTCTACATTCAAAAAAAATGCCAGCATCGTCTGGGAAAGGCCCAAATCAACACTTTCCCCAATTTCTGATTGACAGATTTGCAAATAAACACTTCCTTTCAAGTGCTCCTATCAAAGAAAGTAAAAAAAAAGACTCTATTTATGCCTCTTGTGAAGTAGTAAAGACACAAATTAGATTGTTAGCAAGAGTCTGGTGAAAGACCACAGTACGTCACTCCACTGAGGATTCACTTGACAAAACTGGATACTGTGTTTTAACGGTGACTGAGCAGAGGCAAATACAAGCAGAATGTTACTTCACACACACAGCAGTGACACTGGCGACCTATATATTCTCCACAGAATGAAAAGCAATCCCCTGTGTTTGTGACTACTGGTTTGCTGTAAGCCTACGGGAGAGAATAATGGGCCAAAACAGGGACAAATGTGATTCCAGCTTCTACTCATTAAATTTGTATGAGTTTTCTTCACTGCTTGTGAGCAAAATAGTGTGACAGAATTTTTTGCCCAACTGAGATCTGGTTAACTTTATACATTTGTAGTCTATCACAAATATCACCATAATATAACATCTTTTTCAACGTGCTTTGAGCAGAAATGGAAAGAACAGTCTAGCTCTTTGTTTCCAACCGTTTCTTCGTGCAACTGAGCAAATGCACCAAGTCACATGAATGCCAGGAAGGTAGAGTGCTTATCCTTTAATGAAAGGGAAGGGTTATTCATCATCTCCTTCATCTATGAACCTTTGCACACAGTAAGTAAGGCAAGGATGAAGAATGAATAATTCGACAGGCTTGAAAGTTAAAAGTTGAATGTTAAATCTGCATTGATCACCTAATTATAAAAGATGATTGTGCCCTAAAAAAATTAGCTGGGGTTGGAGGGAAGTTACCATTGGCTTTCCAATCCTGGCTTCCCCTGCCATGAGTAGATGGGTTATTGAAAATAATTTCAGCTCAAATTCTGCTCAGTATAACTTTTCACTGAACCTAGTAAGACTCTTACTTAAAGCAACAAGTTTAGGCCTGTATCTTTGAGATGTAAACTTTTCTATTCTGCTTCTATAAACAGTCCTCTCTTTGGAAGTACAGGTTTTTTTGTCTTGGTTTGTTTTTTTTGTTTGGTTGGTTTTTCTTTAAATTTCAGGTCCACTTAATGTTAATTGTAAAATCTATTTAATAGTCTAATTTAAAAACTGACTAATGATAGGCCTAAATAAAAGTTACAAAGTAAAAAAGAAAAGTTACAAAATTTTTGTTTTCTTAAAGTTATACTTATACATGGCTCTCTCTGTGTACACACTGTTTACATGTAATTGTGATTTTTATTGTTTAATAATACCGAGCTGACTTTGCAATAAGAGAGTGTTCCTGTATATTAAAACCGTTAAATTAGTGCACAGTGCAACTACACTTTTAAGACAAACGCTCTGATTTTGATAGGCCACTCAGGCTATGTTTGCCCACCACTCCCAGTATGCTAGTTGAAAAACAAGAAGCAGGACAAGAAAACATTTCTTTAATTAGCTAAGACCTGTGTTCCATACTTGTAATCCCCACACCAGGCAGAAGGATCACAGGTTCACTGGCCTGGGGCTCACAGCAGGATCATTCCTTTCCCTCATGAATTTATTTACAGTTTCCTTGCAAATAGATGGCTCATGTTTGCCAATCCGTGCTTAGGAGATACAGAATATACCACAGAGACCTTTGGTTTATATTCACAAGCTCAGAATGCAAGCTCTTTTTGCAATTTAGTTCAAGTTACTGTAAATCCATACGTTATGGATATTAAAGGGCACTACTTGAGAGAAAACAACAAAACGCCATGCTTAGAAGACCATGCAAACTTCGAAATGCAGAGTCCTGTGTTTTACGACTGTAGAAACTTTCAGAGCCTTCATTCCGTGTATATCCTCTAAGGAAGAACCTGAAGGTTTGCTCGCACTGGTTCAAGCATGAGCCATGGCTCTTGCTTGCATGGGGAATCTCCTGAAGGCTCTGATTCCATTAAAAAACAAAAACAAAAAACCTAGAGTCTGCTCTCCTGTCCTCCCTAGGCAGTTACTGGCAGGCCTCTGTTGCTCAAATCATCCATTACTTCCATGGAATCCCCCTTGCCTGGGTGAGCTGTGGGAGCATCAGGGGCCTTAAAGTAGGATAACGAACCTGAAACACAAAGATGCAAGGGTCCTGGCTGACGAATTGCATGAACTAGAATTCTACAATGGAAGTGTATTCACTCTGAAGAACAAAGGATTGTCCAGATTGCTTACACTTTGATGGGTAGTAGGTGGCAGCAGCATCTCACTCTGTTTGGACACCACCAGTATTCAGTCAGCAGAGTTTCTCACCAAGACCCAAGTAACAATGGAAAGAGATTTCCTTAGTGACCTGCACTGAAGTCAATGCCATCTCATGTGTTTTACAAGTTCACAGTAGAAAGTTTTGTTAATCCACAGCAGGAAGCCACTGAAGTTAAAAATAATGTCACTACAAAAACCTGACGATGGTCAGGGACCAAGGTATTCCTGCAGACCCAGCTGGGTCAGCATAAATAAGCCTAGGCTTAGATCATTTGCTTTATCTAACACAATATAAGGCCATCTCCTAAATTAGTTTGCTGTCCAAGAATTTATTTTGCTCACATATACTTCCGTAAAAACTTGATGAAGTCTTCTGATCTCATTTGATGCCCATAGATCCTCTTTACCTATCCCCAAAAACATTACTGGATGAGTGCCACTACCATGCAATTCTGTCCTATTTTTTTACCACCATTTTGATTACTCATAGAAATTTTAACATACTATATTAATTTTAATTTGTCACTAATTCATAATTCAACCAAATAAAAAAGTTATTACTAAAAGAATTGGGGAAGTGGCTCAGGATGTTAAGATCCCATTGTACAGACTTGAAAACCCAAGTTCAGCTCCCTAGCACACATCTAAAAGCCAGGAGCTGCTTCCTGCACCTTGACTCTCCAGTAACTCCAAGCTAAAGTGCTGAGCTCTAGGGGCAATAAGAACCCATGCCTCAAGGAAGGAAGGAAGATGGCATAGTTGAGAGTGACAGGAGCAGGATCCAGACATCAATCTCTGAGCCTTGTATGTGAATGTACAGATAAGTACTTCTGTACACACACCACACACACATAATGAAATATGCTAACAACTGAGGTTATGTGTCAAACTTACAGAAATGGCACTGTTTACAGGATTTACTTAGGATTACATCACAGAGTACACAAACTAATTTTTTACATCATTCTGAAACAAATTTCGATCTTGAGGTGCCCAAATTTACACAAGTCCAGCCAACCCACACAGAAACCCATGTGGAATTTAAAGTGGATTCCATTTCTGTTTTCTGTGCTTTTTACAATCCCTTATATGTTTTCTCATTATCTTCTTAATCTGACCAAGTGCAATTGTTCCCATTTATTTGTTCCATCCAAACTTTTGCCTACACTACTTTAGTCTGTTGGACAGCACAAACATAAAGATACAAGTTTTACATTTCTATGGTGCAAAAAAAAAAAAAAGTCAAAGTATCAAATTTTGTAGCCAATTGTAACCTAAATTTGCAGTTACAGTCCCAAGGCCACAGGGTAGGAAACAGGGTAGGTCCTATGGATACATCCTGCTATGGAGAATACTGTTAACAGAGATTTTAAGGGGGAGGAGAGGTAGCAGAAGTGTAGCTTTAGTTTCTCAGAGGGCACTTGAACTTTTCCTCAAAGGCCTAATGATTTCTTAATGGCTAGGACGAAGCCAGCAATTATCAATAGGAAGTAAGTATTCATTGATCTGGCTTTGCCTGTGCCCATTTCTGCTCTGACTCCCTCCTTCCCAGACACTCACATCAGATGCTCAAAGAAGCGCACAGATGTAAATGGGCACCATAGACGTCAAATTTGGTGTGTTTCATTCCTCAACCCTTCACCTTCTCTTTAAAACTTAATGAAAAAAAAAAATTAATTGCAGTGCTCTGACCACAAAGCACTTTGATCTATAGTGATTTACTTAGCAACAATTCAGCTTCATTTGTATGACACTAAAAGCAGCCATCCCATAAGGCTTCCTTAATCAACTAGCCCAGCAGCTTTCAATAAAGAGATTAACTAAGGAATTTTAAAAGGGCATGCTGGTCAGTCCATTCTTATAAATTCCACATGAACCAGTCCTGCAAACTGGGGTGAACTTTTCTTTACCTCAGTAAAGAATTCTCTTACAAAGTCAGATCTCAGCAATTACATGAGATAAATGCAAAGCAAGGCTTGTCTTTATTTTCTAAGATACCTTGTGCTGGGGAACCCCTTTAAAGCCATAGATGGTGTGGCCACATTTTATAAAGAGGTACACATATCATAAACATTTCTGAGAAATTTTTAATTTCTAAGTTAAACAAATAGCCCAACCAGGAGATTTTGGATTCATTTCCTCCTGTGAGACTCCAACAAATCCATGTTTCCTTTCTTTTAAGAGTTATGTTGGAGATTACAAAACCCATTTGCAGACTTAAGTTTGAGGGTATGTACAAATGGCATCTCAAAATTATGATGCTCGTTTTCTTCTTTTGTGGAAATGGTGGCACCCAGTTTTCCTTGGCGTATAGAACAAGTTCCGTGCCAGTGATAATTGTAAGCATAGCAAGGCCACAGGCCAATATAAAAATAGTACACCAGCAGCAATAATGGCACCACCAGCAGTGTCCCACAATAGGGACAAGTGCTGACTTTCTGCTACAGGATGCTGTCTCCTCCACACATGTCTCTACACTGAGCCATCTATACCTGAAGAAACTGTCTTGCTTTGAATTCTGAGGTAAGAATCATGAACCCCAGGGAGACTAAAGTACGTGGCCAATGTAATACACTAGGGATAGGACAGGCAAAAACTTTCTCACCAAACTTCATACAGGTGAAACCACTTGCAGTATATGATGTTAATAAATGAAGTTGTACAAATCATGTTGCTGCTAATTGGTGTTGATACAACATCCATATTTTTAAATGCACCAAAAACAATGGTGAAACTGCATCAGCAGCTGAATCAAGTGGACTGTTTTTATATGCACCTTCATGGAGGTATACATACTCCATAGTGTAGAGACCATCTTTTGTATATATTTTTCTATCCTCTCTCAAATCATTTGCTTTTAAGAATGAAACAGCTTGTTTTATCGTTAACATTTATGAGAGGAAACATGACAAAATAGTTCTTAGTGATCTTGATGGCCACTGGGCACCAAGGTGAACACCAGGAGAGCAATGAGGTAAAAGACCACAGAAAAGTCTCAGAGCTTGCCTGGCTTTTACAGCACCAGCCATTATTCAATCAAATGGTCCCATTCAAGACTAGCAATAAGATGTGGGAAACTAGCCAAAAGTGGATGGGCCTGGCTGTATTAAAGAAAAAGCCACAATATGGATCAAGAGAGCAAGGTTATGGAAGAGGTAATGAAGCTCAAAAAGATGTAACCTTCTTTATTGACAAAACCAGAGACCTGGAAAATAGGGGCTGTCGGGCTAATCTTAGATTAACTGGCAGTTCTCAGGGGAGAGAAGGAAGCAAGCACCTGACAGGTTTTGGATAATTCAAAAGGAAACAATCTAATCCAAGAAAAACCATGTCCGAGGTGTCTCAAGTCTCCTGCAAGTTTAAAGCATGCACCACTGAAGATCTCCTGTGGCTATCACAGGCCTTCCTCTCTGCAGAACAATGCCCTTCTTCCTTTTGACTCCCCATGCAGAAACCAAAGAGGCTGGACCATGGGATGATAGAGGAGCAAATACTGAAATGTCACCTTGGGAGTGGGATGTGGGAAGGAGAGGAGCATCTGCCAGCTGGGGATTTCCACACCTTAACCCTGGAATGATTTATCTGTGCTGCTAATGTTTATGCCTTAGTAAGATATCTAGAAATTTAATGAAAGCCACCAAATCCTAATTGGCCACATGCTATGTGTAAGGCACACCACAGATGTCAGACGGAAATTGAAGAACTTACATAGAAGAAGCAATAAAATGCGTGAGATGGATAGCTAGGCCAGGAGGGAAAAAGTCGAATATCAAAAGAGGAACAAAGTAAGTCTGGGCAATCAAAGGATGAAACACTAGGCAGCCATTTGAAAGGAGACTAATCTGTGACAGGTGGGGATTAATGGAGTTGAAAAGGCAATTCCAAACAGAAACAACCCAAAGAGTGAAGGTATCCTGTAGAAAGCAGGCTCAACTGGTAGGAAAAGGCCTTCTCAGTTTGTTCTAAGGAGACCCTGGGAAGGCATTCTAAGTCCTAAAGTCTTCAGATGCTGAACTAGCAAAAGCATCTTTGGGTTATAAAAGTAGACATGTGGTAAGAGGGGGGAAATGCCAAGCAAGTGTGTTGGCTTTTGGAATGAGCTAGGTCCATTAATAGTAGGCAGATATCATAGTAGTAGAATAATTGCCATATATATTGGTACTAATTAGCAGTGTTACTGGTGAGAATCTGGGGTACCATAAACCAATTACGAATCACTGGGTGTTTGCAATAAGAAATTGCATGCTCACAGGCTCAATGGTCTCTGGCCAAGAGCTGAACAGATGGGACCCTCTGCAAGCACAAGAAACACATGAGAGTCAGCCAATCTAAATGAATGTGTTAAACTTGATCCACACACAGTATCTCCTTGAGTTTGCCAGCCAAATTATTCTGGGTTATGTTAAATGAATTGCTTATCTTTCTGAAGCCTTGCACTGTTTTGGAAAGCTAAGCAAATTTCTAGATGTGTAGGTCAAATGCTGGCCAGTAATCGAAAAGGGTTGTCATTAGTTCACACGCCTGGTCAACAACATATATTGAATGTACCTATATTTTATGTTAATAAGAGGGAGACTTGTGATACAATATGCATCATGGCTGGTTGATATCTACATCATTCCTTCACCCTACTAGAAGTACAAAGAGTAGTTCAGAAATCAGAAAAATCAGGGGGAAAAAAATGAGACTTTTTAAGGCTGCCGGCACTCTTCCAAATTGCTTACATCCATAGGTGGAGAAAGTTGGAACTACCACAATATGAGTACCAATGGCTGCATCTATGGCACAAAGACACTGATATTCCAACAGGACCCGATAATATTTCTCCTGGACGTCATAGCAGTATACTCAATTATAAACCTTATTCACCTTTCCTTCTACATCCCATTCCTCGGGATGAAGTGCCACCGCAAGCTAAAATAGCTATCTCAAACCCATGTACTTCTCTTCATGGCCATTGGCAATGTACTAACCCACATCATCACAATTTCTTCTAGCTTTCTTCTAAGACTTCTTCTGGCTTCTCCAAATTCACCTTTGCTTCCCAAGAACCAACTCTCCTCCAACCTGAAGGTTTTTTTGTTTATTATTTAAAATTTTAATGTGCTTTTTTTGCCAGTAGAAGGAAGAGTTTTCAAATATATTCCCCCAAAACGTAAGAGACTATTCTCAGAAGATTTAAATATTTAACACTAGGAAGTTTGAGTTTGAACCACTTTGGGTAAACACTTTGGACACATGGACATTTTAAACTACAAAGTAGTACAAGATTAGAACAGGCTAGCTCCTCCCCCAGTTGCTGGCTCCCCCAAAGGCAAGCTTGAGGAGCAATGAGACTTGCAGGAAGACAGAGGTGAAATATTCCAATAACTCATCTTACTTGTTTAAAATGTAAAACGCTGTTACCCAGTCCCTAATGGAAAATGCATTAAATAATAGCATGCTTATAAAATTCAGAGAGAGATAATCATTCATGGACAGCTACTAATGACAGTGATTAAGGAAAATGACTTTAGTTCAAATAAGCAAATGATTAAACTTGAGAATACAAAATGTTAAAGGCCCTAATTAATAAAGCAGCAAGTTTTTCTTCCTAATCTGCTTTACAGAACATAAATATGTGAATCATCCTCCAAGGATACAGACCAATGGCCTTCATGCTCTAAAATCTGGCTAGGGCAGAAATCACTGTCGGGAACACAGAGGTGGATTTCAAAAGGCCCCTGAAAGCATGTCAGACAACAGGCAATGAGAGTCAGTCTTAGCAATGGTGCTTGTCAGGAAATGAAGTGTAGAATAAAATCTGTATCCCCGGGAGCTGGAGAGATGGCTCAGCAGGTAAGAGCACTGACTGCTCTTCCAGAGGTCCTTCCTGAGTTCAATCCCCAGCAGCCACATGGTGGCTCACAACCATCTGTAATGGGATCCGATATCCTCTTCTGGTGTGTCTGAAGACAGTGACAGTGTACTCACATACGTAAAATAAATTAAAAATTCTTAAGAAATGTCAAAAAAAAATCTGTATCCCCTGCTTTTCTAGCCTAGCTACTTGTAATAAACTTCGATTTCACACCTATTTTATTGATGAATGATTACAGCAGTAATATCTCTTTTAAAATCCCCATTTTTACTCTTCATTCAGATTTATTCAGCCTTGAGGGATTGGTGAATTACAGTGCCCATATTCCACTCCTTGGAGTAATGACCTTGCCTGTGGAATGGCTCTTTGTGTTATGTGTTATTTTATATTTATAGGCAGGAAAGGATATAAGAATCCCAGTTCGTGAAGTCAGTGGCTTCCTTACAGAATTATAAAATATTAAATTTTAATATAGCAAAAATGAACAAGCAAACAAACAAAAAAGGCTCTTGGTGAGTATCTTCCATTGGGTACACTAAAGTTACTAAGGGGAGAAATGGAAATTTCATGTTGTTTTGAATTTAGAACTATCTGAGGTCACAGACTACAGTAGTGCTTTAGGAGAGATTTAAAAAAAAAGAAAAAAAGAAAATATCCATATTTTCTGTTTCAACTATTCTCACATTTTTCTACCTGGAAAACTTGATCTAAAGGATCGTCTAACATCTATGATCCTAAACTGCTTTCATAAATGAATCCATTCTCTTTGTTAATTGAAAAATATCTCAATCAAATACATAGACATTCCATTTTATTCCTGTGCCCCTGTAAAGGCATACTGTGTATCAATTCCATGACCGAGGACAGAGAGAGAGAGAGAGAGAGAGAGAGAGAGAGAGAGAGAGAGAGAAGAGAAAGAGAGATGGGGTTAGAGTTATCAAGACAGTTTTGCAGAGACAGGGTACAGAGAGAACAAGTTAGACACAAGTGAAGACAGAATGAGCCAGAGAATAAGAAGGAGCCTGGCGTGAACAGATTGCCAGAATTAGTTTGAGGCCAAGGAGACCCAGTCAGTGAGAAGTAGAGAGAAGCCAGATTGAATCAGTCAGCTTGGAAAGGAGTTGGAGCCAGAACAGCTGAGTTGAATCAATCAGTCAGAGTTCAGAAAAAACTAGAAGGAGTAAGTTTATTCAGCAGTAAACCTCCAAGATGGCAATTATATCTGGTGAATAAAACATGCTTTTACATGGACTGTTATGTAAACTCTTCATATGCTGTCTATACATGCCCTCAGACCAATTATTGAATCATTTGTGTCTGCATTTTGATTGCTTTTTAAAACCTATAGTGAAGACAATAACAGTTAAGCATTACCGTGAAAATTAAAGAATCAATAAATACAGTTACTCTCTGTCTTAGTCAAGGTTTCTATTCCTGCACAAATATCATGACCAAGTTGCAAGTTGGGGAGGAAAGGTTTTATTCAGCTTACACTTCCATGCTGCTGTTCATCACAGAAGGAAGCCAGGACTGGAACTCAAGCAGGTCAAGGAGCAGGAGCTGATGCAGAGGCCATGGAGGAATGCTGCTCACTAGCTTGCTTCCCCTGACTTGCTCAGCCTGCTTCCTTATAGGACACAAGACTACCAGCCCACAGATGGTACCACTCTCAAGGGGCCCTCCCCCCTTGATCATTAATCGAGAAAATGCCTTACCTCTGCATCTCATGGAGGCATTTTCTCAACTGAAACTCCTTTCTCTGTGATAACTTCAGCTTATGTCAAGTTGACACACAAAACTAGCCCACTCTCCTTCCACCTTAACAGGTTCTCCATCCAGGATCCAACCTGCTCCCCAGCAAAACTAATCACTAACAAGATGTGTCTATACTGAACGCATAACCTTTAATGTATTTATTTGTTAGTACACATGTATACATGGCATCCACGTAGGCAAGACAGTGTGTAGGATCCCTGAAGAAAGAATTCTAGGAAGTTGGGAACTGCATGATATGTGTACTGAGAACCAAATTCCAGTGTTCTGTAAGAGCAGCAAGTACTCTTAACCAATAAGCCCTGTTCATAGCCCCATGTAAAATTTTTGTTAATATTCAATAAATACAATGTGGCAATCATTTGATCCATAGAAGTTCTTGCAAGTAATCTGAAGATCCATCTCTGGATTGATATGATGAAGATCTATCAGAATAAATGTCCACAATACACTTCATATTTCTGGAACTGGCAAGTTAGATACTATTTGAGAGATGAAACTTCACAATCTCTGCTCTAGAATACCTGCCAATGATGCTCTTCCCATATCTGTTCAAAGAGGCTTTCACTTGTTGACAAACTATGTCATTATTATCTTAGGTGTCGACTACTCACTGTATTAAATGTAGGTTAGCCTGTCAACTTGACACAACTCAGAGTCACTTGGGAAGAGGGAATCTCAGTTGAGGATTGCCTAGATCAGAGAGGTTTGTAAGCTGTGCGGCACTGTCTTAATTGATGTAGAAGAGTCCAGCATCCTGTAGGTAATGCTATCCCAGATATATGAACTTAGGCTGTGTTCAACAGCTGCTGAACAAACCAAAAGGAACAACTCAGGAAGCAGCAGCTTTACTCAAGGTCTTTGCTTCTATTCTTACCTCCACGTTTCTGCCTTAAACTCCCAACGTGGCTTCCCTGGATGGTGGACTGTGTGTGTAAGTCAAATAAATAGCATTCTGTCCTCACACTGTCTTTGAGCTTGGAATTTATCACAGTAACAGAGAAACTAATTAGGACAGAAATTGGTTTAAAATAACTGAAGAGTGTGCATAAATTATGCATTACATGCCAACACTGGGTCATTTTATGTCAGAACCTTGAACATCCATAAAATTGGATATGGAATGTATCTTGAAAATTTTTAACCATGAATAGGGACAAGTGTATAGATAAAACATTCAGGATAGGCACATTGCATGTGCTAATAGTGCTATATATGAGAATCTCCTAAAAACTAAATAATCATGGTTATCTTATATGTGTGTGATAAATCCATTTTCAATATAATGTACTGGAATTCAAACTACACAAACTTATAAGTTTCTTATCAGGTAAGTATACCTAGTTTGCATCTAGGATAAATGGAATTAAGAGTCAGCGTGACTCTACAGCTTTTTGAAGATTTTTGCTCTTTGTGGTCATTGGAATGGGATACTGACTGTATTCAGTAGCTAAAGAATAACTCCAGAGACCACACTTTGTGTTGAACAATCAACAACTGATGTGTGTTTTGGCATCTTTAAAATAAAAGTTAACATGTTTAATACAGCAGAAAATCTTTGCATTGAGGGAGCCTTGACAACATTTGTCAGTTTGAACATCTTGTAGTACCAGTGCAGCTTGTTAGTGGACAATGAAAGACTGAGCTATTAAGCCAAGGGTGGTGCCGATGTCCTTTCAGAGAGCCCATATTCGTTTCCCCTACCACCAAGGGTGGATGTCCATCAAGAAAGGGCATCTGTGCAGGAGGTCTCTGCAACTCACAGGTACGGGCTATAATGAGGAAGCTATTTCATTGCCACCTGGAGTTACAGCATGCTTTATAACTATGCAGCTGCTTTGATTAATGCATCCACTTACCAGAAAAAGGACCTGTTCTTCAGTTTTACCTAACACAGCTTCCTTTTCAAATCCCAGACAAAACAGAGCTTCCTCCAAACTGAGAAAGGAGACTGGAATTCCAGTGCCCAGAGTTCAAAAGGAAACTTGAGGAAGTGAAAGAAATTGAAAGCAGCCTACAGCCTTGCAGAGTTAAATACCACATCGTTTTCTCCAATTATTATCCCTCTTAGCTGAAGAGCAATTAATTTCTGGTGCTAAATGAAACTCTGAAGTTCACCCAGATCCAGGAGCAACTATTGTTCTGTTAATGATTATGAAGGGACTCCCATTGGAGAGAAGAAAAAAATATTAGTCAGACCAAGGCAACAGTAAATATTATAAAAAGGTGTTTCAAGCAGATTGTGCTAAGGACTTTTTTTTTTTTTTTTAACATATCCCTTAGATGTAACTCTTTTATTCTACAATCCAGCCTTTCCCAGAAGTAACTTAATAAAAATCCATGGCACTCAGTATAAAGCAAGTTACATTTTATAAGCTGTTAATATTTTGTCTATTGAACTTAGCCACTTTTACTTACAATGAGGTGAAGTGACTTCAACAAAATTTGATTGTGACAGATAACTACAATACTTATCAATGAGAGAAATATTTCAATCTTTTTCATCATCAATTAACACAGCATAAAAGTGTACTGAACAAAGACACCATGTTATGTCATCTGTGTCTTTTCTTGGGTGAATAATAATTTATCTCTCTTTTCATAATAGAATTACAAAGCACTCTAGTGTTAAATAATCAGGACAAGCATAAAGTAGTCATAAGGGAACAGAAGAATATGTAATTACAAGAAAGAATGTCTGCTTTGTTCCAGGACAGAGGCCACAGGTTCAAAAGTCCATAGGGATTAGGAAAGTAAAGAGGGTGAATTGGGCTGGGTATAATACTGGGCAGATGCAGGAAGCCTCTAACAAGCCTTCTACTTAAGGCATCATGCAATCTAGGAAACAATTTGAACATCTGTCAGATGGCCTATATAGTCTACAGGATTTGATAGCTAATCCCCACCCCTGTTAGTTTAAAAATGCCCACTTCTACTGAGTACAGAAAATATGACTTTGAAGTTCCTACCTACTGCACACCACTTAAATGAAACTTAAGGAATTACGCAGTCTTTACACATTTTATAGTCTTCTTCAAAATGGGGACATTTTCAGGTACCTGTCTTGAGAATGTAATGAGAGCAACCAAACAGATAACTGTGAATAAAAACAACAAACTGTATCATGTCTGGATATTGTTATAGTAATAAGCCCGAGAACTGTACAGTGTCTAAGAATAAGCACTGTGTTAGATATTTGTTCTTTTATAATCAGTATTTGTGTGCATGTGACACAATTTCAAAAATAATAATTCATTAACTATTATTTCAAGAAAACACATCTGAATTCTAAACAATTAAATATAGTATTGATATTTGAATATACATGATAGTGAACTTCAGAAATGAGTATGAAGTATATTGATGGAGGAAATATTCACCTAATAGAAGGTGGGAGAAGTCTATGACAAATTGTAATTTTATACTGGGGACTATATTTTATTTTATGGGTTGAACAGGTTTTAAGTATGCAATATATCAAGGTGAGCATCTGAAAACATTAAGAAAAACATTAAAAGATTAAGAGCCATAATTTTTGTGCAAGGCTTTTATAAGGGAATTCATAAAATTTTATTAAGAGATATTAAAGATAACTTGAATTGATGATAATTCATACATGCCATTATGTTGGAAGAGGCCCCATCAGACAGATGCCAGCTTTCATCAAGTTGATATACAGAAACGTCGTCATTCCAACTCAAATGTCAGCAGAAATTTTTAGACTGCAATTGCTGATTCTATATGACATATTTAAAAGTAAAGGGCCATAAAAAAGAGGATATTCAAGAAGCAAAAGGTATCCATAGAAACTATAGAAGTTAAAATAATGCATGTTTGATTCACCTTTAGACAATGGACTAATATCACAGGATAGGTTCAGAAATCAGTACATGTAAAACACAGCATGGCAGAATAACATACAGATGAAGAGAAGACACAAATTGCTCAGTGAAGTTGACAGAAATTGGTTATCTGAACATAAATAACTAAAACTTCAAAGAGGTTCATAATAGAATATTTATGAAAATGTAAGAGGGAAATTCTTAGTCACTGTACAGAAATTATTATAAAAGAAGAACACTGGCAAGTGAGAATCTGATCACATTTTCTGCCCTCTGTATTAAAACCACCACAACAGAGGAAGGAAAAACAAAAGCCACAACTCAGAGAGTTGAAGAAAACAAACAATCCAAAAACTTAAATCTTAACCTCCAGAATACATAAATGCCTCACTAACCGTAACAGACACAGATTAACTGAGGAGGAATGTATGTGGAGGAAGGTTGACAGGAGAGTACACACAATAACTCTTGAAAACCTTAAGCCCAAAGCATTAGTTAAAAATGAGACTATGGTATCCACCTATTACAAACTGAAGTACAAATTGCTACAGCATTCTGGATAACAGTCTAGTAATTTTGCTAAATCCAATGCAAATGCTATGATTCAGCAAATAATTTAACATACAATCCCTTAAAAATAATTCTTGCACAAGTTATCTAATAGTTACTGATGAGAGTACTGTGAGGTGTTCGTCACTATAATGAAATATATCAGATTATTTACTCTACATGCTTTTAAGGTCTATTTTGGCTCATAGGTTTCAAATACCACATGCTTCTAGGTGCCAATAGACATCAAAAAATGTGTTGGGTCCCAAAGATCTGAACCTATAAAAAGTTGAGAGCTCCCCAAAACAGGTGCTAAGAAATTAACTGTTTTTCTGGAAAAGAACATGCATTCTTAACTGCTAAGCCATCTTTCCAGCTCCATGACTGATTTTTATTTTTAGTAAAGTATCTTATTCAAACAGGTCTTCCAACTATTAAATCCTTACATTAGATTTTTTTTAAACAATGCTCTCCAAAGGTGCTAAAAATCTACTGACATTTATCTTGGAAATTTTATTCCACAGAAAGCCTTTTTCAATTTCATGATGAATCATGTTTCATCAATCTTCTTAACAAAGAGAGTTAGAGGGCATGATTTAAGAAAAAAATAACAGGATAAAGGAATGTTCAATTTGAGGGATGCCACTAAGAATGGAGAATTTTCATTTACACAGAAGATAAGTAAAATTCCTCCTAATAGACAGGAATAATGGATATTCAATTAAACTTAGGCTCCTGGGGACCTGAACAACACGCAGTAACAAAGTACTTTTAGAAAATATGAAAACACAGCAGAGTGGAGAAAGTAATTTCAAAGCACAGCGCTTCTCAGGGACTATAACAGCAACCTTGAAAGCAAAATAATATTAAATCAAAGATCGACAACTCGGTCACCCTGAGGTCATCCCTAACACCTAAAAAGTATAACCAGTGTTGAAGTCATAGTAGCTACTGGTACAACCTTTGCTTGCCTGTCAAGCAAGGTGTGATTTTTCCTTTACAGTTCTTTACAAGACATGCAAAGCTAACTCTCAGTGGCTGCACCTCATAGACGGGAAAGTGTGTAAGAAGACATAGCGTTTACATGCAGGGTTTTACATACTGTTGTAGAGTTTAGATTGTGCATAAGCCTAGATGCTTTATGCTCACTTTAGAGAAGAAAATAAGACAGCCAGCAGAGAAAAGCATGAATGATCCAAGTGAATCTGTGGTAGGTGGAGAGCTCTACAGTGGTAATGTAGGGAGGGATGAGTGTATGATCACGGGTGGGTGGAAAGTAAAGGCTAATTGAAAATAATAATCTAAGCAAGCTGAGTAAATCTCTGTGAGAAAGCAATGGTTTCCGGTGGATGAATTTCTAGACCCCTTAGAAACTTCTAGAAATCTATAAGGGTGTTATTGGTTGCCAAGCTCTGTGAGTAGGGATGAGACACTCCGATTATCCTATAAGATGCTAGACATCCTCTCATAAGGAAGAGCTCCTCACACAGACACCAAAAGCCATCCCTGTGTAAACACCCTATGAGCCCAGTCTTCTCTATGCTGATGCTGACTATGACCCTAATTATTATGCAGTAAGTCACATGCAATGTCCAAGACTTATAAAACTCCCACCTGGGAAGCAAATGGCATCAATAGTAACAAAAACATGACCTAAGCCTCCCTGGCTTTCTTTAAACAATAGAAGCAGTTATAATTTAAATCTTCGACATTTAAATGCTCAACAACCTTCACAGAGGCATTGTTTGCTGCTTGTTCTTTTATTTGAAGTGCTTTATGCAGCCAGAAATAAAAAAAAAAAAAAAAAAAAAAAGAACTGGAAGGCTGGGTGTTTGATATTCTTGACAGGGCAGGAAATTTATTTCCACTGAAGCTTCTGGTATCCAATATTCAGGAAAAATTTCTGGGAAATAGAGTGAGAACGCTCTACACATCTCAACTAAATCTCTTCTCCCTGCATGCAGGGTAATGATAAGAGCTTTCCATATTTTAACCCAGTTTTTTCCCCAATAAATCCACAAATGGTTATTTGCTGATAAATTTCCTATTTTGACATTTAGAAAATAACATAAATTCCTATTACTGATCAGCCTGGATTCAAATACAGAACATAATTTTTTCATATAGTAATTGCTCACAGAGCTAGAAGAGGAAGAAAGTTTGTAGAGAAGAGACAATCTTGCTTTTAATAGATTTAATAGCAAATTAAGCTGGATTAATTTACCTGAAATAAAGAAAAGCCTAAAGCATTTTGTAACGTAGTTATTACCATGTTAATCTACTCGTGACATAAATGACTTGCCAACAATGGCCAGTTAGCTAGCTTTTACTTTATTACACTAGTACCAAAAGGTTGTCTACATGCCATAAATTATCTTGCTTATAATTAGGATTAGAATCTGAAAGAAAGTAAGAAAATTTTCCTGTGGAGAAATAGGTTTACCACAAAGCCTGGAGAATCTTGGTGCCTGAGTTTCCTTGGGACTGGGGTAGTAAGTGGAATAAACAATTCTTAAAGACCTACTTTTAGTTCAAAGGTCTCACTTTCCAAATATTAATGTAGGTTAACAAGAGGGAAAATGTTGATTATGTAAAGGTTTTCCCAAAGCTCAGGAACACAGAGATACGTTGTCCCTTTGTTCATTGATCCATGTACAGCTGGAGACGTTATTTCCCTGAGTCTAACTGATATCCGAGTCCTAACTCTTCTCTTAGTCCTACAATTTGCAAACTGTAAAATCTGTACAGTTTGTACAAACACAAATTGTACATATGTGACTAAGTCATGAGGAAAATTCTCTACATGTTTAAATGATTCTAAGATACAAATTCTTCACTTAGTAAATACATAGTAAATCCCCCAGTGTCAGTTTTGAATAGTCTAAAAATTCTGATTATTGACTCAGTTAAATTCAAAATTATATAAATTCCTCATCCTGAGCAAATAGAAACCAGTAGAATAATCATTGATGACTAATGCAAATTAGTTTGTTTTCAATTTGAAATAATACACAAATATATTACAGAGAAATATGATATAGTGTTCTGTTGTAGTATATAATAAAACATGTCACAGTTGAGTCGCTGTAAACTTTGTGCATTTATGTGGCTCTAGAAATCCCCATTTATGTCTTTATATGTTTAGTGAAAATGTTAACATAAACCTAAACAAGAAATAAACATTTCTGCTATCACAGTAATGTGGAAAAGTAAAATTTACAGTAATTGTACCAGAAAAAAGAAAATGTCTAATAGTTTGGGAGGGTTATAAATATTAATGTATAAATAAGACACTATTTCCAAAATTAACATTTTTCTTTAAAAGAAACATTCAATTATGTATATGAGCATTTTGATTGCATGTATATATGTGCACTATGCATGTGCCTGGTTCCCTGGGAGGCCAGAAGAGGTTGGGAGATTCTTTAGCCCTGAATTTATCAGTTATAGATGGTTGTGAGCCACCATGTGAGTTCTGGGAACCAATTTTGTACTCTTTTGAGACCATGCTTCCTGAAAGAATATATGTTTCTTTTCTGTTGAAAGTAGCAGAAACCTTTTGCCACTAATTTCAAGTTTGAACATTTATATATTTTAAAAGGAAGTCAATGTTTCTTAATGATTTGTACCTAACATGATGAGCTAAGCTATTTAAGTACTTATTGTTAATGGTATTACTTACACAACTTAACGTCTGAGGCCTTTCATGGTAATGGCTCTGTCCATGAGCATGTTTACTCTACTGTGAATGTGTAGTGCCTTCAATCAATTCCCAGCTGAAGACCCAGAGGCCCTGAGACTAATACTAAGCTGGCCAGGAGCAGAGCCAAGATTTTAATCCAGGTATTCTGACATTAAGCACCTTTCTTTACATAATCATTGTCTCTCTAATTAGGTTCTGGTCTGTTAATGAGGCTGAAACATCTCTATCTTCCTCTATGGGATTGATTTCTTTTTCTTGTTAAGTGACAGTGGCATCAATGAACAAGTGTGAGACCATGTAAATGTAAGAGCTCCGCATGAAGAAGAAAGCCTTCCTTCTTGAATATTCTCACTGTCACACAGAATACACTATGCTAGCACTCCCAAGCAATCACAGGACATAGTATCCCAATCAAAAACACCCCCACGATGGAAGCATTACTTGCTTCCAGTCCCATATAATCTGGATAATGGTCAAAATGAAGATGTGGTACCATGGGATATCATGAGAGCAAGATGGATGCCATAATGGCAAGATGAGATACCATGATGGCAAGATGGATGCCATGATGGCAAGATGGTTGCCATAATAGCAAGATGGGATGTCATGATCACATGGGATTCTAGACTAGCTTGAATAGCAACACTCTTAACAGGAAAAAAAGAAGTCTTTGGCCCAGTGGAGAACAGTACCAGCAGCCAAATCTGAGAGCCTGGGTTCAATCTCTTGAGTCCCATGACAGAAGGGGAGAAACACCTCTTGCAGGCTGTCATGTGACCTTTACACGTGCATTGTAGAAGAGACACACACACACACACACACACACACACACACACACACACACACACACACACATACACGGGGTGGGGGGGAGAAAATGTAAAGCAGAGAATAGAGTAAGATATTACATTAATCAGATATGAAAGTTAGAAACCTTCTTGCTATCTGTGATATCTGTAGATATATTTCCTTTTTCCTTCATTTTTTATTTTATGTGTATGTCTTTTGTTTTTCTTTTTGTCTGCATGCATTTATATACACTGTACACGTGTAGGAGTCATGGTGGCCAGAAGAAGACATCACATGCCCTAGGACCGGAGTCATGGGTGGCTGTGAGCTAGCTCCCATATGAGTCATGGGGATCAAACCAGGGTCCTCATAAAGAGCAGACAGTGCTCTTAATGTTGAGCCATCCCTTCAGCTCCTGGGATATTGATTTTCACTCATACTAATTGTACAAAGTACATGGAATTTCCTCTATGATGTTTCTATGTGTACATACACCTGTGTATTATGCTCACACAAAAAAGGAAAAAAAAAAACTATTCAAAGGAATTTTACCGTTATTCTGCAACTTAGAAAATATCTTTTCTATGCTCATCCTTTTTTCCTTTTTCTTTTCATTCTTATCTAAGATGCTGAGAATTGCTTCTCAAGTGTTTTGCCTAGTGAGACAACTGGTTGTGAAAGCTAAGAGCAGCTTCTGCTTGTCAGGGCAGCTTGGAATCTGATATGCAACTGTATTTATTTATTCCACAAATGGCATCTGCTATCTCCTTCCCAGAGGCAACAGATACTACCAAGCACTTCCACCTCAGAGGCCCGATGCCCAGCACTGTGTAGGGATGCTCTGACTTTTCTCTCTCACTGCCTTTCAGACATTACGCACTGGAGTGAAAAGTCAGCACTTACAAATAACATATGGTTTGGAAATGGTTTTCTGTAAATATGGGTTCATTATTCCCATTTGACAACTCTAAGTAAAATCAACAAAATATGCTCTGTTCATGGTGGATAGAATGAAATGCCTTCCAGATAACCCTCACTGTGAAGGAATTGCCAAGTGTGTAAAGAAGGGAGGGGCAGAAGAGCAGAGGGAAGGGAGGGAGGGGAGAGGGAAGAACTGGTTGAAGAGAGGGAGGAAAGGGAGAGAGAGAGGAGGAGGGAAAGTGGGGAGGAAGGAATGAAGAAGGAAAAAGGAGAGGGTGAGAGGGAGGGACAGAGAGAGCGAGATGGGAAGGAGACATGAGAAAGAGGAGTAGGGATGACACAGAGAGCCCCAACAGAATCTCTCTATACTCCCAAAGTTACAGGCATGGCTCACAGTCCCGCTTACAAAACGTCACCTGTAAAGCCATGCAGAGTGAAATAGGTCTGGCTTCCCTGAGAAGCTGTATCTGATGTCCACATTGTCAAGATAGTGAGATAGATACCCAAGGCACAGTGAGGTATACAAAGCATGAGCATTGCCTTCTTAACCTCACACTCAAAGTTCTTAGCTAAGAATGGAATGCCATCTGAAAGGGACGAGGCACCTCCTCCCAACTGCAATCATGGTGTCTTTCTCTTTCCCCATCCCCTCTGGTACACGACACTGAGAACCCACTGTCATGTGGGCGCACAAGCAGAAACCCGGAAGCTGCCAGAGACTTCACCCTGGACTCTAAAATGCAAGAACCATGTCTGGCTTGCTCCTGCTACCTCTTAATAGTTACTAGCTAGTAGGAATATAAGGCATTTATATGGTGACTAATGATGAATAGCAGCTCCTCATACAGTACATGGATGTCACTGTGCCTCTCCTTTCTCACTGCACTGTGAGAGTCTATGAGGTCTTGCTTTACCGCTTGTCAGTACAGATCGTATACATCATTCCACACTGGCTCTAGAACCCAAGTCTGATGACCTTCTCCCACTCACACTAGCCAGAACTGTAAAGGTTTCCTTAGGATACAGAGCTGAAGGTTCGCAGTCGTGGTCTACTTTGTAGGCACTGCTATTCATTGCCTTTCTGTCTCACTATCTGTCCCAACCACAGATCCTCTTGACAGAGGATAAACCAACTTAATGTTTAATGTCGGCATACAATTTGTCACTTCAACATGGCATGAATTAAATTTTAACTGCTTTAAGTGAAAGATGAAAATACATTGAGTATCATTTTCTTCAAAGCAAAATTGGGACTTAAAACACCAAAATTAATTCTTAACTATTTATTAACTGTCATAAATTGTTATTAATAATTATTTGTCATTATTTATGTTTTTGTACTGTCCAAATATATCAAAACATACATTTCTACCTACACTTTTAAGGAGATTTGAATTTGATACTACTACCAAGATCTTTCTAAAGAAATATCTTACAAAATAAACTTTTCTAAAATGTGGGTGTTTGTATGTATAATGTACATGTGTTATATATATGCATGTGTGTATTTGTGTGTATATATGTGTGTTTTGTGCATATGTATGTATGTATGTATGCATATAGCACATGTGACTGTATGTATATGCAGAAGCCACAGGAAGACTTCACAGCATCTGGGTCTATCATCCCTCACATTATTCAGTATAGGCAGCATCTCCCTTTTAATCTAGAGAGATGCTGGCAGCAGCAAACACCCAAGATTCTCCTGTATCTGCCCTCCATAGCCCTGGGGTCACAGGGACATTTGGGAAGAGTCAGTTTTAATCCTTGATGCTGAAGATTAGAGAGAGCAGTCGATCTTACTATTGAGTCATCTCCCCAGGCCCTATCTATATAAATTTTTCATGGCCCATTACTGTGCATGAATGTATTTAATACATTTTTCTAGCTAATGCTATAGAAAGGTTGTTGCTGGTTCTAGCAGAGTCTTAAAAGTAAATGTCACTTTTGAGTCCTCGTGCAGGAATCCAAAAAGTCATAAAATACAGAGTGACTATTCAAGCTATACAAGTGGTGGATGCCTATGTGTTTAGTTCTAAAACCCACATCTCAAATTTATTCATTTTAATCTTTTTATATCTGCCCTACACTACACTATTACACAGAATCTCCACATTCTCTGGCACAAAATCATTCCATTGCAGCTCCACTGTGGTGGGAAACACAAACTCTTTGTATCCACAAGACTTGATAAATGTACAATAATAGTTACAGTGAACTATACATTCACATATTCATCTACCAGCAAACTCAAACATCTAGGGATCTATGTTGTCTGTATATTTTCATCTCAGACACCTGAAATGGAAAAGGCAATCCCTAGTCAGTGAAAAGGCACCACAAGGAGCTTTGAACTATAGTACTGCTGAAGAAGTAGAACTTTCTCAACCTTAACTAGTCTCACTCGGTGTGAGAACAGAAGTCTCTGGGATGTGAGATAAAGACCTTCGAGTCTGTCTGGACAGAAGAAGGGAGACCTGGACTTGTATGACAGTTATAGATAGGCCACTGTGGCAAAGCTGTGAACAGGGACAGTTGCAGAGAGGAATGAGCTCTGAGAGAAGAAAGGGAAGAAACAAAGGAAGATGACACCCAAAAGCCTTGGGAGCACCCTGGTCACTCTACTGACATGAGCCTGTCCTCTAACACAGTTAACACCAACATTTTCTAAATGGGGCTACTGTGGATCTCTGAAAGGTCAGCCTAAGAAAGGTGCTAACATGGCAACCCTTGATGAAACACATATTTCAAAATAAATGTGCTTTCTGCAACCTCATATAATATCAAAAAGAGAGTACAATATATAAATCAATCATTTGCATTTCTGGTTAATTATTGTAAAGTATATACAACTGTCTTAAAAGAAAGTGGGAATCTCATTTTCATTACTACCTACCAAGTTGACTGGAATTTGTGGTACAAACTGAAGGACCCATCCCTGACAGAAACTTAGTAAGGATAGAACAAGAATTATTTTCTCAATTTTTTTGTGGCAAGTTCACATTTTCACTTCTATTCAATCTAATATTTAAAATCTAGGGGTCATATTTTGCCATCCTGTATAAGCACATGCATTACCTTTATGGTATGTTGTGAAAGAATCTAGTCACCCCAGACTGGAAGGAGGGAGAGAAATGAGATTAAGAAGAGGCAAGAGAAGCGGAGGAGAGTGGGGAGGAGTTTGAGAAAAGTGATGCTAATAGAAATGCCCCTGTAGAAAGTGCACATAAGGCCTGCTCTCACTAGGAGCTGAGCCGGACGAAGACCACCCAGGGAAATACCAGTGGGAGGTGGTATTTGGTTGTCTAGCCTGCTCACAGGAATCCCACCTGGGTGCGGCAAATAATTTTATTTATAAAAGAATAGGTTCAGCACAATCATCGACAAGGAAAATGTCCCTTTGTGGAAAACATTATTGAATATGCATTAATAAACATTAAAGAAAATGCATTCTAAGGGTCCATTTTGTGTCCCCAATTCCGATTCTTTGATGCTGTAGTTCTTTTACTGATAAAAATATGCTAAACTGCATGACTTGTTGACGTTTTGAAAGTAGTTTATATGACTCTGGAATCATGGAGGTGTTTTCAGCTATAGTTACATTTGACACTATATACAGAATGGTATAAATCAGCACCTCTGAACCCAAGAAAGAAGACATTACCTGACAAAAGCAAATAGGTCCCATAGTGGTGGCAGAATAGTAAATAGAAGGAAGCAAGCAAAGAAGGGAGGGAGGTAAGTAGAGAGAAAAGTTGCACAATTTGTCTGACAAATGAATAGAATGCAAACTGCTTTTAATAGACTGGACTATGGGAAGGTGAAGGTTTCATTTGAGCCAAACCTAGTCACTGAAGATGGGAAATTAGCAAGCCCTATCTTGATGTGATTGGGAGAACATGGGATTATGGAATACAGTACTTCAACTGTTTTAGACAGATGACCTCATCATAGTTTAAATAGAATGTCCATTATAAGCATAAATTATCACCCCATGAAATCTTAGCAGACTAGATGCTGACCTGGAAATTAACAATCAAGCACATTACAGACAAAAAATGTAAATGAACTTTTCGTTTATAACCAGCATGGTGCTGATTAGAGGAAAAGGCAAAACCACTGTAATTTTTGAAATTGCTATTGTTAAAATAGGAATTAGCTGAGCTAGCAATAAGAAATACATATTCCACCTATCTTTTAAAAAATCACTTATTTGCCTGATGTGAAGATTTGCTGATAAGTAGCAATTCTTATCTATAAATCTGTTTAAGAAATTAGGGGATTTGGTTTGGCAGTTTAATAAACTGATAGTCAATGAATTGTTATAGATTATGACAGCCGTTCTAAAATGACCCAAAATATGTCATCAAAAATGTATCATTTTCAATACTACCAAAAACCTATTTTTTAGAACTATATTATTTATCCCCTAACAGGAAATACTGAGTTTGTTGAAGATAAATCATCCTATTTCTTAACTTACTAGGGATTGTTTCACGCTGGGCATATTTTTGCCTATGAGCCAAATTCTACATTGTGATCCATCTGTTTTTATACAACTTTATATTTTTCCTGAATTTGTGTATTGCTTCCCTTTTTTACATTATTTAGTCTCTACTAAATTTCTCAAGCATTAAAAATACACCTTGACATAAATTCATATGACAAAAAAACTTCATATGACAAAAATTTCATATGACAAAAAAACTTCGAGTCACGCATATTCCTTGAGCCCCTAATTATTCTGCTGTATTTGGAATGGCTGTTCTCTAGTCCAGTCAAATAGGGCTGGCTAGAGGTTACGTAAATTCTCTTTATGGCTGGTGAGGCAGCCTATGTCATTTGTATCCTTAATGTTTGTGTACAGGACATTTATTGTCATTTAAAACATGAGGATATCATCTGACCCACAGGGCTTTGAAATTCCATGATAATGGTCTTCCTATAATTTGTCTCCGCACTGCGCATGTGCATGATCCTGTCCTGTGGTTGTGGTTATTTGTTTTAATTATCTTAAGAAGTTCTTTCATAGCCGGGCAGTGATGGCACATGCCTTTAATCCCAGCACTTGGGAGGCAGAGGCAGGCGGATTTCTGAGTTCGAGACCAACCTGGTCTACAGAATGAGTTCCAGGACAGCCAGGGCTACACAGAGAAACCCTGTCTTGAAAAATCAAAAAAAAAAAAAAAAAAACAACAACAACAACAACAACAAAAGAAGTTCTTTCATTCCATTTGTTCTTTCCTAAGACCAATATCAACTAGACATCTTATTGCCCACTTTTATTTCATAAACTATTCTCTCAGTGTTCAAACTCTGGTGCAGCTTCCTTTCAATGTTTTAGTTACTATAAGGTCTCTCTTCTTCCCTAATTGTTCTGGCTTTAATGTCATGACATTTTTTAAGTGCAATTTCTTCTATTTTTCTAAGTTATTTTTCTTTCTTGTTTATTTAGATGTTTACTTTTGTGCCGTATTTTTAGATTTTGCAAGCTCCTTTGGTAGACCGTCTTCCCTTGTTATTGTGGCCTATTTATTTCTTGCCAGTGCATTCTACAACTGCCAGCGTAAACTTAGGGAGAAAATAAAAGAAGTCTGAGAACATGTCGGCATGCAACTTGACAGTCAACAGTTTTTACCACAAAGTAAGCAGGTCTTCAACAAAGAACTGATCCAGAAAAGACACTTCTGCTAATCTGTTTGGAAAGAAAAAAGGTTGTCACCACAGGTCTGTTGCTACAGTTGAGGAGAGCCCTTATTATGAGGACTCCACTTTGAGCGACTCTATATCTGCAGTCTCGTTAGCTGAATGTCTCCATAGACCAAATCTCATTTAAGGACGAGGCAGCTCAGCAATAGTCAGGTCCGTCACGGGAGGGAGGGGAAGCCACAGAGAGAACATACCCTAATTTAGATGGTCAGCGAGACCCTGTCTTTCCTCATGTCTCACCCGTAGCTTTCACAACATATGATTCTGCCCACTGCTGTCCTCTGAATGGTTCAGAAGCATAAACCTGCTTCCTGCTCATGGCCATTTCCTTCTGAAATCACATTAGAGACAAAGTTCTCTGTTCTCCCCACTCCTTCTACCCAAAAATCTGTGCCACTGAAACTCAATATTATGTCCTCACCAAATACTTGTTTTTATCCTTCTCTTTAATGAGCTGCTGACAAAAACATTTACAATGTTGTTATTTCGAAGTGAAATTTTTTATTTATTTTAATCTGTCTTACTTGTCTTCAACTCATTACTTGATCATGCAGCAAAGATCCCCCAAAGAATGCCACTTCCAGTGAAACCAACACGTAAATTTCATATACTTATCACAAAAGCAAGGTGGGAGCTGAAAATTTACAAGCATGGGGATGTCGGATGACACACTGCTGTAGCTCTGGTCCTTTATAAATGTTCACGGGAAGGAGTTATGGTCTTTGTAGCAAAGCTCATTTTAGAGAACCTAGGTCATAGTCTCAGAAACAGTCCATGTCTTAGACCAAATTTCTTATTACTTGTATCTAACATCATCATATCTAATGTAATTTTAGGTATTCATGCTATATAACAAATAACCCTAAAGTTCAGAGGATAAAAATCCCACAAGCCAGCCTTCTCTCTGCTTTCTGATCTGCCCAGATGTAAGTAAGCAGCTCTAATCTTCCATCTCTATGCCTTCTTCACCATACTGGAACATAACCTTTCAATCTGGAAGCCAAACTAAACTGCTCTCTTCTTAAGTAGCTTTCTGTCAAATATTTTGTCACAGCAATTGAGAAAAAAATAAAAATAAAACTGGGTACAGAAAAAAAAAAGAAAAGAAAAGAATCGTGTTTCTTAGTCTCTTAATTTAAAATAAAAGTTTGTTTCTTTGGCATTGTTTTTGGTTATTGATGGTTATTGGTTATTTGGTTATTGATGGTTGGTTATTCACCATTATCAAACAACAAAAGCTAACCAGCCACCAGCAGCAGCAAAAATACTTATCATGTAATACAGTGGTGAAGAATTCAGCAAGCCGGGAAGATTCCGATGCTTCTGTTGGTTATATGGAGAGACTGGGGAGTCTCAAATGAGATTCTCTACTCTGTGTCCACTTTATACAGTTCTCATCTAAGACAAAAGCCAGCCATCAGCAACAAATGCACATCCCCACTCTATCTAAGTCATCCAACAGAAATGCCCTTGCTAATCTCCCTTGCAAGGTGGCACCGCCACCTAATGATAGCTGAACTTCCTGAGGAAAAGGTATATTGATAATAAGATGCCATGATAATGATGAAAAGCACAAAGACCCCGTGGTTTCCTTGGTTGTATCATTCTTCCTGCATCCTCCACAGCTTCATTAAAACTCCCTTCCAGTGTACCGAGATAGCAGAAGAGCACAGCACCGCATTAGCCACAGGCATGCATACAGAAAGGGATGCAAAGTTTATAACAAGAAGTGTTTCACAAGGATTTCCATCGAATCTGAGCCCACTCCAGGAGTTACACTCTTCATTGACAACCCTAAGAAAATCAACTGAGAATTCACCATGATCCAGTCAGTTTTCTGTTGAAATCAATAAAAAAGTAAATGGAGGGGTCATGGTAGGTCAGCATTGCTTGTTCGGAGACATGCCTTCCGTGAGATTAAAAGCTTCATAAACTCAACTCAAAAAAAAGAGAAAAAGAAACAGGAAACAATGTAAAAGAGAAAAAGCATCTCAAAAAACTTTGCGTCCTGGGTAGTGAAGGAAGTTAGGTAAGTGTACACTGGCATGAAGCATACTATGAGTTTAAACTATAGACTGCTTATCAAAAAAGTTCTCAGAGCCTTAAGTAGTGCCACAGAGGCAAGAAGACATCTAGGCAACCATAAAGGCATGCTTTTCCTAAGTTGTCTGGCCACAGGAAGCCATTCCTTTTCTACTCAGAGAAACATTGTGATGACCAATGAGTTGATCAAATATTGTCAATTACAATGTCGGATCAGGTGAGGCTGCAAGACCTGATATGTGCACACTCCAATTCTAGTGGGAAAATGCTAATAAGAATTTTTTCAATTATAATTTGATCTCCAAAGTCTGGGCTACATACAAAGGAACCTTTGAATGTTTTGTAAGACAGACAATTTTTAGTAATGCAAAGGATGAGAGCAGGAAGCACCCCCTCATTACTTTGCTACCTGTTCCCTAGCTTTTATTGCACACTCTTGGAAGCACTGCCACGATTATTGACTTGCTAATGAGAATGGCTCAAAGCATTAACATAGCTTGCCCCTCACATGCTGATCAAATAGTGGCAACTTATGCACTAAGTGTATCCACTGTAGAAATTAAATGAAAACAAGGTATGACACCTTCTCCAAAAAAGCAACATACACTGAAGGAGAGATGCTGAGCAATGAAATGCGAGTGTGCGCCATTCCTTCCTGATAAGCATCGAAGGTTCCTATCTGCTAAAATAGAGGCGTCTTTGGCACTGTTATTTATCAACACAAAACACTATAATGGGAGGCTTCCAAGAATGCATGGCCAATGTGGGAAAATGCCTAGCATGTCCTTGGCTCTAAGGAAATGCTTCACTCGCTTAGCTCTTATTAAGTTAGTCCTGAAAAAGAGTTCTGTTTGGAAGTTTCTGCTTTGGAAGGCAGATAGTATTTCAAGGTGTAGATGTGCCAACACTGACTCTGGTTCTTTCCTTCTGTCCCCACCAGCATGTTCATGCGTCATGCCTAACAACACTTTTCCAAGTGAGTGCAGACTGTGGACTTTGTTCATGGGTCTCTCTCCAACATTGGACATTGAATTACTAGAAATCTAGAAAAAATGAAATATGAAGCATCTTTTGTGGCCCACACATCTGGCTTGGCCTATGAAACAAACATCACAAATGGATACCGGCATGTACGCAGTTGTTAGGAGATCCTGAAAAGAAAACTGATTTTTATTTCTACATATGCATGATAGGTTGTCCTGAACTTCTTGCCTTTAAAACAGAAGAGACAATAAAAAAGAAATAGTTGTCACTCAAAGAACATGTTTAATCAACTAGACATTGCAGCCTAGAGCACTTGAAGTTTTACGTCAAGAAAACAAACATCCAAGAAAGAATAGCAAAATATTCTACTAAAAAACTCAGCAAAGATGCCAAGCATGGCCACACATACCTTCGATCCCAGCACTTAGAGGCGGAGGCAGATAGGTCTCTATGAGTTCGAGGCCAGCCTGGTCTACAAAGTAAGTTCCAGGAAAGCCAGGGCCAGAGATACACAGAGAAGCCCTGTCTCTAAAAACCAAAAAAAAAAAAAAAAAAAAAAAAAAAGGAAGGAAAGAAGGAAGGAAGGAACCTCATCAAAGAAGAGTCAGAAAGTCAGTTTACTGGGGGCCACAATAAACTGTCAATGATATATGTTATCACATATATCAGTATTATGGCAATGGCACCACAGATGCCTGCGAGGGGCAAGCCATGGCTAATTGCACACTTCAAAGTAGTTTCATTACACAACAATTGTTTCTGAGCTGCTAAGACAGGCCCCTGAAAAGTATGTACTTATTTGAAATAGATTTTTGTGGTCTGGCCCACATCTCCAAGATAATCAAAACAAGAAGCCACCTTAATCATCCTCTAAACCACCATGTGAGACTTTCAGTTTTGGGTACTAATACTTTTAACATCTTCTTGCTCTATTTTGTCTGCTATCACAAGAGTCCGGTTTCTCATTAGCCTCAGGCCTAGGCAAATGGAAAATCAATTTAGCCACATAATCCCTAGGCTTTGCATTCTACTTGCAGGTTAATCCTTCTCTATGAGATGACTTACTGTACATCGTGAGAACCAGTCTCGTCATCTCTCAAGACAGAGCCACGCACACTCTCCCTATTCTATCAAGTCAGGTTGAAGTATCTTCCTGGATTCCACGGTCCCCACCACCAGGTGCAGTCTAGACCATCCTCTTGCTCGTTCTAATAGCTATGGTCTAAGAGAGTCAGTGACTCTAGCATCCTACTTAACCAACAAGATCCGTGGGCTGAGATCGCAAGCTGTCACTTCCTATGGTAGGGACAGCAGTCACCAGAATAGGGCACAGACTATAAGGAACCAAATTTGCCTTCCCAGACTAGTCAGCTCTTCCTAATCCTTAACTCCGTCACACATTATCAACCGTATTCCTGACCTGCTTAAAACCTGGGAACTGTTAGAAGCACCTGTGGCCGCACTTCCACGCTGTGATCCCGTTTGCTTTGGACTGGTTTTCCAAACCAGAATCAGACAGCAGCACAGAGTCTTAAAAGACATGTCACTCACCTGTGAAATGTCATTGGTCATTTCTGAAAATTTCAGACCTTGTCAAACAACACAATAGCAAAAATAGTTCAAGAAAAACAGAAGAGTCTGCCCTTGCTTTCTCTACACTTATCAAGAGTATAAACCAACCAAGAAAACCATAAAGACAACTATGACATTTATGCCAAAACCATAGTGATAAGTACTCATTAGAAGAACTGAGGAACGGATCTTATACAGAAAAGTTTCTAGTGTATGTCGCTGGTGGGAAAGCCAGCTGGAGAGAATACTGGCACCATGAAACCCTCTTGCTTTTAAGATTCTTAGAGTGCAAAATTCTGTCTTGTGTATATTTATATTGCATACATTGCAGTGAGTGAGAAAATAAACTTCCAATTCCCATAGTGAAATACCTGGGAACGTATTACTTACTCAATTAAAGCACGCTTTAGAGTCCAAACACACCATGGGTTGGGATGAGAAGGAGCGTGTTCTAGTTAGCTTATGGGCTACATGCTATAGTCATACTCTAAAGCCATCTCAGGAATTCCACCAAAATATGGTGAAATTGGTGAAAACTACCTCATCACAAAAAAATATATATATATATACAAATATTGCTAGCTGTTTTCATTCAAATTATACATAGCTCTGATTCATCTGTGGAAAGGAAACATTACTTCATTTCTACAATTTAAACTACAAACACTTGATTGTTTATTAGCTTTGTTTTTGTGTTTGTTTGGTTTGGAGTTGTTTTCATTCTTGTGTTCTGCCAAAATGACCCTGGGAGGTGTCACTCCAGAAATACAACAGCAAAACACATAACAGACAAGCAAGGATATGGATATTTTAAATTATATCACTGAGACCCAAATAGGAGTATTCCAAAACACAGTTAACATGTGCTGAGAACATCCCACTGAAATGCTAACTTCATTACGTAAAAGACATTGTTTCTGCATTAAATATGAAAATGGAATGTCTCTAATATCTGCCTTTATTATCGCATTATAACGGTATTACAGACTAGATTGTATTAACTATGTGGCAAAAATGGCTTCAGTAGGGTTTACAGAGCCAAATAGGGTATCATTAAAGTCAAATTAAGCCATCCAATGCTAACATAAATCTACCTGTGCGCGACAGGATTTAAAGAAGGCAGAATCACAAGCCAGCCTGGGAAGGAACTGACGAGTTTCTGCTGCGTTCTGAACTAGCCAGGGTGCTCCAAGAAACCAATTATTCTTCATAAGATGACTCTGCTATTTTCAATTGAAGCCTCTTCAACAAATAGCTCACCACAGTGTTGTTGACATGCAGACCTGAAACAGGTTATCAAATTAGAGAAGAAAAATATATTTAAGGGTATAAGAACAGCACGGCCTTGACCATGTGATCACGAGCTATGTGAAATTATATGAAGTGCTAGCCGGGAAGGAAAGAAGGAAGGATCCTAACTAAGCTATAGAGCCGGAAAAGAGTCAGAGACAAGCTGAGAGATGTCTCAGCAGAAGAGCATAAGCTCCTGTTGTTTCTTCAGGAGATCCAAACCTGGTTCTCATCAGCCATGACAGGTGGCTCACAATCACGTGCCCTGCAGCTCCAGGGGATCCAACAGCTTCTGACCTCTATGGACACTGTATTCATGTGGTACACACACATAGATACAAGACAAATACATAGATTTTAAAAATTAAAAATTATAATAAAAGAATAACAAGATACAACCGAACAAACCAATTGAATATAATGAGTTTCAATTCTTGTTTAAATAGTAAAAATGTAAAGAAGGAAGCCCCTTAGCATAGAAAGCAACAGGGACACACACACATATACACACAAACATACACAGTGTGCAAAGAAAATGACTTAGAATAGGGCCTTTGTCTTAACAACACATATGAGATATGTGTGTACCATATTCTCAGGATCTATTGACAGTTGGATAGAAATAAATAATGAGAAAACCTGCTGGAGAATGAAAAGCACTAAAAAATCAATTTCAACAAAAGAAAATAATTCAAATTTACAGAGAGAAAAATGACTACATTAAAAAGACTCTGAGAGTCTGGCTGGGTAATACTTTCCGAAGCATGGCCAATGCTACCTGAGACATATGCTTAATAACTATGTACTTAGGCTGCCTACATTAGTTCTCTGCCAAAGTAACTTTCACAATGAGTTATGTTAATCATGCACTATTAATATATATTCCACATACCATTCCTTAGATCCTGTATTCTACCATAATACCCATGTACTCTTTTGGTTGACTCTTCCTTTTTAACTACAGATCAGGAGTGAAAATTACTACTGCTTAACTACCTTCAAAGACTCTTCCAGCTTAGGAACTGTGAAGTATTCACTGAGCATCCGAGCAAGAGGTTCAGAAGGCTAATTCATGGACTGCTCTTAATACATTAGCTGTCATTGGATCTGAAGGCCCTGACATTCCTTAGTACCTCATCCACAGCCCAGAAAAACAGAAGACAGATGACACTGCTTTGCACAGACCCCCTGCTGTTTGCTCCTCTTTACAAAGGGACTAAGCCTGTAGGTGTCTGTCAATCTCAAGAATTGCAAAATAACCCCAGGGCACTTGAAGAAAGTGCAGTTTAACTACCATAATTCTAAGAGACTTTAGAGGAGGCTTGGCTGATTTGCAAAGACTTCCTACATGACTGGTAGAAGCAGTAAACACACCAGTAGTGCTGTACTGGATAGTAATCATGGGTAATCTGTAACAGCCTGTGTTTGGAGGGGAAATACTTCACGCCATGACTGAAGGTAAGTCAAAACCTAAACATAGTCATTGGAGAACTGGATACCAGCGGCACTCAAATATCTCAGGATTATCATAAGAAAATACTGGGTTCTTTAGTGAAAACTGATTAAGCAGCTTACACAAGTAAGCATATCTCATATCTTATTACATGAAAAGAGTTAGTTATCTGAAACTTCAAAGCTCTCCAGAAGGAAAAGTTGTGAGGGTGTCCTCCATAAACAAGGAAGTTAGTGGCCAGGTGTCCATTATTCCTATCCTGAAGGAGACTTCAGAGCCACGCAGACAGATCTGTCTTGCTTCTTCAGGCAGGAAACGTGCAGCCACAGTTAATTGATTGAAACCCAACTCTCGGTGTCATGCCACAAATGATATTCTTAGGTAATCTATCCTACCTACTTGCACATCTTATGGGTACAATGTGTTAACTACAAAATAAGGTATAAACTCATTTTACATTTGTAAAAATTGTTCAAGAAAATAATAGCATTTTAGTCAATTAATACTTGGGCCAAGAATACAACTCAAAGCCAGACAGCTGCAAGGGCAGATGGAGGCGAAGCGTCATATTAGTTATTTAAACAACAGAAGCTGCATGGCCATCAGCCTCATCATGTGTTACAGCAGTAAACAATACCTGCTAAAATATGACAGCATAGTATTTTTTAACAATGTAGTATTTTTTCCAATTTGTTCAGCAGGTGCATTTCTGAAAACTTTACTGTATAATAAAAGCATGGGGAAAATTATTTTTATACACAATAACTTTTAAACTCAGAAAAGTATGTACAGGGGTTTCATCTGTAACATCCCTTAAAGGACCTTGAAACATCTTAAGGCACAGAAGGTGATGATACAGTGAAGAACGTCTAGTGGTAGCTCTGGCAAAAGGCAACTGTACTTTCTAGTTCATATAGGTAATGGTATCTGGGAAATGTCTAATATTCACCTACAACTGGAGACCGAAACGTCCATTCTATGGATCTGTAGAAAATGGTCACTCGCCATGGCAACTGACCAAGGCAGGCTTCTTAGAAATCTAAGATCTCTTATCAATATTAGCAAAAATATCACCTCCAAACTGCCATGGTCATAATGTGCTACAAGAGAGTAGTGACCCCATGTGTCATTGTTCAAAGAGTTAGATGCTTCTTGGAAATTACATATCCCAATCAATAAAAGCTAGGTGTGAATGCCAGAGGCAAGGCTGGAAGAGTCTATGATGGGATTTACCTCCAAGTAAGGGTCATAAAAGAAGAACTGTTGTGATGGCATCATATAATACCACTAAATTCATAATATCTCCAAATAGGGGCTCATCTATTTCCGGGCTTTTTGCTTCTATATTTATTTTTTGAAGTTGTGCCATTATAAAGATAATTATAGTTTGCTGTGTTTCTATGTATTTTCCCAAGTAATATATTTCCTGCACGACTACATTATACTAAAGCATATATACTTTAAATTTTAAACCAATTATGGTTTATAACATGTTATGTTATTAAGTTAAAGGTATCATTAAGCTAGGCATGTCTATGTAAATATATTTTTTTTAATGTCTTTGGCTAACAACTTGTTTTCAGAGTGACTTGACATGCGTAGTCCTATTAGAATCACTCATCACAATGAGAAAAAGTGTGAATGGATGTGCTTGTATGCACGGCAGAAGTCTCACTGGTGACTACTCAGGTTCATGGTTCTAATCTAATAGTAAAGTAGCTGCTATTTATGTCATTCTGAGATTCACATATGAAAATGTTCACTGTACCCTTGTAAGTCCCAATGACCATCATCTTTAAATTCTTCCTTGGAAGACATCCATTGCTTATGCTGTGACTAAGAATAACACTTATGTAACTTGCTAAGAAGTATTACATTTTTCTCAAAAAAAGATGAAGACCCCCTCAGAAGGAGGAGCGTAAGCAGGTCCGCTGTTAGCTTTGAGTTCACTGTTTTAGTTTAGATGGCGTTCACAACTGTGCCTATCTGTTGCATGACCAGGAAACGGACTGCCATGTGAATCAGTGAGCCAGAAGAACCTCCCAAGAGAATGCTTTCAGGATACTACTGCCTGTGAATGGGGCACCTATCTAGCACGATCAGGGGCCTAACAAAGAAATACTAAAGATGATTGATCATCATGTATGTTACAATAACTGATTGCTGGATAGTTGGTATATTTCTGGATCTACTATGGTCATTCATGTTTCTTTTTTCTTTTCTTTTTGAAATTTCTTACTTTTGAATACTCCTATAAATTCCTCTTTTCATTAATTATTGTAACATAAATATATGTATCTATGTATACATTTTTCTAAAACTACAAATAACATCAGTACTTCTAATGGAAGTAAATGAAATACATGTAAAATATAGTACTGCATGACCCTCCTGATATTTCGTTAGTTAAATGCTATCAAAGAAAATTATGTGTGGCATCTTAAGACTAATTCATAAACCAAGTATTTGAAATTAAATTATACATGGGTTGTATTCAATCATATAAATTTGGATGAGGAATTTTATCCAGTGTCGGAGGTCTCACTGTGAACAACTTAGATAGTAAGGATACACAGTACTTGTAAGTTAGGGCCTTAAACCAGTCTCCTATTTGTCTTCCAATTGTCTTTTTTGAGTGTTTGCTTTTTATTTTGCACAATAAGATCTTACTATGTAGCTCTGCCTGTCCTGGAACTCACTATATTGACCAGAATGCTGTGATTTGCTTTCCTCTTCCTCCTAAGTGTCGGGACTAAAGGCTTCACCACAGCCAGTGCCATCGTCATTTTCCTAATCATCTTTTTCTTTGTTCTTTAACTACGTAAATACAAACATATGTTCCATGTACAGCATGATATTTTAATATACATATTGAACATATTCGTATATTTTACATATACAAATATATGTAAATATATTTACATACAATATATTTGTTTACATTTAATATAATACCTATATAGTTGTTTTGCCATGAGCAGACTTTATGCCCACTCTTACCATTTCTCAAGATCACAATGCATTATTAACGCTAGTCACTGTGCTATTCAGTAGATCACAACTATCACTAATGCTATAAAAATCTATAATACCCAGCACTCATGACTTTCTGCAGTTTATATTTATGCATGTGATTTTCAGAAAATATCTTCAAACAGGTGTATCTCATACTGAGTTAGTATGATGGTGTTTTATATTGAGAACACATTAAGCTTCGTCTGTGTTTGCTTATGCATAGCTCCTCAAGAATTTTACTTGGTATAATTTGTTACAATGACTTTAAGATCTTCACATATATCTAAACTTTACTATTTGCACACTTAGATACTGATAGAACTTTGTAAGTGGTTAAAATTACAAAGCAAGGATATATTTAATCCTGTATGCTATTTGATTCTTTTTAAAATATTTATTACTTATACAGGCAAATACTCCATTAATGTATAGCTATAGAATTACAGTAAGAGTACATATTCCTTTTTTAGCATCAAGTATTTGGAATGACACGACAGATGTATGACTGTGACACCAGCCATAATCTGAATTATATTTCTACTACACAGAGAGGTGGGCAATAATTTGTTTAAAATATGATATCTATTATATCTTTTTCCCAATTTAAAATGATTTGGTTAAGTATAAGCATATACATATATATATATATATATATATTCCTATAACTAGATACTAAAGGAAACTAGGATACTTCTTTCACGTGCAAGATTTTAAGGCAGAGGAGAACTACTCAAGTTTTAGTAGGCATTTCTAGAGCATACTCTAACCCAGTGGTCCTCTAGTATCTTGGGAGTACCACAAGGTCAAAGGGAGAGAGAAGGCGTGGATGGTGCATCACTGCACTGGGAGGTAGGATGGTACATCACTGCACTGGGAACTAGGCGCTGCATAAACATACCTAACAGGAAAATAAAAAATACACTATGGGAAATACATCAAAAGAACACATGCTGTAAGAGATGGGTACTTTTTGGTATGAGATTTCTGAGAGTACTACAGCTGGAAACATTTACTTTCCCTTCAACACGGGATAAGTTAGATCCTTCTGTAACACAATTTTGTGTGATTAAGTAAAGGGACTTATTTGAGGTGAAATTTTAGAGCATTTATTTAATGAAATATTTGACAATTTCTTAAAACAGTGAAGCAATAAATCTGCTTTTTTTTCTTCTATATAATTATTTATCATAATTGGCTATCCTCTATGAATTATTGTCTAGAAAAACATGCTATCTGGTATGTGGAAGCAGGTGGATGCATGTTCTTTCTGAGTGGATTCAAGGCCTAACTTAATAATAAGCAAAGAAAACTGGCTTTGATTTCATTCTTGCTCCTGGCTAGCCACTCAGGGACATCACCTTTAATCTTAACGTTTGCCTTCATTTCTGATTTCTTCACTCCTGAACTCAGAACTTCTAGTTTTCACATTTCCAGTCTTTCACCATGAAATCACTTTCTTTTTGATATTCTGCTTGCACTTTGCACTCTGACCAAGAGTCTTTCAAGAGCAGTTATTGGAGTGTGAATGCTCAGGTCTCTATGCAGGATTAGCATACACAGAATGTTATGAACCTTAAGCATTCATATTCTTTATCATGGCTTGCACTGAATATACTAACCCTATATGCATTTCCAAAGGAAATAAGCACATTTTACAACCACCCCCTTTTTTGGTCTAATCTGTACTTTCTGGTCTTTGCTTTTAATATTTTATTTTCTAATATAGTTCAGTGCATATGGAATGCAGAAGGTTGATTGCTTGATAAGCGCATTTAGAAAATATGAGAAAAATAAAAACAAATCTGGAAAGTAGATTGCTTGATAAAGTCATTTAGGAAATATGAGAAAACTGAAATCTAGTCCAGAGTGCTTTTCTATATGAAAGGCAATCTGAAAAGTTTGGAAGAATAAAGTTGTTAACTCATTCCTAACGCATCTGTGGATCCCTGATATAAGACAGTGTATCTAGAAGAAGAGAGTGGGCAAGAGAAAGAATCACCTAGGGGAAAACAAGATGCAAGGAACAGGAAGCGTCTCTCCCTTGGAAGTAGCTCCTGGCTCTCAAGGACATGCACCCTTTGTGTGTAGACCTCAGAAAGACAGGAAGTCTCAGCACTTCCCCTACTTCTGTCACTTGATAGCAGTGACCTAACTCTTCTGGGTAACACAGTGAGTGCCTCATAATAGCCAGCATTTCTGCTTTGTGTCATAACTACAGACGGTCCTAGGACAACAGCCAACTGAGACCCACCAGTGCCAACCAACAGAGCGCCGGATTTCAGTAGGCTGCTCAACAAGAGCACCTAGAAAGATTTGTAAAACATACTGTGCCTGGTTCTCTTCTAGAGAGGCTCAGGCTTGATTATCCTAACCTGAGTTGAATCCAAGTGGAAGATTTTTGTTTAGTACATTTTGTTTGTCTTCAAGTATCCTAACTTCGACATACCTGATCTGGATCCTGGCCTCTATCTCCTTCTCCAACACACAAGTCCAATCAGGAAGTCAGAAATAATTCTGTTGTGAAAGTGGAGAGTCTAAGGCTGAGAGAGTAGGCTGACAGACAGGGTAAGGAGGTGGCATGGTATCCCAGTCAACACACAAGTAGATGCTCGAACATAGAAGGTTTTACTTTGTAATAACAAAAACTCATTCCTTGGCCCAACTGTCATCAATCTCTTTCAAGCTCTCTTGTTAACTGGCCCTTCTGTATTGCCTGTTGAAGCAAGTTGATCAAGAACCCGTACCCACCACTTTTGATTTCTGTTCAGGTTCTAAGTACTGTATATGTACTGGTGCCATCCCTGTGCCTTAAGCTGTGAATCCCCATCTGCTTTGCCACACACAGATTTGACCACAGTGTTATCCTCTTCTCTCTGCTATCAAAGTTTGAATAAAAATCTTTCTTGCTTTTCTAACATGATCCAGTTCCTCAGTAACAGTTCCTATGATCTCCAAAACATGTTCAAAATTTTATAGAACTCAAATCCTGAAAGATATCTGCACATGGAACAAGAAACTCTTCAAGTCAAAGAGAAACAGCAAGGGCACACCAGACCTGGGCAAATGTGGACAATTCCAGAGTGAGTTGCAAGGAAACTTAACAGGTTTCAGTGAACGCCAGGAAATGTACCTCAAAACAAGGCTGCCAAGTGCTATTTACCAGTACAGATGCCTGCACAAATTCTCTAGATAATCTGCTTTTGGCTGTACTGTCTGAGCCTCACATCTGCATTATCTTTAGTCATAGAGAGCAAACACTATGACAGAATACCCATAATGGCAGTGTCTTTAGAATAAGTTCGTTTTCACTATGGATTCTACAAGCTCCTCCAATGGTATGAAACAGTCTCCTCTGTAATTCTTTTTTTTTTTTTCCGTTTTAAACAAGTTTATTTAAACAACAAGATGCTTGACTTGAAGGGAAAAGTATCTAGGATCACTTTGTTCAAGAGTAATTTATCCCTACTTAGAGACAGAATGCCCTACATGTAACAGCTACGTACAAAAAGGTTATAAAATTGTCCTTGGTTTTACATTGATAAATGAAAAACATTAAAATTCTCCAATCGAACAAGGTATGCAAGGATTTTGTGTTGTTGGGTTCTTTTGTTAAAACAATGAGAGCAAAATATCTTACTGGAATATCAAGGTAAGAGCTGAATGAGCATGCCACTAATGGAGAAGGGACATTGTCACAGACCCAGTACTTTACCCCAGACCATCTCCACCTGATGCCAACCAGAACAGAACATTGGCCACTTAGTTTAAAAAAGGAAGAGAAAAAAGAGCAATATGCTTGTGCACATACACCAGTTACTTTATGTACAATAAAGAAATGGGGACAGGGAAATGAAAGAAGAGAGAAAACTAGACTGTAGTAGTCAGGATGTGGCGGGACCAAATTGCGGCTTTGTAATTGAGAATGTATTCTTGGTCTATAACAACATTCTGGAGTAAAGCAGCAGGCTCCCAGTTCAGTAGACACCTCCTGTCTGCTGCAGGAGCACATCAATCGTATCTTCATCCTCCATTTCCAACTGTGCAGGTGTTCCATTCATTGGTTGCCGATCAAACCGGAATCTGATCTCCCTCATTGACAAACCCTGCCATTCACAATAGGCTTTCATTAGTTTACTAAGTGTTGTATGCCTCTTAATCTTAAACTGCACCACAGAATCATCCTGTCCTGCCACTGTAGGGAGCGGTTAGAGTATTCGCCATTACAAGATGGCGCTGACTTCCGCTGTTGCTCTAAGGAAACTTATGGATAGCGCAGGGTGACTCACCCGAAGGGCTTGCGCATTAAGGGTGTACATGACTAATCACTGCCCACTCCCGGGGCGCGCCAATCAGTGGAGGACACGCTGCCTCAGGGCTATATAAGCAGTGCCATTCTGGGGCTCGGGGTCTTCCTCTTTTCATCATCATCAGCTTCAATAAACGCTTTGCTGCAGAAGGATCCGTGTGTCCGCGTGGGTTCTTGCTGGCGAGACCAAATAGCGCAGGACAACTGGTACCGAAACCCGGGAACGTAGCCACTTCATCATCGCCGGCACCGAGGAGACCCTCCGCTTCTGCGGAGTGGATTCAGAACTGCAGGACTAAAGGTAAGCTCTGAAAGGTATGTCTGTCCGCGAACTTTTCCCCCACCTTCCTCCACAATCGGCTGACGCGATAG
>CM052708.1:7170752-7188079 GCA_028551405.1 Uromys caudimaculatus
TGTGGGGCCCTGTGGCCCATGCTGAGGTCTCCGGCCGTCGCCGGAAGCTGCTGGCGGTCCCCCTTTCTTTTTAAAGATAGAGAAGGAATATGAAGCTGTGTGAGTCCGGAGGAAGTAGAGAGTCTAGGAGGACTTGGGGAACTGGCAAGAACAGGATAAAATAGAAAGTATAAAAATCTCAAGATTTATTAAAAAGTGAGATGACCAAACAGGTCTGTCCAGAACAGACATTAGATTCATCTATTTGCCTCAAGCTGAACAGACTCAAGGACTCAGTGGAATGGCCCAAATGTGAGGAGACTGGTCCACATTAAGAATTGTTTCAACGGGGAATTTTCTAATTAATCACTTGCATCCTTTACTTAGAGTCTGGTACCACTGGGAATACTAGTATTTTTGAAGAGGGTGGCAAAGTATTCTAAGAACAGTTCCTCTGGCTGGATCTGATTCTTCTAGCTTCCTAATTTAGCTGATCTAGTAAGAAAGGGTGAAAGAAAGCAAAACGGTTCCTGTCAAACTTCTCTCTGGACTCTTTCCTTAAAGTAATAATAAGCCTAATAAGAAAATTACTTTGTTAAAAGGAAAAATGTTAGAAATACAATTTTTTTTGTGTGTTTGTTTTTTCAAGACAGGGTTTCTCTGTATAGCCCTGGCTGTCCTGGAACTCACTCTGTAGACCAGGCTGGCCTCGAACTCAGAAATCCACCTGCCTCTGCCTCCCAAGTGCTGGCATTAAAGGCGTGCGCCACCACTATTTGAACAATTAAAAGGTTCAAATGCTTTCCACAGAAAAGTCCCCTGACAATTCCTTTCTGCTACCCTACCTCCCTCAAAGAGAATCATTCACTTTAAACTCTCCTGGTAACAAAGCCCATGTTTCTACATTACACACTTATTTTACTACATCACTCCCATTTGGTCATAGTCAACCATAAGAAGAAATGGGGCATTACCTATACCTACTCAATATGCAGCTATTCCAACCATCTTCTCTGTTCCAACATTACCTGTTAGGAATTCTAAGCTAGGAAACAGTATCTACTAACACAGAGAGAAAGGGGAGGTTTTGAGAATAAAGGAAATAAATTATTAAATGCATAAAGGTCATACTGAATGGCCTTAGTTTTCTTTTTAAGTGATAAATTTTCAGATGTGGTGCCTATCAGCCTCTCATTAAAATAAATAAATACAAGCATTGCTCTAAAACAATGGAGAATGGCCAACTGGTCTAAACTGGTAGACAAGTTCTCCAATGACAATGCATATTTGTGGGACAATGGGATTTTAATCTTCATTATTTGCAAGAACAAAGAAAACACTAAAAAGCTAACTGGGGTATCTATGGTTTAGTGTCTGGAAAGTTACACATATCGTCTTGGTCCAGGCCCATGTGCTAAGAGATCAGAAATAGATTCCGTGGTGACGCAAGGCTTCATAACCAAATTTAACTGGGTAGTTGGGGTTCAATGCATGCTCTTGTGTATTTGGATGGACATGTATGCTATTGTTGCATTTATTCTCTTCCTGGCTTTTGTTTTCATTTGATTAATATTTAATTGGTGTCCTTCAAGCTCATAAACAAACTGGAGGAGTTCATAACTCAGCAGAAAACCCCACCCTCAATTTTACGTTCCTTTTGGACAACTTACAAGTAGACGATCTGAGAAACGGTCACCAACAAAATGGCCAGTATACATTAAGGTATAAATTCTCTGAGGGCAAAAATGTTTTTAAAAATATTGCCTGTTGTTAACTTATGTTGCTAGGTTTTCTTTTTATACCATTGTAGGAATCAAGTTTACCTCATTGCAACTGGCAGACTAAGCCATATAGACTTTCCCGCTTTGTAAAGTGAGTCTGGTTTTCTGTTTAAACGACTGTGCTCATGCGGTAGAAGCAAACAGCAGTGTGACTGCATGGGAGATCCAGAAGAAAGTCCTCCAGGGCACAGTAACAGTGCAGTTAGCAAGACTTTTAACTGGACACCCAAACTGAGCCAGCGTCACATCACGTCTGCATCTTACAAATAGCTAGATTCTGTCCTTGAAGTACTTCAGAGTCTTATGAAGATTTACACCCGTAGTTAGATGCTTTGTCTGAGCTATAGAGAATATTTAATAGTTTTTGTGAAGATTATTGAGCAGAAATATCTCAGAGAAAACTCAGAGGTGATCTTTGATATGAGACTTTGCTTTTATATGTATCTCTCTTGCATAGAGCATTGTTTCACGTAGTTCTTACCCTAGACACATTTCCTGGATCCATAAACTAAACACATAAACCATGCAAATAGTTTTGAATGTAAAAAGTTGATACATTCATTGAGCAAATACTGAGAGTGTACCTATTATGTGTCAAGGGCTGGAGATAAATAAAGCAGAAAAAGGGTTTATGACCAGCTTAGGCAGCCTGCCCTTCCTCTCTCTTCCCTCCACAGCCCTCTCTCTCCCTTCTTCCATCCTTTGTTTTCCTCTTAGTCTCTGCCTTTCACTCCATCCCTCCTTCTGTGATACTCACGTTTAGTGACTGGAAGGAGCACGGCCTGACATGTAACCCTAGCTGAGTAATGCGTACATTGTTGTCACTTGACAAGAAGGATCTAAAAGGATTCTGTCCGAAGTTTGGTCCAGATGAGCAGACCCTAAAATGACTTTGTCTCTCAGCAGGGAAGGTTAGTCCCAAGACAAGTGTCTAGGCCCAGTGTCTAAGTCAGTCTAGGCCCAGGAGACTATCTTGCAGCGTTCAGTACACTTTGTCCTCTCTTAGAAAAGCTGGGTAACTCATGTGTTTCAACACAAGCCTTCTTTTCATCTCAAAGACCGTTATCAACACTCACATATTCGGGAGACATTAGGGAGGAAATGCGGAGTAGAGAAGTAACTAGGAACGTGGCACACATTGCGCTTGTAAGACACATCAATCAGATATTAAGAGGCGTAATCAAGTCTGAAACACATTTTGCAAATGATATCTCCTTTAACTTTCAAACCCATATGGATTACAGGGGAAATGGAATCCATATGTTTAATTTGCTTGCACAGTTCATTAAAAGATGTATTAAAAACTATTTTTGAAGTTTTATCTCAAAGATAATTCCTTTTGTCAAAAAAACTTTATTCGGCAGAAAAATTAAATTTCTTGAGTAAAAAAGAATGTTTTGAAATACCTTTATATGGTGAAATGGCCGACTCTAGTTTATTAAGCAATATACTATAGCACATAATTACCAATACTTGTGTCAAGTGTATAAACAGGGTTTTAGCATCAGATGTATAAACTGAGGATGTGACCATCCCAAGGTAGGATTGGAAGGAAGGCTTTTCTTGTAGATATGAGAAAGAGTACAACCAGAGACATCAGTGAGAGTCCAGAGCAGAGATTGATCAGGGCCAGTAGAGTGGACTTGGTCAAGAGAGAGAGAGAGAGAGAGAGAGAGAGAGAGAGAGAGAGAGAGAGAGAGAGAGAGAGAATGAGAGAGACAGAGAATGAGAGAGACAGAGAGAGAATGAGAAAGAGAGAGAGGGAATGAGAGAGAGAGATCTTTGAAAGGAAGAACCCTAAGAGAGACCATGAGAGTGAATTACCTAAATGGCAGTGTTATATATAGGAATGAAAGGTCACATGAGGGGACAGAAGCCTGTGCGCTGGAGAGATCTAGGGTCAGCAGTGGGATGAGAAGAGCTGAGAAGAGCCACAGGTACTGGGTGAACCTGGAGGCAAAGCATGCATTTTGCTTTGGTAATAGGCACCACAGCCGGCTACTTTTCCCTTCTGACTATGATAAGAAAACGGCTCCTTGGGTTGAGAGAAAACAACGCCAGAATTTGGAGAGTGAAGTTTCCTTTGGACCTGACATCAAGAATGTATCTTTTCATTTTCATCCACCCTAAGGAAATTATGTTTGGTGTTGTTTTTAGTTTGTTTTATTTTCTTGTAACTTAAAATTTGTTCAAATACCCTATGAAAAGACCCCTTAGTCTTAATAAGTGGATACGATATCATCAGCTTAGTTTTGCCAATAAAGGAAATTCTTGATCAATTGCAATTTGTTAAACTGTTTCCAAGTTTTAGCAGTTTGATTTTAAATAAAACTTGGACACGTACCACTTAATAAAATGGATCTGTAGATCATCCGGAAGGAGTGGCCAGGTTCCAGAGAGTCTCATGTTTCAGTCTTATGAAACTGCAAAGTAACAAAGTAATTCTTCTTCAATTTAAATAATTTAAACAGATAATTAGCAGAAATCTATCCACAATAAGACAATCAAAACCATTTGGGCTTGATCATACCAAAATAAAAGAAAAAAGTAGATCAGTGAGAACGCTCAAAATCTGTCTGGACGCTCTCTCTTAATTTCAAGTGTGGATATTTTTAAGCCTGAAGTGATGTGATCAAATAAATTCTCAGCCTCACTCTGGTGCTCTGTATTGGCTGTAATTTAACACATCTGTCCAGTAGAGTAGTGAGTAATGAATTGCACTAATCAATCCAGATAAAAGAGATTTAATTAACATTAACAGCTCCTCCAGGTTTTTTTTTTTTTAATTCTTTTTTTGTTTTGTTAATCAGGAACTATCTGTAGTTTCTGTAAAGATAACAAAAAAAGTATTTTCAAGGTACATTTTTATTAAAGGCATTTATAATAGTGTGGGGATGGTGCGAAATCTTCCTTTGTTTCTCCTAAGAAGGAGTATCATTGGTAATACTCTTTTATGGCAAGGTCTGGAGCTATCCCACTACACAGCTGTTTTGGAGGGAATAAAAATATTTGCTACATTTCATTCAATATGTATTTTGAAAAAAAAAAAGGGATATATGGGTGACCGTAACAAAATCCCTAGTGTTCCAAAGGACAATTTTTTTTTTTTTTTTTTTTTGGTTTTTTGAGACAGGGTTTCTCTGTGTAGCCCTGGCTGTCCTGGAACTCACTCTGTAGACCAGGCTGGCCTCGAACTCAGAAATCTACCTGCCTCTGCCTCCCAAGTGCTGGGATTAAAGGCGTGCGCCACCACTGCCCGGCTCTAAAGGACAATTTTAAAGAAAGTTTTTAGACATAGAAGCTTGGCACAAAGAGTACGCTCGGGTGACTAGTGGGGCCACATGTGTTCTCTACAAAGTGATCGATCACTGGACACACAAACAGGGATCACCGAATAAACCTTTATATATTCCACAGATGAGTTTCATTGGTCAAGTCAGTAACTGGAGAGTTGGGAAGATGAAGTCTAGATCTGGACTAGTGACTATGTTGGGATTTCTTGATTTGGTCCAAAATGGGCAGTAGAGACCAAGGTCAAGGGTGTCAGTGTGCGATGTTTTCAATGATATGCTGACCCCACTTATGGGGTACTGAGTACCACGTTTAAGCTCCAGTGTAAACAACGGTGATCAACTTATCATGGCTCCTCCCCTGGAAATACTATAGAATGTTAGGGGACAAAGGACAGAACCCCAGACTCAGAAGATACAATACCTAATCTATGTCAAGTTATTGAACCTCTCTCCATTTCAATGTTCTCAAAATATATTTATTTTTAGAAATACATATTGAATAGAATGTAGCAAATACCTTTATTCCCTCCAAATGTTCTCAAACGTTCAATACAGATTTTTAACAGCTGTGCCAGAATTAAAAAAAAATTAAAAGATGAGATTTTATTTACTGTGGTTAACAGAAGTATGAAGAATATCATTAACTTATTAGTTATATAATATTCTAAAACATAAATTGAAAAAAATGAATTTACATGTACTAAAATGAATATTTAGGTATTTACATAAAATTACATTAAATACTACTTTAATTGTTCCTAACTTTTTACTGGACTATAACAGCAAAGGACTATTAAGAAAAGCAATGTGTGCTTTTCTTAAGAAGGAAAAACGCAATACAGAGGGATGTATATATATGTGCTTATACTTCCTAGATCAGTAAAACTTTTAGACAAAGACAAAAATACATATGAGTAAATATATTCTATGTTATATTCAGAATTTAGCGTTTCGATTTACATGGTCAAATGCTAACACCATATCCAGGCAGACTTTTGTGATGTAGAACCATCTCATATTTGACTGAATTATAATCTTCCACAAGGCTTTTGTTTATGTGTGCAGCCCTCATTGCTTTCAGAGTCAAAAGATGAGCAACAAAATCTGCAAATAAACACTCTACATATGGAAGTTTCTCCTACATTTTCTCATCCTGAGTCTTTTCCCATTCAAGGCTTATATTTCATAGCAAAATAATAGTCCCTGCTTTGGCAAGTAAACTTGTGAGACACATTACACTCAAGGAAAAGAGACTTTTTTGTTATTGGGATATCATTTCAACATGTAGTTAGCAAGAGACAGAATGTTCTAAAACTTCTTCAGTTAGTATGTGGGATTACTCCTTTTTGTCTCACAGTGTTGGGTCTGGGCTGTAAATAAAGGATGGAAGTTAATTTAATGAGATTCTCCATAATCATTCAGGGCCAACTGCTGGCTTGCTTGGGTTCAGGTGCAAATCTGTCAAGTCATCTAAATGCTTGCCCAATCCCTAATGATTATAGCTCACTTTTTTTTTTTTTTTTTTAAATCATGAAAATGAAAATTGCTCACGATATCTACTGGGTTGAAATCAGATAAAAATAACACAAATGAGCAAGAGGATGGTTGCAGATGATATTGTTTCCTGGGCACAGAAATCAAGAACCATTTCTTCCAGAAACGCAATCATAATATGGAATATGTGATCTTTTAAATGTGGGCTGAAAAAATGGAAAAAACGAAGTTAGTTAATGGATTATTTCATTGTATGGTTATCAAGCAGTCTCATTGACACCTCAGTGATGCACTCCCTGCATTGGGAAATTTTACAGAAATTTGATATATCCTGTTTCCAGAGCTACGTAAATTGACAACCTCCTCCTCTTGCTCAGTATTAGATTATCGTCGTCCAGTCTGACTAAGTGCGTTTGTCACCACCCTTCTGTTCATGGAGACACACTGCCCACCGCTGTGAAAACTAGTGTAACTTTGGTGAGTCATTTGTTCCAACTTCAAAGGAAATGAAGCTTCTGGAGTCCATACTGATCTCATGATGACTTGATCTTCTACACAATGTACTCTTAGTTTTGTTAGCTATGAAAAAAATCAGCCTTCTTTATTAAATAAAATACTTTAAAGAGAGTGTGGAAAGGCTTGCATAAAAGTTGTTACTCAAAAATATATTTAATATTATGGTTAACATCTCATGTTTTGTTTTTGTTTTTGTTTTTTTTATTGAAGACTGCACTCACAGTTACTTATGGAGTTGGAATAGAAACAGAACTTGTCCCCAATGACTTCTTGTGTGATGGACATTTGGACATTTTCCAGTATTTATCTTTTTGCCTTTTTCCTCCTGCCTCTTCTCCTGTCTGCCTTTGCCTCTTGCATGGAGTCTTGTAGATATGGAGAGGGTTAGCACCGACTTTGTAAACAGAACCATGCACATTCAAGGCACGCTTGCTCCCTGAGCTTGCTTCATCTTTTTTGTCTGTGTCTCTTATAATAAACTGCCCATGTCATAATACACAGGAGTGGGCTCATTCATGAGTATAGGAAGTGGGGTTTTCAGCTCCATTTCCCTCCAAACATATGACTTGGAAGCACAGAGAAAACAAGGATTAGGGCTTCTTTGTACAGACACGTTTGACCCCTAAACTGCTGTTCACTTTATTTATATTCCATGTCAGTATCACTTCACATCTGCTTTGACCCCAAACCAAGAGGTTTTTAGAATAAGTTTGTCATGTTCATGTTCAGATACATTCCCCTTACTTATTAGAGCATCTCAGTGCGGTCTCAGTAAATGGACATTCATTGGATCAAAAGCGATGGATTATTTTCCTTTAATTCAACTTTCACTTATATTGCAAAAATGAAGATATTCCAAATTAAAATGTATACATTATGTCCTCTGTTGAGTAGTTTTGATAAATGTCTACATTTTTTTAACCAAGCATTTCAATTACAAAAAAAATTATCACATTTTACGTACAGACTTATGCTGATTTTTGATGGAATAATCTCTTTGGCAAGATCAATTCTTAAATGGTGAGCCCATTACTAGGAACTAGTAACTAGTTTGAAATGACTAAAGAGTGCCTAATAATCTTTTCCTCACACCTACCTAATCCAACAAACTCAACAGAATGAAGGAACTTCAGACTTCCTCTCCCTCAGGGAGTAGTGGACTTGGTGTCTTTAGAGGGGAACTTATGTACTTGCAACACAGGGGACATGTTTGGCTCACACTACACCTACAGAAGGAAGACGCATCACCTCTCCTCATCTTGATTTGAGTCTGTACACAGTAGCTACAATGCTGGACTGTGAAGGAGATAGCAAAGATACACCCAACCTGCCCCTTGCAGGGTTAGCTATCTTTGTCTTTGTTTAAGCTCTTCCACAGTCTTCATCTGGTGAAGTGGTGGATGCTGTTTCTGTCTTTGTCTGTGACTCAAACCATTGTCAGTTCTTTTTCCATATATGTCAAGCTACCAAGTAGTCCCTGTGCTTGGACATGCAGTAGTTATCTTATACATGGGCTGAGTAGAGGGGCCATGGAGTTGGCTCCTTTACCTAAGTATCCAGTAGTTTATAATTTGTTTTTTTTTTTTTTTTTTAATGCTGTCCTCTATCGATTGACTGGAGCTTTGTTCCTAAGTGATTTTGTGTGAAGAACATGAGACAAGACTTTAAGGAATAAAAGAGTCTTTATGAACAGATAATTTTGGGAAAATGTTTCTCAAAGCAAACCCTGTGCTTTACGGTGTTAGTGCCATCATGGCATGGTGAGCAGATATAAGGTTTAAACTGAGGTTCATTTGGCATGTCCCTTTACAAAACTTATGTACTTGGAGAACATTGAAAGACATTTCTTACCCCCCAAAGGAAATATATCTTGATAGCAAGATTGCCAAACAACAAAAAAGAAACAGTCTCTTCCCATTTTGCTGACACGGGCACTCACTAGTCCACATCTGGAATGAGATCATTTCCAAGTAAAGGAAATTTTTAGAAACAAACATGCACAGTGACAGCCCCTCCCAAGTCTCCAGACCTTCTGTATGACCATACTCACCACAAACACCCTAAGACAGAAACCGTGAAAAGTGCAGTCCCTTTTCCTTGGCCTCACAGAGATCTGGTTTTAACAACATACCTCTGGATGTTTCACCCCAAAGCTGCACTTGAGCTCGCATTTTCGTTTAATCTCCTGGCTATGGATATTTTGCTTCATGTATGTCCTTCACCACATGGATTCAGTCTTTGGAAGCCAAAGATGGCATTGGATACACTAGGGCAGAAGTAACAGAAGGTTGGAATTGAACCAGAGTCCTGGAAGTGTGACCATTGCTCTCAACTGCTAGTAATTCCTCCATACTTGTAGTTTTTGTTTTTTAAAAGAAAATAAGTCACATGATCTCACATTTAGTATTTGTTTCTCTACTTAGTTATTTTTTGTGGATTATGTACTCTTTGTGGTGGTATTGTTTGCAGTGAGTTAGATTGTAAGATCTTGAATTTCGTTAAGTATTTCTGAGACATGATATTGGGTCATGTATTTCTTCTGGTACCTTCTTTTTTTTTAGACAAATCAAGATTCTACAGCAATAAGTTCATTTGTATCATTAATAACATGTGATTCTTGGTCACTTAGAAAAATATCTGAGGAAAGGAAATGAGTGATTTTTAATTTTGCAAAATTGACGTAAAATATTTTAACCATAAAATTAAAGCAGAAAAAATCACTCACGATGTATGGTTCTGTTTTGAATGCTTTTGGATAGCACAGCAAAATATTAGGCAATATTTCTGCTTGCATGAGTACTTACTACTTAATGAAGCAGATATTATAAATAAAGTCTGGAAACGTGTAAAGCCCTTAGCACAAAACCTGGCACAGATAGATCGTCATTCATTTTCTCTGCTATTAATTTTAAATTGAAAATGCATGCAGCTATGTTAAGTGTACTATATGCCAGTGCCACTTGTAGAAAAATTATAAAATTTAATTTTCTTTCTGGTGTGATTACTTTTCTAAAAGTTATAAATTACATGTAATTAGTAGTATCAACGAGAAGAGATCAGGTATTGCTCTTCAAGGCCTGAATTAATCATATGAGTAGTTAGTCTCTAAGTAGATATTGCGTCATACATGTATGAGAGCCTCTTAAAGTATTCAAGATTAATAAAGCAGCAAAGACATTAATCAAGGATGGTATCTAGCTGATTTGCATAAATTAATTAACGACAACAGCTAAAGCTACAGCAGACAGCAGCCTCGCAGCACCTGGGAAAACCCTTCTATCCCAAGAAAATGAGATAGTGAGCCCACAGGGAGAGGGATTCTATCTGTAGACAAAGCAAGGTCACAGTTTACATGCACAGTGACAACAAAAGCGAGCCACTGTAAAGAAGGGACACACACCTTAAAACCACAGGGAATGCAGAGCCACGTAGAGGTATCTTTACTGGCTTTTCTGGTGTCTACGACCTAACATTTCATTAGCATTCTCTGTTTAGTGATATTTTGCTTAAAATAACTTAATCTACATTTGTTTAATCAATAAGTTTTTTGTTTTGTTTTTGTTTTTGCTTTTGTATATGTCTTATGGAGTGCGAATAATAATGCACTGGGTATAGTGACTGATTTTTGTCTCCAAAGTTTTATCTAGATTCATGGATATACTTCCTTGCATAAATTATTGTTTGAGGGCCTCCAAAAAGAAACTGGAGAGAGCATACACTAGCAGCTTAACAGCACACTTGAATGCTCTAGAACAAAAAGAAGCTAATGCACCCAAGAGGAGTAGAAGGCAGGAAATAATCAAACTCAGGACTGAAATCAATCAAGTAGAAACAAAAAAAACTATGCAAAGGATCAACAAAACGAAGAGGTGGTTCTTTGAGAAAATCAACAAGATAGATAAACCCTTAGCCAGACTAACCAGAGGGCACAGAGACAGGATCCAAATTAACAAAATTAGAAATGAAAAGGGAGACATAACAACAGTTTGTGAGGAAATTCAAAAAATCCTCAGATCCTACTACAAAAGTCTATACTCAACAAAACTGGAAAATCTGGATGAAATGGACAATTTTCTAGACAGATACCAAATACCAAAGTTAAGTCAGGCCCAGATAAACGATCTAAACAGTCCCATAATGCCTAAAGAAATAGAAGCAGTCATTAATAGTCTCCAAACAAAAAAAGCCCAGGACTAGATGGGTTCACTGCAGAATTCTATCAGACCTTCAAAGAAGACCTAATACCAATACTCTTCAATCTATTCCACAAAATAGAAACAGAAGGAACACTACCCAATTCCTTCTATGAGGCCACAGTTACACTGATACGAAAACCTCACAAAGACCCAACAAAGAGAGAAAACTTCAGACCAATTTCCCTTATGAATATCGATGCAAAAATACTCAATAAAATTCTCGCAAACCGATCCAAGAACACATTAAAACGATCATTCATCATGATCAAGTAAGCTTCATCCCAGGGATGCAGGGATGGTTCAATACCCGGAAATCCATCAATGTAATCCACTATATAAACAAACTCAAAGAAAAAAACCACATGGTCATTTCCTTAGATGCTGAAAAAGCATTTGACAAAATTCAGCATCCCTTCATGATAAAAGTCCTGGAAAGATCAGGAATTCAAGGCCCATACCTAAACATAGTAAAAGCAATATACAGCAAACCAGTAGCCAACATCAAACTAAATGGAGAGAAACTCGAATCAATCCCACTAAAATCAGGGACTAGACAAGGTTGCCCCCTCTCTCCCTATTTATTCCATATAGTAATTGAAGTTCTAGCTAGAGCAATTAGACAACAAAAGGAGGTCAAAGGGATATAAATTGGAAAGGAAGAAATCAAAATATCACTCTTTGCAGAAGATATGATCGTATACTTAAGTGATCCGAAAACCTACACCAGAGAACTGCTACAACTGATAAACAACTTCAGCAAAGTGGTGGGATATAAAATTGACTCAAAAAATTCAGTAGCCTTCCTATACTCAAAGGATAACCAGGCTGAGAAAGAAATTAGGGAAATGACACCCTTCACAGTTGTCACAAACAATATAAAGTGTGTTGGTGTGACTCTAACCAAACAACTGAAAGATCTGTATGACAAGAACTTTAAGTCTCCGAAGAAAGAAATTGAAGACGTCAGAAGATGGAAAGCTCTCCAGTGCTCATGGATTGGCAGGATTAGTACAGTAAAATTGGCCATCCTGCCAAAAGCAATCTACAGATTCAATGCAATCCCCATCAAAATTCCAACTCAATCCTTCATAGACTTAGAAAGAGCAATTCTCAAATTCATTTGAAACAACAAAAAACCCAGGATACCAAAAGCTATTCTCAACAACAAAAGAACATCTGGGGGAATCAGCATTTTTGACCTCAAGCTGTACCACAGAACAGTAGTGATAAAAACTGCATGGTATTGGTACAGAGACAGGCAGGGAGATCAAAGGAATAGAATTGAAGACCCAGAAATGAACCCACACACCTACGGTCACTTGATCTTTGACAAAGGAGCTAAAATGACCACCCAGTGGAAAAAAGACAGCATTTTCAACAAATGGTGTTGGTTCAACTGGTGGTCTACATGTAGAAGAATGCAAATTGATCCATTCCTATCTCCTTGTACAAAGCTCAAGTCCAAGTGGATCAGGGACCTCCATATAAAACCAGATAAACTGAATCTAAAGAAGAGAAAGTGGAGAAAAGCCTCGAACACATGGGTACAGGGGAAAAGTTCCTGAACAGAACACCAATGGCTTATGCTCTAAGATCAAGAATCAACAAATGGGACCTCTTGAAATTGCAAAGCTTCTGTAAGGCAAAAGGACACTGTCAATAGGACAAAATGGCAACCAACAGATTGGGAAAAGATCTTTACCAATCCTATGTCTGATAGAGGGCTAATATCCAATATACACAAAGAACTCAAGAAGTTAGACTCCAGAAAACCAAATAACCCTATCAAAAAAAAAAATGGGGGAACAGAGCTAAACAGAGAATTCTCAATTGAGGAAATTTGCAGGGCTGAAAAGCACCTAAAGAAATGCTCAACATCCTTAATCATCAGGGAAATGCAAATCAAAACAAGTCTGAGATTTCACCTCACACCAGTCAGAATGTCTAAGATCAAAAACTCAGGTGATAGCAGATGCTAGCGAGGATGTGGAGAAAGAGGAACACTCCTCCATTGTTGTTGGGATTGCAAGCTGGTACAATCACTCTGGAAATCAGTGTGGCGGACCCTCAGAAAAATGGACATAATACTACCTGAGGACCCAGCTATACCACTCCTGAGCATATACCCAGCAGATGCTCCAAGATGTTATAAAGACACATGCTCCATTATGTTCATAGTACCCATATTTATAATAGCCAGAAGCTGGAAACAACCCAGATGTTCCTCATAAGAAGAATGGATACAGAAAATGTGGTACATTTACCCAATGGAGTACTACTCAGCTATTAAAAACAATGACTTTATGAAATTTGCAGGCAAATGGATGGAACTTGAAAATATCATCCTGAGCGAGGTAACTCAGTCACAAAAGAATCAACATGGTATGTACTCACTGATAAGTGGATATTAGCCCAAAAGTCCAGAATACCCAAGTTTCACTTTATAGTAACCGCTGGACTGAGAGTGAGGTCCCAGATGGAGGAGTTGGAGAAGGGACTGAAGGAGCTGAGGGAGTCTGCAGTCCCATGGAGGGAGCAACAGTGTCAACTGGTCTGACGCCCGTGGTCCTCCTGGAGGCTGGACCACCAACCAAAGGATACATATGGAGGGACCCATGGTGGCAGAGGAGGGCCTTGTTGGCCATCAGGGGGAGGAGAGGCCCCAGTAAAGGGGAATGTCAAAGTGGGAATATGGGAGTGGGTGGGTGCATGGGTGGGAGGTGGAATTCCCTCATAGAGGTGGGGGAGAGGGAGGGCATAGGTGGTTTGCAAAGAGGAGAAATAAAAAAAAATTATTGTTTATATGCCCTTCAATCATTTTTAATTGACATACATCACCTTAATATGAGCTTGAGGGTACTATTCATTCTCTGTCTACTGAATCAGTTTTCTATCAATCCTAAAATAGCAACTATTACTTTACTTGGCAGTGAGATTGCAAAACTCAGAGTCCCTAGTTTACAAGGTGGATTCTAAGTCTAAAACAAGGTACTCTGTGCAAGCAATTAGTCATAGCTGGTAATGGTGATACTTACAAATGTTCAGCTGGTCTTTCCAGAAGAAAACTATTGAAATTCTCACTTAGGAATATTTGGAATAACTGATAAATATGCTTGAGTAGCAGAGGTGAGAAGAAAGAATATTTTAGAAAGTGGGAACACTGCCTTATTATTCCTCAGAGTAATTAGAGTCACTCTCTTGATAGATCTGCTCAGTTGGGCTTTGCAAACTTCAGGATGTTTGCTAATTTATGCATCCATGAGTCATAATGGGAAACTGCAAAGGAAGTGCAGAAAGGAGACATTGCTCTGCCATCACCTTGGCTATCTGGTACCCACTTACCCCTGGCATATACTGAATGGTGGTTCATTTACATTTAGTTCAGTCTTGTTATCTCTAGGTGACCAAGACTTGCTTACATCTTGTAGAAGACTGGAAAAAGAGCCTATGAAGTCCTAGGGAGGGAACCTCCATTGTGTATGCTGTGGCCAGTGCAGAGCCTTTAGGCCAACTGCCATGGTTCTTTTTGCCAGACCCAATAGGCTTCCCTTGATCTCCATAAGTGTTCAACTTTATTGAAAGATCACAATAAAAGCTTTGATAGATTGCTCATTTGGCAAAAGGAGCACAGCATTTTAGTGGAAAGAACAAGATTGCACCAGCATTTTTGACGCCCTTACAAAAGCTTCCTCTTGTGGCTTTGGTTTAGTTATATAAACATAAAATATAATTTATTCAAGCTTCTGAAGAAATCCAAAGTGGGTCACTGTGTATTTTCCTTTGTGAGTAAAAGACGCGCTCGTTACAGTGTTATGAGGGGATGTTTGTGAGCAGCATTGGGACCGGGAATGCTGCAGGAAAGCTTTTTTGCTGGCCAGTGACTGTTCCTGTTCTAAGAATTTAATCTTAAAATGTGTGGGCTCCTGCGTTTTCTGACTGAGATAGCGCCTCTGCCCAGTTGTTTGAGTGCTGGAACACTTTAGCTTGTACTGACAAATGATGAACTAGCATATGGTTGCTCTGTTCCTGAGATGCCTTTCTGGTCATCTGGTTTCCCTTTGCTCCCTTCTGTCCATGTCCAGTGGGCTTCTGTAAGCGTAGGAGCACATGCTTATTCTGGAATGTTCTTTTAGATTATCATTTTGTCAGTGGAAAGCATAGAGAAATGCTGAATTGGGTTATGTATGACTTGTTTTTTATGAAAGCTGAATGTCCAAAAAGGCTCACTATGTTCATTATAGGGGCAGAGAACACAGGAAACTAGGAAGTCAACAGGTGAAATGGAACTGAAGAGTTCAACATGTCTGACACTAGAATCTGCTTTTAGTGTGGCTTGAACAAGTGGCAGGAATTGAAGACAGGCATGTACTTGTGCCGGCTTTTCTCTGGTCCATCTTAACGTGGTTGAGGTAGATAAGTTGGTGTGAGGGAGACACAATGTTGTGTTAGGAGAAGTCTAAGATTCGACCCCACATAGTTCCTGATTCCATTGCTGTGAAACCTCCCCCAGCACATAGAGCCAGTGAGCTCTCACACAGGGCTTAGGACTTGTTTTGCAACATGACATAAGCTATTTCTGTGACATGTTCTTATAAATGCATACATAAATGAAGGATTAAAAATAAAAATTAACCAGCCTGCAAACATATTATATAACTGTAGGTTTTTCAGTGGAACAGGTATTTTATTTGACTTTCTTTTGCATTTAATCTGTTAGCATTAGCCTCCTCCTTCAAGAGCTCCCACACCACTTTGGTTTGGAGCTACCTGATGTTGGACATTATTGTTTACTTAAATAGACTTCTTATTGAACCTCATTTTACCTTTGGAAAGTTTCAAACACTTGTTATTCCATTTTCTTTGATAGTTAGTATAGTACCTGCCCTTCAGTCCTTTAACAACATGCATCTCATATGTCTGTTGGGAAACTTTCATAATGTATGTGTGATGGTTCAGACAGTAGTGGGCATAGTAAGTGCTCTATACGCTATCATTATTATTAGAGATAATACGTATGGAAAGAAAGTTTCAGACATGATTGTCCAACCATAGCAATAACTTTCTGAATGAATCTGAATAGCAGGTGATGAGCATACTTGGGTTAAAGAAGACTAAAGGTCAAATTATCAATAACTCAGATCTATGCTGATAGTAGATGGTACCACAGGAAGGAGCAGTGGGTATTCAACAAATGGGGAGGGGGTGTTTGTGCTACCCCTTAAACACATATTGCTATTGTAAGTAGGGCAGGTTCCATTCTCATTGCCAGAGTGCAAATGGTGCTAGGGAAGCATGTTTGAGAAGCTAACAAGAGGCTTGGCCTTAAGGTTTAGTGGATTTTGGCATAGGTGGACTTTGCATAGATGGCAGTGATGGATTAGGCCTAGATGAATTTCGCATATGAAGAAGCTTTAAGAATTACAGAGGAGGACCACTTCTACCTCCTTCTTCTGCTGCTCTTGGTGCTCCTTGTGTGCTTCTTCAGTGCGGGACCTGGTGCTTCTTTTGGGAAGTGTAAGCTGAGGAAACTTCGGCGCTCACCATGGCCAACGAGAAACCCAAGGAAGGAGTCAAGACTGAGAATGATGGTCATATTAATTTGAAGGTGGTGTGTCCCGCACGCTATTTGGTCTCGCCAGCAAGAACCCACGCGGACACACGGATCCTTCTGCAGCAAAGCGTTTATTGAAGCTGATGATGATGAAAAGAGGAAGACCCCGAGCCCCAGAATGGCACTGCTTATAAAGCCCTGAGGCAGCGTGTCCTCCACTGATTGGCGCGCCCCGGGAGTGGGTGGTGATTAGTCATGTACACCCTTAATGCGCAAGCGCTTCGGGTGAGTCACCCCGCGCTATCCATAAGTTTCCTTAGAGCGACAGCGGAAGTCAGCGCCATCTTGTAATGGCGAATACTCTAACCGCTCCCTACATCTCCCCCTATTCTTTCAAGTAAGAAGGAGAGGGGGGTCAGCTGGGTTAATAGGGCCACACCTCCCTACAGTGGTATCAAAACACAGAACCAGGCTCGATCAAGCGAATTCGGTCATGAGTGAATAGGCGATCAAAGGC
>CM052708.1:7188579-7280607 GCA_028551405.1 Uromys caudimaculatus
GGAATTCCCTCACAGAGGCGGGGAGGGGGAGGGGACACGGGGTTTCTAAAGAAAAGGGGAATCATCGGAAATGTAAATAAAATATCAATAAATAAATAAATAAATAAATAAATAAATAAATAAAAAAAAAAAAAAAAAAAGAAAGGGGGAAAACCACTAAAATTCAAGGAGTCTGACTTGTGCTGGCCAACTACTCCTGAACCCAGTGCCACTCTGTTGTCGATCAATTGCAAAATTGCTTATTGATGAGGAGGGAGCTTTGTATCCATTTTGTCTCCTGGTTGTTTCACTTTTGATTTCAAAAAAATCTAAATTCCAACTAACCTATGAAAAACAACATATAAATGTTCATTTTATTGAACATTTATTTCATTAAATATCATACCTTGAATTTTTATGTTCACAGGCTATTCTAGAAAATGTTTAGTGAAAAATTGAGTGTGTACGCATAAATATGATTGCTTATTAATTCTATTCTATTGAGGTTAGTTAGATTCATATGAACAATATTTAAATATGAGGCTAAATAGGCTCTGTATACTTCATCTTTTTATATTTCCATTACTGTCAAGAAATAAACTCGGAATAAATATAATAAAATGCTCATCTTTTTGTCTATGTACTGAATATTAAACTTTTCCAATTCAGTGGATTTAAAATAGTTGCAGACTGGAGCTCCATTCATGCAAAGCTCTCTTGAGAGAATAACCTCAGGAATTAATACATTGATATTCATTTAACACTGCACTATTATAGCTAGTGATTTTAGTTTATTCTTTATCTACTTTAATGGCTCCTTTTGATGGGAGCAGAGCATTTATTCTGCTTCCAAACTTTAATCTGTTCTCCAGATAAGCATCATTCTAGGCGCTGATATTCTGGCCTTCTTTAGCACAAAATGAAGTAATTGTAAGGTGGAAGATTTTGAAAGCCAAGCCCTTATTCAAAGTCTGTTCTCACCACTTCCTAGTGGTATGACCCTGACCTTTCTGAATCACTTTATACTTTTAAATGAAGGCAACGCCATCTGTCTTAAAGACTTTGCCTGGGTGTGGGTGGGAGGCAGCTTTTCCAGCCATCGCTTTCTCTAGCACACTTGGTTTTGCAGGAAAAAAGACGCTACGTGACGCTAGGCATCCACACCTCCAGAAAGTGATCCTTCAGCAAGCACTTGTTTCATGCACACGCCTTTACAGATATGGCCCTCACATGTAAAAGTGAATCTATGTGAAGGTCAGGAAAAAGCGAGGCAAGCGATGACCAGTGTGTAACGTCAGCAACCTTCATTTTGCTCGGTTTTTTTCTACAAAAGTCTTGGACCTCTGTTAGCCATTTATTTAAATGTTTCTCTTTTTTTTTCCTTCACTTGAATAAAAACCTATAAAATTCTACAGAACCTTCTCTATGTACCTACAGAAATGATGTTTCCAAGCCCGTATTTACTGAGGAAATTAACGAAGCTGTCTTGTTATTGGCACTGGGTGCAGACCCTCTTCACAGTAAAAAGAAAGGTTTGTTCTGATCCTTTTCCACATGGCCCTGAGGGTTCTAGAAGGATGCTGACATGGGCAGAATACTAGCACCACATAGGGGTAAAAAGATGCCTTCGGGAAACCTGGTGCATGTGGGAGTGTCCCAGCATTGACCAGTGCAGACCGCCCACTCATATCAGCTGTGGAATCTCGAATCTCACATCAGCCTAGGTATTATACCATAGTATCCCTAGATTCCACTATTATGTGAGCATACATAGCTGTGACATTTACACCGGTCACAAGAGAAGTTCAAACAAGAAAGTTTCAGTGACAAATCTCAAAGCAAATCTTGGAATTAAAGTAAGCAAAGCTTTAACACCATTTCCTGCACTTTCAATTTCTAAAGACTGTACAGAGCCTTTATTCACACATCCTGTATATTCCTGCCAGTGTTTAGGAGACAGCATTGTGTTCTGCTGATATTAAAGACAAACAGAGACGAGCTACCCAGAGCCCTCCTCTATCTGGACACTCCCAACCGAGCTCCCCAGAGCCCTGTTCCATCAGGACACTCCTAACTTATAGTTCCTGCTTTGACTCTAGAATCCTGGTGTTTTCCTAAATTATTATTCTAAGAAATATTTTTCAAACATGATCAAAATGAAAAAGCAATAGGTATTGATTGAAAAGATAGTACTGTAATCAAGTAAATGAAGGAAATATAGGAAATTCAAAGAAGTCATTTGGGGCAGTATATAAAGAAATAGCTTATATACAAAAGGTTGCAACTAAAATCCTGAAAGAAAGTTTACAGCAGTGCATTCCTGGTTAGCATGACCTGACCAACTATTTCTGTCTGCTTTGTAGCGTATCTCAGGAATGAGTTCCCAAGCCTAGTGGCTCTCATGTGGTGTAATGCTTGGCTCTGGGCTCTAGACGAGAGCTGGAAACATGATTAAAACCTACTGAATTAAGAATTCTAGAGGCATGATAGAGCAGTTGCATCTAGAAGCATCTAGATAACTCTAATGCACACTCAAAATGGAAGCCACTGATTTTTGAGAAAGATCTCCCCCACAAGTGAAAACATGTGTTCTCTAACGCAGATGCTAGAGAGCGTTTTCAAATTAAAGTAAGTCTTTAATAACAGGCAGCTTTATATTGATATGTCTATATGTAAATATGTGTATGCATACATATACATACATACATATGGTTTCTTCTTTACCCGTATCTATTTTGATTTAGAAAATGGCTATTCATTTACATAGTAAATAAATTATATAAAATGCTTTTATTTACTTCTCATAATTTTACTGCCTTTTCTTTGTTAAGCAAAATTCGTGATGCTAATTTAATATATATGTATTGTATATTACACTATATACAATATATGTGTATATAATACATTATATATGTAATATATATATATATATACCTAGTTTTCTTGTGTATCACCTGGAAATTAAATAATACAGATGTTCACTCTGACACTGATAGATGAAAATAAAAGAGTCAAAATCTGAAAATGGAAACTGCAGAAGGTGCCTGCCACGGGCTGGAGGGGAAGTATGGAGACTGCACAAAGGCAGAGGCATTTGGGGGCTCGAGTTTCAGGTTGGCAGAGGGGAAATCTTCTGGATTTTTTGTAGCACAGCCGAGTGATGTCCTAACTCTAGCACACAGTAGACTTATGGAAAATGCACTGCTCTTTCTTATTGACATTCTTAGTGATTCTAATGTTCCTCAATTAAATAAAAATCAAAAATTAAAAACCCTTGTTCATGTGACCCAGCGGAAAGCAAGCACGGTGGGGCATTGTCTAGTTGGATACGTATGTGCTATGTGTCTCTGCAACACTGTTCTCAAACCATGTTCAGAAGCAAATGTTTCACAAAGTAAACTCTAAAGTCAATAAGACAAACAGAAGGGTCACCAGAAACTTCTTAGTGCCGAAAGCAAACATTATTACAATATCAATATGCTCTTCCCAAGATCCACAGTTCTAAGAGAAACGCTATTTAGTTCCTGGAGACATGAGATGTACTTATTTCCAAGCTGTGGAGTGTGATTTGGAAGGGGACGGATAGGGATGGAGGTGCTATCCTAAGTTTATGTTAGGAAAACAAACATGGAAACCCTTAAGTTAACTGAAGGAAATTACTCCTGTCATTCCCTATAGGTTCACATTAAAGCGCTAGGCATTTAGCTAATCTGGGCTCATCGTTGAAGAAACAAAGGCAAAAGAGTTCAGCCTGTCCTGGTTCAGGTTTCTGTTGCTGTGCTGAGACACTGAGGGAGAGCACCAGGAAGGAGGGGAGAGATTTGAGAGTCCATACCAGTCCAACGGAACACAGGGCAGGACATCAAGGGGGGGGGGGTACACTTAGTAGGAACTCAAGAAGAAACCACACAGCGACTGTGCTTACTGCATTGCTACAGGCAGCCCAGGCCCACCTGTGTAGGGATGTTAACCCCCAGAGTGGTGAAAGAGACTGTCTCACAGACATGCCCAAAGCCCAATCCCATAGGGGCAATTCCTCAGCCATGGTCGCCACTTTCTAGGACTTAAATTGACAACTGAAACTATGACACAGTCCCAGGGGAAATACAAGTACATCAAAAAGGTATGTAAAGGTAAAATTATCCCCAACTGAAAGTTGAGTCCTTTAAAACAAAAAACTAGAAGACAGCCACCAAAGTGAGTGTTGATTGTTTGACTGTAATCTCTCATGGGATCTGACAGTACAGCTAAACATTTCTTAGGCACTAGACAAATCATAGCATTTCAGGTTCATGCTCAGATCAGGATTTGAAGAATTGGGTTCTAATAAAGACACCTCGGTTTAGTCTGATCAGACAAGGTTTTGGAGACGTGGAAGCATTTATTATAAGCCTTTAATGCCTCCAACATAATCTTGAGTTTCTCTGCCAGCATCCACCACTGCTATTTGTACAGTGCTTGGCAGTTTATAAAGCACTTTCTCCGACATGGTTTCACTTGATCCTTGCTATTCCTAATTAGGTTGGCAGATATTAGCCCCACACTTCTACAGATGAAATACTGGGATGGAGAGAGATTAAGTAACTGGGGAAGGGTCACCGCTTAGTACTTGCAAAGCGAGCACAGAAGCCAGATTTTCTTTTCCTGGTGTTATTATTTGTGAATTACTTCAGCCACAGGAAAATTAAGAGGCAACCTTTGTAAAACACTATAATTAAACTAATAATTAACAGAAAATTACATACTTATGACTTGGCTTAGGACTCCAGCAAACATAACAGGCAAAGAACACCGAGGAAAGTGTCTTTTCTCTGGGATTTTCTTCTTCCCCCATCTCAGATCTAAGTAACTGTTCCACTTATGCTCTAACAGTTTGGAAACATGAATGTCAATCTTGAATGACGTAATGAATGTTGATCATAGGATGCAAATAAAGTGATAGAAAATACTATCAAGCACCCTAACAAGTTGGCAGGAGACCAAGTCAGCTGGCCAATGCCTATGCAAGAGGCTGTAGAGTCGACAGTCATCTGCAACTTCAGCTTATTGCCCCTTCCAAGAGAAAGGCCTCCATAGTCACTGGGCCTCCATTGCCACCCATCTCAGGTTTCTCAACAGATAGGATAAAAGCTGGCAGCAAAGAGTGACTTCTTGGCCAGTCTACTGCCCTGAGCTCGAGGATCTCCCGTGTGCATCCTAAAATCCCTCTTCATAAGAAAACCGGAGACACCCAGGCATGACTGAGGCAAATCAGCAATTCTGTTCATTCAAATTTTCCTTTTGTGATTCCCTTCCGATCTACAGACACAGTGCCCCTCCCAACACACACACACACACACACACACACACACACACACACACATGCACACAGACACACACAGACACACACACAGACACACACACATGCACACACACACACACACACACACACACACACACACACACACACACACACACACACACACCTGCCTCCAGACCTCAACACCCTAATGTAAGAAGAACATGCTGGTAAAAAGCCCAAAACCATTTCTAACTTGTATGTTTGGTTCTTTTTTTTCAAACTCAGGGCAAAATAGTATCTTACAGAAAAATTATAAGGGATTCTAGTTGATGTATTCAATTTTTTGTTTCTAAAACCGCAAATGAGAAAATATATGCTCTGAACTCACGCTCGGCAGAAGAAATCGTTAGGACGTACTTCACCGCCTTCAGTCAACTGTGGCTCCAGAACCCAGCTACATGCTTGCTGGATTCAATGTACATGTTCTCACCTTGAGCATTATAAAGAAACCAAAATAAATGTAATATTTTTCTTCTATTATGGAATGGGTTCCAGCACTTCTCCTAGGTCTATGAGAAACCTTCACTCCTAAGTGATCGGAATGATAAATCATATGAGAACAGGGCCTTAAAGAGGTGTTTCAGATAAAATGAGGAACGGAGGGTGGACTCTCACCCATGGTGTTTCATAAGCAGATGACAGGAGAAAAGCTGGACCCACAGAGGTGCCTAGCCTAGCACTCACAAGCACAAGTGAGCACACAGTGACAGAGGCCCTCGGATAATGCCTAACTGGCCTCCGCTGATCTCTAGACCCTTGACTAAAGAAGCTCCTGTGACTCCCACTACCCATCCGTTTTACTGGATCAAGGCAGCCCCAGCAGCCTAACACACTGACCACATTCTGGGCTCCCACTCATGCCATGATCAAGCTCCACGGATCCACTCAAATGCACGGTCTAAAGAATCTAGAGTTCTCATTTCCATGACTCATAAAGCCATGTCGTGTCTAAAACAAAAGAATCTGCACATGTGCATAGTCTAGAATTGATGACAGAAAAATAGTTTCATGTACCCAATTAAGGTCTTAAATGAACCATTTTTAGAAAAACAACCATTAAGAGCCTTCAAAGACTCTCCCCAATAAGATGAAAAGGAGCTGATGTCTTCGAGCATCTGCTTCCAGCATGTCAGAGCTGGCAGACAGGAGGCTCCAAACTCGGAAGCACAGTGTGTAATGTTCCCCCCGATAGTTTTCTTTGACAAATGCTTCATTTAAGCAGGCTTGAATAACCAATCAGAACATGGGAATACTTGAGCTAGTGCTCAAATATCTCCAGTGCCTAACTCCAAATCCTGACTCTCTTTTCTTTATTTCCCCCATCTCTTATTTTGGCTTAATCTTTCAGAGAGTCCCAGGAGAAAGCCTAATTTGCTATTTGATAAGGCCATGGAAAAGGATCTGGAAGCACAGGGAACTATACCAAAATTAGACTTACTATAAAATCATAGGCCATTACCAAAGGAGAAATTTGTCAATTAGCTCAACTATCTGAAATCAAGTTCCGCATGCAATAGGTTTGCAAACAAATATAGCTTTGGAAGCTTTTAAACTGTTTAATTTATTTATTTTGGGTTTTGTGTGTACGAGCGCATGCATGCGGTTTGTTTGTTTGTTTGTTTTTAGGCAGGAACTCATTATACAACTTGGAGTGCTCTATGTAAACCAAGTTGACCTGTAACTCATGGACATCTGCCTGCCTCTGCCTCTCCCTCCTACTGAGTGCTGGGATTGAAGGTGTAAAAACAATTCCAGGCATGTTGGACAATTTGTAAATAATGTTTTTTTATTTGCCTTGACAAATAATGCCTGCACATAGAAATGTTAGTATCTTGCTTGTATAAAATCATATGTTTTATAAATACTGTAAACATGTTAGAATGAAATTTTGTGTAGCAAAATCTCATATCTTCCTCTGAAATCTATTCATTAGAACATTGGATATAATAAACTAATAATGAGAGCAATGCTTTGTATATTCAGTACATGGATACTTGCCAGAGCAAAAACTTATCTAAATCATTTACAAAATAGCTTTACTACATTCCACAATTCCATATTGCTCATTGTTTATGTTCTGTACTCACCATAGAGAATACCTTGGGGATCTCATGAATATATTGCTGTAAATATTGTTTGTATTGAGTAGGCAATGCCTGAATGAATGAATGAATGAATGAATGAATGTATGGGTACATGGTTTCATATCTTAAAAAGAACCTTTAAAAAATTAATATTTGATCTAAAAGAAGATATTCACAGCAACCAATTGTACAAACTGCAGTTGCAAACAATAGAATGTTAAAAGCCAAATGCTTTTGGATTTTTAGGGCAAGCAGTTCTATTAGCTTAGCAGCTAAGGGTTCTACGAATATATTGTCATGTCAGGAACATTACTAATAGATTATGTATTCAACTGTAAACAAAGTTTCCCTACAATGTGGAACTCTATTTACATAGATATGACTTTGGCTATGTTTTGCAGAAGTGGTTTTGAAAACAGTCCTAGATTTCAGAGAGAACCAAAAGATTTTCCCTGGCCTTCCAGAAACGTGTGTCCTTCCCCCACACATTTGATTCATTTGGCTTTACAAAATATAAGAAATTTCGCTCTATGCCTTAAGCGCTGCCCACCCTTCTGCTCGCCCTGGGGTTTTATGAGAACCTAGCCTGGCATTTTACAGATAATCACTTACGGCTTTTCCAAATTCCAATACAATGAAATATAATTTTGTCTGCAAGCAGCTAGCATAAACATCCCTGAGCTACTGGTGTCTAACATGGGTAGGAAGCTGGAAGAGAGGAAGGAACAGGTAGTCTGAGGCAGAATCACGTGGTCCACTGTCTGTGCAGAGATTCTCAGCTGTTGTCTGTGATAAGACAGTGGGATATTTATAACTTCATTTGCTGAATCACTCACAGATATTATATCCAGATAAGACTAGAACAAATTGTGGGAGCTTCCCTCTGATATCTTACATGAATTATTTAAGAATCTTCACAACCTAGATTGTTGTATTTCAACAATCTGTATTTTACAAAATGGATAAACCTAAGCGCCCTCTTCTAGCCAACCATTCGAACATGTCCTAAGGCATATATCCATAGTCAATGTATTGTCCTAGTCTCCAAATTCCTCTCAATATTGTACTATTCAAAAATCACTCAATCCATTGTTCTACAAACTACTTCTCAAAGAAAACAAAAATCGTTGGGATTTTTTTGAAACCGCATGTTTGAAAGTGAAGTAAGTTCCTAGTAATGGTTAAATCCCTAGCCAGACTCACTTGTGTTTATCTCATTTATTTGGCAAGTGAATGAGATTTTGGTAAGGTATAGACAACATATTCAAAGGTAAAATAGGAAAATAACTGCAAAACTGTAATTATTATGCCATTCAAAATAGTCTTTCTGCCTTTGAAACCGAGATGCCCAGAGTAGCTTAGCTTATATGATGTGATTTATCCTATTATCATATGAGCAGTTAATATTAATTAAAAAATAATAGATTCTCATGACTGTATTACCAGTAAACAGTCAATTGTATCTCCGTGTTCAATAAGTGACTATTAATTCCTGAGCGAGGCCAAACTGAACTTAATTTCAAAATGTATAAAGCTTAGGATGTAGTGTCATGTACTTTATTATCATGCTTATAGTAATTAAAGGAATTAATTGGAATCTGAAGAGATAGTAATTCCTGAGTTTTGAGTCTGAAAAGAAATGAACTTTTAACAATGTTAAAGAACGTTAGCTTTTATTTAGCAAGTAGTTTTGTTTTTCATTTTAAATCCCTGTTTTAAATTCAAATATTTAAAACATTGAAAGACCTTACCAAATATTTCAAGTTCTGAGATATTCTATTTGTATTCTTCCAAGGGATAAAATCTTCTGAAAAAGCTAAGAGTATGATTTTTCTCAGGCTCAGGGAAAACACTGATGAATTCAAATTGTTCATTCGTCTTCCCCAAGAGTTCCAACCCAGGTCACTTCAGTTACTTACGCGGTTCTATTTCCATCTTCAAGTGTTGGATATAGATCTGTGCGGACATCCAACTACACTTTAAAGCCATGCTTGATAGATTGGTTTCCTCTGCCTCATCAAAAGTCTAAAGAATTATCTGGACTGTAATTTTATTGTGAGACAGGTCCTTCCCACTCAGGAGAGGTAGCTCCAAACTAGCCAGCATCCTGCCTCAGCTTCCAGGAATGAGGAAGCTACAGAACTCCAATGAAAAAAACAGAAATTACATGATACAACCACGTTCAGATACACACACACACACACACACACACACACACACACACACATATGATATATATACATATACATAAAACATATATAATATATATGTGTATATATACATATATAAAACATATACATATATATAAGTCAATACTCTTTTTCCTCACATCTTGCTTGTTTCTGTTTTTCAGACAATGTCTTTACTGTCAGAAGCAGGATGGATGGTACAAGCAGAAAAACAAGATATCTGGTTCCTAAATGAACTGAAGCAGTTTTAGCTGAAAAACTGAACAAAGGGCAGGCAAAGATGCCCCGTTAAATCAATGATATTGAGGATAGACTTGGATCCCCAGAACCCAGGAGAGACTAGATGGCAGTGAATTGTTCCCTGACCTCCTCGTGAGCACCATGGCACACGCTGATGGTTGTGCACACACATGAATAAGTGTAATCACACTTTTTTTTAAGTTGAGGGAAACAAGACAAGGGAGGTTTCAAGGTCCAGAGTACACTAGAAGTGTCAACACAGCAGTAAGGGCTCCTGGGAAGACATTTAGATAAGAAAGGAGTCTGAGACTCAGGTGCCCTCAAACGCTCCTAACCAGAGAAGGATGAACTGTTTCACAAGGGATGAAGGAAACAGGCAAGGTGGAGAATGGCCTTTCACCAGTGCCTGAGACATGAAGGGAGGGGATCAGGAGTTTAAAGCTAACCTGGTTACTTAGGAAGATAGAGGCCAGCCAGCCTGAGATACATTAGACACGGTCTCAAAAAAAAAAAATAAAATAAAAGAGAGCAGTGAATGAAGGAGCCCATATCATAATATGATCTCTCCCTTCCTTCTGAGTAAATGTTCTTTTATTTATTTTTTTTTTGTTACTTTATTTACATTTCCAATGTTTCCCCCTTTCTAGGTCTCCTCTTTGGAAACCACCTATCCCTTCCCCCTCCCCCACCTCTATGAGGGAATTCCAACTTCCACCCACCTGCCTGCCCACTCCCATAATCCCACCTTGAAGTTCCCCTTTACTGGGGCCTCTCTTCCCCCTGATGGCCAACGAGGCCCTCCTCTGCCACATATGTGGTCCGAACCATGGGTCCCTCCATGTGTATTTTTTGGTTGGTGGTCCAGCCTCCAGGAAGATGGGGGGGGAGGGGCAGGCCAGTTGACACTGTTGCTCCCTCCATAGGGCTGCAGACTCCCTCAGCTCCTTCAGTCCCTTGTCCAACTCCTCCATCTGGGACCTCACTCTCAGTCCAGCAGTTATTGTAAAGTGAAACTTGGGTATTCCAAACGTTTCAGCTAATATCCACTTATCAGTGAGTACATATCATGTTCACTCTTTTGTGACTGAGTTACCTCGCTCAGGATGATATTTTCAAGTTCCATCCATTTGCCTGTAAATTTCATTAAATCATTGTTGTTAATAGCTGAGTAGTACTCCATTGTGTAAATGTACCACATTTTCTGAATCCATTCCTCTGATGAGGGACATCTGGGTTGTTTCCAGCTTCTGGCTATTATAAATATGGTTGCTATGAATATAGTGGGTCTTTGCTACGAAAGACAAGAGAATCCTCTAAGTGTCCACATGTGCCGTTAACCACAAAACCCAGTCTACTGCTCAGTCCTCACCACACTTTAGGTCTAAAATACAATTTAGGCTCCATGTGCCGCTCTCACCGTCATGTCTCTGTCTGGCTACACTGCTTCTTAGTGGTTGTCTAAGTACAGGAGCTAAGGAGAACTGGGGACAGAGCTCTGGGTAAACAGCTTGCATACAAGCAGAAAAACCTGAGTTCAGATCCCAACAACCCAGGATGTGATTATAGAAAGGTCTATTATTTGCTGCTCACACTGATGGCATGTACTGTGAATATCTCTACAAAACGGAGCCATGTGTGCATACTAAGTGATCCCTCACCTGAGGTAAAGAGAAGCAAAGCAGTGAGGGGAAAGGATGAGAGGGGATGACTAAGGCAGTACAAGCTCGAAGCACATGGTGGGAGAGTTGCAGGAACTTTCATTTACTTCCATGTTTAGAAATGAATTCCAGACTGTAAAGCTGCAGTGGGGTACTTTGTAGCCATCAACGTCCATTAAGTTGATGAACCCAAAAGGTAAAAACCAACACCCAAAGTTTCAAATGATGGAACTAAAGATAAATGTCATTCGAATGTCCATTGATTGAAGAAAGTACAGGTCTCAGATATGGCTTAGTATATTTGAGTTAAGTTTTGTTGCTGTTGCTAACACACTAGAAAAGGCAATGCTAAATGAGATAACAAACCAAGCCTACACATCCCAGTTCCTCATCAAGTACACAATCACTCAAAAAACAATTATGCCTCAGGGCAGGTGAGATGGCTCAGTGGGTAAAGGCACTTACAGCACAGGTTTGCACATGAAAGTAGAGGAGAGAATCAATCAAATGTTGACCCTGACCTCCGCATGTTCACCATGCCACATGTGTGCTGTGCAATACACTCATGACCTAACATCATACATGACATCGTAACACAGTGAGAGTAAATTTTTAAAAAATATCATTAAAATAATAATACTGCAAACAAATTCTATCTGTGAACTGCATATCAACTGCCTTGGTACAGGTACATTCAACAATGTACACATTTATTTTCCAAATAATTATCTCATAATTCTTCTTCCCTGTAGAAATCAACACAACCCACTTCAGAATATCATTTATGTAATGCTATAATGGTAGAAATGTGCCCTGAGAAAACTCTACAATTGTAGGTGATTTATTTTTAGCTTAAAATGAATATAATCTAAATTAAGAGCCTAGTTACTAGGGACACAAAGGACAGGTGGATGCAGTAAGACTGTGTTTAAATCAGCACTGGTCAACAGATACCAAAGCTCTCAGCATGCTGTATCTGCAGAGAAGACACACTACATGTTCCCCAAGAGAGACAAGTATGCTAATCTAAATTCATGTAGTATTTTTTCTATTCCACTGATTAGATTAAAATTCAGTTGCTGAAAAAAAAAGAATCTTTTTAACCAATAGCCCAAGGTAAACTAGAAGACTAATCCAATAAACCGCTCATTTTGCAGGGTCAAATTGTCAAATTTAGCTTTAAAAAAAGAAAACAGTGGGCAATATTTAAATAATAGTTGTTTTTGTTCTTTTATAAATTCTAGATGCAATATTAAATATTTTGGACTTAGGATTGTAAAAGTGAGCATTGCTACGAATATTTGCACTTGTCTAGCCTTTTATAATCCATATATATAGTCTCTTCATCTGTAGAACGTCATTCAGAAATGAAATATCAACACTAAGGGCAGACGTATTAGAGAGGGACTTTTGTCCAGGGCTCTGAAATAATGACTATAATCTCATCTACAACTTCAAATATATAAAGAGATTTTAAAATCAATAATCAGAATAAAATGAAGAAGAAAGTGGCAAGTAGTTATGAAGAATTCAAGTTCCTGATTAGAAAAAAAAAATCCCCTTGATAACTAGATGACCTTACCAAGAAATCAAGGGAGAAGCTTCACTGTTATAAAGGATTGGAAGAGGCCCGCCTTCCATTTCCAGTTCAAAGAAAATGGCATCTCTGAGAAAACTTTTATTCTTAAAATTGGAATAAAGTAGCTTATAATGAATATGAATCAGTTGCCATCCCAAAAGTCTCCCGCATACTCCAAAGGACCAACCTATCCACCTTGTATTTTAAGGCTGCACTATCCCTATTAAAAGAACCTATACGGCTGGCTTTCATTACCACTGAACTGTCTTTACTCGAGCTTAATTTGAGGTTTGCATGTTATTTTCTTTATAGATCCGTAAGTCATAAACTAAAATAGGTGTCACATTCTGTTTATAATCTCTTCACATCCTGAAAACATGAGTCTCTCAGTTCATTTTTATGCAGGAATTCTAAGTCATCATTTCTTTGTGCCTCTTGAGTAATACATGACAGACTACAGAATAATAAATCACCTTTTACTACTTATAGAATGGCAGGAGCTGCAAGGCTATATATAATTCTCTATTACTTCTGCCTTCCATAAGTGATATTTACCAGCAGAACCCTAACTCTGACATCTAATCTCCTTAAATTCTAATCAAGTTATTAACATCACTTACATTTCACTGGATAACACTCATTCTTCTTTATTCCGACCCTGAAAGGGAGCTGAACAATACAACCTTTATACGCTACCCAATTTGACTTCCCTAAACCCTGAAGGTTTTTAAGATTCAAAGCATTTAAAATACAGGCTATTGCAGGTCAGGGCAACTCAAATATTGACTCATGAACACTCATATTATTAAGTTCTATTCTTCTTTCTCATAAATGAGGCTTCTGAGTCAAACAAAGTCAAATCGCTTCTCTGCCTTGATAATGTTTCTTAGTTTCATAAATTATGATTCCTATAATCAAACATGTGATGACATTTTTATTTCTTCAGCTCACAAGCTTCTAATGAATGGTCAACCATGCTGATAGTATGTATATAACATACTAGCTGCAACATACTACGTTGTCATAAAGATATGCAAGCAACATAAATTATATACAAATAAACAGAACCCACTATGGTATATGTCAATATTTAGACTTACAGTAATTAATTTCCATCTGTAAAGTATCCATAGCCCTTTACTGAGAAAGTAAGACAAAACTAGCTTCTACCTTTGCTGAAGTTGTTTTGTGTTGGGGAAATCAAAAAAAATAAACAGCCAGACTCACTGTAATAGTTATTATGATAGTTTCTTCATTTTCAAACACCAGATTGGTTACATTCAAATTTCATAGTAGTTCTAAAAGTCAGACTGTGCTTCGCTTCACCTGTCTCTCCCACCATGTGTACTATTATAATTGCTTCTGCAATGTCTTATAGAGCTACATCAAGAGTTGGATGTAATTCACCAGCATTTAGCACATACTCAGTTGTGCTGTTGGAAACAAAGCAGGCCACATCTGAGAACTGGGGTGACAGACTTATGAAAACTGTCATACTCTGATCTTCTTTCCACCCTTCCCGAAGCTCCTGTGAATGAAGACATCCAGGAGACCAGCTCACTTGGATGGAGAATAACAGAGATAAAGTACTCATTTTCTGCTCTCCATTGACGTAACAGAGTTATTGAATCTTTCTATTTGTTCCCAAGACAAGATCTCTTTATATAGCCCTCATTGTTCTGGAATCTACTATGCTGACCAGCCCAACCTTGCACACATGGAGATCCACGTGCCTTTGCCTCCTGAATACTGAGATTAGAGACGTGGGTCACCACTCCTGGCTTCAAGTCTATTTTATGACCATGACTTTCTGCGGCAATCGTGTCCCCTCCCTAAAGGAAAGGAATCTCAAAACTGAACAAAATTCAAAATACTCCAGTAACACAAGATAAACGAGTTGTCATAAAACAGGGTCAAGACTAGCAGACACCACAAGTCTACCCACAGGTATCATCATGTGACTCGCACATAGACATGCCACATAGGTACTATCATAGGAGGGACAGCATTCCAATCTTAAGTAAGATGGTATCTTCTTCTGTTGTGGAAGTGATAATAAATTGGCCCAAACAGAAATAGAAGAGTGGTACTATCTGCCAAGCTGTTCAAGCTCTGTAACTTTATACCCAGGAAAATTCTTAGGATGATAAATGCTCAGTATGATAAACTTATGAACCTGTAAAAACATTCACTATATCATTGTTTGTAATATCAAAAACAAAACAAACAAACAAAAAGAGTTAACTTGGATGCCCAAGCATATGAAAGTAGCTAAGTCACTAAGTATGGATATCAATATACTGAAATAAAAACAAATGCTCTTTGGGGCGAGGATACAGGAGACCAGTCCTTTAGCACCGAATTGAAGTATATCCCAGAACACAGTAAGTGAATGAAAAAAAATTGAGTAAGGTATAGAGAATGGCATGGTTTGTGTTACTGTCTAAACACATCTGTGCATAGAGAAGCCATCGATGCCAGGGTCAGCACTACCTCTAAGGATGAATGATGAATGAGTGCCTTTGAAGAGGCCAGTCTTTTGTACCGTTTGAACATTGTTGTATTAACAGTTTAAAAATACATTTCAAAAAGTAGAACCTCTGGATGGCTTTGTCACAGCATGCCAAGTATTCAAGTTTCAAGGAACTTTTGACCCCCGTCACATTATGTAGACAAGAAGATGAGAATAACCCGGCATCAAAGGACCCACGTTCTCTCCACTTCTTACAATTGCTTTGCTCACCCACTCTTCTCCCAGAACCGGGTCACCTCTTCTCTGAGGAAATGCCTGAAAGTATTGTTCACACAGCAATTGTCATTGCAGACCCCTGAAGTCAGAACCTGGGAAAGGCAAGTGTTATTTCTGCCTCAAGAACTTACCCCAAAATGTGAACAGGTGAGAAGTGAGCGTTGAGGGCATGCTACGGCAGCGTGCCCCAGCCCTAGAATCAGAAAGCATATATCCTAGCTTCAATAACATCACTCTCATCAATGACGTGATGCTTAAATACAACCCACACAGTTTATGAACAAATACAAAAGAAGATGGAGAAAGGCTACCTAGGACAGGTGTCTGGCAGATCAGCTATTTCCTCTTCATTAATCCCCTTTTCAAAGTAACATTAGCTATGCTCAGCATTTTTCACTAAACCCTCTGTTAATATTGCAGAAGTGAAGACAGAGTTGAATCCACCAGTTAAGAGGATTTTCTGTGTGATCAACCCTGGGCAAAGTGCATGTAAAACAGAGAAGCTGTGTGAGTCTGTCTGGCGTGGAGCATAACATCTCAAAGAGCAACCCTGTCTCTCAAAGAAGGTTGCAGTGGTGGGTCTTATGTAATCTCCCCTAAGAGTTTGGATGTTCCCGTTTCTTCCATATGAAGAAATTATAAAATTAGGTGTCAATAAGTTTTATCCATTTTAACATCATAGAGAAGTAATCATGGTGAATCCATACCTATTTCAAATAAATAATACAGGATAGAGTACTAGTAAATGAAAAAATAGCAGATGAACTCACTGTTAAACTGTAGTGGATGTCCCTACTCTCAGAAATACTCTGAAAAGATAGGAAGTCTGGAGAAACCTAAGAATCAGGTAGTTCTCAGAGTTGGGGAGAACAGGATTGCCAGTCCCAATGTTGGCTTACAATCACTCTGGCTTCTCTCTTTCTTCAGCTTCCTGGACCATAAGCTCCATTCTCCGTAACTTCCCACAGCTGACGGGCTTTGCTTTGTGATAGGAGCAATCATATTCAGTAATCAATGGAGCCCATGTGAGGGAAGCTAAACCTGCTAATGGTTCTTGGTCTCTGGGTCTGGAGAAAACAGAGCCTTCCTTTGGTTTTCTAAATTTTACCTGTTACTGTAGGAGTTTGCTTTGCGTTTCAAAGAGGCTTGGATAACTGTCTCACTCTGTCTAAAACAGATAAGGTATACCCCTTCAAATCATAACTACATATTGCTTGAAATTAAACTAATACTAAGCTAAACCGACAAGGGAAATACAGTCACATTATACTTTCTGTCACAGTTACTACTGAGCTGCTTGACATATTATTTTTTCAACTACATTTTTGTGGTTTGCTGAAGCAAGATCCCAGGTAACCCAAGCTGTTCTCATCCTTACCATGTAGCCAAGGCTGGCCTTGAACTCCTGACCCTACTTTCTTGACCTCCTAGGTGCATATGTCACCAGCTTTTCCAAATGCTTTCTGTTGTCCCAGGGTCCTAAGACATTCCTGGTGTGCCTTGGTAATCCACCATTGGCATTCTGTCTGCCTCTCCCACTTCACCACTTGAAACAACTATGTGTAGTCTCTTGCTAAAAAGCCAAAGGAAGTTCAGGTCTGTAATAAGATAAGTTGAACAGTCTGCCTCTGATTTTCCGCTCCTGGAAGAATGATGCTTTGGCCAACATGACTATGACCATGCTCTAGACACTAACCAACTATATTGTTCATTTAGTGACTGTGCAGCCATCTATGGCTCAGTTTCAATGAGGAAAACATCCTTCTAACAAGTGGCACTAGCAAGTCCCACATCTGACTACTAACAAAAGATATGCATTCTGACAGTCTTTTATCCTTAATCTTCAATTTCTATAAAGTCTGACATCAAGGTGCTTTCCAAAGCTTAAGCATTTCAGGTACCTGTGGTAGTTTGAACTGGAATGTCCCCCTTTGTCTCATGTATCTGAGCACTTGGTTCCCAGGTGGTGGGACTGTTTAGAGAGGTTATGGAACCGTTAGGACATTCAGCCTTATGGGAAGAAGTAGGTGTTTAGTGTTTATAGCCTATGTTTTGAGGAATGAGAAAACAGACAGTTATTAGTGCCACTGGGCAATTAGGTAAAGCCAATCTCAAAAGGCCACCAAGAAGACACTGACATTGTATTTTTAAAAAAATCAGAAAATGAGAAAGCAGTCAATTGCATATTTCTTGTGTGCACCTTGGATCCCCATGTATTTGATGGTAAGCATCCTGGATGTTCTATGTAAGGCCAGAGTTGGGGTGCAATAGCTACCTCCTGCCTGATAAAGAATTCTACTCCATAGAGTAACAAACTAACCCTCTGACAGAAATAAAAAGCTCAATGAAAATAAAAATAAGTCAAAAAGCAAGTGAATAATTTTCAGAAGAAGAAGGGAAGGCCCTTAAGAACTGGACTAAATAATCGAAGCATGCCCACATACAACAAAGCAAAGGAAAAGAATATTTACCTTTCTTAAGGATTATATTGTGATACACTTATGATTTAATATAAAAATATTAATGCAGATTTCTAGAAGGGATCGCAATTATTTAACTCTTTCATTATCTTCCACTTTAATTTCCAGTCTGTCTCCAAGGACTCAACCATACCTAGAACTCACTTGAAAATCACCAAAGGGTCTGGAAGCCAGGCTCAATGGGAAGCCTATGGAAGAGAATTTCACAGGGCAGCAGCTATGAGTCATTTCTTAGATAGTTCCTGAATACAAATTAGAAAGACAGTGGTTGAGAAATCACAGTTGAAAGAAATGTGACCGAACTAGAGTCTGTTAGTCATACAGTTCCCAAAGAGACTTAGTGCCTCCACCCCAGCCTATAGGAGGCAATTCCTTGCTTTTGTTCATGTTTGGATTAGCCAACTACAAGCCATTGTTTTCCAGCAACCAGAATAGCCATGGAACAAATGTTTAAGTAAAAGATACCCTCAAGTTTGCTGCCACACCCTCTCCACCTCCACGGATCACAAGTTAATTATTGCTAGATACAAGTAGAAAGGGACTTATTGACAGGTACCTGGAAGTGAAGAACTAGGGGTATAAGGCAAACTGAAACAAGCAGAGCATCAGCCAAGACTACAGCCAATAGTACAGCCTGAAGGTCACCGTGGATACCATTCTGCTGACCAGTGAATGCTTGGTGGCATAAAATCCCACCCTGAGGCCTTTGGCCAGGAATACTTGAAGATACTGCCAGAGCATTGCTGGGGCCACTTCTATCTCCTGAATGAATACATTGTTGTCATTGCTTCTTGACTATTTAGTGGCCAATGCAAAGACCATGCCGGGTGCATTTCAAATCATGAATCAATATCCTAGATGTAAAGGAGCAAGGAGCCCAGCACCTGCCAATTTCAGTTCCTGTAACTGTGGAGTATCTCTGCCTACCATCACTTTCAGAATGACGGGAACTGGCTACTGAGCAAGACTGACTCTGATAAAGAGGGCGGGGATTTCTCCTACCTAGAACTCCTACCTAGTTTGGTGCTTCCTAATACTGAGGACAGAATGATACTAAGTTGTATTTAGTCAAATGATTTAAAAATTTACCTCAAAAATTAACTTTATACTTCCTGCCTCCATTTTTTAATTTATTAAATGTGAATGATTTATATGTATAATGAAATTACGTAAGGAGTCTACAAGATGGTGTAAGAGTTCAAAACAGTAAGTGGGTCCTAGAAAGAGCTCAAGAAACGCTCTAATTTATATTCGGTTGGAACGTGAAGTTGGTTTTTAACAACCTCACTATCATATCTAGGTTTAATCTCATTAAAAGATAACCTTCAACTGTATCAAAAGGTCAATCATTTGATACTTTTGTTATAGCAAGAGAAGAGAAAAAGGACACTATTTTATCATTTTCAAAAGATCCGTACAATAGATCATTCCATTTGGTGTAAAATTAAAAGTTTTATAACAATGGAGTTTTTTTTAGAAACAAAGTTAGAGGTAAAATGCATAGATGAACTCTCTCAAAATTAATGTAAGAACAATAATGTATATATAGTTTGCTTATCCCTGTTCCAACATCCTAGTACTAGTAAGAACAATTTAATCCCAAAACAACTGTTCTTTGGCTACTCATGTTTACCATCAGTCCTGATTGGAAATTACACTTTCCATTTTATCTTCCTGAGAACCCAAGACTGGGCAAGGTCCTTGAGGGTCAGGAGCTCACGGCCATCAAAAACAAATCATCTACTAAAATAAAAGCGGATAATATAATGTTAGGTTGTAACTGACAGCATTCAAAATGCTTTTCATAATCAATAATACATGTCAGTTGGCCAAAATCTACATAAAGCTTGCTGTCTAGAAGCCAGTGGAAGCCTAGGTGATTGTAACTATTTGGTACATTCATTTCAGGTACATCTGTACCTGAACCTTCATCTGAGTTGGGCACTGAAGGTGTTACAAGGATAAATCAGACACAGTCCCTGTAGGAGTTCATAGAATAAGAGATACTGATACTTCTACTTTACATCATCGGTGGCAAGTTAGAATGTGATTGATTTCCAGTCCAAAATGTTTTTAAGACATATTATGAGACAAGATAAGGAAGGAATTATTCCTACAAATGGTGTTTGTTTTCAGGAAGATCTCTCTCTCTCTCTCTCTCTCTCTCTCTCTCTCTCTCTCTCTCTCTCTCTCTCTCTCCCTCTGTCTCTCAGAAACGCAGGAAGAGAAGCGATGGTCTCTCTGACTCACAGGAGTGCACCTTTTAATCAACCCTTCATACATCCCTGTCTCATTTTCCAAAAAAAACTGAAGAATTTCTTTTAAGAAACTTAATGGATACGTCTATCCAGACTGATGTGTTTATAAAAAGATAAAGAATATGTTCTATGGACGGGTGGTCAGGTGTGGGGGAAGGGGTGTCCCAGCGGGCCCATGCCAAGGCATCCCTGCCCCCTGAGGGACCAGCCACAAGATGGTACTGTACAGAGTAGAGTTTATTCAGGTCATGGGGAGGGGAGTTGAGAGGGTAGGAGAGGCAGAGAAAGGCAGAGGGAGGGAGAGAGTAGAGAAGTAGAGGCTGGCCATGACCATGTGGAGGGCGGGGTGTGATGGAATGGGGGAGAGAGGGAAAAGAGGGAGCAAGAGAGCAAGAGGCAAGAAGACAAGAGAGAAAGGAGGGGGCAAGCAGCCCCTTTATAGTGGGTCGGGCCTACCTGGCTGTTGCCAGGAAACTGTGGGGAGAAGTTTGGTAACTGTGGAGTGGAGTTTAGACAGAATGCTAACAAGGACTGAAACACATTAGCAGATCATACATCCCATATTAGAACTAGACATAACTGTTATGTATTGTGGTGAATAATTGTTATTTATTGTGGTGAATAATCACACCACATAAGCCTACACATTTCCCAAATTATGAAGCATGCTTCGTGTAAGGGCGCATATGTAAGAGTTAAGAAATCGGCCAACTACCCCGGATGTGGGATCAGAAGAATGCATGGCCAATGGCTTCGGAAGAATGCCGCTTTACACCCACCAATCAAGCAGGCCACTTCCAAAACGAACAACACCAATGAGACATCCACCAGCTAGCAAACATTAACCATACCGCAAACAAACATCAACATCTAACATCCAACGGAATGCTGCTTACTCTGTTAGAATTCACATAGGGAACAGAGCCTCAAAGAATTGAACCCTTCTGTCAGGAGGAAATAACAATTTGCTCCAAATAAATAAATAAAAATAAAATAAAACAAATAAAAAAATCACAAAAGTAAAACAACAACAAAGAAAAATACAAAGATGTGGCTATTGTTTTCTCTTTGTACCAACTTTGGGGAAATATTGAGCCCAGTGAGTGTCTGTGGCTCATCAAGTTAGGTGCTTCAGTGTAACCTCTCCCAGACAGCTCTGAGCAAGGAACAGCCCAGGCAGAGACTCCTGGCCTGACTTGCCAGTGCACTGGTTTGTCCTTCAACATCATGAATAAGGCTCTCTTGTGCCTTGCTTTAAATATCTTCATTATAAAATTAGATTTTGATCTTTTCGTCATAGACAGCGAAATCTCTATGGAGCTACCAAAACACATTTAACTGCTGAGATTGTTGGTGTGTTCTGGCTTCTTGAGGGGGTTCAGCTACTTTTGTTTTTTGATTTTTTTTTTAATATTTTTGATACTTTATTTACATTTTCAATGTTTCCCCTTTTCTAGGTCTCCTCTTTGGAAACCCCCATCCCCTCCCCCTCCCCGCCTCTATGAGGGAATTCCACCTCCCACCCACCCAACCTGCCCACCCATTCCCATATTCCCACCTTGACATTCCCCTTTACTGGGGCCTCTCCTCTCTCTCTGATGGCCAACGAGGCCATCCTCTGCCACATATGTGGTCCGAACCATGGGTCCATAGATGTGTATTCTTTGGTTGGTGGTCCAAACTCCAGGACGACCTGGGGGCTGGGGGGTTCAGGCCCATTGACGCTGTTGCTCTCCACCCAGGCAGGAAGGATTTCCATGAAAGGAGGAAATGTTCCTGTTTGCTGTCGACAGGGTGTCATCATTTCTCTCTGCTAATTTCAGAACTTGTTTCAAACATCTTCACAGGCAAACTACACCAGCACAAGCTTAAGCTCACAGTTTCAAATGTGATAGAAAACACAGAACTAACTAAAGAACAAACCAACGCAGAGCACCATCCACACAAGAAAGCTATCGAAATGGATCACAACAGTAATTGGGGTTTTTTTTTTCCCATTTGCTTTTTTAAATAATACAATAAAATATCAGCCACATCATTGCTTTCATCTCACATTATCAAAATATTTGTCTTTTTAACACAACACAAACACTTTAAGAAAGTAACTCGAAGGGGGAATGGAATGTTCAAATTCAATTACACACACACACACACACACACACACACACACACACACACACACACACAAGGGATGCTGCAATGTCTACGAGGTTTTTAGTACACAGCATGCTGTTTTGGCAAAGAGATATTTGCATATGAGGTAGAACTAGCACCATTTAAAACTTCATCTTTAGTGGAGCTGATTATCTGCAATAAGGGTGGTTATTCCCCCAAAACTTCACTAGAAATTTTATTAGACATGAGAACAAAGATAATGAGGTTAACTGTCTTCAGTAAGTGTATGCAGTTTGCTGAGCTCAGATTGAAGTTCAGTGACTGCAACCAAGATTGTTTCTTCCAGGCTTGCAAAACACCAGAACTGTGCATTGCTAGCAAGTTCACAAAATTGATATATTGAAGAGACGAACTCATTTAACTTCCATATTTATTAGATAACAATTCTTCCACTTACGTAAAAGAGCATTTAGGGCCAGGCATCGGGGTATGCCTCTTTAATTCCTGCACTAGTAGGCAAAGGTGGGAGCCTGCTCTACACAGAAGACTCTTGGCCTTGGTAAATACTGAGACACTGACTCAAAAAGGTGCAGGGCGGGGGACTGGAGAGATGGAGAAGTGACTCAGCAGCTAGGAGTCCCAGCTGCTTCGTTAGAGGGCCTGGCTTTAGTTCCCAGCACCCACAAGGCGGCTTACAACCATCTGTAACTCTAGTTCCAGGGGATCTAACGCCCTCTTCTGGTCTCTGCATGCAATGCAGACACAGGCATACATGCCCACAAAACACTCATACACATAAGATAAAAAATAAATAAACCTTCTGTAACATTTTTAAGTTAAAAAAGCATTGAAGAATACACTTAATTTAATTCATATGCGAAAGAGTAAAAGCTACGTCAGCAACTGAAAAACTGACCAGCGTTCTCATTCCTCCTGCCCTCCCTCTCTAAGGCACTAAACTTACCCACCTTGACCCTGCCTCTCCGTGCCTGCATCATTCCTCTCCGAATTACACTGACATGCCTCCTCTGTATCTGTCCTTGCTGCTCTAGGTGGATCCCAAGGGCAGGAAAACTCCAAGTACCTCTCCTTTAAACAGGCAATTAAAAATAAATTTTTACTGACCTATACTGACATATGAACGAGGCCTTAAGTAGGCAAAGGCCACAAATGGAATTCACAGAACTCCAAGCGGTTCCTGTGTGCACGCCAGGAGCACAATTTATTACTCGAAGCCTCCACCGTAAATAGATCACTCTAGAAGCTGGGCCATTTGATGGCTTCATGCCTAGGACCAGCCAACTCTGTCAAGAAATGTTCCTTCCAATCAACATCTCCACCTCCAAGGTAACACTCTTGCCATTTAAAATATTCTTTATGTTTAACTCTTCTAATGCTTTCAGATATTCTAAAACTATTGTCAAAGATATGGAAAGTACACTGCTCTCCTTGTAAAAGACATTTATAATAGGTGCATACCAATGGGTGGCAATGTTTCACTGGGAGGGAGGTTATTGTTCAATACCAAATGAAAGCTACAAATTCCCCGTTCCACCCAGTAAACTCTGCTGGCTTCTCCTTTCTCAAATTGATCTCCACTGCCTTGAGCTAGCATAGCTTATGGGTACCAAACTTTCGAAGGAAATAGGAGAGAGTCTTTATATTACACCACTTAGTTCTAGTGTTAGTGACATTGTCTAAGTCTTTCCCAGCAGGGAGAAAAGAATACTTTTTGTAATTCCTATCGGAACAGTTAATTATTTATTGCATAGCGTGTATGTTAAGGCATTGTGCTCTGGAAGGAGCAAAATTGCCTAAGAGTGTCCTCTGATACCTCAGGGGCAAATTTGGAAAACAAAGAATAAATGTCTCGTTTGAAAGGAGACAAGAAATGGTAGAAAACAGCTGGATTAATTACTAAAATAAGAGACAAATGACTGAAGGTCAGCAAAGGCAGAAACAGGAAGTAAGTAGCCTTGGACAGATGAATTTGACGAATTTGAGAGTAATTGGTGAGGGCAACTGAATTAGACTAAACCTGGCTTGCTGGAAGATCAGCGTTGTTAGGTCTGTGAACAAAGGACAGAAGCTCAGGGAGAAGTGACTTTGTTGAAAGAGCTTTTACGAGATGGAAATTTCTAGAAGAGGCATGCCTGGCAATAAACTAGAAAGGTGGCTTATGTTCTTGGCTGTTAAACCAAGAAGTCTCTGTTTATTCTGAGGGTGATGGGTAACATGGTTAGCTGAAAAACCTAGGACTGAGAATTTCAGACTGTGGTCGTCTTAAGTGTGTCCCAACAGGAAGGACACCAACATGCTCAGGAATGTTTTCAGACTGACCCGAGGACCCCTCCCACCAGCTGATGAATCGAAAACATCCAAATCGGAGTCCGGTATCCCATGTTTCTGCCAGCATTCTAGATGAGTCTAACCTTCACTCAAGTTTGAAAGCTACTGTTTATACAAATCAGGTCTATGGAAAACACAGGATACATGGAATCATTAGGGTATGCCAACCAAAACTACAGAAATGTCACCCAATCAGAACAACTGCTCTCAGATTAGCAGAAGCACGTGGTAGCCAGGATGCAACAGAAAATATTGCTCCAGATGACCCAGAAAGTCTTACTCTATATCCAAAAAACCAAAATCTGCTTAGTAAAATATACCTGTATTTCATGTTTGTTACTGCGTCATTCACAAAGATAAAATATATAATCAGTTGTGGTGCCTGCCAGTGCATATGTGGAAAAAGAAATTCTCCTAGGTATCTGAACTATGGACTATTACTCAACTGTACAGTAAAATGAAAGGAACCTGGGGGGGCTTATGTGAAGGGAAAGAAGAGGCACAAGAATAATAACATATTTTTTTCATAAATGGAAGCTACAAATATTATAAATGGTCTCAACGTAGTCCATAATAGAACTGAAAGAGATGCTGACCACCACTAGGATTTCCAAAGGGAGGGGAAGGGAGAAAAGTTTGGCATGGATACCAAAATGCAGAGAGATGGGAGGAAGCTATTCTAGCATCCGGTATCACAGGACAGTGAGTGTAGTCCTTTATGGAGAACCAGAGGCTATGTGCAAAACCTGTCAATGCAGAGAAATAATACACGCGCCAGCAGATGGAAAACCATTTGCTTCTGAGTGGATCAATTCACAGTGTATCTGTATACTGAGCTGTCCAACTATACCTGTGAATGTGCACAATTACTACGCCGATTGAAAATAAATAAATCCGTAGATAATAAAATAAAGCAAACCCATAAGATTTGTCTGCTACCCATGAGGACGGTAGCAGAGACAACATGGCCAGTCATTTCCAAGTTGGAGAGTAAATAGGAGAAAGAGTGCATTTATAAAAGTATTTTCTGTGTGACATTTAGCAGCATTTCAAGACCACCTTTTAAAGTTCTAGGCTGGAGACATGGTTGGGTGGTTCACAGTGCATACTGAGTCTTGCAGAGGAACTGGGTTTCGTTCCCAACATTCACATAGAGCAGAGCACAAGCAATACCAACTCCAACACATCCAAAGCCCTCTGCCAGTTTCCAGTGGCATCTGAACTCACGTACACAGAAACACACTCATATACAAATAATTGGATAAGAATTTCAATTTTACATAATTTAAAAATAATAAAATAATTTTCTTGAAAATGGCTTTTCTCTTAGAGGCTGATCATAGCCAAAATTTAAAATGACCGTGCAAATTGTAGTGAACTGGCCTTCCTGCTGCTTCTGGAAAGAAGTCCTCCTCACCTTGCCCATACCACAGGAATCAGTGTTAGACATCTACTATTTCCTGAAGACTCCTCTGTTCATGATATTCACATGAATCATGCTACTTAGTTGTCACAGAAAATTGTCTTTAGTCAGGCCATGTTATTTTCCTTTTTCTGTATTTAAAGAAAGTCAAGGTGTAAGAGTTCCATCAACTAGCTACATTCTAAGCATAAGGCCAGGACTTGGCCCCTCCGCTTCTGTAGCCTGTGCCCTGAAGTCCAGAGACTGTGCTGTAAAGAGAGAATTCACACAGCCCCAGTTTACTGCTTCCATGACTCTTCAGAAGTTGTCATGCTGCCCACACAGAGGGGACAATGTTTGGCAAATTTATATGTGATTCTATTTTGTTCGTGCCTTAAGTCAATTTCTATTGTAAACACTAGGGGTGTGAGGTTCTGTTAACAGACCTCAGGAATCAAGGACTCTAAATCTGGAGGATGTTTTCAGTCCAGCCGAGAAGGGAGAAGAGAGCAAGGCCATCATCACTGCCTTGACGAGTCCCAGTGAACAAGTGGCAGCACATGGGAATGTTTCCACTAACTTCTCTCTGAGCTCTCCCTCATGTAGAGAAGCAAAATGTTGATGCAAATCCTCCCCTAGAGCCCAGTGGAAGAACTGCCCCATGGGCACCCTAGAATAAAGTCTTAAGTTTCCAATCTGAAGCACATAGGATTCTTCAGGAAGGCTATGCCTTACATTGCAGCAGAGACGCTCAGCCCAGCTGCCCGTAGAGCCTTCTGCAAAAAACTGAGGAGCTGAGCCTAGACCCAGAAGCTTATGTGGGCCACCACTGCTGCTGAGCAAGGTCAGAGGCCAGTCAAGAAAAGCTAGTTACTGAGGGGAAGGCGGGGTTCAGACCAGAAAGGACAAAGGAAGGGCGAATATTCCTGACAATGGGGCATGGCTGTTTCTCAAGTTGGGCAAAGTCAGTCATGAAATACACAAGCTGGAGTAAACTCTGCAGAGCAGCAGTTCCCTAGAGTGGGAGAAGCCAGTCTCCTCCTCAATGGCAGATGGGCACCTGTACCCCAATTAGTTGACTCTCTTATTTTTTGTGTGCTACTTGGAGTTCTGTGACCTTGACTACACTTCAGGACTATGATAGGGGTTTTATGACTATTAAATTTAATTTAATTCAATTGCAGAGATGGGAGGTAGGGACTCTTTTATTCCTGTTTGCACATGAGGGGGAAAAAACACACACACCCGTTCAGAAAAGGTGAAGAATAAAAATAAACGCAGGAATTGGTCTCTGTACAACAATTTCACCACGCCAGGGATCCTTCCGACACACTGCGATTCCAGAGGGCATGCTGAGCACACTCAAGTTTTAACTATATAAGACTAAATTGGTTTCATGGTTGCTGTCTATTCCCAACAAGTGGGTGCTCCTGAGAAACCAGATGGGCTGGTTACAGTAGTGAAGAGGCAAGAGAGAAGAGGAAACCCCATCCCTATTCAATGGGGTTACACTGTAGACATCTACACTCTCTGCGTACAAAAATGGTGGCAGCTCACATAGTCTTCAATATTCCTATGACAGGGGCAGGTAACAGGCAGCCTGCTCCTGGAGAGAAGGAGATGATTGGTCTGATGGCTCATCTGTCCCTCAGGGTTTTGGTTACCATTACAAAGTCCGAGAAATCAAAAGGAGCACTCTTGTACTCGTCCTTACAATGGAAAGGACTACAGTTTGATGCCAGTTCCTCAGTGTGACACCCCCACCCTCACCCAAGTGCACAAGACTCAAATACCAACCTTCTACTATTTCCAGTTCTGCCTTGGTGTTCTCTGTACAGAGTACCCAGCTGCCCACTTGGGAAACGTTTCCCACTTCTGAACAACGGAGGACAAACACACAGACAAGGACAAAGCAAAGCCCACGTGGGTGAGGAGTAATTTTAAAAGTTAAATGTTTTGGGTTTCAAAATAGTGTTGCATCTTTCAGGATGAAAATGAATTGACTTAAAGTGTAAGGAAATTGAGAAGCTTCCTGGGGTTGATTTTTGGTTATTATTCCCCTGATGGGGGATATCATCCCACAGGGCCACCTTTAATAGTGAGCAACGTGACGTCGATTCCTGTCTGGCAACTTGGGACTGGCCAAGCCAGTGACAGATAATACTTAATATTTGTTTGAGATTTATTTCCATTTTCAAATCTGAAGCACTGTTGAATAGATCCTAGAATACAGTGCTAGTACAGTGTCGGAAAAAAAAATGAATCTTTAAGGGAGCTATGGGTTGGGGGTGTGCTTCCAGTGTTCAGGATACTTACATCTGTTGCTCAGCTGGAAACACTGTTAAAAGGCCATTAGAACCTTAAGGTAACAGACCTCGAAAGCTATGACAGGCATAGAGCAATTTGCTGTTTGTGTTAGGAGTATCAGCCTCAGCCACTTCCTCTTCATGGGCTGAAAACAGCTTCTGTCATGAGCCGTGAAAATCAATTCCACAGTAACCAGGCTGAAACACAGCTGAAGGTGGTACACCTCCAGGCAGGCGCTGCGCAGCAGAGCCTCCTTCTGGGCATCTGTGGCACCTTGCAGATGTCCCAAGCCGCTCTGTAGCAGAGCTGGAAACTATCAGCAGCTTGGGACTCTCAGGAACCTTCGGGCTTATCTTCTTGGACACTGGTTCTCTCTAATGCTTAATTAGGTTAAAATCAGAATTGCCACTCTGAATGAAGATAGCTTTTGGACATGTCAGGCTGCACAAAGCCTCTTCTTGCCTATTTGTGTCCCATTTTCTGTTTCTGATTATAGTAATTGTGAAACAAGCTCATTTCTTCCCCCAAATAAAACAGCTTCAGGGACTTTGGTACCATACAGAGCATTTTAAAATTTTGTTTCAAACATAAGGTCATGCTTTCGAAAATGTATTTCAGAGGGTTACCAATGGTTTTGTCAAGAGTGCTGCTTTATAAGCTAATGGTTAGAAGGTTAAAATTCATTTTAAAAGAAGGTATAGCCTTTTCGGTGGTAGGAGTTTGCCTTCTGGCTACAAAATGCAACCTTGGTTACCATACATGATTAAGATCGTGCTAACCAAATAGCCTACCTTTTGTTCACTGAGAATCTTTTATGTAACCAGCCCAGCTTCTAGGTAAAGAAGTTATCACTGAATCATAGTTGCTCATACGTGCAACTTCCAGTGATATTATCTTTACATCCATAAACCAGGCTGAGAAACTTATTCAAACTCACATGTTAATATTTTTGTTAAAAACAAAATGAAAAACACACATTATCAACTTTTTGTCATGAATATGAGATTTATCTAACATGTTTTTATCTCCAGTTTAAATGGATTTATATAGTACACATTTCAGACAAAGCAGAAAAATGCATTTGTATGCCTTTACACTCTACCCTTCAAAGTATGTAATGAGTATCTTTACATGATTCTAAGATATCTCCAAGTTTTGTTTGCTGACAGAGAAAAAGGCAGGAAGTATGAAGAGCTTCCACTTAGCAGACCTGTCTGTGGATGGCAGAAGTCTGCAGTTCTGAATGGTACTTCATATCTGGGTGAGACTAGCCTTCACAGCAACCACGTGACAATTTATGTGACATGAATAGATTCTTCCGTGTACTCTTGTAAAAAGATCAGCCCAAGCTGTTAACATTCTACTTGACCTCCGGATACCTAACAGCCCCAAGTCGGGAGTAAGGTACCACACAAACATGTGAGCAGCAAAAGCACCACACAAACATGTCATGGGTTAGCATTTGATACTGTAAAAGTAAACTATTTCTCCCAAGTCCAGTGCAAACCAATGGCTGGAGGAGTCCTCAGATGGCCAAGCAAGAGTGTCCAAGGAGCCTGCACTTCCACAGAGGTGACCGTGACATTAGGAATGTGTTCCAGCTCTTCCAATGGAGCTTTAAAGGCTTTGAAACCCTTAATTAGGCAAAGAGAAAACAGAGGCCGCCGATGACAAAGTCTCCCTTTGTTTATAGGTGACTTGTACAAAAGTTCAGTCAAACTTCTGTCCTCTGAAATTAATTCCTTGGTGTGAGTAAGTGTTTGGATCTGAAAGGGAAATGACTGGGAGACACAAGGGTAGCTTGTCTCACAAGCTGGTTCCCACTACCTGCTCCTTACACAATGCATCACTGTGCTGCACTTTAAGAAGATAGAGTGGTTAAGCATTTTGGAGAAAAAAATCACTTTTATGTTTTAGATTTAGTTTCATCCATCATTGGGGTTAAGGAACAGAGGAGCAAACAGATGGGGTGCAATAATTTGTTTTGTTTCTTTTCCAGATATTGTTAAAGCTTCTCTCTGGTACATATGTATGCTCCATGCATGGCGACCTTTCTGAAGTTCATTTCACAAGTGTTATTGACTTGAAGCTATTTTGACCCATTAAGAAAATAAGTGAAATTTATTCATCCTCCTTCAGAAGACTTCAAAAGGCTTTTTTCCCCCTGCAAAGAAAACAGTTGCCTTAAATTCACTATGACTGTATAAGGCCATATCCCAGTTCCCTGGGATCTCAAGAGGAACACTGGCCCTCATCACAGCTGTCCTTGGGGCAATGAGGGAGAAAGGTGAGCTGGTAAAAGTCTAAGAACTGAAATAGGGGGTTCTCCTACCAGTGTTGAGGCTATAGAGCCCTAGTGGGCATGCTCAGAATGGATCTGCTCATCTGTAATTAACTACATAAAAAAAATGAAAAACAATCAGCTCTCTGTATTGTCTCCTTACATACAAATCCACAGGTAAGGAAAAATCAGCTAGTTCCGTTCCTGGAGGTCAGTGTGGGAATAACTCAAAGAGATAAAATTTCTCCGGACCAGATAAAAGAGCACAGATAGTAAGACTTGTATGTGTCAAAGGGAACCATGCTGGAGTAGCAAGGAAACACAGGGACCTCGCAGTGAAGGAAACTTCCATCCTGTTGCCCTTTGCTCCTTCTGAAGCTGTGCAGAGGGTCCCTTTACTAACGAAGGCAGCTTATTGGCAGACAGAAAGTCCCTTGGGAAAGTTCCAGGCTCAGGGAAGATGACTGTTTTCAACTTCTTCAAGTGGCCATGGTATAACAAATATATATATATATGGAGAGATAAACAGTGCAATCTAGAATATCAGAATATTCTCCTGTTGGAGATCCACAGTCAAGGTAGAAAGGTCACAAAAAATATTACCTGGCTTTTAACTGTTCATGCTGGCAAAAGCCTGTATTTAAAACCCACTTTGAATGAAACTCAGTGTTGTTCTTAAGAGACTCAAAGATGACAGGAACAATGATATTGGCACCACCTAGGAACATTCCTGAAATTTAGATTTGTAGGCACAACCCAGCCTTTGTGAGACTGGACCCAGACATTTGGCTGTAGCCAGACCTTCAGTGGTCTCAACATGAAGTTCCTGGAGAACCTCTGATCCAGCTCACAGGCTTCTTACTGGAAGTATACCGGAATACCGTGATTATTTCATGAAGAGGATGGAAGGAAAGGGGAGAGTAAGGAAGCAGACTATTGAAGAGCACAAAGGTAGGGGGGTTTTGGCTATTCTGCTGACTGCCTGTATACCTCCTGAGATGACCCAGACTCTCTAAAATTCCCAACAGCCAACTCTTCATTTTTTTAGATATTGTTGGCCATGTGGATTGGGTACTGATGAGAGCATTCACACAGATATTGGCAAATGCTACAAAACTGAGTACTACTCTCATCTCTCCCAGAGCAGCTGAGCACTCAACACTTCACCACTGGCCATACTTGAGAGATATCATGGAAAACACCTACTCAGTGCACACAGCTTGTACCATTTCTCTTAAATTTCTGTGTCGCTATTCAATTCTGGGGGATTCTTCTTAAGATGATGAACATTAATCGAGCTATAAGTTGACCATCAGCTACCAAATTGGAATGTAACTATGACTACTCTCCCTCTGGAAGCATTTCTGCTCCCCTCCCTTCCCCTCCCCTCCCTTCCTCTCCCCTCCCCTCCCCTGCATGGCCACAGGAATCTGTTCTGGAATCAGCAGCACATGTCCACGTACTTCTCACCAGTGGACACACATGTGGGGAAAACAATCCCTTTTGGTGCCTTTGGCATTGCCTCCTGGTGCTCTAGCAGCTGTCTTGTGCCCTTATGGGGATGTGTTAGAACAGGATCCAGCAGCAGAAAGAAGAAGCACAGTGTTCTGCAGATCCTGTAAACGCACTCTTTTCTCACTTCTTTCTCCCTGACCTTTGTTGGGACTCTTGATGTGGGAAAGGATGGTTGTATAAGCCAACTGAGTCGGGATTTTCTGTGACCCGCAGCCAAAAGCATCTTAGCTGAGGCGGATTATTTCAGGCAAAGATTTCAACAACTCGTCTTCTTTAAATGCTTGTATTGGAACCTCTGTGTGACTGGGTCTAGAGTTTAAGTTCACTGTAGTTGACTTAAGTTTTTCACTTTTCTGATAACCTCATTTGTGCCTTCTTCTCTTCCCTCACCCTCCTCTAGTTCTGTCCACCTCCTGCCTAAAGGTCCTACATTGGATCTCCGCTGTCTTTCTCGCCCGTGGGGCCTCTAAGAAGCACCCCTCTAATCCATCTTATTTATAGTGGTCAACCAATCAGAAACAATACTTCCTGAATATCGCTTCAGGGCCAACAACCCTGGACCGTGGCCTAATTCCCACCATAGTCAGCTAAGGATGTCCAGGGATCTCCAAAACCCCAACCACACCCAAGCAGCTCAACACAAAGTCTCAGCACTTCCAAGTAAATTCCTGTGTGTTGTCCTTTACACACCTGCTATCCACTCCACCCTGAATTCCACTGACCCTTGCCGTTCCCTTGCAAAACACTCCCCATCTTCCAAGGTCTCTGCTTATATCTGGCTGCCTTAGTCTTTGATTCCTGTCCTGATCATCAGTAATGAGCTTTGAGATGTAGACGATCCCCAAAACACATTTCTTTCCTTGGAGAAGGATGATAAAGGGGAATTAGTTCTCCATTTTGTTGAAAAATTTTAAAGTTTTTTTATCCTGCCACAGTGTGAGGACAAAAACCTATGAATGAAAGGTCCTGATTCGAATGGTTGATTACCTGGCCTTGGTAACCTGACACTAACTCATCGGTAACAAGTTGAGGAATCTCTATCAGCAGCACTGATATTCTTGACTCTTCAGCTGGCTTAATGACGATAGTGAGTTTTGTAGCTAATAAAAAACACAGATAAATGATGCCCAATTGCCTTGGCTTGGTAAGCCAATGGACATTTTATGGGTATTTTTCTTTTAATCTCTCTCTCTCTTTGGCTGTCTCTCTCCCACCCACTCACCCACACTGTCCACGGGCAATCACAGTGAGAGTTATATAAATGATATTTGATTGACTAATAACTTCAGTCAGTAGCCCCTGAACCTGAATATTTCAGGGCTCCTTTTTCCTACTTCAGCATCCCCACAGTAGGCCAAAGTGATAGCTCCTTTCTTCCTGTGTTTGTGGTTTTCCCTTCTAGTAATCCTGCTAAAAGAAGTCAAAGCAATATTTCAGAACCATGGCCTATCCTGATTGAAATTCTTCTCTAAGGGCTCCTTACTGCTCTCAAATTAAAGGTTACAGCTTTAGTAGGGAGTTCAAGGCTTTTTAGGACCCAACAAAGGAAGCACTTGCTGACTTAAGAGGATGGTCACATTGCAGTTGGATGGGACAGAGATAAGTCCTTTCCGGCGTGAATCCTTCCCCACCGAACAGTCACCATCCAGAAGCCCAGCAGGAGGTCACGGGAAGTTCTGTGGTTAAAGGGGGGTGAGCAAACATAGGAAGTCTTAGTGTGTGTGTGTGTGTGTGTGTGTGTGTGTGTGTGTGTGTGTGTGTGTGTGTGTATGTGTGTGTAATGGAACCCCAGAACATGGTAGAGGTGTCTAGGGCAGAGAGCCGCAACATGCTTAGCGTGTTAGGGTTCTAGTCACAGTGTCTGCTTTAACCATGGCAAACAGAAGAGCAGTTCACAAGGGAGCCTAGGCTGGCAGGCTCTAAATAGGTAAACTGGTGCTTCATTGATTTCCACTTCAAACAACTGCGTATGTAAACCCTGAGTTAGGCATCTGTAACCATTTCAGTTCAAGATAAACATGGATCTGATATGCAAGGGAATATCTTCGGGTCCCTTTTGTGGCTTATCTGGCCTTGAGGTTCTCTCCAAGTCTCTGGCTGTTCTTTCTCACACTCTCCTCCTCAGCACAGCCATGATCACAGGTTCTGGAAATCTCATGTTTTCTGGTGTCCTCATGGATGTGTCACTTGTGCAACCTCCCCCCACCCCCACTGTCCCTGTCCTTACTGACAGCTTCTCAGGGTTCCAGGTGGACTCCGGTTCCTCAGTGAAGCATATCTAAGGCCCTTTGCTTAGGCTAAATGACCCCATGAATCTGCCTGCCTTTAGTGCTGCACACTTATCTCAGCTGGGTCTACTAAGTTTACAACCCTACCCTGTGGAAACTTTTGTTTTTCCCTGGGATCAAAGTTCCCTGGAATTACAGACTGAGCTGAAAGCACAGGGGCTTATACACACCACCTAGACTGCTCACTACATGAATGAGGGAAATGCCTGAGATGATCAGTAAAATAGAGGCTGTTTAAACCGAGAATCATTTCTATTTTTCTTTGTTACTGTCCCAAGAGTTCAGAGATAATGATAATTAGGGATTTTTTGTTTTATTTTTGTTTTTTGTTTTTGTTTGTTTGTTTTTCGAGGCAGGGTTTCTCTGTGTAGCCCTGGCTGTCCTGGAACTCACTCTGTAGACCAGGCTGGCCTCGAACTCAGAAATCCGCCTGCCTCTGCCTCCCAAGTGCTGGGATTAAACGCATGTGCCACCACTGCCCGGCCTAATTAGGGATTATTAAAAACCGATTTTCATCCTGATTTATTAAAATTTAGAAAATGTTACACAAGATTTACCACTATGAATTCTTTTATTTACATATTTACCAAACCGGAGATTTAAACATCTGTGCACTTGTTTGGGTAGTTGTTTTCTGTTTGTCCTTGTTACTCTTGTTTGGTTGGTTGGTTGGTTTTCCAGGACAAGAGTATAATCACATAGCCCAGGCTGGCTTAGAACTCCAGATCCCCCTGCCCTAACCTCCTGAATGTTGACATATAGGCCCACCACCCCTGGCTTGACAATGCTTTCCAAATGATGCTGTGTGAAATACTGCCAACCAGATAACTGAATAATGTTGGATAACTGATATATTATTTAAAGTTATGTTATATGCAGTGAAAAATATGACAGATTACTTTAGCAGGTAAAGTAAGACAACATCCAGATTTTGAAAATATTAAAACAGTTATTTATACTAGCTAGACAGCCCTAAATCTCTGGCCTTTCTAGAACTCTTCAGGGATATGTAAATTATGGAATTGCATAACGTTATCTTTTTAAAGTTTAAATAAGACAGAAATTAGGATGAAGTCATTTGTCAAAGATTATTTTACTACAAGTTTTACAGAATAGCTCACCTAATAGGAAACAACAATTTTGTATTTTATGAGTGTTCAAATATTAAAGCACATATTTACTTATATAAATGAATATAATCTTTGAACCACAGTATTTTTAGAACAGAATGCTGTGTGCTCTGAACCAATCCTGATAGTGGCCTACATTCTAATCACAAACTATTAAGAGATAGTGCAATAAAAGAAGTGAGTCTTACGGGAAAAAAAAAAAAAGTTATGTCAGTCCTGAAATGACAAGAGATTATTCTTTTAGTAAACTGACTTTGTTTGGAAGGAACACTCTCAACTGACTCCCAAATCAAAAACTTAAGAAGAGGAGCTCCTAATAACCTGGATTTCAGATGGCTTTGATACCTGGAAATAGAGTAATTATTTTAGAAATCTAGTGACTTGCCAAACCATAGAAATAAAAAATTGAAATTCAGCTAATTAATTTATGACTCACTTTGTTCATCCAAAGTGCTTTAAATCCATTAACAAAGTAGGAGGCAAAGATCAGAAATCATTGAGTAGAGCAGAAAAGGGGAACTTAAACCATTTATCAAAAACTAAGAAGAGGTAAGAATTACTCAGCACTGCTTTTCCACTTATGTTAATGCAGTATCTACATGTGAACTGAAAGAAAGCCAAGCCTATGTATATATGTGCTGTGTATACATATACACACATATGAAGAATGCACATGCATACATACTGGAAGCCAGAATAAGGACTTAGAGCACCAGACCAGGGGAAAAAAATCATAGATTTTCACCATAGATCTTGACATAAATATTTGAAAATTTTGCGTTAAAAAGATAGAAACAGTTTAATGCATTCTTAATGTTCAACTGTACTCCAACTCTAAACACCTGAGAGAAAATAGGACAAAACACATATTAAAAATTGTTGGTTTTAAATTTTGTCCCAGTCTGTGGAAATAGGACTTTGCTCCAGCTTCTACCCTCTGAGTAACAATCTATTGTAAGCTTTGTTTGACTAACCCAGTATTCCAGGTTCGGGACTAAGCTAATGCTCTAGTAAACCCAGTTCTGGGAAAGAAACCAATGCATGTGCTTTATAGAACCCTATAGATACAGTAAAATGAGTTGGGAAATGCAGAGATGCATTATTCTGTAGTAGAGGTAGGAGGAGACCAATTCCCAGGAGGCTAAAATCTGAATTCAAAGTATTTGGGAAATGATGTTGCAACCCAATATAAATTCAGCACACATAACTTTGTAAGAATCCATAGATGGATGAATTGGCCAACAACACATACACACAAGAATGGTAAAGATTGCGTCTTGTATGTTGTGCATCTGAGAAATTCTGTAGGACAATGAACCAACCTAGAGGTTGGCGGATCAACTGTCAAGCCAGCACTCAAGGATTTGTGTTTTTGTCTCATCAGTTGTTAGCTGAGTCACTCTTGGGTGTGATACTTAAGACTTCATTGTTGTCTTTTTATCTATCAAATATCAAAACTTTAGTAATGTTTTCTTTTCTTTTTGAACCAGTGTGTGTGTGTGTGTGTGTGTGTAGGTGTCATTGGCCACATACAGAGGTCGAGGACAGCTTGGGAGAGTTGGTTTTCTCCTTCAAAGAGGTGGGTTCCACCAACCAAACTCAGGTTGTTAGGTCTGGCAGCAAGCATTTTAACCAGCTGAGCCATCTGGCGTGCTTAAGTGTTATGTATAAATAGGTGATGGGCACAGAATTTCTATATATGAAGTGTTAAACAAAGTTACATTGTGTAAATGAGAAAAGACGAAACATGTTAAGCTAAGAAGTTACTCTGAACTACTAAATATTATAATGAAAGCTCTCAAAAAAAAAAAAAAAAAAACTACACATAAGAAACCTTACAATAACATTCTCTGAATTGCTACATTTATACATTTATAACGGTGCTATGTTTCACTGTGGGGGATAGGGTGGGGTGTGTGTGCATGAGTGGGTGTGAGTGTTTAAGAGTATATGTGTAAGAGTATGTGTGTGTTGCTAGAGACACAGTGAACTGTGCATACCAGACAAGCAATGTCTAGATAATCTGCACCCCAGCACAAGCAGCTGCTATAATCTGCTATGAAACTCTTTGAGAAGTGTAGCACCAGCAAGAAATGGGAACTGCTGAGTGTTGAGAGAGGAGCGAACTCTAGATAAGACTGTTCCTAACCTAACTGCTGATGCTCTAAGCTTAGGATCTTCCCAGGACACAGAAGAAGAAAAAAACAAGCAAGGCCATTGTGAAGCCTTTTGGCTAGCTGTCAGGAAACACTGCTTGTACCACAGGAATTCTGAAGTATTAGAATGCATCGCTGAGAAGGGCTCAGGAGTCAGCTCCCTTGGAAATCGTCCAAATAGGAGAGTCTATCTAATCTGCCGGCATGGGTTTAAAATCAAGGCTGCCTGAAGATTGATGGTGCAAACTCCCCCTCTGAAGGCACTTCCTAGATTTATATATTACCTAGAGTCCCCCTCTGGCAGATAGAAGAGCTTCTCTGTACCCTGAAAAGGGCAACGTTGTTTTACAATTGTGAGCTTGAAGTAAAACTTTTCCAATGTTGAGATGAAATATAATGTCCTTATTACATCGAAGTTATTTTTACTAAGCAAGCTACTTACAAACATGGCTCAACTGGAATCTGGAGCCTGAACAGCAGTTCTTTTAAATTCCTGCTATTTCTCAAGCAAACCACTGGATGTCTAAGCAAGTCAATGGATGACTAAGAGTTTGAGATAGGATAACCACCACACAGACTCTTCCCTGTACCACATAATGAAATGTAAATGTTACCAAGAGCTAGGGAGAGAGGGAGAGTGTGTATATTTAATAACACCATATTTCCTAAGTGGTTATTCCAACAGCAATAGTGAATGCAATTTACTTTAGCGCTGAGTAAAGTTTACTTTGGAAGAATCCAAAAGCTTTGCCCCCAAATAAAATCCCTTTAGTTATCTTACAATTCATTCTTTTCCTACCAAATGTGCCTTTGACTCCATGGGACTATGGACCTTGAGCATGTCCGCCAGGACTGTAGGACACCGGGCTTGAGGGAAAGTCCTCAGCTCCTCCTCATTCCTGTGATTTCAGTGGGGTGGGTGTATTTCAGGAATTCAGAGCTATTAACAGTGATTTTTAAGGCAATGGAGGAAGACAGAAAGTATACAACCAAAACCCTCTTCAGTTAACTACTGAAGCAAGTGTATAGCCACTGAGAATGTTCCCCGGCAAAGTAATTGGTGACTACAAAAAGTATTTACAATGGCCATCTGCCCTGATAGCCAGGCGCCCCGATGGTAGAAGGGTCAAGGCAAGTCTCCTGAGAGTCTCGGTATCTACTAAAGAATACCGATGCAATTTAAAAATACTTAGCTGTTTTCTTCTTGGAGATATCTTATCTAAAATCATGTTGGGAAATACGTGTGTTTAAAAGATGCAGTTTTAAAATGGGCAGATTAGAGGAAAAAACGAGTTCCTAGAAGGGATCCCTACCCTAAGCCTTTTAAAAGTTGAATTTCCTGAGATTTGGTGAGTTAAAAGGTGAAGCTGATCCTTATCAATTAATTAAAAAGAATGAAATAACAGTAGACAAAGGGAATGGTGGTTAAGAAACTTAAGGAGCTGCTCCGGGCAGTGCCTTTCTAGTCATTGATTAACATATTAGGGCGTGCTGAAGTAGGGTGGGCAAAATCCCAGAGACTGAAGAGTGAGTAGTCTTCTAATTCACTACAGTTCCTCCAGCTTACTTGATCCAGGGAACGCAATGCCTGGCTGTGAACTGGGAGGGAAAAAGCTGTTTCTACATAAAGCACCACGTTGTTTATGATATATGAGCGAGGTTTTTTTTTTCTTTTGGTAATGCTCAAATTGATAAAAATGTGTTAACTGCAATGTGAGTAAAGATTCTCACCCCTAGAGTTTCGAAGCCGATCGTCATAAAGCACTAATTGCACAACTATTAAAACTAAGATTTTTATGATATTTGCAAGTGTTTTCTTTCCAGCAGCACACCAGTTCTTTGGAAAAACAGTGTCTGGTGGAGATCCAGCGATCTGAGGTCACTTAGGACGACTTCAGCTACCCGGTTTGAGCAGCCCGCGCCCTCACAGCATCCCGAGTCTTCCCTTGGCCTCTTTCAGCTCTGTTCCTTCACAGCCAGAGGATTATCCGTCCCCGACACGTTTCATTCATGGAGCCCCAAAGAAGCTAGGTTTCGGTTGGAGCTAAGAGCCGGAAAACACACACCCAGGCTGCTGCGCTAGGTGGTGGAGCCCGAACGGCCGCACAGCTCGGCTCCGGCAGAGGGTGGGGGCCCGAGAGCTCGGGAGGAAGGAATGCTTGTGACCAGGCGAGCCGCGGAACCCGAAGTGCAGACCCCGGAGACGGACGCCCCCATCGGGTCACTCGCTTAAGTTGGCTCCGCGTGCGCCAGCCGGCCAGAGCGGGAGGCCATGCTCGGGACCCGGCGTCACGCCGGGTGGCCCGGTTGTCTCCTCAGTCCGAGTGACCAACCGCAGGTCGGGAAGCACTGGGGCACCCTAATGGGAAAGCCCGCCCCAAATCTGAAGCAGACAGAGTACTAAGTCCCCCTCACCCCCAACTGCCCCGGGACTCCAACGTGCAGATCCTAGGGACCCGAGCAATGTGTCCCCTTAATGGCCGGTCCCCAGCCCAGGAGCCGGGCGCTCGGTCCCTGGAAAGAACCTGGAGAACAGAGAGCTGGAGTAGGGGAACCTCCGCGTCTCTCCACCACCCCCGCCGGCGCGAAGGCGGGAGTGGAGAAGGCGCCACTCAGACGGTGGCTCTGAGCGAACTGCGGTCGCAGTTCTCCCAAGTTTGCCCCAGCGAGGGGGATGCGATGGGCGCCCGGCTCCTCTCTCTGCCTCCGCTAGCCGTCCTCACTCGATCGTCCCCTGCTCTAGCGGCCGGGCCGGGCTCTAGGCCAGCCACGGAGATGGCAGGGCGCGGGAGCAGATGCAGGGAGCGAGGGGCGAGGGACGAGGGTGCTCCCGCGTGTGCACACAATGAGGCGGCGGGCACGCACACCTTCCTCCCGCCCGAGAAACGGGATCAGCCTCCGCCGCCTGGAGGCAGGGACGCGGGGTCCCTGGGAGGCACCCGCAGAAAGTCAGCCCCAACTGAGCAACAGGGGGTAGGGAGAGGGCGCCCCGCTGCCTCTCGGGGCTGCAGCGGGCCCCGGGCCCGCGCTTACCTGCGATCTCCTGGTAGGGGATGTCCGCCAGGCTGAATCCCTTGGCACCGTAAGCCTGACGGACCTCGCTGCAGCTCCGAGCCTTCACGTCCGCCGCGGCCGGGAGGGTCAACAGCAGCCCGGAGAGAGGAAGAATCACAGCCCGGATCCAAGAAGGCATGGTGCAACATGCAAGTCCACCTCGGCAGCCCCCAGCTCCCTGTGCGCTCTTCACCTTGCCCCTCGAGCCGAAAGCCCGCCAGAGCCTGCGGCGCGCTCCTTAGCTGCTGCCCAGCGTCACCCCCTTCCGCCAGCCGAGGGGACGAGCCGCGCAGCCCTCTGGACTGCACTCAGCAAACTTTTATAAGCCAGATGGAGGATGGCAAGCCAACCAGGGCTGCCTTGGGAAGGCTGCCGGCTCCGCTAGCCACTCCAGTAGAAAACCGTTCGAGAAAGAGAAGAGGAAAAGGCTAAGAAATATCTTTTTTAAAAAAAATACCACAGTGGGGGTGTTCAACCCTGCGGTCCGAGTTCCGAGCCGCAGAGTGGTGGAGCGCTGCGAGCTCGCCTAGCCTGTGTGCGCGACGAAGGTGGGACCGCGCGCCGGATCCCCCCCGGAGGGAGATGGACAGGCCGGCGCGAGTGTGTGCGCGCCCGTTTGTGGGTGTGAACGCGGGGCTCTCGGGGAGGTGTGTGCGTGGAGGTATGTGATGAAGATGTACGGGATCCAGGGGAAACCTCAGCTTCACATAAACTGAGGGAGCCAGTGAGAGTCTTCTTGAAATAGGAAGAGAGAAAATCCTGGAGACTGACACTGGAGGCAAGGGGAAGGAGAAAGGAGAGGAGGGAGAGAGGGAGAAACGTGCTACCCAGTGCACAGCCGAAATTCAGAGGCGGAATCGGCCGCAAAACCTGGAATGGATCGCGAGTCACTAGGCAGGAGGGGAAAGATTACCAGCAAAAGGTCCCTATTTTCTCAATCACTTCATGACCTCCATACCCGTCCGAGATGCTCCCTTTCCTGACAAAAATAAGACATCAAAAAAAGACAAGGTGTTTGAGGAGAGTAATTGTGATCACGCTATATTTTTTCTGGAGATAAAAGAATATCGCATTTCCAATTGTTGCTCTTGCCCCAGTGTACCTAACACAAAGCCAGGGAAGAAGTAAACTGAAAAGAAACCTAGGAGCAGGTCTCTGAATGGCAGCTGCTGTCTGCTTGTCTTAATGACTTTTTTATTTTCTCAGAACGGGTAGTTGTGCACTATTAGAGGGACATACCCCCTCCCCCCAAGCTCGCTCTCTCTCTCTCTCTCTCTCTCTCTCTCTCTCTCTCTCTCTCCCTCTCTCTCTCACACACACACACACACACACACACACACACGGAGGGAAGGAGAAAGCATGAGCAATAAAGTGGAGGGAGAAAGGGAGGAAAGAGAGAGAGAGAGAGAGAGAGAGAGAGGTTCCACCTACAAAACACTGGATTCTTAAGTAACTAGGCTTAGGGTGTGTGGAGGTAAAAAAATGGCCACAGGCCTTGCACAAAGCAGGACCCCCCGGGAGGGGCATGGTGTCTTAATTTTCTCTCATCAGATTCTCTCAACACGATAACCTTCACATTTTCTCCCAAATTCTCAGAAGTCTCAAACCTAGTCAGTTTCTCCTGCCAGTTCTGTGAAATGGGAGGAAAGTGAAGATTCAGGTTTAATCAACTCCCTGGTCTTTTTTTTTTTTTTTTATGCTAATGAGCACTGAGATCAAACAGACTTAAGTTTGTCTCGAAACCCACAGCTCCTGAAACTAACCAATCAAAAAGAGAAGAAAAGAAGTGCTATCCAATAGCGAGGCCTTGTGGACACTGGTCTCTTCACAGTTCCTGAGAAGTCAGTACAGGGTCAGGCCTAGTTCTGTAGTGCTAGACTATACTATATAAACATGCGATGTTTCCCTGATGACTAGTGACCGAAGGATGCCTGAAGCCTAAGTCCTCGCATTTGCCTCTATCCTGGGCACCTTCGTTATTGCCAGCATCGGTCAGCTCATCCTCTTTTCCAAGAACTCTTTTAGCCCATCATCAGTAGAACTCAAGAGGAGGATCCAGGCTCATTTTAGAAATGCTTTTAAAACGACGCCGTACTTATAGACTGCGTGCTTGCTTGTTCCATCCTCAAAAATTCATAAAAGATGCTAGCACTGGAGGTACAGACAGGAGGCTAGCCTAATCCAGGAGCTTTAAACCTTCTGCAGTCAGTCTCAAAGGAGGTAGTCAGGGGGCTGAAGAGATGGCTCAGCAGTTAAGATCACATACTCTTCTTGCAGAGGACAAGAGTTTGGTTCTAGGCTCCCAAATAGTATGATGCACAAACTCCTGCAATTCCAGTTCCAGAGATGTTTGCCCCCTCTGGCCTCTGGACACACACACACACACACACACACACACACACACACACACACACACTACCACACTACACACTTTCATGGAGGTAGATAGCAATTCTGAACAGACACCAAAGGTTGAAACACATACGCCATTGGCACGGTTTATGATTACCTGAAGATTGGTTAATCCCTTTATATTTGATGAGCAACCATTACTCCTATAAGGCAGTAGCTGTCGCCGTTGTAGACTTGTAAGAAGACAAACACATGGAACATTACTAAGTTCACCAATGAGCTCAATTCTACAGAAGGATCAACCAGTTTGGGGCTGTTTTGTGAACTGTAGTCAGACCAAGGACTTAGAGAATTTGCTTAGCCCACATGCTGTGTAATACTGCATTGTTTGAAGTAGTGCTAAAAACAAGCCAGAATTCTACCTGAGGCGACACCTTGATGAGGTATTGCAACGGGCAGGGAATGTGATAGAAATTCATAGAAAATAAGAGAGTGCCAACCAAAGAGTACACACGGAGCGACTCATGGCTCCAGCTGCATATGGCCTTATCTGGCATCAATGGGAGGGGGAGTCCTTGGTCTTGTGGATGCTGGATGCCCCAGCATAGGGGGGTGCTAGGGCTGTAGGTGGGCAGGTGGGTGAGCACCCTCATAGAAGCAGGGGCAGGGGCTATGGGATAGGGTGTTTTCAGAGGGGAAACCAGGAAGGAGGATAACATTTGAAATGTATATAAATAAAATAACCAATTTTAAAAAAAAGGAGAGAGAGATTGTACCATGACTTATATAAACCTGTTGGTCAAGGGCTTGAACCCCAGCTGCTATGTTTATACCAGCAAGGAAAAAGAAGATTGAAGAATATTATGCAGAGGAAGCAAAGAGAAAAACAAGAGAAGATTTAGTAGGAGACCCCATGGTACATTGAAATCATTGTGATTGTTTTAGGTATTTGAGACTTAAACTAGGGGAAAGAATGTAAAGACAAGCTATGGAGAATGGATTTGTATGATGTGGTGCTTGGTTCCGTAGGAAAAAAGAAACAATTATTGAAATGCTGATGTCAGGTCTTGTTGGAAACACAGATTATGGCCACTAAGTCTCCTGTTACCAACCCATTTTCTGAGCCCAGCTGGTTTCAGAATCCCTGGGGCCATAATATATACAGAATTTAGAGACTTTGAGTTTTAGTGAAACAACTTGGTTTTCAGCAACCAAGGGTGGCAGGCCAATCAAGCGTCCTCTGTCAATCACCCTGAGAAATGTGTTTGTGAAACCTGTCCACCCTGAGGAAAGAATCTCATTTGACCTAAGTCACTGTAGGCCATCCATTTCCTGTTCAATTAATTATTGTACAGTTGGGCTGGAGGCCCCATTTCTGACCAAAGTGATTTAAGATGAGATTTCTGGGAAATATTTTCCTGATTATAGAGCAAGATAAAAATGGGGAGATGGGCCACTAGTTGAGAGAGCTTACTGAACTTTCAGAGATCCAAGTTTAGTTTCAGCACTCCTATCAGGTGAATCAGGGAATCACACCACCTGTAACTCTAGCTCCATAGAATCCAATAGGAGCATGGGTACACACACACACATGATTGAATGCATACACATACACACACACACACACACACACACACACACACAAACTTGCTGGGTAATTTTATGTCAACTTGACACAGGCTAGTCATCTGACAGGAATGAACTTCAGCTGAGAAAATGTTTCCATAAGATGGGGCTATAGGCAAGCCTGTAAGACCTTTTCTTAGTGGTTGACAGGGGAGGATTCCAGCCCATTGTTGATGGTGCCATCCCTAAGCTGTTGGTCCTGGGTTCTATAAGAAAGCAGATTGAGCAAGCCATAAGAAGAAAGCCAAGGAACAATACCATTCCTTGTACTGTGCATCACCTCAGGTCTCCAGGTTGCTGTCCTGCTTCAGTTCCTGCCTCAAATGCTTTCAGTAATGAAGAACTCCCTCCCCAAGTTGCTTTTAGTCACAGTGTTTCATCACGGTAATAGTAGCACTAACATATATTTGTGTGTGTGTGTGTGTGTGTGTGTGTGTGGTGTGTTACTATGTGTGTGTGTGTGGTGTGTGGTATGTGTGTGTGTGTGTAGGGGGTGTGGTGTGTGTGTAGAGGGTGTAGTGTGTGTGTGTGTGTGTGTGTGTGTATGTGTGTGTGTGTGTGTGTAGACCATCTTGTTTGTAAAGCAGAAGGGTCTTTTCACCTCACCTCTTGACTCCTTAGAGCTAGATAGTTGAATTGTGAATAGGAAACACAGCATTGCTGAGAAGAAGGGAAGGAATGCCCAAAGCTCCTGGTTTTCTATCTGAATCACCAATCCAACTCTGGACCTCTTATTACATAATCAATAAGTATCCTGCAGTTTAGGAATACTAGCATTCGGTTTTTCTGCTTCTTTTTTTCCCCACCGAAGACAATGTAAGCACGGACACCAATCTAAAGCTTGAACAAGAGAAATTGAAGGCAAGAGACAAATATAAGAGAACAAATTAGAAGTAGCCTTGTTGAATCCAAGTCGGGAGATTTTCTAGCATGGCGCAAATTGCAGTGAGCATCAAAGACAGAGGTACTGGGAAAATGATAAAGAGGCTTACTGGAAACCCCAGAGAAACATTAGTGTCATCGTTAGGCGTGTGCCAGGCCACGTGGAATCACAAGTAAAATGGGCAGAGGGACAGAAACATCAGGTACAAAGGCTAAAGGTTTTGACTGTATAGGCAGGGTTTCTGTCAATTTTTAGGTGTGTTTTCCATGAGAGGCTTGTAGACCACAGGGAAGACTGGCACCAGCGAGCTAATGAACCGAAGCGCCATCTCATCTTCTATAGTACATGAGTTTAAATTGTAATCTTGTCTCTTCTACGCTATCCGTGCTTTCTACAGGAAATTCAACTTTTTAATAAGAGAAATTACCTTGTTTTAAAATGAATGTCATACATTTATTGAATATATTTGATATACTTTACAGAGCAAAACATAAATTCTTACCATTACACCCCACATGGAAACAAACAACTATTGACATTTTTCTATATAAAACAACAGCTTTCACCTATGATGTTTTTCTTATAACTTTTGAGACTTGACAAAATTGCATTATAATCTCAAAACATTAAAAGTATATTTTAAACTTTGACTTGGGTCCAATGGGGGTGAGGGGAAGAGCCACGATTACAAAGCGTACAGCTGTTTTGTTCAATTTTATTATTTTATGAGTGAGAAACTGGTTAAATTTTAGCTTCTATTTTTGTGTGTTTTAGATTAAAGTGGACAAATAAGTTCGAAGGACATCTTGTAAAAGAAAGAGAATGAAATTCAAGTGTGTGTGTGTGTGTGTGTGTGTGTGTGTGTGTGTCTCCCACACTGTAGCGTCACAGAAATCAACAGTGCTTAACTAACTTGCCTCTTGAAATGCAGGTTTTGTAATGAAAATGCTATCAGCAACTGGAGAGTAGCTCTGCCCAGATAATAGAAGGTTGCTGAATTACAGAGAAAGAAAAGGTAAAGGAGTGTGAATAGAAAAGAGAAAGAATAAAATCATATTTCCTTTTCCTTTTGTAAACTGTGATCTAGTGAACACTGATAGCTCAGTCCACAGTTTGGGAACATTAGTGAGTAGACACCAATTAAAATTTGATCTCTATTGCATCTCAGCACCGCTGGGGTTCTGGGATCCAAGGGGATGATCTAGGTACCAAGGACAACAGATTCTTCTTCTCTGTCTTCTTGTCTGGTTTTCCTCAAGATGTGAAGCCATAGCTCCTTACCTCAGAGAAGGAACCATGGGGTCTTCTTAATCCAGTTTTGCCTAATAGTCATGACAGGGTGTAGCCAAAAGGATTGAAAGAGCTGTAATCATTTGAAACACAGACAATGAGAGTATTCCACATACTCATAAGCACTACTCGTATTTACTTGAAATACTACTATTAATCATCTAGGGTGTTAAACATAAAGTAGGTTCAGGAATTACAATGATTTAAAATGTTAGTCCCAATTTTCATACTTATTAATGATCCAAATATCTACTCTCCATTGGTTCTTAAGTAATTTTCATACTTAGAAAGGTGTCTTAGGCTATTAAATGCAATTAAATACTAAATAACAAACTATTTACCCTCCAAGATGCTACTAACTCCACTGTATGCGTTGGAAAGTCTTGGGCAAGGTGATCGCCCCTTGAGTGTCCATCTTCTCCATGACTGACCATCAGGAAAGCTGTAAGTTATATTTGATTGCTCACTATCGTAATAGATTCCTTTAAGACTTATTATTTAAAGGCTATCATGTGTCTTGGAAGTGTTTCCAAATCAGCTATGTACAGGTAAGATGGACACATCTCATTGCGGAAGTACCAACTTGGTTTTTTGTAGCTCATTATAAGTTCGTCTCTGAGTGCTGTGAAAGACAGTTCTGCAGCTGTGCAGTCGGCCTGACGTACCGAGATTCTTGGAAACATGCCTTTCGGCAGTCAGGACTCAGCATTGCACAGCTCTCAGGTCACCTGGGTGGGGACAATGGCACTCCTTAAAGGCCATTGCTTCACATGTTACTGTCTTCCTCCTTATAAAAATCATTTATCAGACATTAAAGACCCTGGGTTAATAACCTGTCATTAATTATTTCAACACAAAATAAGCACGGTGCCAGACTTAGTTTTTGAGAGAACAGCAACAAAGGATAGTTCACAGACAAAATATTACTGTTATTAATTATTTTTTATATAGAAGATTGCAATCTTTTAGTTATTTTCTGTGGAACTTTAAAAATACTGTGTTGCAGGCTGAAGAGATGGCTCAGCAGTGAGGAGCACTAACTGCTCTTCCAGAGGTCCTGAGTTCAATTCCCAGCAACCACATGGTAGCTCACAACCATCTGTAATGGGATTTGATGCCCTCTTCTGGTATGTCTGAAGACAGCTACAGTGTACTCATATACATAAAATAAATAAATCTTTTGAAAAAAATACTATGTTGCATTTATAATGTCTTGATCAAGCTATTTTATTCAACTTAATTATGTAAGAAAAGGGTTAAAACAAAAAGTTACATGGGAAAATAAATTATAAACTCTCTTGAATTGTTTTAGTAATCAAAAACAGTAAACATAAAGAAAATGTTATAATACTGATAGTGATAAGCATTGCTGTTGTAATAATGCAACCGATTCAAAATCAGTTTAATGATAAGAAGTAACCCACATTTTTTAATAACTAAAATAGTCAAAGTTTTACATTTTAATTTGGCTTATAACTTCAAAATACAATGATTAAGGTCATCAAATTGATTGTAAATTACTAAGCAAGCCAGTGAACATTTTAAATGGCTTTTGCTACATGTACTTGTAAATACGGCCAATAAAAACTCTCTGCTGAGTGTTACTACACCATAAAGTAAAAGTTGTTTTTCTGTGGCAGGTAATGGAAGGGATTAGGGAAAATGTTCCTTAGCCCAAGCAGACCTAGCTTTGCTCTGTTCGTTGGCTGCAGTCACACACATCTATGAGACCATACAAATGACCAGTGCTGATCCCGAAACTATGACATTAATGCACCAGCTCTGCAAGAGAGCTCAAAGCCTTCACGGAGTCAACTCAGTAATGTCAATCCCAGAACAAACCAGCAACTTCCCTGATCAATGTTGCTTCCTTCTTTGGCAAAGACAGTAATCATGTTATTCAGTGATTTATTTTGGAAATATTGAGATGATTCCTAAAAAGTGCTAACTGATCCTTTAATAGTGAATGTTATTGCTCAGGGCAGTTATGAAAGGAAACCTTTTCAAAATAATTACTATTCGTATAAGCTTCTGAATTCTGATCATTTACCTTCATGATTGGAAATACATGGACATCTGTGGTATTAAGATGAGGACCTTCTTGCGGAGAACCCCAGTTCACTCCCAATACCAACAGTGGTCAGCTCACAATCAATTGTAACTCTAGCTTCCAGAGATCTGACACCTTCTGCTAGCTTCTGAGGGTATGGAACTCCCGTGCGCGCGCACACACACACAGACACACACACACTATTAAAAGATAAAATCTTTTAAACTATAAAGAAGTGCAAAATAATTATTTCTTGGTGTCCTTAAAATGTTCACAGATGCACTCCTATGTTCCACATAAAACAAAATTCATTAAACATTTTAATAGATCATTAAAAGAGCAATAAGTACATAATAGACTTGTAGCTGACCCAGCAAGTACCAGATACTAGTACTTTTAGAACTTTGATTAAGAAAATCACAGTGACCCTGAGCTGTACCATTATTTGGTAAGCCAATATCCAGAAAAGTTTAATGACACTTAATTTACATAAAACATGTGTGGACAGCACTCTCTCCCCGCCTTTGCATCTTTGTTTCTGTGTTGTTTTCCTGAAACCGGCTCTCCTTCTATGGCCCAGGCTGACCTCAAACTCAAGATTGACTCGTTCTCCTCAACCTCCCCGAGTATTTGCTTCCAGAAGCTTCAATTCCTTTTTTATTTATAAACAGGTTCTAATTTTTTCCCAGATTGGTCTCACACCCCCAGTACAATTCAGGATGACTTTGAAATTCTGATCTCTCTTAGCCTCAGTCTCTGAAGTGCTAGGATTATGGGTATCAACTACCATGCTGTTTTTCTTCCATGTTTTATAAGCCACAAAATTGGAGAATGTATTTAGTTCATATAAAATATTGTCTTTCGATTTAAGAAAATGGCTATATTTGGTTATATTTGTCTTCGTGTTCTGAACTCACCTCCAGATGATCAGGCCAGATACTTGCTACTCTATTAACTTAGCACATTTTATTACATCTCAGGGAGAAATAATTAAATGTTTGTAAGAGAATGAATTCAGTATTTTTCAAGTTACTTGGGACATGAAGGGGGAAAAGTCTGAGCTTTTGAGTTGGAAGTCTCATCTACTGAGCATGTATTTGCAAGGGGGCATCTGAAGCAGGGCAGCATGGGAGCAGGAGACAATGTGCCTTTGGTTTCTCTCCTCTTGATTCCCAGTCACAGGCAATCAATGTCGAAGACATTACTAAGCAATTCAGGGCTGTTTGCTTTTAATTGGCAGACTATCTTCCAAAAATAACATCTTTGGGCTTCACAACACCCCAGTCATGGAAGCATTAGAGAATGAATGTCGGTACTGTACAGGAGGGCCCCTATGAATAATGAATGGGGCTCCATTTTGCCTGGGAAACAAACATGTACCGGCATGTTCCTGGTAATTGTACGTGTGCACAGCTTAGAGAGACACCAAATCTGCTCTGACTTCCACCTTAATTTAAGTTGATAACTGAGTTTTCAACTCCAAAGACGGTCAAACAACCTTATTTTAAACATGTAACATGCTTGCCTGGCTTCTCCTGCTCTCAGGACTTTAAAATGGTGATTTGATACAAAAATTCAAAAGATGAAGGATCATGTTACAGTCTCCATGGAGCAAAGTCGGCTTATACAAATTTGAGAAAAGAAGAAAAGAAAAGAACATTTTACTGCAGTATTTTAAAAACTGGAATTTCATCTTTATTTTAAACGATGAGACCATCATTGAAATGTGATTCTCCAAGGCACACATAAAAAGCAGTTTGTGTCATGTAAAGCATAAGCAAATTTAGATTTGCATGCAACACATCATTCACAAAGTAACTAATAAAAAGTAAGATCTAAGACAGAAATGATAATGACCTTGCAATGTATTTAAAACTATTTGGCTTTTCCTTTAGAAAGATCGTGAAAGAGCTTAATGTATTTTCTAAATTACTTTCATAATGAATTCACTTACAAAGAATATAATTTCCTAGTCTATTTTCATAATGAATGACACAGACTTCACCATTCAATAGAAATGCAGTATGTCAAAACATCAAATTGAAATCTTCACTAGAAGAAGGCTTTGGACTTAGCAAGAAGACTTCTAGAAGTTTCTTTTCTATCTATTGTTTTGAGGTGGCAAGCTCATGTGCAAGTTGACTTAAATGATTAGTTAGCCATCATGCTAAATTATCATCCCCTGCCTTTGTAGCAGCTCAGACGGAAAGTTTTCTATTTGTGTAATGGTCATGTGTTTTCTCAGGCCACAAATCCAAGTATGAGGAATGAAACTTATTTTCTTGTAATGAAATTTAATTTCTATTTTAAGTCTCTCTTCTGCTCAGGAGGGGGAAAAAGCTAATCTTGCCAATTCCAGGTAAATTTAGTTGCATAAGAATTTTCTCAGGCAAATCTCTAACTCCAGAGTCAGTTCTTTGTTTCACATGGCCATGTGGCAGAGAGGAGCAAACATACTGCCAGTGCCCTCACTAGAGTCTAAAAGTAGGCTTCCTTTCTGATTTTCCGCTCCAGGGAGACACATGTTTGCTCAAAAAAGGGTTAAGTAAGCCTTACATGGACTTGGGGTGTGTGTGTGTGTGTGTGTGTCTGTGTGTGTTCATGTTATTAAACTTTACGTAATAGTAAAGAGTGCAATCATTTTAAATCACAAGAAAAATATTAAATGTTGAAGAGAGAAATGGGAAACCGTGGGGATTTTAATGTGGACAGTAGGAAGGAAGGGCTCAAGACAGACGGGGGGAAGGGAAAAGAACACCGAGAAGGCTTGAAAATGCCACAGTGCATTTATTTATCTATAGTTACATACAATACATGCAAGTGTGTGTGTATACATATAGAGTTTAAATGATGTTATCCTACTTGAGCTGACAAGAGTTATAGACTAACAAAATCCATGAAATGGCCCCCTTCTGTGTTGACCAGGGGAGTCCAAGTAGCAGTATAGGTGGAAGCTGTTGTCTTTGATGGCCTCCCAGAAGTTGAAGATGTTTCCCTCTTGCTGGAGATACCATGCACTTGGGACACAGGACTCAAAGGATCTGAGCTGGATACAACCTGAAAGCCACTTTACTAAGCCAAGATAATTCCTAACTGCATTCTTAATGTGTATCTTTACACCCACAGAAAAGTGTAGCTCCCACCCTATGCCCAGGACAATTCTCTTTGCAATAGATAGGGACCATTATACAAGTCTATAACTGGTCAAATGCACAGGATGACTGGTTATGAAGTGTGCAGACACAGCTGATACATCTACAATACAACTTCTCCTCTTGGTTATGTTTTGATTTTGTTTTTTTGGTTGTTTGTTTGTTTTGTCCATTTGATGAAAGCTAGAGTTATTAGGAACGAGGAACATCCCTTGAGAAAACAGTTCCATCCAGATTGCCCATAGGACATTTTCTTCATAGGACATTTTCTTGCTTAATTATTGATACAGGAAGGACTAGCCCATACTGGTCAGTTCCACACCAAGCAGATGGTCTTGAGCTGTTTAAGAAACCAAGATGAAGAAGCCATGGGGAGCAAACCAGTAAACGGCACTCCGCCGTGGCTTCTGCTTCAGTTCCTGCTTCCAGTTTCCTGCCTTGAATTCCTACCCCGACTTTTCTCAGTGATGAATTATTACCTAAAAGTACAAGATGAAACAAGTCCTTTCCTCTTATGTTGCTTTTGGTTCTGGTGTTTATTGTGGTAATGGAAAACATAACTAAGATACTCCTGCACTCAAAGCTCAGAGAACATTCCCAAAGAGGAAGCAGAAAGATTGTGTGAGCCGGGGGCCCTAGAAATCTGCTGTGAGAATTTGTCTCCTGGAAATCACAGGAAAACTATATCATGGTACCCTCAAAAATGCTGCTGCTTAAACAGCACAAGACAGGACCAATGGGCACACGAATGTCAGAAATCTCTGGGGCCCTACACCTACATGAAGAACTACAGGCAATTAAGGAACGGTGAGAGCAGAAGTGTGTGTGTGTGTGTGTGTGTGTGTGTGTGTGTGTGTGTGTGTGTGTGTGTGTGTGTATGTGTTAGAGAGAGAGAGAGAGAAAGAGAGAGGGAGAGGGAGAGAGAGAGAGTTTGTGTGTACCTAAAACAAAGACAAAGAGGCCATGAATTTGAGAGACTGGAGCAGCATATGGGAAGGGTTAAAGGGAAGAAAGAAAATTGGAAATGGTATAATTATATATTAATTTAAAGTTAAAACATTTAAATGCAATTTTCTTTAAAGTTTCAAAGGTCTATTAGACTGGACATTTGGCTAAAGTGTAGGCAATGAATCAAGCTTGTTTAGTCCAAATCTGCCTTCTAGTTTGATAACCAATTCCCTTGCTTTCTAATTCTGGTTGGCAAAAGACCCTGGCATTGCCTGCCTACTGTATCAGCTTCTGAATTTGTGATCCGGGATAATCTCAGAAAGGAGGCATTAGTTTTAGATCTGAGCTGAAGAAAAATGAGTTTTTTAGAACAGAGTGAGCTGGCTATAGCTCCAGATTGTGAATAATTTATTCAGGAGACCGAAGACATATAACACATGTGTTATCAACACAGCTTGGATGGGAAGCTCCTCTCACTTTGTAGTCTATCAGGCTCTGCATCTCAATTACAGATTACTGACACTGAGAGCAACCACCATCAGCATGCGCAGTGGGGCTTCTTCTACAGCAGGAGTACCTGGGACTCCATACCTGGGTCTAAGTCAGTAAGGACAGGCACAGAAAGATGCTCTGGTACTGCTCCCTACTGAGGACAAAGAAGCAACCCTCAATAAACACAAGCAACAAGGACCAAGAATGATTGCAAATGTATTGAGTCACTCTAAATATCTGTTCAACCCACATCATAGTGTGTCAGAGTATGGCCTAGGAGTGAAGTCATGTGAGGAGAAATGCTTATGAGAACACCCTACGAAAACAAGACAAGAGTCTTGTGACCTCAATTTCTTCAAAACAGATTTGTTCTTGGAATGTGTTTTTGTAGTCCTTCCAGATTTAGTTTACTTCAAATTACTCATGTATATTGCTGTTATTATTTAGTTAAATGTTTAAACTATCCTTTATATGCCTCTATGGAACAGCAACAACAACAACAACAACAACAACAACAACAACAACAACAACAACAAAAATGTTTCTACCAGGCCTGGCTTGTCCTTTTGATAGCATACAGTTTCAACTCATGAGAACTTTGCTTACATGACCTTTCTTAACCTTCAGAGAATAAATTGTCTGGGACTCTGAGTTAAGTTGGCAATTGCTTGAGACTTTAGTTCAACTCCATAATTGACTCCATTCTCCAAGGTTCCGCTGCCTCTGGAGTAACGACAGGACCTATAGGTCTGTTCTCATAGCTGTGGATGTCCACCTTTGTCCTATGCATATGGGTCACATGAAATATATGCATAGGCACTCCAAGCATGGAAAAAGTCAGGACCCTTGTATATCTAGGTGTACTGACTGGGTTTGTGTCAACTTGACACAAACTGGAGTTATCACAGAGAAAGTTATCAAAGTTTCAGTTGAGAAAATGCCTCTATGAGATCCAGCGGTAAGGCATTTTCTCAGTTAGTGATCAAGGGGGGAGGGCCCCTTGTGGTAGTACCATCTGTGGGCTGGTAGTCTTGGGTTCTATAAGAAAGCAGGCTGAGCAAGTCAGGAGAAGCAAGCAAGTCAGTAAGCAGCATTCCTCCATAACCTCTGCATCAGCTCCTGCTTCCTGACCTGCTTGAGTTCCAGTCCTGACTTCCTTTGGTGAGGAACAGCAGCATGGAAGTGTAAGCTCAATAAACCCTTTCCTCCCCAACTTGCTTCTTGGTCATGATGTTTGTGCAGGAATAGAAACCCTGACTAAGACACTCAGTCTACACTTAGGACACCCTATTCAGAGGAAAACTAGACAAATACAGAGCATTCCAACAACTCACAACAAACACCCCAAACCACAGAGGGCCCTGTCATTTGCAGTGGTGAACAGGACATACTGTAGGCAGTACTATCTATGGGTTGTTATTGCTTCTGATCCTAGTGATGCTAGATGCTGTATGGCAGTCCTGAAAGTCTTTCTTGGCTTATCACTTTAGTTCAACTTGTTGCTGCTTTTTGTTTCTATAGATGTCCTGCCTATTTGGTCTTAAAACAGCACTGTAGGGAAAACTTCTCTTGGGTTTTTTTATTTGTTTGTTTTGTTTTGTTTTTCTTTTAATGCAGGTGTGTCTTTACCTAAATGAGTGTCCAGTCTACAGTTCTTTTGAGTTGAGTTATTTTAGATTGTATTTGCTTAGACATATAAACTGGATAAGAAGAAATCACGATGATAGATTGAATTTTTTTTGTCTCAGACATACTATTATATATATATATATATAATAGTATGTATATATATATATACATATATATATATATATATATATATATATATGTTTTTGCTATACAGATAGATAAAGCTGCTATTGGAAGCCACAAGTTATTGAATGAAAGCCTCAGTACCAGGCATGGTATACCATTCAATGAGTTTTTGATCACAGAGCCATTGAGTCTTTCAAAATGACTAAGCCTATTGCTATTGCTCTTGGTTCCCTGCCAGAACTAGGTGTTAAGAACAACTGTTGAAGTCACTATGCTTGAGCCACAGGACGGGCAGAAATAAAACTGTAAATTCACTGGATGTTTCCTGTTTGTCAGGTAGCTTTTAGGATGGCAGTAGATGTTATTCAGGCAGCGGGGAAGAAAAGTCATCAGATGGCTTACCCATCTATGAATTGTATGTGCTATACCACTGACTAGCCCCAGGAGTTGTGCCCATGGGGCAATAGTGGCATGCTTATTATGGAGTTAACCAACCATTTTCTGATTAGATTTAAGACCTATGAGAGAGATATCCTGGTCAAAGCCTGGGATCATAGGCCTAGGAGGGAGTCTACTACTATTGTTTATATCTGGGAACATGTTTATATAAAATATTGTTTCTATTTGGGAATGTGCTATGTGGATGACAGAAAGCAAGCTGTTGGCTTTAGTCAGACACTACTTTTTTCATGCTCATGCTCATGCTTTTCCAGAGAAACATAACTGTATGGCAGACTGAGAATAAGTGACTATTGAATGTTGATCCCTCAATGGGATTTCTATATCTTCTTTTTCAAATCACCAAGAATATCACAGAAAAACAGGAATAACGTTGCAGGAATAACGTTAAATTCAGAGACAGTGGCAAATATTTTGAACACCATTTTTAGTTTATGACATTGATGTTGTACTCATGAACTCACAGCAGCTATGATTACCTTCACAAGAAGGACCATCAATATTCCCCATTGTTGACTTTCAGCCTACCTGTGCAGATCTTGTCTGTTGGGTTCTGAGGATCTGAAACAATGGGGCAGATTACAGTCTGATGCTGTAGACAAACGGAGATTAGTTTCACTGTACTTTTAACATGAATGTGACAAAGAAAGCAATGATCCGAGGAAGGTTGTTTGAGTTTAGAAACACATGATCAGAAAAACATGTAAATAAATGTCAATAAGCACATACTAAATATTAGTAGAGCAGCCCTTTACCAATTTAAACACAAATGCCTGGTATATATTGGTATAGCACAAAAGCAAGGCAGAAAGTCATATCCAGATTCAGGTACACTGACCAGATTGGGTTTTATAGCTATGTTCTGACATCCAACAAGAATAAACACATCTTATAAATTGAATTCACATGATTGAAATATTAGTAGAAAGTGGTTGCTGGACAAAGAGTAGATCATACCTGTAGTAGCCTGAATATGCTTGGTCTAGGGAGTGGGACTAGTAGGCTGTGTGGCCTTGTTAGAAGAAGTGTGTCACTGTGGGCTTTGAGACCCTTCTCCTAACTGCCTGAGAGACAGTCCTCTGGCTCCCTTCTGAACAAGATGTAGAACTCTCAGCTTCTCCTGCACCATGCCTGCCTGGGAGATGCCATGCTCCTGCCTTGATGATAATGGACTGAACTTCTGAACCTGTAAACCAGTCTTAATGAAATGTTGTTCTTATAACAGTTACCTTGGACATGGTGTCTGTTCACAGCAATAGAAACCCTAACTAAGACAACACTGTCAATGATAGAGCCAGTGGTAAGCTATGGCTACTCCTGTAAATAACCCTTTATCCATGCTACTGTCAGCAACTCTAATTAAACTCATCAAATGTCAACAAAACAAAGATAAGCAGAGATAACAGGAGGTCGAAGGAGGGTTGGTTGGGAAGGGAGAGGGATCAGTGGGAGGAAGAAGAGGACAAGAGACTATGGCAAGAGGCTATGACCAAAATAAATGATTACATGCATGAGAAACTTATCCCCAAACCCATTATTAAAGATAATAGGCACTCGGGATTTCAGAAACCAATAAACTCAAGTATACATAAACAGATCAGTGTGGTGGATTGACCTTGCCCTTAACATTCACTGTCCCCATGATGATCAACCTCATCAACACCATTGCATGTGTCAACACACTAAACAAGTTCTAACACATTGTGGAGAAAGTGTCACTTCTCTACAGTGTAATTTAGTATTTTAACTGACCATCAATCGCAGAGTAAATATTCATTCTTTGATTGTAAGCTTATTTGTTTTCTGTACTTCCCTCTGTTGATTCTCACTGACAAGCAATGATATGGTCACAACCTCTCAATGAAGTCAACAAGAAAACATGTCTAAGATTTTTCAAAACCATGTGAAAGGTCAGCAGGGAAGTTTCAATTTTGTAAATGTGTTCTGTTAGAGTTCATTTGAAAAGAATAAGATAAGATTTCATGTGTTCAGTGAGTTCTCATTTGAAAGCATTTCTCATGTGACCTGGAGAGAGGTTTGTTCTCAAAGCTATGTCAACTTTTAACTCAATTCTAGCCTTTCAAACTACTTGCTCTCCAGTTTGTGTAAATTCATGTCATAGAACCTCAGCAGCTTTCTCCAAACAGTAGGCTTAAACTTACATCAGAGATTTATCACATTTAATGTTATAAACAGATGTTAATTGCTTGGAAAACCTTTGTTATGTAGAATATAATTTATATCTCTACAGATAGTAAAATCATTATATATTTTTATTCCAAACTTTATGATGCTCTATGGTATGCATAGCCGATGATGGCTGAACACCCTATAAGTTTAAAAATCTTTTAAAAATATAGTACATATAAAAGTGTATACAACATCAGCATTCATTAACCGAATCTACATCCTTTCACGGGAAGTAAATTTGACGGAATGGGAGGGTTACTTGTTTGGAAGCAAGCTCTCATTTCACGGGGTTGTGGTCTTTGCTTTCTTTCTTTTTAAAATTAATATATTTATTCACTTTAAACCCAATATCAGTCCCCACCTCACACAGATCCTACCTGGATTTTACACTCCCCTTCTCTTCTAAGAATGGTAAGCTCCCCCCCCCACCCCCAATCACCCATCCTGGCTCATCAAGTCACTGCAGGCCTTGGCATATCCTCTCCAACGGAGGCCAGACAGGATGGTACAGTTAGGAAAACCAGACTCACAGGCAGGTACTAGGTGCAGGGCCAGCCCCTGCTCCAGTTGTTGGAAACGCACATGAAAACCAAATGTACTTCTGCTACACCTGTGTAGATCCAGTCCAGGCGTGCTCGTTGGTTCGTGGTTCAGTATGTGGGAGGCCCCAAGGGTCTAGGTTAGTTGGCTCTGTTGGTCTTCCTGTGAAGTATCTGTCCTCTTCTAGTTCCTCACTCCTTCACCCAGCTCTTCCTCAATCTCCCCAAACTCCATCTAATGTTTGGCTGTGGGTCTCTGTATCTGTTTCCACTGGCTGCTGGGTAGAGCCTCTCAGGACACTTATGCTAGGATCCTGTCTGCAAGCATAACACAAAATCATTAATAGTGTCAGGGATTGGTTCTTGCCCATGGGATGGGTCTCAACTTAGGCCAATGATTGGTTGGCTGTTCTTCCCATCTATGCTCTATCTTTGTCCCTGCATATCTTGTAGGCAGGACACATTTTGGGTCGAAGGTTTTGTAGGTATGTTGCTGTCTTTATCCTTCCACTGGGGAGTCCTGCCTGGCTACAGGAGGTTGCCACTTCAGGATCCAGATCTCCCACTGCTAGGAGTCTCAGCTAGAGCAGCCCCCATAGACACAGATTTCCTCTGTCCCAAGCCTCCGACCCTTCCTAGAGATGTTACCTGCCCCCCATTCTTCTCTCTCCCCCCTGCTCTCCCTACATCTAATCCTGCCTGCTCTGTTCCCATTCCCCTCCCCTCTTCCACCTAGTTCCCTCTCTACATGAACCTCTAATATCTATTTTATTTCCCCTTGTGAGAAGGATTTAACCAGCCTCCCTTGGATCCTTCTTGCTATTTGGCTTCTTTGGGTCTGTGGGTTGTAGTGTGGTTATTCTTTATTTTATGGCTAATATCCACTTATCAGTGAGTACATACCATGAATGTCTTCTGGGTCTGAGTTACCTCATTCAGACCTTCAAGCAGAGTCTGGCCTGTTGACACTGTTGTTCCTTCCATGTGGCTGCAAACCCCTTCAGCTCCTTCTATCCCATCTCCAACTCCTCCATTGGGGACTCCCGTGCTCAGTCCAATGGTTGGCTATGAGCATCCGAGCATCTGAGCATCCGAGCATCTGCCTCTGTATTTGTCAGGCTCTGACAGAGCCTCTCAGGAGACAGCCCTATCAGGCTTCTGCCAGCAAGCACAATAGCATCCGTGTTTGGTGGCTGTATATGGGATGAATCCCCAGGTGGGGCAGTTTCTGGGTGGCCTTTCCTTCAGTCTCTGCTCCACACTTTGTCTCCATTTTTCCTCCTGTGAATATTTTCTTCACTCTTCTAAAAAGCACAGAAGCATCCACATTTTGGTCTTCCCTCTTTTTAGGCTTCATGTGGTCTGTGAATTGTATCTTGGGTATTCCAAACTTTTGGGCTAATATCCACTTATCAGTGAGTACATACTGTGTGTGTTCTTTTGTGATTGGGTTACCTCACTCAGTATGATATTTTCAAGTTCCATCCATTTGCCTGAGATTTTCATTAAGTCATTGTTTTTAATAGCTGAGTAGTACTCCATTGTGTAAATGTACCACATTTTCTGTATCCATTCCTCTGTTGAGGGACATCTGAGTTGTTTCCATGCTTCTGGCTATTACGAGTAAGGCTGCTATGGTCTTTCTTCTACTGCCGTTTACCTTATTTGAACTCAATGAGGATAAAGGAAATGTATATCCTGCCACTTTAGTATATTATGTTAGAGGATGTGGTCTTTAAAATTTTCACCCTCAAACAAGCCCTCACTTGGAACATTCATCTCTAGATAGAATATCTCCATCAAATTCCTCTGGAGTTTCAGGGATCAGGGAACCCCACAGAAGAGTGTAAGGGGCAGAGGGAATCAAACACCCCAAGAAAACATGACCCTCTAAATCAACATGATAGACACACATATGAACTCACACATTCTGAAGGAGCACACACAGGACCTGCATGAATCTGCACAAGATGGGGTCCTAGAGACGAAAGTTGGGACACATGCCTTAACCCAGAGGCTATCTCCAAGTGATAACCACTTTCAAATGGAAATTTAGTTTCTTCCATGGTAGTCTTACTATGGAAACAAACTACTCCTGAGGGTAGTCAGGCTGCATAACTAGTAGTAAATGGTCAACAGAAAATGAACTCATAACATCTTTGTACGTTCCTTGTCTCATAGTGTAGAGGAATTTTAATCCAACTATATGGCTGCTTTGGTAAGGGATTAGAGCCAAAGACCTGCTAGGTCTGAGTGATCCAGATGGAATGACACACCTTTAATCTCTCTGGCTGGAATATAGACACATCCATAGAATATACTTTTAAGGTAAAATTAGTTTGTAGAAGGAAGCAGCCATGTCTGAAATTGACATCTAATTGAGGGGCAAAGTTATAAATCAGAGAAAGATTTGGCAGAATGTGTCAGAGATAGAATTAGTCCAACTCTCAGGGGAACAGCACAGGAAGGAGAGCTATTTAAGAGCAGTGTAGGGAGAATCAGCCAGCTGCGAGTCAGTCCAGTGAGTTCAGTAGAGTGGAGCTCAGTTTGGAAAGGTTAATTCAGTTCACTTCAGTTTAGAGAGTTCAGTTGCGTACAGTTGAGGTCAATTCAGAGAAGTTGAGTTCAGAGAGGTTCAGTTCATGGCATTCAGAGGCAGTTTTCCAAGCAAAGCAATTCAGATAGAAGCAAAGAAAAAGCAATTTGAATGAATCAGCCTGGAGAGAAGTTTAAGCCAGAACAGTTGAATTGAACCAGCCAGCCAGAGTTCAGGAAAAGCTAGAAAGGGTGAGGTTATTCAGCAGTAAGTCTTGGGGGCTAAAACTTTCTGGGCCTAGTTTGGCAGTCGGAGGCCAGAAGCTGAAGCCTTCATGGTCAGGGCTTACAGAAAATTAGATTGTACTGAGGCTAAAAGCTTCCAGGTCTAAGCCTAGGGACCGTTATATAAAAGTGCTCTGGGCTCAGCCCAAGCCATGTATTTGCAAAGCTTGGGTATGGTTCTTATCTCATCACTTCATCTGAGGAAATAATCCAACATTTACATCATATATCAGAACTTTTTAAAATTTTTAACTCATTTTTAAAGTTTTAATTTTTATTCTGTTTCTTCTTTCTTTTGATTTACAAGTCCTTTGCATCTATGTTATGGCTTCCAGGTCAGTATTTTTTATGGGAGTTCTGGGTGTGTGAAAAAGTAGGTCTGTGGCTTTGTATGTGTATGTGCAAGGATGTGAGAGTGGTTTATGTGTGTGTGTGCACACATGTGTGTGTTAGTGGTGTGTGTGTGTTAGTGGTGTGTGTATGTGTGTGTGTGTGTGCCTTTTCTAGGGCTCTTTTCTTTCCTGTTTGCTTGTTCTGTCCAATTTTGATATATTAGTTTCCATTTTATCTTATTTCTTTCTATTATCCCTTGTTAGCCCATTTATTTCTAATGAGAGAAAAGTCGTGGATCCAGGAATGGAGGGGTAGAGGGAGGAGAAACCGTATTAGGAATCAAATCTATTTTCTGTAAAAGAAAAAAAGAGGTGATTACCTTGAATTTTCAAGATGAGCCCATGGCGATTCTAAGGGGACTTATAGGTGGGAAGAAGGGCTGCATCAGAGAATCAGAGTTCAAAGTGTGGTTGCTGGAGGGAGCCACTCATAAAAAATGCAGGTCCACTGTTGCAGAAGTAGGGCCACACAAAGAATAGATTAGCTTTCGGAGCCTCTAGAAAGAGTGAGTGCATTTTCTCAGTGCCTTAATGTTAGCTCCATTTAATCAAATTGGTTCTCTTAATTTTCAGAACAATATAAACCTTACATAAAAACCATAAATATATTTCTGTTATTTTAAGCCTGAATGCTTGCAGTAATTTTCTATAATATCTATATATAGACTTGATTGAGTTTCAGAAAATATAAGAATTCAAAGCTGCTTTGAAATGCAAAGAGGAAACATACAGTAAACTTTCAGTATATTGAGTGGCCATTAAAATTATTTCTCTTCTAACAGGGTACCTTAAAAACCTTAGTAAAAAGAGGGGATCAATAAAATAACAGTAGGGCACTAAAAGTGAAGAACAAAGTTCACAAATGCGAACCCAAGAATTAGCTACATAATCATCTAATAGTTGGTAGTTCTATTCTCTTGTTCTCTTCAGGGAAGCCTGTGATTCTGGTAAATGATCCTTCATCAAAGGCACGAAAATTTAATAAGACCAGCAAGGAAAAAAAGAGTGCTTTGTTAATCCTCCTGTTAAGGCTTCCTCTACAAATCTAATTCATGAATATATGACATTTTTGAAAGCCCAATATTCATGACATTTTCTTACTGCAAAACAGTTATTTAAGTAAAGGATCCTGCTATGTTAGCTAATGAGAGAGAAGCTGTGGAGACCCACCTCCCTGAAACTGAGCTGAAACAGAAGCATAGTCTTAACTCAGTTGGTTAATGCTCTAACAAAATATCTGTCATTGGATAGTTTATAAAAAGCAGAGGCTTATTCTTTACAGATCAATGTCACAGTGTCGCTTTCCAACAAATACCTCTTTGCTGTGTCATCCATAGGGGATGTCAGTGAGGACATATACACACTAAGAATACACTTTGGCAAACTTGCTTTTATAAACAAATCTACCATCTCATTAGGGAAAGATATCATTGGTGAAGTAGTGTGATACCGAGAAAGCCACCTTTGCAGTAACAGCCCAAATCTATCCTTGAGGGCAGAATTCTAGCATCTAGTCAGTGCTTAACTAGCACACCTCCTAACCTCACTATGCTGGAGTTCACAATTTCCGATGTATGATTTTTTAAATTTTTTTTTATTTTTTTGGTTTTTCGAGACAGGGTTTCTCTGTGTAGCTCTGGCTGTCCTGGAGCTCACCCTGTAGACCAGGCTGGCCTCGAACAGAAATCCACCTGCCTCTGCCTCCTGAGTGCTGGGATTAGAGGCGTGCGCCACCACTGCCCGGCTCCGAAGTAAGATTCTTAAAAGAGGCATTTCAAACTATCACGCATGTCCTACTTTAAGCCTAAAGTCAGCAAGTGTCATAAAACAGTGCGGGTGACTAATATCTTTCCATGAGTTACTCTTCTGATGATGAGATGAAATACCATGGCCCAAAGCAACTTAAGGAAGAGGTTATTTAGGCTTGTGGTTTCAGAGAGATGGAGTCCGTCATGTTGTGGAGGCATGGCAGCAAGCAGGAGTCAGCAAAGAGAGGGGTCACATCTTTAATTGCTTGCACAAAGTAGAGAAAGAAAAGCAAACTGGAAATGGGTTGTGACTATAAACTCTTGAAGACATCCCCCAGGAGCATACTTGTTGTAGCAACGGAATCTTCTCAAACAGGGCTACCAACCAGGGACCAGGTGTCAAAGTACCTGAACCTATGGGGGACATTCTGATTCAATTCACTTGGACGTGAAGATGGATACGAGGCATCTGACAAGTCTAGAATTCTTGGAGCCTTCAGTAGCACCAGGGATCCACCTCAGACATTCTTGTAATAACATTATAGATCTCATCAGGTGTCACCTTAGAAATTATATAGGCCACGCCTCTTCCTAAAGTGGCTCATCCTCTTAAATACTTTCATTCTACAAGACTATCTTAGAGGTGCTGTAAAGAAACAAGATGGCCACAGCAACCCTTATAAAGGCAACATTTAATTGGGGCTGGCTTACAGGTTTAGTCCATTATAGTCACAGCAGCAAACACGGCAACCCATAGGTCTTGTGCTGGAATTGTGTCTAAGTGGTCTGCATCTGAATCCACAGGCAGCAGGAAGAAACAGGGAGCCACTGGGCCTAGCTTAAGCTTCTGAAACCTGAAAGCCACCCCCAGTGACACACTTCTTCCAGTAAGGCCACACTTCCAATAATGTCACTCCCTATGAGTCTGTGAGGGCCATTTTCATTTAGACCACCACACTGTCCTTGTTACTTCTATTTATCGGATTTATCACCAAAGTTTCTTTGTAAACACAAAGGCCTATAAAGTTCATGTAGGTCACAGGTTCCTGATTTTTAAGGTGAATTACATAAAAGAAATATTGACCTCAGCTGGGTTGTTTCCCTTTCCACTCTGTCCCACTAACATCAGATCAACACATAAGCTGACATGGATGTTAGAACCACTTGAGATACTTGAATTCTTTGTCTAGATAATCTAATCCATTGTTAACAACACTTTCACATGACATTTACTAAACATGTCATTGTCTGTCTTGAGGATGACACTTTTGTCATGAATAAAGACATAAGACATAGTTCTCATATCAAAAGGGAGAATAGACAGCTAATATTTAGCAAATAATCTGAATTCTGTCATCTTTTACATACGCATCCAAAGAGAAACTCATGATCTGAGCCTATAAATCTGCATTGGGAATGCTCTTACATCTGCCTCCTATTTCAAGAATCACACTTTATGTTCTCAGTGTCAATTATAGAGTCCTGAATCTATGATTCCTTTGTGTTTTTCCTATTTACTTTGGAACTACTTTATTTTCAGGTTTACAATTAATGTTGCCAGGTAAAGATCATAGAACATTGCCCCTCCCCCTGTGGGGATAAAATTATCTTTTCATTTGTCTGGATAACTAACAAAAGCATACTTATATATATATAAGTTAAACACAGACATACTTTCATGCCTGTCAGGTAAAATGTATTTAGTGTTCTTGCTTACATTTAGTTTTTATAGTAGATATATTGTTTGGAACATTTCTCAAATCTGGAAACTAATTAACCATAACAATCAACATCTTTGGTAGGAATGTTTAGAGAGAAATTGCCTATAACTTCAGAAATTATAAACAGAGCCAATGTCAAGAAACATGGAGGATTGAATACTATCATTGTAACCATTACATATTAGTTTTTTGATATAGTTGTTTGGGCTATCATTTGTTTTCCACAGTTGTATAACAGTAAATGGAGACTAAGAAGGCCTATTATAGTGGCAAGAATACTATGTGAAATAAAGTCATAGTTACATTGTTTGATTTCTGCTAGACCATTATATCATGGTTAGCAAATAGCTTTTCTTTCATATGCTGACTACAACTGGTTAGAGGATGACTCTGAGGTCACTTCTAGCCATAGTGAACAAAGGATCATTGCTAAATCACCAGCTTCTAGCCAGAGGGTCTAATCTTCCAGGTTGGAACAAGATTAGATGAGCAGTGAAGTTCACACCATGTATCTGCCCTTCCCACTCTAGATTAGCAGTTTAATAATGCCCCACACTTTCTCTTCCAAGGAAAATCAGTTCATCAATGAAGACAGATTACCTTATCTCTTATTAATTGAAAAACTTGATATTCATTTTCTTATCATGAAGAGCACTAGAGAGAACCTTTGATATCAGACATTTCAAAGATAGAATTTATTTTACTGAAATATGCTTTGTATTTCAAAGTCATGTTGTAAATTCGTGATTGAAGATGTGAGAAATGAAAGACCCGTTACCACTCTGTTCTCAGCAAGGTCTTGGTGTCTTTTATATCAGCTTGCTTTAAAAGCAGGAGGAGAACACTCTTCAGGTTTTAAAAACAGCAGTGCCATAAACCATTTCTCCTGACTTAACATCTTTATAGGAATAATTCTGCTATAATAAAATCATTGCTGAATTGTGTTTTTATGACTACAGTATCTTCCATGACTTCTCAGTTAAAAATATTCTGGGGGAGGCAGAAAAATGTCATTTGTGTCACAGTATCATTCTCTCCCTGTCAAGAGAAATGGAGTATAGTCTGTGATAGTTTTCTGGTATTTTTAAAGTTTAATTCACAAATATCCATGTTTATAACACATTTAAAAATAAGCAGCAATAATTTACACTATCAAATTATTGTAATAAAAGTAACTATTATAAGTTGTAAAGTATCTAATATCTATTTCATGTTTCTGTAGGAGAAAATGTTTCATATCGCTAATATAAGTAAGCAGACAACATTAGTGAAGGCTCTACTTCATAATATTGGTATATCGTTGGGGGACAGTCACTTTTTACTATGAAGTTAAAATATATCTGTTAAATTCTGATATTCTGATATACTAGATTTGTAATATGCTGCTTCTAAAATTTAGATACTTATATTGTGACATATCCAAACACCTTTTGTTTGGTTTTTGGTGGCTCAGGTAGTTGCATATAAAAGACCCCTCTCTACAATGAAGTCTTGGTAATGGAGGTTATTTAATAGTGGCCTCCTAGATATGGATGTGACTCAGTCACAAGTCACTAGCTGTACATATTCATATGCAAATTTACCCAGTAAATTCAAATCTACCTCCACTTGCTATAGGCTAAGGCAGTACTCCAAGACAACAAAAGGATTCTTGACTACAGGCTTATGCAGGCAAATGGCCAAGAGGGAAACTTCCCTCTCAAGTCTCTGAGATCCTACCCCTGCCTGGTGTTACTCTGGCATTGCCATTTCCTCCCCATCTCCATCAGTCTGTGTGTAATATATGAATCCCATCATTTTCTACATATATTTAGATGGCTATATTAGTGTATTAATATGCAACACGTTAGTATAGATAGATGGTTACAGTCATCACACATAAGGCTATTTTCTGATTATAAATAGTAGCAAAAAAAAAAAAATTCTCGTATCTCCATGATACTCACTTTCCATGACTGAACTCTCCCATTTGAACTCTACAGACTGTCAAACAATCTGAATGATCTGCACTGTTCTGTGACATCATGTCATGCCCACCTCTCCCTTCTATCCCTCCTGTCATTTTAATGTGCATTTTCTCCCCACCATCAGTACCCGGCTTTCTTGGGTCAATATTTGTTTGATTGGTTTAGGAAAAATATGAAATACTTTTAAAATGGTCAAAATAAACGTACTAGGTAGAGTCCAGTGATCTTTGTAACCTGCCATACCCCATCTGCCCTTTGGTAATTTCTCTATCTATGGCACGCTTGTGTGTCTTTTACTAGATTATCTTTTCAACTCATTAAATTGTAGAGTGGTTACAATAATGCAACTGATTACCATGCTTATAAATCAGAAATAAAAACTTTGTGTAGTGATACATTTGATTTCTGCTTTTAGAAAATATAGTTTCAAAGATTTCATGTCATTGTCCTAAAGGATACTAAAACATCTGGCATCTGTCTCAATTAGTTTTTATCATCAACTTTGTTGGGAGAAGAATAAGCTTAGTGTCTTAGAAAGGAGCACCCACAAAGTAATCAGCAGGATGATTTCTTTTCATAAAAAGGGGCACTAGAAGCCAAACTGAGCTAATGAATATACTTCCCAAAATATCCTTTTTAAAAATTCTATGACCTGGATAACTTGATATAACTTAGAGTCACCTGGGAAGAGGAAACCCAAATTGAAGTATTGTCCAGATCAGATTGACCTGTGGCAATATCTGTGGGGACATTATCCTGATTGCTAATTGATGAAGAGGAGCCAATCCCGCTGTGGGTGCCATCACTCTATAGGCCTGTGGTTATACCCCGTACAAGAACTATAACTGAGGGTAAGCTGGAAGGTGGTGCAGTAAGCAGTGTGTCTCCATGGTTTCTGCTTCAGTTCCCACTTAAGTCCTGTCCTGACTTCCCTTTCTGATGAATTGCAACTTGGAAATGTGAGTCTTTCCTCACCAAGCGGCTCTTGGTCAGAGTTAGAACAGCAACAGAAAAGCAGATTAGAACATTATCTGTCTGCAAAATCATATCTATAAGGACAGTTCCTATCTGTGAATAGAAAAGTTGTTAGATGCAGAAAAGACAAATACAAATAGAGAAGTCACACCAGATTCTGGGTCATGGATTTACTAGTGTATTTACCTCTCTTGGCAAATCTGTTTCAGCATTGATGATGATGATTATGGTGGTGGTGGTGGTGGTGGTGGTGGTGGTGGTGGTGGTGGTGGTGGTGTGTGTGTGTGTGTGTGTGTGTGTGTGATATGTTGTATGCAACACTGTATATCTCTGTGTACTATATGCTCATGGTGGAGAACAGGCTATGTCCTATTTTGAAGAAAGCAATGTCTTTCATACTGTGCCTTGACCTAGGAGACTACATTTTACAAGTTGGTTCCATTTTAACCTCAACTGCAGATTAATTCTACATCTTCTTTGCAAAGATACCACCACCTGCCTCACAGGAACTATGAGGCATAGACTGATAAAGAACTTTTCCCTATAAGCAAACAGATACCTGATCCAAAAGACAAGAGCACAAAGGCCTTTTAAAATCAGGAAAGAAAGAAAGAAGAGAGAGAGAGAGAGAGAGAGAGAGAGAGAGAGAGAGAGAAGCTTGGTCCATGAATCTATCAAACAGCAGGCCAAAAAGGGTACCATAGATGCACCTGGACTACATAAAAGAGTGGTTACCTAATACTGTATTGTCAAGGCTGCCACTGACTTTCAGATGATGTGTGTGTGTGTGTGTGTGTGTGTGTGTGTGTGTAATATGGCTTGTGTATGTATATGTTTATGTGTGTGGTATATGTGTGTCTGTGTGTATTTTGTATGTGTGTACTAAATATGGCATGCATGTGTGTATGTGTATGGTATTTGTGTATTGTGTATCTGTGTATGTGGTGTGTGTATGTGTGTTTTGTGTTTTTATATATTTGTATGTGGAGTACATGTGTTTAAGTGTATGTGTCTATGTATCTATGTAGTGTGTATGTGTGTGAATGGTATATACAATTATGTACATGCTGTGTGTGCATTATACATGTTTATATATAGTATGCATATGGTATGTTTGTGTAGGTGCGATATGATGTGTGTGTGGTATGTATGTTTATATATATATATATATATATATATATATATATATATATATATACACACTTGTGGTTTTGTTATATGTATGTGCATATATGGTATGTGTGTGTTGTGTCTGTGTATGGTTTGTTTACAGTTTATGTGTATGTGTATGTGATGTGTCTTTGTATGGTTTGTGTATGTGTGTAAGTGTGTGTGTGGTATATGAGTGTATGTAAAGGTATAAAGACATTATTGTGTGAAATGTAGTGTGTGATCTGAGAGTTAGTACTAATAATTATTACTGGAATAAAAGAGCCTGTGACTGATTGAAGGAAATCAGGATTGCTTGGCAAATTTCAGCAAATGAAACTACTGTAGCTTGTGAATTTAATATTCAGTAAATTTTGACACTGTAAAAGGGCAAAATCATAATTGTCTCTGATTCTGATATAGCACACTCATCACACATGCACAGACACACATGCACACACACAAACTGTCTTAAAATTTGGAATCTATTTTTGAAATAGTTTTAAAGACTTACCAGTTTACTGGTAAATATGCAAAATCAGTATTTATATTTGCATTAGGGTTATGTATGGACTTATTGTTTTGGAAACATCATTTTATAAGTTTCAGAGTTCCATGGAATCCTCAGTGAAGTCACTTAGGAGCTCAGGTTGTTGACATGTCTGACGCATGGGTTTTCTAGCCCTTAGTTTATATTTGTTTGTGTTTTATTACTTTCTTCCCCCTTATATTTAAACATCTCAAGAAATGCCCAAACAGCAATGAACTTTAACCTTTGCTGGCGTGGAGTACAGTGATAAATAGCTCTGCAATGAAAGCACTGGCTACTTTTCCAGCAGACCTGGGTTTGATCCCCAGCACCCACATGGTAACTCACAACTGTTTGTGACTCCAATCCTAGGGCACAGACACACATGTGCAGACAAAATATCCATACCGATGAAATTATATTTTAACATATTTTCTGACACTGGTGTTTCTATATGACTCCACACTAATGGTGTGTGAGAGAGTGTGATGTGTTGTGCACAATACGATAATTTATTCTACCACAGTGACAACAGTGATTAGAAAACTGATTTTATGCTGTGACTCTTCAATGAGATCTGTTAGATAATAGAAATCCATTCTCCGACAAGAGAGAGAAGTGACGTCCAAGCTGCTGTGTGCTTTCTGTTTGTCTTTTTTCTATTTGGGTGCTCAGATTAATTACGAATGTTGTATCCACTGATAATAGACAGGTCTTAGAGATCTTAATTAGAAATTTTGTGCCTCTAATTTGATTTTGACCTTTGTGTGGGGTCCAGATACTATCAGTATGTTGTTGGTCTATCTACCTGTCTGAATGCCTGGAATTGAGAAAGATCCCATACTACTTAATTATGGAGTGGCTTCTTGGTTATGATGAATTGCAATTAATTAGATTTTAATCTATTTTTAAATCAGGGATTTTCTTTTGGTTGTTTGTTGGATTTTCTAGGTTTATCCAATCACAAGTGTCCATGCTTTTGGTTACACTGGGCTAGACTATTCTATAACTAAATAGTAAAGCTTACAGCAATACAACAGAATAATGTTTGGATGTATGGAAATTCTTTCCTTTTTGTATGTGTAGGTGATATCGGAACTTGACTTAGTCAGTGTTCTATTGCCATGAAGAGACACCATAAGCAAGACAGCTCTTACAAAAAGAACATTGAATTGTGTGCTTGCTTACAGTTTTGGAGGTTTAGTGCATTATCATCAGGGTACTACTAGAGCAGTGGCTGAGAGCTACATTCTAAACTTTAGGCAGAGAGGTAGACCTACTGGGACTGGCTTTTGAAATTTCAAAGCCCAGACCCAGTGACATAATTCTTCCAACAAGGCCATCTCCTAATCCTTCTAATCCTTTGAAATAGCACCATTCCTTGGTAACTAAGAATTCAAATATATGAACTTATTGGGGTCATTCTTATTGAAAATACCACATTTTCTCCCTGACTTCCATAGGCTTATAGCTATATCATGCCAATGCCATTAATCCAAAACTCTCTAGTTTAGCATAAGGCATATTTTTAGATCTATGTCAGAAAGCAGCCATATTCTTTGCTAAAATATCACAAGAATGGCTTCTAGGCTACTTACTAATATTCTCCCCCTCTAAAACTTGTGGAGAAGAGCCCCCACAGTTCAAATCCCCCTAAGAACTGTCTTTCATGCCACTACTGAGATGGTCTGTCAAGCTCTGCTTGAAGCACCCAAACACTTTTCTAGTCCAAAGTCCCAAAATCTTCCACATTCCTCCAACAAAGAACGTGGTGAATTCTATTACAGCAGTGTCACACTCCTGGTAGCAACATTGTGTCTTCGTCACTGTTCTATTGCTGTGAAGAGACACTCTGACCAAGATAACCCCCTAAAGTAATTTTCTCAACAAATACTTTGCATTTCTACTGCTGTGTAGTAGTTTCCTCTGAGATTAAAAACTCGGTTTTAGAGGAAAACTCATTAAGACAAGGGCTGTTAAGAGGGAAGGGAAATAACAGACTGTTCCAAGGAGAGGCAAACTATTCCACCCTAAAGGGAAGCTCCTGAAGCTCAGGACCATGCATTAGGAAGTCACTGAAAACAACTAGGTTGGCCCTCCCTCCCCAAACTTATAGAAACTGTAGGAACAGCTAACAGACACACTCAGACAAGAGTAGCTGTCTAGAAGAGATCAGACCACTGAGATACCTAAAAGTGACCATCTCCAGGAGGGTGAGCTGGCTACCCATTGTGAAATAGGTATCAGATTTGCAGCATTCATGACTCATCATCCGTGCTGCAGTGGTTTTGGTGATACATCTGTCTTTGAGTCATTTCTGCTCTGTAAGTAACCTTTTACCCATATTCCTGTAAATTACCCCAATAAAACTCATTGGCTCACCAAGGTGAACTTTAGAGATACCCATACTTAGGTCTGTCGTTTGTTCTTTATGTAGGGTGAGTAGACTTTTGTTTCTGTCTCATCAGAAGTAATGTCACATTTCTGGATACATGCATGAAGTTGCATCTCATAATAAATAAATAAATAAATAAATAAATAAATAAATAAATAAATAAATGTATGTATTCATTACTCTCTTAAACTTTACTTTTTGGTTTTACTCACTGTTTTTATTTTTATATTATGAGTACTGCTAACTCCATAGTACTTGCTGCATATCCAATGTATAGAACATAAGTAAGTTGATTCTTTTGAGAAAGATTTTATTATTGTAAAAACTGTGCTTCCAGAAAAAAAAAAGTTAAAAAATTATAAAGTCATTCATAAAACCAGGAAAACAGTCCAAAACCACAACTGTTTGGTATATCTAGCTAGTTTGCAAGGTCAGTGAAAATTATCTCTAAATTCACAGACACTGAAGTGCTTTATGCACTAAATGTTTAACGTGAGTATTCTCTCTGAGGAGTCTCACCTTGCTTTGTTAGAAATCATTCTTGTAATAGTCTCGGTTGTAAAAGTATCAGTGTTCTTATGTTTGCTTCATACTCCACTGTCCGGAGCCAAACCCAGGAAGCTACCCACTGTTCTGTGAAGCATAGTTAGTTAAGGTGCACAAACCCAGGAAGCTACCCGCTGTTCTGTGGAGCATAGTTAGTTAAGGTGCACAAGCCCAAGAAACTACCCGCTGTTTTCTGTATAGTCAGTTAAGGTGCAAGGTTAGAGAGGACAGGGTGTTTACGGTCTCGGGTCCCAGAGATTGAAAGAATGTCTGGTATTTCCTGTAAACTAGTTATGGTAGTAGGTTAGCCTTGGGCCACATATAACTTTCCTGCCTGCCTGTACTCTTTAAGCTGTTACTCTGAAGTAAACATTGGAGCTTGAACTGAGAGACTCTGTCTTGTTCCCAGGTACCTCATGTTTCTTGTCTTGTTCTTTTGACCGTCAGCCCCCTTTCCCTAGGACCACGCTGAATTCCCCGCAGGCTGGGACACTACACAACCTTTTATTTCCTTAAAATCTCAATGCTTTCTGGGATGTATTTTTCACAATGAGGAACAAAAATGCCCAAGGTTTGTACTGCAAAGACAGTCCAGCAGTTGGGAGGTGTCCAGAGGACTCAGGTTAGACTCACAGCTGCCTGAAAGTCACCAGGTATCTTTTCACCTTCAAGGGCACTTTCACTCACAAGCACACATACACACACATAGAAATTTCTAAAAGTTTCCAAGTGTTCTAGTTTCCTACTCTAACAAAAAGCAACTTAGCAGAAGAGTTTATTTCTTCTTATATGTCCTTGTCACAGTCTGCCACTGGGGACAGTTAGAGTAAGAACTTAAGCTGAAACTAGAAGCAGAAGCCATGGAGGGACATTATTTGCTGGCTCACTCCCAGACTCATGCTTAGCTGGCTTTTCTATACATCCCAGGACCACCTGCCCAGGAAATGGTGTCATGGATAGTGGGCTGAGCCCTCCTACCTCACTGAAGGCATGAAAGAGCAGTTCACTGACATATTCACAGAACAAGTTGATAAAGACAATTAGTCAATTGAAATTTCTCTCTTCCTTTTTTTTTCTGGTGAGTCAATCCTGTGTTACAATTACTGTCAGTGCAATTAAGGCTCAAAGTTTTATATATATAAACATATATATGTGTGTATATCTGTATATGTACATATATATATAGTTAGCTAATATACATATATTAGCTAAGATAAAATAGGCAGAGAAAATTGCTTATCTACTGTCTTGGTTACTTTTTTATTAGTAGGATAAAATGGCAGGATCAAAATCAGCTTAGGGAAGAAAGGGTTTACTTCACCTTACAACCTGTAGCTGATCATCAAGGGAGGTCAGGGCAGGAAGTCAAGGTTGAAACCTGGAGGTAGGAACTGATGCAGATATCATAGAAGGGTGCTGCTATTGGCTTCCTCCTCATTGCTTGCTCAGCCGGCTTTCTTATAGAACCCAGGAACACCTGCCCAGAGGTAGCTCCATCCACAGTGACCTGTGCCTACCAATATCAACCATAAATCAGGAAAATGCACCGTAGGCTAATCTAGTGAGGGACATTTTCTCAACTGAGGTTCCTTCTCCCAAAATTACTCTCGATTGTATCAAGTTGATGTAAAACTAGCCAGCACATCTACACAGACGGCTAATTTATTACCCACTTGTAAAAATCAATTATGAAATAACATTAAACATAATTCAAAATGTGAAGTTTTATCTAAGAATACCTAAGCAAATCAATATTTTAAGTGATTAAATATGATCCATTTGTAGCCATCTTTAGCATGATCATTGAACTTTCTAAATATTCATAGGTACTAAGAAGAGAGCCATTCTGGCTTCAGATTGCTTAGAGCAAATTTTCAGATTTTTTTAAAAAAAGGAATAAAAGCAAGGAAAATCTTTCATCATATCAAAGATTTAAAAATCATCTCTTCTGAGTATTTTTGGTAAGCTTTTCTCTTTGCACAGGATGTTAACTTTAAAGTCAAATGGCAATTTAGTATAGTCAGGAAAGAAAGAGTAAAGCAAGGTTTACTCCTTCTATGGAAGATGCACCAAATGACCAGTTCTATAAAAACCAAAATGGCCATCTAGACCTTTACTTTCATGGACATCAATGTCATTTTGGAGTGGAATAACTAGTAATTCATTGTATACATTTATTGCTTCAGAATGTAAAATTCACAATATTTTTGCCATCAGTGTTTTAAGGGATTAATTGAATTAATCCCTCTTTGCTTCTGTTTTAATAAAAGACTTATTCATTTCTATGATGGTGTATGAGTGTGTATGAATACGTGCTCACTGAATGCATGCCTGGTGTGCTTGTAGGTCAGAGAGGGTACCAGATCCCTTGAGTTGGAGTTATGGTTGGTAGGGAGTCACCATGTGGATGCTAGGAATTGAATTACAATTACCTCTCCATCCTCTCTCTCTCTCTCTCTCTCTCTCTCTCTCTCTCTAAAATGAACAACAACAACAACACACACACACACACACACACACACACACACACACACGCGAGTATATATGTACATGTGTGTGAAGATTCCCCACCCTCCAGTAGTTAGAAACCGTTGTGAGTTCTTTATTGTAAGTGAAACCTGAATTTCCATCCTCTGGAAGAGCACCAAGCTCTCTTCTCTCCTGAACCACCTTTACCAGCCAGCTCATTCTCCTGCCCCCATTATTAATAACACTGTCAAACTTGTTATCTTACCATGAGACACAAGACTCTGCCCTGCAAGTCTTCTTGCTGCCCTCTCTGGTAACTCCAATTTGTAGAAATGTGGGATCCCCTAAGGCAGCTTGCATTCTGATGTATAGATGTAGATCTCAATGTATCTCCCGTCTTTGGTGGCACTCAAGGTGCCAGAATCACAGATTATCAGTTAAGGAGCTGAAGAGATATGTAACCAGTGGTCATGAAGGACCACTTGTCAAGCACCTCCTTTTCCCAGCTCCTGCATCCTTAACTAGCTGGCATCCTGAGACACTGCTATTTTATAATCTAAGCCAACATCTTTGCTTGATTTCTAAGGCGAGGTATATTTTGGACCTAGGTGTTTATACACTCTGGAGGCTGCGGTTGTGTGGGGCCTACTTGGAAAGCAGCCCTGGTCATCCCACACATAAGATTTGGGTCTTTGTCCAGCTGATGATGGTGAGATAAAGTCTCAACTCAGACCGTATGGGATAACAGTTTAGGTCTGTTGGCTAAAGCTGATTGGGTCTAAACTTGCTGCCCGAGTGACCAGACAGTCTCTAAATCCCTTACAGTATCATCTGCATCAAGGCCTGTGACTGTTGACAACTGCCAACTGAAAACTCCAGTTGAAAGAGCCAGAATAGAGGTGCAGGCCTTTAATCCCAGCACTAGGTAGGCAGACAGACAGACAGATCACAGGGAAATCCTGTCTCAAAAAAATTAAAACAAAATTTAAAGAGAAAGAAAGAATACAAAATAAGCAAAAATCGGTAGAGTTCAGATTCCTGGAAAATCTCCACAAACTTCCAAAAAGCAGCCACGCCTTTCTTTTTGTCAGCTATTCCGTCTACTCCAGCCTGTTAGTTTACTCTGGATGTCTCTCACCACCCGGATCTCGGACCTGATTCGCCTTATGATCTCCTGATAAGGCCTCCAGCCAGGTGTAACCCTTCCTTCACTGACAACAGCTCCCTCGAGCACAACAAAAAAGAGACAAAGAAACAAAAGCAGCGTCACATATTTAATTCTAAGCTCTTCACTCTTGTTTTGATTCACTTTTCTATCCACTGCCACCGGTCTCTGCCAACCTGCATTTTCTTTGATTTTTCAGATAACACCCCCCCCCCACACACACACACACACACACCCTGTAGGTTTGGATTTGCTTGGACTTTGGTCGGGGATTTCAGTGCATTCAGTTTGGGTTGCACCTCCTTGGGGCAAGTAGAAATTACCCAAAGCTAGTAGACCGCGGGAGAGGGGGGGTGCTAGGAACCTTCCCCTTGACTCTCTGCGCTCACTACCTTTTGTTTCCTGAGAGGAAGCGGTTGAAATTCAATACTCTGTGCATTGTTTTCTGGGTATTGTGATGCGCTCTCTCTCTCTCTCTCTCTCTCTCTCTCTCTCTCTCTCTCTCCAGATGTGGAGGGGCGGGGGTAAATTTATTAGCTGAGTCTTCATCTAGATTAAAAATGGAAATCCATGGTCAAAGTTTTTAGAAGTCCCTTCCGCTTCTCTGATGGTCATGCACTTTTCATCTCCCAGGCTTGGAAAGTGTGTGCTTAGGGCAAATAAGAGAAAAGTTCATATGTGTCTTGGGAATCTTTTGTGTCTTGAATTTTCAGAATTTGCTATGATAGGCAATGTGACGAGCATCCAAGGGAAACTGCTAGAATGAGTTCCCTACGTACTTGGTGGTGCAGTCAGAGACTGGGAGGAAAGGAAGTCAGTGGTGGGTGTTAAGTTTCAAACCCAGGACTAGTGGCTGAGGTGGCTATTTAACATATCAAGCTGGGCAGTGGTGGCACACGCCTTTAATCCCAGCACTTGGGAGGCAGAGACAGGCTGATTTCTGAGTTCGAGGCCAGCCTGGTATACAGAGTGAGTTTCAGGACAGCCAGGGCTATGCAGAGAAACCCTGTCTTGAAAAACCAAAAACCAAAACCAAAACCAAAACCAAAACCATATCAAAGCAGACCTGGCCTCCGGGTTTTCCCAGCATCCCTCAGTTCCTACCTGTTACAGGTTATGATTGACATATCCCCCCCCTCCCCCCCGCCCCTCTTGTGCCTACCTGGAACTCTCCAGCCCAGGGGCTGGCTGCGTTAACCCCAGAGGCTCTTCCCTATATAACCCAGACAGTGCAGGTTGACACCACTTTTTGTACCTTTTGTACTTTGACCTTCTGGCTGCTGGACTTCTTCTCCTCTTTCTTTTCCCCTCCCCCTCTCTACCTGGTTCAAGGCTGGACTCTTCCAATGTGTCTCCGTGTGACTTGTCGCCCTTATATCTATAATAAACTTATTTAGCAGAGGATTGCCTTGTCTGGCCTCAGTGCGCTTAATCCTGTAGAGATTTGATACCCCAGGCAAAGGGCACCCTCTCAGAGGCAAAGTGTAGGGGGTACGGGGTGAAGAACTCTGGGAGGGGAGTACCAGGAAGGGAGGCAATATTTGGGATGTAAATAAATAAAATAATTACTTTTTAAAAAAGAAAAAATAGTGTGGAAAAGTTAAAACAGAAAACGCAGTTTCTAATATGCATCTGTTTTAACTTGATTCACTCCAAAACTTGTGTCTGAATTCTAGACACCTATAACATGAACACAAAACATGCTACCTAAAACAAAATAAACATAGAGTAAAATAAACTTTCTCCTCTATCATACCTAGGAACAGTCATTTCCTTTCCTTTTGTTTTTATTTCTTTTTTTCATTCAGTGGGTACAAGATTAAACAATGAGCATGGGGCTCAGTCTCCTAAGGGAGATAAAGGAGCCTGTGTTTGTTAGGTTTCTGAAGAGAAACAGACCCAATGGGTAATAGATAGGCTGAGTGATTATGAGCAACTGGCACATCTAATAGGTGGATAATTACCTGGCTCTGACTCATCATGGAAGGTCCAGGGAGTGAGTATTATGCTGTATTGAGTTAGAATGCCCGAGAGTCGGGAGAGCTGAGGGAAGAAATTCCAGTCTGAGGCCCGGGGCGTAGGGGGGCCGGAATCTCAGATCATGACAGGCAGAACAACCCACTCTGCCTTTGGTTTTACTATGGTTTTCACTGGGTTCTGTGCTGGCCACTGTGGTAGAACACTGTTCTCTAAACCTAACAGCCATTGCCATCTTAACCTGAGCAGCTGTGGATAGTCCTAAGAAAAGCAGATCAGGCCTGCCAGTGATGCCTTACAGAGGAAGGGTTGGGAACGGCCATCAGACTCTCAACCGTGACCTCAGCCACCTCCTCCTGCACCTCTCTACTAGCCAAGCCTCACTGGGAGGTGTTAGATATTTAAAGTATGGAATGTTAACTGAGTGGGGGATCCCATCGATGCATCTTAAGTTGTCTTCCAGGCAGGGCTGAGACTTTCCAGTGATGTGGCGACTTTGTGTTAACGCTTCACTTACCCTTTATGCCAGGAAGGGATCATGCAACACCCAGCCATGCCAGAAAAGGCAATCTGCTTTACTCGGTGTACCGGGGGAAATACTAATCTTACCCAGAAGCATTCTTGAGGCATACAGTAAATGATATTTCACCAGATGTTTGCATACCTAGGGCCCAATCTCAAGCCAACACGTAAAATCAATCGTTGTAGTTTGACTTAAAAGCCTAAGTTAGAAAGACGCAGTATGGACAGACGCCCCTCCCTGTGCACTGTGGCTCATGGATGCTCACGGGAGAGGAACGCTCTTCATCTCTTGTGGTAGCTTCTTCACTGTCAAATCACTTCGCAGCAGAGAGCTAGTGTGGCCTGTGCTTGCTGGGCAGGCTTGGGAGGCTGAGGCAGGATGACCACGAGTTTAAGGCCAGACTGGGCTGCGTATTATAAACCAGAAGAGGAGAGGCTGTGTGAACAAGAGCACCGAGAACTCAGGGCCTCTTGGATTGTCGTGGGATCTGAAGGCCTTGGAGATTATGTTAAAATAATGATCTTAGTTCAATAGATATTGGCAGCAGCTTAAGATGATATCTTTGATGTTGATCTAGTCCTGAAGTCTGAAAGCGGAGATGGCTCTGTGGCCTCGTCTCGCCTTATACATAGTCCATCATTTTAGAGCACTTTGAGTCTGTCTAGAACATCCTGCAGGAGAAGATACCTGATAAATCCTACTGTGGTACCAACAAAACAGACTAAAGGTTAATCAGTAGTTGTCGAACATTTCACTAAAATAAAAAAAATAAATGTTCTGGGGTCGGGGAGTAATCTCAGTGGCAGAGCCCTTTTCTATAAAGCACAAGGCCCTGCCCTGGGTTCTTCGTTCCTGGAAAACACACACACACACACACACACACACACACACACACACACACACACACACACACACACACGCACGCGCACGCGCGCTGTAATTCAATACATATAAATGTTTATATTTCACATTTTAAAAAGGAAAAAATTGTAAAGAGCATTCCCTAGAACATGTTATATCGTTCACTCTTTTATTCTATTCTTTCTATTTGATAAACAAAAATGTTTTCTAGTACACTACTAGTTGTTAATGCATAGGCTAAAATATGACCCATTTGGTAGAAACAAAACAGAATTGCGATTCTTACTATGTATTTTTGATTCAGGTATGAAAAATTATATTCACTTACTCATGGTCTTTCATGGTCTGCTTGTGACATGTGAATATTTGAAGGTGGCTAGGATTATGGAAATCTCTCAAGCTTCCATCTATAAATTATTTGCTCTTCTTTTATTTAGATGGGAAGCTGAGAACTACCCAGAAGGGTGGTGAAGAACAAATGAAACTGTGCTGTGAAACATCTTTGTTGTGCTCAAAGAAACAAAGGCTTTACACCTACTGGAGCCCGGGACTCTAGCTGGCCACCACTGTCCCTCCACTTGCACCAGTCTTTCGAAGTCTTTCCTCAGTCTCTGCCCTAGTCCCTTGTATCTTTTCCAAGTGTTTCTTCTGAATGCTAATCTCTTTGAGAAAATTTTAAATTTATTTTTCTGCTTGTGGTCTCTGTGACACTTCTGTGTCTCTTATAATCTGATAGATGATAAGCTATATTGTGAGATGATACGATATACTGTGGCTGCTCACCTTACAGGATTCTAAATTCTTTTGCATATCATGTTTATGTTGAACACAGTTGTATCAGACAACTGAGTGCCATTTATGATGTCCTAGTTGTATTCATGGAAGCTGCATACCATTTAGTGCTGGTAACAGAGAAAACTAGAGAAGAGTGAACACAGGGTCCAGGCACTGCCCTGCAGCACAAAGTGAAAACATTTAAAACAAAGGTCACCAACCTTTCTTTTCCCTCTAAAATGTAAGGTTGTAAATGTTTAGTTCTTTGTAGTCTCCTCTGAATCAACTCGGCTCTTCAAAAGCAGCCAAAGAAGTAAAAGAAACCAATGAAAATGTTAGTTTCTGAATAAAAAACCTTATTTACAAGACAGTCAGTAGCTGAGATTTGCTTTTAACCTTGGTATCCAAACTTCTTATCTATAAAGGTCTGGGGAAGAATGGAAGAGACTTTCTATAGAAACTTTGAACAGAGTTTGGAAGATAGTGTGGATTCCACAGAAGGTGAGAGGCCTAGGACAAGTTTGTCCAGCAATGAGGGTCATTTGGAAAGAAAGGAGAGATGCTGAGAGGGAGTATATCCTTTGATTTTCAGGGTAAATGCTTTTTCTCCCTACTATCTGAGTCTTGGTAGAACTCCTCATCTATGTGAACTAAAAATGACAGACATTTGTATTCCCAGGCTTTCTCCTTACTCAGGCAGACAGGTATCCTAGGCCTTACCAACTAAAGACATCTGAGGAGGCGTAAGCTCATAACCTGGGAAAAGACATTTATCAGTTTGTCTTTGTCTGTCTCTTCCTTTTAAATCCAGCTTAGACTTAAAAGTATCTAACTTCAACATATATTAATACTTGACATAAACCAGGTAACAAAAGAATTTGTGAAATGCATAATGAGTTTAAAGTATTTTTCTTGTTTTAAGAACACCTGAGGTCTACTTGTCACACAGATTAGTAAAGGTCATGTACAGATTTGGGGGGTTGTTTTGTTTTGTTGTTTTGTTTTCAGATTTTTGACATAGAGCTTCTCTATATAGCCTTGGCTGTCTTGAAACTCACTCTGTAGACCAGGCTGGCCTCAAACACAGAGATCCACCCCCCTTTGCCTCCTGCGTTCTGGAATTAAAGGCATGGGCCACCACTGCTCAGCTTTGAAATACAGTATTAATGGTGGGCCCTATGGTACACAGTGAGTCTGCAGGGTTGTTTGAATACAGTAGTCATGATGGGCCCTGTGGTGCACAGTGGGTCTGCAGGGCTGTTCACACTGCTTAGCGGAAACATTATACTCACTGTCTGGCTACCCCCTCAGCTAGGCTGAGCAACATCCCTCTCTAAGTCTATGACTTTACGATTTTAGCTACAAATGGAATCTTGTGGAATTTTTTCCTCTGACTTACTTCACTTAGCATTCAGTCTTCAAGACTTTTGAAGTACTTAATGAATGACTGGAAGAAAGGGCTCACCAGGCCCTTTCCTGTGGCAACCGGAATGATGAGAATGGGAAACTGGCCTGGCTTAGAATGCTCAGAGAAATATGTAGTTTCAGAAGACAGATATACAGGAGGTCAGATCTAAATAATATACATAGAAATTACACATTAATATTTTAAAATCCAAATATGCTTTGAAATTAGATTAAACTAACAATGGCCTAAGCTTCAATAATTAAATGTAATATTAATAAGAAGGAGTCAGGAAAGCATGTGTTCCCTTTTCACATCTCCCATAGGACAGCCTTAGTTACACAGATAGCTGTGAATCCAGGGTGGGGGCTGCATACAAAAGCCCTGCCACACAAGAAGGAAGGCAACCAACCAGGGAGTGTAAATAAACCTTCTGTGCTGGAGTGATAAACATCACAGCCACTGCGGCCTTCTACTCTCCCGCTCTTGTGTGCATTACATGGGTCGTGCTTGCTGCCACTTCTCTAACAAGCCTAACAGTGGATTTAGTTAAGGAGATGAGAAGGATTTAAACGATAAAACCAGACTGGCATTCCAGCCTTCTTTCTCCTAAGCCCACTGGAGATGACTTAATATAAAGGAGACAGAATATTAATTTTTCTGAAATTTTGTTTGGCTCAATGACCTTGGTAAAAGCCAGTAGGAGAATCTGGAAATTAGTTTAATTGACTGTTATTACTATTCTGCTATTTCAGTGGAATAATTCACAGGTCATTCGAGTTGGTTCATTAATGGAGCAGATAGATAAGGTATACGGAGACAGACTATACACTGAGTTCAGACATTTCCCCCAAGCTTGCTTGACAGACCATAAAGTCTAACATGGAATTGCATTGAACATTTTCAAAACAACATCAGCAATGTAGAAAATGAGGGGATCAGAGAGCTGTTTGCTGAATCCTCTTTTTCCTCTGATGTCCAGAATTGATGTTGAGGGAGAGAAATACACTATGTCTTTCTTTAGAAACCAACCAAACTATTATGACAATAATATTCTTGGATAAAATGGACAATGAATGTGGTCTAGGTGATATGGACTAGATTTTTCTAGTCAAATTAGGTCTAATATATTTAATGATACTTTAAAACTTGAATTTAAGGTTTGTAATGGGATGGTGTGATGGACTGACGGGAAGCACCCTAGTGATGTTGAGAATGACAGATGTAGGTTGTTTTTGGTAGGAGAAAACTTTAGGGTACAGTTGTTGAGTTCTAGGGCAATGAGAAAGCCTAGAATGGAAATTAGTAAAGCTGTAATTTTTAAGTATCAAGGTATTGTGAGGATTTGAATGTTAGTTGGGGGAATATTAAATGAGCTAAGAAATCCGGCTAGGATGCTTCCAAGTGCTAATCGTTTAATTGGGTTAATAATGTTTGGGTTGTTTTGGTTAATGGAGATTATTGGAGGGTAGCGTGGTTTTGTTATTGTGACGAAATAAATAATTTGTATGCTATACATGGCTGTTATGGATGTGGCAATAAGTGTAATTAGTAAGGCTCAGGCGTTTGTGCTGCAACATAGTTGCAACATAGGCTTCAACATAGTCAACATAGGCCCATAGTCAATTGTGAAGAAGCCATGGATTCTTCAGCTTCTCTGGCTCTCATCATGCTCAAGTCCTGCTGATGCCAACATCATTGGTCATTCCTACTGTGCTTGCTGTTTCACCAAACAGGGAAGGCAGGCCATGTCACATCCAGATCCCATGGCAAAGGGAGGCTCACCCCTTCTCTGCCACAGGTCTGGGAGGGAACCATCCTGGAGAGACATAAATGAGCATGCTGACACCAGGAACCTCAGTCACCAGCAGCCTCACCAACGTATTTGATCTTTTATATTTTCATGTTGTATTTTCAAATTTTTGGAAACAGATTGAGAATAAGGTAAGCTATTTTTTTTTCTTAAAAAAGATTTAAGTGTCTCTGTGTGTGTGTGTGTGTGTGTGTGTGAGAGAGAGAGAGAGAGAGAGAGAGAGAGAGAGAGAGAGAGAGAGAGAGAGAGAAAGAGAGAGAGAGAGAGAGTGCTTGTGCACAAGACTGCAGGTACCCACAAAGGTCAGAGGAGTCAGATTCCTTCAGAGTCACATGCAGAAGTGAGTTACCAGACTGGGTGCTGGGAATCTAATCTGGATCCTCTGGAAGCGTGATATGTCTCAATAAGTTCTGAGCCATCTCCTGAGGGGTCCTAAATTAACCACTTTTAGCAGCCAGCAGCATATGGGCCTAATATCCAGGTATTAAGCAGGCAGAGATCATGGTGTCTAATATTAAGGCTCCAGAAAATGATGGCAATGCTCTCGACCACAGGCAAGCTTGAGAACAGCATCTCCTGATGGCTTCTCTATTTTCTTTGAGAGTCCATGTTTTGAATTAACATACTTATCAGACTGTTTACATGGAGATTAGCCTATAAAAAAGAGGGAAGGGAAGATGGGATTTTTGCAGCACTAAGGCAGCTAGGAAGCAAGATGGAAAGGAAGATGGCTCCCCCACAGCCAGTTTCATCAGCTTTGTTTGCAAACTCTGTCAGGCTCCCTGTGATTTATCCAGTGAAGGTCAGGGAGAGTACACATTAAATGCTTTAACTTGAGAAATAAAGCAGGGAACCTGGGTGTACCACTCCAATAAAACAACAGGCAGAAAAGGGGAAATTTCACACAGCCAATAATTTTGTCTCCCTGCCACCAACTAATACCTTGGTTTGTTTTCACTGGGAAGACGGATTGTTTGTGCTTCAACCACTATAAATATAAAGCAGTACCATCATTAACACGCTTGGATCCCTGCGCCAGCACCATGTCTTACAATAAAATAAACTAAGTACATACATGTTGAATGAGTGTGAAATGTTGCTTTCTGATTTTCATGGTCTAAAATTTTATAGACCCTTATCTAATCTGTGCCTTTAATGCTGTCCTGTAAGGAATCTTGTTTTGCTCTTATCTCCCTGGCAATTTTTTTTTCCTATAAACATCCCTAACCCATTCCTGTCTGTGGAAGAGCTGACCCCACCCATAACCCGCCCTCTATATGATCACTTTTTAAGACAATTCTCATATACTGCAAATTTGCTTGGACCCATGTCCATCCTTAAGTCTGCTCTTGCAGTTGAAAAGACACTGGCTTGTTTTTGTTCTCCAATGTGTTTACAGGTTCTCTGCTGTCATTCTCTGACATTAGTCCAGTGTTTCTTATGCTCTCTGTGTCCTCTGTCTCTTCCCCATCCCCTTTTGCTTGTGTATGTATGAGTGGTATCCCTGTGTGCATATGTGTGAAGCCACATGTGTGAGATTTGATCTTCCTAGAAGACTCACATTGAGCTATCTATTTTAGCCAGCCATTTTGCTCTGGTATTTGTTTTCTGAGAATCCATGCCCTAGGGTTACAGGCTGACCACCATGTTCACCCAGATTTAACCTGGATCTAGGAAATCCCAACTCTGGCCCTCAAGCTGGATACTTGTGTGGAAAACACTTTCCTGACTAAGCCACCTCAGCATCTCTGTCTGCACATCCCTCTTTCTCAACATAAGAGAAAATACACCCCCCCACACACACACTTTTAAAAAGAAAAAAATAAGGTTCTTCTATTCACAAATGTCCTCCTCAGCTCATAGCTTTCAGCAAACATCATTCCAACCCCACTCAGGATTTCATAAATTAACAATAAATAAGGACAGAACATAAGTTAAAAAGTAGGTAAGATTTCCACCTTCATGAAGCTATAAAGTTTAAAAAAAAAGTCACAAAATATCATGAAATAGACTACAGATGTGAAGACACAACGAAAGAGAGTACCGGAGCACCCCAAGCTCTGAGAAGTGATTTTATGTTTGCCATTATCTCTCAGGTGCTTGCAGTATCTTGTGAAATCCTCCTAAAGCCCTTGGGGGTTGGCATTGATCTCCTAGCCTCCAAATTTACATTAATTCACCTTCAAGTTTTACTTCTTTTAACACTTGATTTACTTAACATATCAACATTTGATTGGCAGAATGGACTTACATACATCTCAGATTTGAGCAAATACTAATTGTCATGATTTGTTTCAACTGTCAACTTTAAGCCATCTAGAATTGCTTATAAAGAGAGTGCCACAGAGGGCTTGTCTGGATAACACTGATTGGCCTGTAATGTTGCCAGTGGGGATTGTCTTGATTACATTACATTGATTGATTACATCGAGATGTGAGTAAGCACCCACTGTAGGTGGTGCCATTCCCTACGCTGTGACTCCTGGACTGTAAAAGAGTGGAGACAGTGAGCTAAGAAGTGGTTAAGTCCACACATATTAAATCATTTCTCTCTGCTCTTACTTTGCATGTGAATTGACCAGCTGTCTTGAATTTCAGTCAACTTGACTTATCCACATTAGTGACTATAACCTGAAATTATGAGAGAAAATAATTTTTTTTCTTATGCTGATTTCTGTCAAGGCATTTTGTCAAAGTAATTGATGAGTAATCAGAACGCCCATCTACTACTTTGGTTACTGTAATTAATACTGCTGGAACGAACACAATCAGCATCTCAGAAGTTCAGACAATCAATTTGTATCTCATAGTCATATCAGAGTCAAATATACCTCAATAATTTTATTGGTTCCATTTATTTTATTCTTTCTAATTTGGTAGGTTGTCACTTGAAGCCATAGCTTTGGGGACCCTGCAGAAGTGGAAAAGGCTCTATTGAGGATGCCCATGACAGGCAGGCACAGGTGACATTTGTATTCCTATCATTGCTCAGGTGATTGCATCCTACTGCTTCCCCTTGGTGGGGAGTGGGTGGGTGGATGGAGGCTAGAATGAAAACCTCCAGGCATAGGCCTTTAATGAGGACCATAAGACCACATCTCTCCATTCGGTCCATCTCTCTTCTAACTCTTTGTACTTAGATCTGTCTTCTGTCTTTCCCTTTAAGACAGTTTCATGAGACTGAAAAGATAGTTCAGTGGTAACGGGTGTGGCTGCTCTGCTGGAGGACACAGGGTCACTTCCCAGCATCTTTAAGCCCAGTCCCAGGGAATACAAAGCCTCTTCTGGCCTCTGTGGGCACCTGGCACATATGTGGTGCACAGACATTCATGCAGGCTATACATCCATACATGGAAAAATAAGTAGGTCTTTAACAGATAAAATATGCATTTTCTCGAATAGGTTTTCAAAAATGTGTATGTATATTAAAATGATCCCCTTCTAACAACTTTCTATTTCAGATGTTAGGAATGTCTACATTTACAGAAACACTTGTTTAAGAAAGAGTTTGCACTTTGAACCCTTCTGCATCAAATACTGATTCAATGAAACATTTCTAGTTGAAAACTTGACAACTCACCACTTCAGGCGTATTTGTTCAGGATTCTTACAGAAGATTTACAGATGGCAAAGCATACCCCCCTGCTTGACATGGAGTCCTTTCAAGCTGGCAGGAACAGAAATGGCTGCTAAATACTTGTTCTACTTGTTTCTTTCATTCATTCACCAGGGTAAGCACACTAACATGTTTAGAGCTAGGAGGGTGTTATGGGTAAAATCAGTCACCAGTGTCCAGAATCTGTGGGTTAGACTTGATCAAGGCTTTGCCTTTACATATGGAGACCCTCTATGTAAAGCCGGCCTGCATAAGGCTTATGGATAAGATTGTTATTTTCCCATAAGTCTCTCACTGAATCTGGACCTCAACATTTTGCCTAGATTAGCTTCTTAATTTACCCCAGAATCCTTCTGTTTTAGTCTCCCAGTACTGGGCACTAATGTGCCCAGCATTTTAGGTGGGTGCTGTGTATCTGAACTCAGGTCCTCATGGTTAGACAGCAAGACCATTACCAACTGACACATGTCATCATTCCTGATGTTTACATTCTAACTTTGGTCATATATGTTAATCTCTTGGGGAAATTTAAAAATATACAGATTTTAAGATACTTCTAAAAACCAAGTAAATAAAAAAGTAACCTATATATAGAAAACAAACTCAGAATTTCAGAAAGTATTTCCTAATTATTATTTGTAGGCTGGTTAGAATAACTAGATTAAACTTAAATTCTATCAAACTTGTGATGGGATGTCTCAACTGTTGATGTTGTTTTGTCATGAATATACTATTCGTTAATTTTATTATCTAGAATGAATGTTAAAAATAAAAAATTAACATGCACGTGATACCCACAGACACTTTATGGCTCTGACAGCCTGAGTCATAGAGGCTCTGAAGTCTAAATATGTCCTTGTGCCAAACAGTAGCCCTTTGAACAGTTACAATTCCAATGACACAAATTATATTTTCTGGGAAAATGGCCATATTCAATATTACTCGAAAATATTAATTATGCATTGAATATAGCTTTTATGAGTGTTGAATTTGTATATAAAGAAAGAATAAAACACATGCTTCTGATTTCATCAACTTAGCCAGTTTTTCATTACTAAATAGTTGGGAAATCAAACTTGTTTAATTACATATTTCCACACACATTTGTTGAGTACTATGAGAGACATCGGGATGGCAGGAGGTGCAAACATCCCTTCCCAGATGAAACTTTGTAAGTAATGGAATCTAAGGAGACTTTTCATAGTTGATATAATCCACATTTCAGGTTGAAGTCACTGTCTCTGTCATTGGGGTGTGTCTTAGATTCAGAGCTTGCCCAGAGTAGGGAGTACAGAGTGAAAAACTCCAGCAATAAACCATTACTTTAGCTCAAGAACCAGGAAAAGTCACACGTTAATGTGTGTATTATTTCATCAAGGACAAAGGGAAATTCGAGGAGAAAATTCACCATCTTAATATTGATGCTAATTGTAAGCTCACCGTGTAGCCTCATTCCTTCTGTTACTGTGGACTAGTTACAATGGCACACTCATGTTGTAAGGGAGACTGAAAGTTGTCTGTCATCTTCCCAGAATATCAGATTGGGAGGCAACTTTGCAGTCTTTCTTAGAGAGAAGGGTTGAGGACTTAGGGTCTTTGATGTTAGAGGACCTTAGGGAAGGAACTCCTTCAAAGAGGCCATCTGTTCCCAAGATGAAGCCTGACAGCCCAGGAGGGAGATTCTGCTGATTGGTTGTATGGAAATGCCTTTGTGGAGCTGGGAAGGAAATCAAAGGTAGGGACAAAGGAGCCTCCTGAATCCTAGGGGTGTAGGAGAATGAGCAAGAACAACTAAACCTACCATCACACCACGACTGAATCCAGGTATGTAGTAAGAATTCCAAAAAGGAAACAGGCGCAGTAAGGGGTGGGAAGTGTGTGATATATACACACATGTCTGTCATGTCAGTTTCAAGGAGAAATAAAAGAAATTGTGAAAGAAAAACAAATACTCCATGAAAAAAAAAGTGGTGTGTTCTGTTAGAGATGTGTGTGTGTGTGTGTGTGTGTGTGTGTGTGTGTGTGTGTGTGTGTGTGTGTTGAAGTTTTCTGGAATAATTGGGAGGGAAGAATTACAAGAAGAAAAAATTCTGTTGAGTGTTAAACTTTGAGTATTGGTCCAACTGGACAAAAGGAGGAAGAACACCAATACAAGGGAATTGTGGGAAAACAGATTAGAATGTAGGCAACATTCTTTTGAAAACTATGACCCAAATTATTAAATATAAACGAACGTTTTCTAAATGAAAGGCTACAATAGATTACTATAGGCATAGAAATGATAATTCTCTTTCTTTTGAGGCTAAGTTAGGAAATGAACAGAAATGCACTCAGGAAAATATTTCCTTCTTGCAAACAGACTTTCTTCCCCTTCCTACCCCATCTGAAAACACCTAGCGATTTTCAGCATAGAGAGAGGACAGCTGTGTTTCCTTAGGTTTAAGGGGATGAACTCTGGGTTTTAGAAACTCCACGGTCCATGACTTTTCTGGAATGCAAGATGGCATGGGGCTCAGGTAGAGGATAGATCTTCAGCCAGGTAATGAAGGATGCTATCTGCTGCCCTCTGGATCTTGGACTATCTTGTAGAATTTCATGAAGAGAATGTTGTATGATGAAGTTTACATTTTATAAAGGTCCGTAGGGATGACTTTGATATTTGTTTGTGACTATAAATAGCCCGAGGATTGGAAAGATGCCTCAGCAGTGGAAAGTGCTTACTACTTTTTCAGAATACCTTGGTTCTATTTCCAGCACTCGAATGTTGATTTATAACGGTCTATAACACCAGTTCCAGGGGATCTGACACCCTCTTCTGGCCCTTGTATGTACATGTTGCACATACATACTCAGAGACAAAACTTAGATACGCTAAACAGATCTTATAATAATTAGGCAGAAGACAAGTACTTAACATAGAGAGGACTGAACTAAAGAAACAGTTAACGAGTAGAATGAGGAAGATCTACGTCAGTAGGAAAATATTTAGGAGGAACCGGATAAATAAAAATGTCCATATAAACCCAAAACGAAGCAAATCTTGCATCAGGTTTTCTCTTACTGCTGTGAGGTAACTTATAGAAGGGAAAGTTCATGTGGGTCTCACAGTTTCAAACTGATAGAAGTCTATCATCGCCATGGCAGGAGAAAGACCCAGCAGGCAGAGAGCTGGAACAAGTAGCTGAGCTGACATCTTGATCCACAAAGAAACAAAAAGAGTCCCCACAGCCCACACCCACTGACACACCCTCTTCCAAAAAGGTCACACCTCCTAATTCTTCCCAAACAGTTATACAGGGTGGGGAATAAATATTCAAACATAAAGCCTACGGAGGCCGTGCTTATTCCAACCACCCTAGGTGATAACATCCATTGACATATTAGGTCCTTATTTTGTATGCATTAAAATTAATATCAATGTTATTCTTTAAAACTTCAAGATTTTTATTTTGTATTTATCTTCATATTTATGAGAAAAGTACACATACGGTAAGAGGCTAGAGAAGAAACATGTACCCAGAAAGGTGAGATGGTGATCTTTCTGGCAGAGAGAAAGCATCTGTCTACTTAGATACTGCGTTCTTTGATAAGGAGGAAAAAAAAACTACATAAATATAATTATTATTCAATTTGGACACATAGTATGATATCCATGTTGTATCTTAATAAGCATGGCAGCATTTATTACAGCTTAGCAAGAGAAAATAAAAATTAGTTTTAGCAATTAACCTTATCCACATGTAAATGAGATTAATTAGTAGTTTTCCTTTTCTAATCTTTTGGGGAAAGCAGATAATTGTAATTATACTGTTTATGCAAATTTGTAAGCAAATATGCAAAAGGACACAATAGTTTGCAAATTAAAGTTCAAATAAGAAAATTATTCTAGAATTTACCTTTAGAATGCTAAGATAACCATTTATAGCATGTTAACAACATATTAAAAATAAATATAAACTTTTTTTCTCAAGAGAACTAGCTTTTTCTTAACTTTAAAAATTTGGTCCTCAATCGAGTTACAAAGTTAAGTTTTAACACATGACTTGAATCTCTATTTTAATTGTAATAAAAGTAACTTTGAAATTATTCGAAGGCAAATCAGATTGTAAAAGTTATATATTTTCTCCACAATAATTGTTTTTATTTGAAAGAAACTCAGAATGTGAAGTCAATGGTAAGATATATCCCCACTTCAAAAAGTAAGAAGAATTGAAGTTGAGAATTCTTTTTCTTTCTTTCTTTCTTTCTTTCTTTCTTTCTTTCTTTCTTTCTTTCTTTCTTTCTTTCTTTCTT
>CM052708.1:7281107-7300245 GCA_028551405.1 Uromys caudimaculatus
GTGTCGGGACGAATTTCTTTTCTGGTCCAATCTATTTGGAGTTCTGTAAGCTTCTTGTATATTTATGTTCATTTCTTTCTTTAGGTTAGGGAAGTTTTCTTCTATTATTTTGTCGAAGATATTTACTGGTCCTTTAAGTTGGGAATCTTCATTCTCTTCTATACCTATTATCCTCAGGTTCTGTCTTCTCATTGTGTCCTGGATTTCATGGATGTTTTGGGTTAGAAGTTTTTTGCATTTCGCATTTTCTTTTACTGTTGTGTCGATGTTATCTATGGTATCTTCTGCTCCTGAGATTCTCTCTTCTATTTCTTGTATTCTGTTGGTGATGCTTACATCAATGACTCCTGCTCTCTTTCCTAGGTTTTCTAACACCAGAGTTGTCTCCCTTTGTGATTTCTTTATTGTTTCTATTTCTGTTTTTAGCACCTGAATAGTTTTGTGCATTTCCTTTGTCTGTTTGATTGAGTTTTCCTGTAATTCTTTAATGGATTTTTGTGTTTCCTCTTTAAGAGTTTCTAGTTGTTTATCTCTGTTCTCTTGTGTTTCTTTAAGGGTGTTCATTTCTTTCTTAAAGTCTTCTATCATCATGAGAAATGATTTTAAATCTGAGTCTTGCTTTTCTGGTGTGTTGGGGTATCCAAGACTTGCTGTGGTGCGAGAGCTGGGTTCTGATGATGCCAAGCAGCCTTGGTTTCTGTTCCTTATTTTCTTATCCTTGCCTTTTGCCATCTTGTTAACTCTGATGTTAGCTGGTCTTACTCTGTCTGGCTGTGGCTTGCCCCTCCTGCAGGCCTCAGTGTCAATACTCCTTGAGGACCAGCTCTCTCTGAGATGTATTTGGGCCTGGAGAGCAGTGGCAGAAGGTCAGCTCTGGGGTGCAGACAGAAACTAGAAGGATCCTGTCCCCAGCTGTACCTTGGCTCCAATATCCTGATGCCTCTGCAAAGGTCTTTCTTTATCCTGTGAGCTTGAACAGAAGCGGTGCCCTGCCTGTGCTCAAAGGTGTGTCAGCACTCCTGGGATACCAGCTCTCCCCTGGAGTCCCACGGCCCAGGCTGAGGTCCCCAGGCACAGATGGAAACTGGAAAGTTCCGGTGTCTGACTTTACCTCAGTCCCTGTGACCCAAGGGTTCCGGGCGGGTCCTGGTGAGCAGTGGTGCTCGCCCTAACCCCACTCACGGCTTTTCCACTCTCCTGGGAGGGTAGCCTTCTCCTGGTGCACCTTGGCTATGGACCCCTGGTATCCCAGGCAGAGGTCTCCACCCACAGATGGAAACCGGAAAGTTCAGAGGTTTCTTGTCCCTGAGTTTTCCTCAGGCCCCGTGTCCTGCCAGTTCAGGGTGGGTCTCAGTAAGCAGTGGTGCTCGCCCTAACCTCACTCACAGCTTTTCCACACTCCTGGGAGGGTATCCTTCTCCTGGCACTCCTTGGCTATGGACCCCTGGTGGCCCGGGCAGAGGTCTCCACCCACAGATCCTGAGTGCAATCTTATACAACTAATATTCATGATAAATATTGGAAATAATATATGCATATAGACTGTTTGCGGTACTGAGAACTTCTGGGTCAGTACAGTAACCTAATCTCTTGTAAAACCCTGTTAAGGATTTTTGTAAAGTTCCTCATTGCTTTCTCATGCCATGTTTTTTATTCTGTCCAAGAACTATATCACAAACTTTTGCAAGTGACACATAGGCATGATGAACAGATCAGACACATACCACAGGCAGATGACAGATAGGCCAGCAACCACAAACAACAGATACCAAGAAAACACAGAGAGTAAAGAATTCAAACTATGCTCACTCTTGGGCAAACTAACCCAAGAAGAAATATGGGATTCCATCCGTTAATGTAGTGGTGACTCATTTCGATGCCTCTAGGTTATTGTAAACACATTGAACCAACACAGTGACCAATTTTTTATATAAAATCTTGCTTCCCAAATGTTTAAGGTTCTTAAAAGTAAAGATTGCATTCTGATTTCCATAGCAACACACTCTGTGCTTAATCTAGCAGCTAGTATTAAGATATTGTTTTCACAAACACACACACACATATACACAGACACATACACGGGGGAGGGGAGAAACAGAGAGCAAGAGAGAAACAGAGGGGGTGCTATTTCTATTGGTATGCAAGAGAAATATTTTTATCTTGAAAGAATGCAAGGACCAACAGAGGCGAGGAAGGCAGTGTTGATGCAGTGTTCGGTGGCAGTAGACGCTTTCCGACATCTTCAAGCAATGGTAGTGAACCTTATATGCAATGATAATAGAAATATCTCTTTAGGGAGATTTTGAGCAGTGTGACTCCTTCGGGGTCCCAGTGACCCCTCAGGAAGACTGTATCTATGCATGAAAATGAAAAGCTATTTTACAACAATTTTAAACAATCCAAATCACATTTCATCAAAATAATTGAAAATACAAAATGAGATAATTTTGTATTTTCAATTTTTTTGTATTTTCAATTTGCAAGTAAATTTTCAACAATTTACTTGCAAATGATAAGAGCTGGAATTGCTTTAATATTTGAGGGAGTGGAGAAATTATTTTTTTCTTCGTAGAGTCAGAGAAATACCTGAAGATCAGGAAAATCCATAACCCTGAGATATGGCTCTTGAAGGCTCCCAGGACTTCCTTCCAGCTTTTGCAGACATTTATCTCTACATGCTGACTGCCTTTTTGTCTTTGCATACCTCTTTTGCACCAGGGACAAACGGAGCTGCCAGCGTGCCCCAAGTGTCACATCTGTATTAGTTTCCTAAGGCTATGCTGACAATGGACCACAAACCAGATAGCTTTCAAAAAGAAAAAAATGTTCCTGTTCAGAAGACTGCAGTTTGAGATCAAGGTGGCAACAGGGCCAGACTCCCTCAGACAACTCAAGGGAAGATCTATTCTTGGCCTCTGAATTTCTGATAGTTCCTTGGCCAAGCCAGCATGACTTCAGTCTTCACCAGGAAAAGTGTGCTTTTGTGACCAATTTCCTCTGCAGACATATACTCTTTTCTTCACAGAGGAATTTGGCTTTGTTGCTTAGTCTACAACAGCTTTCTTCAGTTCTATTGTTATATAATTCACAAATTAATATACTTAATGTATATGATTTGATGTTTTATTTACATAAAATGATTATCACAATCAACATAATTGAAATAATCACTGTAACATGGTAACTTTGTGCTTTTGTATGTAAATATTGTGTAAATTTGGTGAGAATACTTAAGATTCTGTCTTCTTCACAAATTTCAAGTACATTTTATATAATATATTAAGTAGAAACTACAGAGGTTGCAAAGTAATAAAAAGCAATTGGTGTTCTTTCAAAGACCATGAGTTTGCTCTCACATCAGGTAACGTACAAGAGCTTATAAATCCAGCTCCAGGGGATATGATAACCGTGGCCTCTCCAGGCAACTGCACTCACCAGCACATACCCAAACACACACAACACACACACACACACAATTTAAGATAGTAAAAGTAAATCTTAAACATAATTTTCAAGTGTAGTAGAAGTATAGGTAAAATTATACCCTTTGTTCTTAGGACCAAGACCAAAAACATAGCCTCAATGCCAACAGTAGAAATGCTGCAGTGATGATACTAAATAAATTTTAAAATAAGTACTTATTAGATACATTGTTACTGTAGTGTGTAGGTCAGTCTCATAAATGTGTAATTACTTACCGTATACACATACCTTCGGGCAAATGGAGTGACAGCTCAGGAGTGATGGGTCATTTCTTTTATACATTTTTGGTTGGTTTTCCCTCAGTCAGCTCTCAGAAGCTCAATAGAGCTGGTTTCAAGATTTTTATTCAAAAAATATCAAATAATAATACATATTTGAAATTAGATTTTAGGCAATAAAATCACAGAAAACTGTGAAGAATTTGGAACTGAATATTGAGGTACAAATGGTAAGATTCCGATCAACATGCAGAAGTGTTAAGGAACAGTACGTAGTTCTTAGTAGTTAAAACCCTCTCTCCTTATGTACTGACCACGGAGTTCCAAGTGGGGATCTGAGAAGTTGGGTAAGACAAGTAACAAATTTGAAAAGGGGAGAAATACCAGAATCACAGAAATGATAGTGGATTCCAAGAGCTTGTGATATTGTAGAGAAAAAGCTGATATAAGAAACATTTCCAGGTAAAACATGAGGACATTGTGTAGTAACATGAAGTCCTTAGCAACAAAGTTCAAAGGCAGGATCTACTGGAGTTTAATGTCTCCATCAGTCCAACTTTGTCCCTCTGAGTAGAGAAATTCCCTTACAGAGAGAGGCCATACAACCACAGGAAACCACCAGCATGCTTTCATTGCTGATTCATGGCACTGAAGCACAATCTCAGTAAATTGCATGACTTGAGATCACACACCTCTTCTCCATTGCTTAGTTTCTAGTAGTTTGTCTTATTATAGGGGGATTACTGTTCTCTGCTTTCCATGTCACCTGAAGCAGAGCCTGTCACTCAGACAGGCTAGTGAACTATGGAGAGGAAGAGGTTTGCGCTGAACATTGCCAGACACTGATATGTTCTATAGAAAATCAAACTCAGCAACTTTGGAAATCTGCCGTCTAGATGTTAAAGTCATCTTTAGTTCCCTTTTCAAGCCAAGAGATAATCTTTCAATGGAGATACAGCTCCACAGTGCTACTGGGGTCTCTCATTACCAGTGATTGTTTCAAAAACTTTATCCTCACAGTGAAATAAGTCACTGTCAGCATCCTGACGTTACATACTATGTGCTTGCTCATAGGTAATCATTGACGCCCAATATCAAATCATTAACTACCAAATAATTAAAGAGATTAAAATAGTGGTGTAATTGAGTTAGTAGAAGGAGAATATCTTTATAGTATTCTGTAGAAAAGGTATTATTTTAGCCTAATAGACATGTTACATAAACGACTTGGGAGATATGAAGGAGTGGCTATAAAATCATACTTCCATGCAGGGGTTAATATCTAGAATATACAGAGTATAGCAAAACACACACACACACAGACACACACACACACACACATACACACACACACACACACACACACAAAGAAAACCTGTCAGCCAATACACAGATATTGAACTTAACAAGCAGTTCATAAATGATGAAATGCAAATAAGCATTTTTAAACATGCATATCATCTGTAGCCATCCAGGAAATACAAAGTAAATTATGCTGAGATTCCATCTTATTCCAGTCATAATGGCTAAGAACAAACAAATAAACAAACAAACAAGAACAACAACAAGAAATGGTGACAGATGCTGTTGTGGATGACAGGAAAGGGCAGCACTTAATCGCTGCTGACAAATGTCAAATGTCTATCATTATAGAATTAGTGTGGAAGGTCCTCAACGATTTAGAAATATATCTACCATGTGATCCAGCTATATCACTCTTGCCCATCTACCCAAAGGGCTCTTTATCTTCTTCAGACATCTTTACTCATCCATGTTCATTGCTGCTCTATTCACAGTAGTCAGGAAATGGAAAGAGTCTAGATGTCCACAAGCTGATGGATGGATAAAGAAACGCAGTCCATTCATGCAATGAAATATTATTCATTTCTTTAGAAAAAAAAGAAATTATAAAATTAGCAGTAAAATTGATAGAGCCCCAGACAATCATTCTAAGGGAGACAACCCAGACCCAAAAAGACAAACATAGCATGTTTTCTCTCAGATGTGGATGAAAGAGAAATGGCAAGTTTTCAAAATGTGGGAAGGTGCTTTGCACACTACCAGAGGAGAAAAGGAGTTGCCAACCTCACCCAGGTAGGAACCCTATGGAGCTACAACGAAGACTGAGGTAAGCTACGCCCCACTGGTGCTGTAGTTCAACCAGCCAATCCTCTGACTGCAAGGATCCCATGTCCTGGAGGAGAACTTGTTACAATTACTCTGCTACATTGTCCCACCAATGAAACAAGTCAGCGCAGTGACAACTGTTATGACAATAGGTCAGTGTATCTGTCACCTCTTATCAGAGAACTTTCTTCTTGAGGCAGATAGCAACTAACATAGAGACCCACAACTGGGCACTGGGTAGAGAATGAAAGACCTAGTAGAGCCGGGCAGTGGTAGTGCACGCCTTTAATCCCAGCACTTGGGAGGCAGAGGCAGGTGGATTTCTGAGTTCGAGGCCAGCTTGGTCTACAGAGTGAGTTCCAGGACAGTCAGGGCTACACAGAGAAACCCTGTCTCGAAAAAACAAAAACAAACAAACAAACAAACAAACAAACAAACAAAAGACCTCGTAGCATTCAGCTTTAAAGAGGACACATTTGTCTCACATCCTTCTTCCCAAAGCTTGGGAATCTTCTCAGAAGAGGGAGAGGCACAATTATAAGAGCCAAAAGTGGTGGATAACTACAAGGAAACATGTTTTCTGGACACAGCAGGTCACTTGCTCATGTGGACTCATAGAACAGTAACCTTGTAGAAGCCTAGGCCAGACAAAATTACGGTATGGTAGGGAGCCATTGTTCAAGAAGTCCATGCTTAGCTGAGGAGCTTAGCTGAGGAGCTGTCATTCCATAGCTGCTGGAGGAGTTCTCTAAGAACTTGACACCTGGAACTCTGCTTCATGGCAGGCCTCACGCCAAAGACTTTTAGATAACACAGATTGGAGCATACCAGCTTTCAAAAGAAAGAACACACAGTTGGGTGTTTAGAGAGATGGAGGAAGATCATGGACGGATGAATATGATCAAAATACATTGTATAAAAATTTTAAAGAATCAATAAAATACTATTTTAAAATAAAACATGTTCCATATCCGGCCATCAGGAAGATGCAAATAAAAATTACTTTGAGATTCCATCTAACCCCAGTCAGAATGATCATCACCCAAAACTAAAATGAGAGGCTGGTGAGATGGTCTAGTAAGAAAATATGCCTGTCACCCAGATGGTAATGTGAGTTTGATCCTTGAAAGCCAGGGTGGAAGGAGAGAACACACTCCTGAAAGTTGGATCTGCCATAAAAGGCCACATCATATGTACCTCCTATGCGCGCGCATGTGCACGCACACACACACACACACACACACACACACACACACACACACACACACAAATACATTTAGTAAAGAAAATTACAAAAAGCGCTGATGAAGATGTGGGGAAAAGCCCTTATTCACTGCAAACCAGTGATGACACTACAGAAATCAGTGTGGAGGATTCTCGAAACTAACAATTAAGCATCCGTATGACTCAACTGCATCACTGCTGAACATATACCAAAAAAAGCTGCATCCTACCACAGAGATACTTGCATATCTTGTTTATTGCTGCTTGTGATGGTGTCTTAGTTAGGGTTTCACTCCTGTGACAACTCTTAAAAGGACAACATTTAGTTGGAGCTGGCTTACAGGTTCACAGGTCCAGTCCATTATCATCAAGGTGTGAGCATGGCAGCACCCAGGCAGGCATGGTACAGGAGGAGCTGAGAGGTCTGCGTCTTCATCTGAAGGCTGCCAGAAGAAGATTAGCTTTCAGACTGCTAAAATGAGGGTTTTAAAGCCCACACCCACAGTAACATACCTACTCCAACAAGGCCACACCTACACCAACAGGGACACACCTTCTAACAGTACCACTCCCTGGACCAAGAATATACAAACCATCACAGATGGTGTGAAAAGGAATGAGCCACATAGACTCATAGAGTTGAATGCTTAGTCATCAGACACTGACACTATTTGGAAGGATTAGAAGGTTTGGCCTTGGCCTTGTGGAAGGAATGTCACTGGGGGAGTGGGCTTTGAGGTTTCAAAAGCCTATAACAAGGCTCAAGTAGATCTCTCTCTCTCTCTCTCTCTCTCTCTCTCTCTCTCTCTCTCTCTCTCTCTCTGTGTGTGTGTGTGTGTGTGTGTGTGTGTGTGTGTGTGTGTGTGTGTATGTGTGTGTCTGGATCACAATATAGCTCTTAGATATTTCTTTAGCATCACACCTATCTGTATGCTACCATTATCCTGCAATGATGATTGAAGTGAAAATTTCTTTGGAGACTCAGTTGTGTCACATAATGTTTTTCTGGAAGCTGTCTTCTGAGAGGATGTTTTTCTGAAGCAGACACATGAGAGGATGTTTTGCTGAGAATAGACACGTAGTGTTCTTCTGGAAGCTATCTTGTGAAAGGGCATGTGATATTTTGCTAAAGCAGACATCTTGAGATTAGATTAGATTAATCATAATGTTCAGAAATATTATAACTATAACCCCACAGACACTGAGAGTGCACCGTTGCATTGGTTCACTTGCAATGCGTTGCTGGTCTTCCATGATCTTCACTTGTTGTAACTTCATAGAGAGAAAAAGCACCAAAGGATTTTTTTGTAGTAATCTGGCTGCTTCTTGCCACTTCTGTGAACTTATGCCAATTCAACAGAGCCTTTTGGTTCCTTCTGGATCAAGCCACTGCTACTGATTCCTGTTCGATGCTTGCAATTGGACTGGATTGCTGATACTGATTTGTGTTTGTAATCACCCCCAAAAAACTACTTCTAAACAAGTTCACATCCCCATTTCCAATTAACCTTTCTTCTCCCCTACCTTTGGCTGGTGGGCTAGAAGGGAGGTTAAGGCATTTAAGAACCCTTATTAAAAGTAGGTTTTAAAAAATCTAAGCCTACAGGTAGCTCCCAAAATCTATGCCTGCAGATAATAATCAATTAAACCTTAAAAACCGTCCACAAGCACCAAATTCAAAGTTTACTTTTATTAGAGTTGCCAAGATCATGGAGTTTTATGATAGTAATTACAGGAGCTGGACCTAAGGTCCCTGGAGATATGTCACAGATGTGCAGCCTGTGGGTCCCGGAACAACTGGAGGCTGTCCTAACGCTGTTGCCTGTAGAATCCATTCCCTAACTGGGCTGCTATATCTGGCCTCAGTGGGAGAGGATGAGCCTAGCCCTGCAGAGCCCTGATATGCCAGGGTTGCAGACTATCCAGGGGGATCCTCCATCTTCTCAGAGGAGAAGGGGCTGGGGCATAGGGCAGAGACTGTATGAGCAGTGCCCAGGAGGGGGAGGCAGTGATCAGGACATAAAATGAAAAAGTACATTAATTAATGGAAGAAAGAAATGCCGGGCAGTGGTGGCGCACGCCTTTAATCCCAGCACTTGGGAGGCAGAGGCAGGTGGATTTCTGAGTTCGAGGCCAGCCTGGTCTACAGAGTGAGTTCTACACAGAGAAACCCTGTCTCGAAAAACCAAAAAAAAAAAAAGAAATGAATAGGAAAGTCAATACTAGGAGGAGATGACTTTGGGGCGAACGGGAGAATGGGAAAAAGAATGAGATGAAACATCAAGAAAATAAATTTTGGTAAAACTCTAGTTTTAAAAAAGATAACCAATTAAAATATTAAAAAAAAAAAAAAAGTGGCTAGAAACACTTCTTCCTTAGAGGGTGGTGACTCCAAGCTATTTTCGCACCCCAAGCACATGACAACCTACAGTTAGACCCACAGGATATAGGGAATGGCACAGGTTCTTTGCCTCTGACTATTTTCCTCTCTCAAGTTTTCTCTGTTAGTTCTTTCCCCAAAGCTAGCTTTTCTGTACCATTTCCTTCTGGCATATTTACCTTTGTTTTCAAACCACAGTAAGATTTTAATAGAAGAAAACAACTAAGGGGGTGCACGGGCATGGAGAGCCAGCCTGAAGAGCGGGGTCGACATGTGTGCAAACCTCAGAAATCTCAGCCTGAGATTGGCAGGAATAGGACCACTCTCCAGTGTCCTGGCATGTGTGCTTTGGGCACATAGCCCTGTGATCCCATCTTTGCCCCCTGGAAGAGGTCAAGAAGTCCTGTAGCCAGGTTAAACCTCTTTTCTCCTTATAAGGTCATGAGTAGCAGCACCTGAACTTTCTCCTTATGCTAATAAGGCATCCCTGGCCCCAGCCAATGACACTCACCCCCAATAGCCCCTACTCATCCCCCCAAAGGTTTAAATATTAAATAGCCTTTGTTCCCTCCATTCAAATGAGCTGTCTCATTGTAGCTGCTCTGGAAGCACTCACTGCAGCCCGAGGGCTTTTAACTCCCAACCATCCTACCTTGTTTCTCTGTATGCCCTGATTGTGGTCCTGGCCCATCAGGCAGCTATGAGTGGAGACCCTGAATGGCAGCTGGTGCCACAACGTGGAGCACTGAGATGGCAAGGATGCACAGGAAGGTAAGCAATCCACCCTCCAGCTCCATCCCCGCGCCAGAGGATATAGACAGTGATCAGCCACAGCCAACCCTGCCTTCCTGCCACAAGGGTTGGAAGTTGGAAGTCTGGTTTGTTTTATTGTTTGTTTGTTTGTTTGTTTGTTTTGTTGTTGTTTCCCTTTTCTCTCCTACTTTCGGTGTATGCCACAGCAAGGGACTGGATTCAGTGAAAGCACAACTGACACCTTCTGACTAAGGATATTCCTTACCTTTGGTAAAAAGACCCCAGCCCTCTGTCCAGACCCTCATAGTCCATTTGGGCATCGAACATAACCTCCTATCTTTTTGTCTCCTTGAAAAAAACCCAGTTACCCTGACCAGTTAAAAACCCTTAGTTCCTCCCTGACCTCTGTCCTTCCAAAAATTCTCTATCGTGGGAAATACCGCGTCACATCAAAAAGTGTCCCAAAGGAGATGGCTGTGGGCCCTGCTCAATACCCATAGAATGAAACCCAAAGGAAAATCACCTCCTTTTGGGAAGAGGCCCTTGAGAAAGCACCCTGGATGGCAGTGGGTGACCCCCAATATGTGGACTCAGGTTGCTTTCCTTACCAGCCTCAGAGAGAGACAGGGAAGAAAGCCCCCTCCCTCCATTTTCTGTCCATAATATCTGCTGTCCACCGTTGCGTGGGTTCCTCTAATCCAGAGACCACCAAGGATGCTTCAATCCCTCACTCACCCAATCAGATGCTGCTGCTGCTGCATGTCTTGAGGACTGTCCTATTGCAAACCTAGTAGCAAGAAAAGACCATAGAGGAGATCTGCAAAACAATTGATTCTGCAGCCTTGTCAGCATCCTCTTGCCCACTCAATCTGCCCTGTACCCTCCTGTGCCTTCATATTTTGCGCCTCAGGATTCTCTTCTCTTTGCCCCTCATTCCACCACCTAGCAGTTCTGCGACCTCTAGGACTCTGCCTCAGATCCATAGGTCCAAGCATTCCTGGTCAATGTCCACCATCCAACCTTCACCCCCATCCAAGCTAAGCCTCTAAATTTATATTCTTATCAGGCTGGAGTCTGGAAAGAAAACAGGAAGGTCGTAAAGGAGATTGGCATCAACGCCCTTTTGCCCTTTCGACTAAATTCCTCCTCCAAAGTCAAATTGCCACTTTAAACATGCCCCACGGTTGCCGAGATATCTGCTGCTTCTCTTTGGCAGGTTCATTTTGCCCACAATGGAGTCCCTCGGTTGAGAGCTTTTGGTGCCACTTCTAGAAATGTGGGGTTTGTCACTGGGCTCAGACAAGGAAGTAGGCTCAGATAAGTATATTAGAAACAGTGACCATGGGGCTTTGTTTACTGCTTTGCTCAATTACTACCTTATGTGATCTCTTTGCTTACTACGTTACTTAATTACTATCTTATGTGATTTCTTTGTTTACTATTTTGTTTGATTACTTTGTCTTTGATCTAAGAACTGACCATGCGTTTTGGATGTACCTAGAATGATATAAAAGCAGGCTGAAGAGAAATAAAGCTGCTTCAGCCTCAGTTCAGGTTGGTGTCTTGTAATAATTTTGTCTAACTTTTTCCTTCTCAATCCTCACTCCTTCGCTTGAGACCCTGTTGACAGATTGAGCTGGCTTGGTCAGTCCTCTACAGAGACAAATGCTGAAAGACAGTCAGATGGAATCAGGGCTGAGATTCCATCACATGGGGTTATGATGAGCTTTTTAGCCAGGGATCCTTTTCCATGGGATCCAAACAAGAAGCCCAGCAAGCAGGATGTTATGATCCATGCTTCAATCCTGCGACACAATTACCCCGCCCTCCAGGTCCCAAGACCCTGTGTCCTACCTTCTTTCCCTCTGTGAAGTTCCAGGCTCTACATTCTCTTCCTTAAAAACACCATTCAGAAGGGTATGACTTCTGAGTGTAGGCACACCTGCCAAGGCCTTAAAGGCGAGCACTCTAATAGATGGATTGTGGCTACTTAGGATATGGACTAGGATACCATCAGGCTGATTCCATTGTCTAGGGCTTTGCAGCAGTAATAAAAACAGAAGGCACATGGTCTACAGAGTGAGTTCCAGGACAGCCAGGGCTACACAGAGAAACCCTGTCTCAAAAACAAACAAACAAACAAAAACCCAGAAGTCAATTGCTTTAAATGTGAAAAGAGGTACTGGAAAAAGGAATGTCCTAAGGGGGCCCCTTCCACCAGAAATGCCATCACCCTTAAGACAGTCTCTGATGCCATGTGGGCTTCTACTGGAGGAGAGAGTATCTCTCCTGTTATGATGAGGATGGCAAGCCACTGGAGCCTTTAAACTAACAATGGGGCTAACTTCAACCCCTACAATAAGAGGGAAATTTGCTCTGAAAGAGACTTTATGGGTTTCCAGCATCTCAGAAGGCTCCCACCCAAAAATAACCATGAAAATAAATGCCTTTTTCCAAAAACCATTCCAATGCCTTATTGATCCTGGAATATATAAAATAATTTTAAAACGAGCAGTTCCACAAGATGGAGAACTTATTCCTGGGCCCCTGTTTCTGGGCATAGGAGGCTGTTCCTTTTCCTTCACCACCAAACAAATCTACCAATGGAAGGGCTCCGATGGGTCTACTGGCATGATAGTCCCTTTTGTAGCCAACATTGCCAGGAGTCTTCTAGGAATGAGATATTCTGGAGGCTCTGGAAATTACCCTCACTAGTCAGCCAAAGAAAATCACAATAGGGTAAATTATTATACCTGAAGTAATAATTATCCTGATAAAAAAAATTTAAAAGCCCGCACCTAAGACAACTCCAATTCTAAGGACTGCTGTTAAATACAACACTTCCTGCCTTGACTGCCAGTCTAGTGATCCTATCTGGATTGAACAGTGGCCTCCATCAAGGGAGAAAGTTGAATCCATTACACAGTAATAAAAGAACTACTCCAACTCTGTCATATCTGCCTTTCCACAGTAGATGAGATACCCCTGTGTTTGTATTTTAAAAAAATAAAGAGCTCAAAGGAATAGAGACTGCTATAAGATTTAGGGGCAATTAATAAAGTCATGTCAGTTTGGAGGTACCCCCCCAAAGGGCTGGGCTGGCCTTGCGATTTGAGTAGACAATCTTCCACCAAAGGATAGCAAACTGTCCTACCATCTGCCAGGAGGCCATTGCCACAGCATTAAGGCCCTACTTAGAGAAAAGTCTCCACATTTATCATTATATGGATGACGTCTTGGTATAGGGAGACTCTTCCAACTCCTCCTTCCAACTTAACGATCAATTAATACTTTCCCTATCCTTCCAAGAATTTGAAATAGCTCTTAACAAAATACAGTTCATTCTACCCATTGCATTCTTAGAAACAGAGATTTCTATCATCTCAATATGTCTTCTTAAACCCACCCTTTCCTTCCCTCAAACATTAACCTCCCTCCAAGCCTTTTTGGGAAACCTTAATTGATTGTGGCTTTCCCTTCCCAGGAGTACCCTACAGCCTCTCCTTGATCTTCTAAAAGGGGATAAACACACACACACACACACACACACACACACACACACACACACACCACTCCTCTCCTCTGAGGCATTTGAAGTTTTAGACAGCATTATACAGCCCTAAAAGACATAGAAATCATTAGATATGATCCAACAATGCATGTACAGCTTCTTATTTTTAACTCCTTCTATACTCTCATAGGAGCACTGTACCAGCCCCAGAGAATTCACGAATGCCTCCATACCCAGGTGGGTGATATACCTAGAATTCTAACTGAGGATTGATGCACCCACTATTATGATTTAAAATGACAGGTATAGAGCTATGCAAACCTTAGGGAAAGAACCCAAAATCCTTGCTACCCCTTTTTCTCTCTTCAATATTCAATGGCTACTTAGAAATCGCTTCCACTTTGCTATCAGTCTGATAGGATTTCCAGGGCAAATTGATAATCATTATCCTAACAAAAGATATGTTTCTGCCCTACTTCTGTTGCACTAGCTACACCCCTACCCCCAACACACACACTCTTTGCAACAAAACCCATCACCCAGGGCTCCCCCAATATTTACTGATGAAGGAAAGAGGGTAGCCACAGCAATAACATATTACTCCCCTTGGATGAGTTCCAAATTATTCAGTTCAGAGAGTTTCCCCTTCACTCCCCCTATAAGAAACTATATGCTATTTATGTAGCCCTCAAAGAAGTCAATGGCCCCTAAATCTTTTCTCAGACAGGGTATATGCTGTTAAATTGTTTACTCTGTTATCAAGATCCTTTGTCAAACTAGATCCCAACCCATTCATCCCTCTGCTTGTCTGTGGTTCCACCCTCTTACAGGGAAGAGCCATTCCTCTTTCCATCCATTATGTCAGATCTCACAGTTGCCTGCCAGGTCCAATATCTGAGGGAAATACCCTCCATGATCAGACCTCCATTACAGAACCAAGCAGATCAATTATATTCACACACACGAATTCTGTTGCTCAACTTCAGAAGATTTAATAATAAGGAGTCTATGGGGGTGACCCTAGCTTAGATTTCTATGGGGGAGGGGGAGATATAGAGACTAAAATGGCCACCTCCTGAGCCATGCATGATTTCCAGAGGAGGGAGGGAGACATCAATCCATCCATGAAACATTCAACCCAAAATTTGTCTTACCTACAAGAAGCAGAGACTAAGGGAACAACCAACCAACGACTGCCCCAACTTGAGACCCATTCCATATGAGAGAGGCAACCCCTGACACTATTAATGATTTTCTGTTATGCTTGTAGACAGGAGCCTAACATAACTGTCTCCCGAGAAGCGTCATCCAGCAGTAGATGGTGGCAGATGCAGAGACCCACAGCCAAACATCAGGCGGAACCCAGGAAGTCTTGTGGAAGAGTCAGGGACAGAAGTGAGCCAATTGGAGCAGTTAAGGACACCTAAAGTAGACCCACAGAGTCAACTAACCTAGGAACATGGTGGATCACAGAGCCTAGACCACCAACCAGGGAACATGTGGGATCTGGACCTAGAACCCCTGCACATCTATAGAAAATGTGCAGCTTGGTGTTCATGGAGTTCCCCTACTAAGCAGAACAGAGGGTGTTTTGGTCTCTGTTCCTGTCCATTGGTTCCCCTTCCCCCTACATGGACTGTCTGCTTGGGCCTCAGTCAGGAGGATGTGCCTAGATCTGTTGGGATTAGATGCTCTAGGATGGGGTGGTACCCAAGGGGACTCCCCTTAGAGGTAATAGGAGGAGGGATTAGTAAGAACTGGCCTGAGAATCGGGGAATGAGGGGGGCTGTGATGAGGACATAAAGTGAATTAAGAAATAATTAAAAACAAAACAAAACATATTCTTCTTGTGCATCCCTTATTACTACCACAGCCTTACAAACTATGGGCACTAACTCCCAGGTCTCAAATCCAATGAATGCCCTCTGGCAAATTGATGTCACTTACATTGCCCAATTGGGACAAGAAAAATATGCCTTTGTCACTGTTGACATATTCCCATTTCATATGGGCCACAGACCAAATGGAAGAAGGCTCAGAGAGATTAATTCATACATGCTCTCCACCTTTGCCATCAGGGGCATTCCTCAACAACTGATAATGGCCCTGCTTTTACTAAATCAAGACCTTCTGCTTTCAGTGGGAGATTGCCCATTACACAGGGTTTCTTACAATCCCCAGAGTCAAGAAATTATAGAAAGCACACATCAAACTTTAAAGGCCCAACTTAAACAAACAAACAAACAAAAACACACACACATACACACACACACACAAAGTTAAATTGCTCACCATGCTCCCCTCAGCATACAGTTAGCATTGGCCCTAGCCATTCTAAATATATTTAATATTTTAAAGGCTCCAAAATCCTCTTGTCTCCCTCCACTGGCACACACCAAGAGTAACTCTTCATATCCTGGTGCAATGGCATGGTCCCTCTAAACTCACCCTATCCTCATGACAGGAAGGAATTTTGTTTGTGTCTTTCCATAGGACCTGTCCAGGCCTGTTTGGGTGCCAGCCAGAAATGTCCAATATCACCCCACCAATCAGAAGATGTCTCATCTCTTGATGATGGGTCAAGGACTGAGAAGGCAAAGGAGGCGCTACCATGGATGGGACAATGAGATCTCCTGAAAGGACATCCATGACCTGGTGACCAGTGCCCAGTCCGTGTTCCTCCCACTGGCATCTACCACTCCCCACCCCCAATTCTTACTGCCATCTTTGTTATTCTCCATTCTAACTCTGCCTGCCCCCATTCTTCCCAATACCCAGCCCTGGAGATTTTTTGCTAGAGAAACCTATTATGGACACAACATAATTATAGAAACAGGGGATTGCCCTCTGAAAGAGTTTCAGGAGCCTTTAAAATTTCCAATATACCCAGATTCTCTTGGTTTTGATCACCCCTGTCCCGGCCAGCCTTCTTCCCATATAGGCAAGCAAGCAGGGATAAATCCTGTCTCCAAGAGGATGACACCTGAGTGGTGCTATTGGAATTACAGAGTAGAAATGCCAGGATATGACATACTTGAAGCAACAACCAAACCCCCAGAGACCTGGAAGGAACATTGGAGAATGGGAATAGTTGGCAAAATTTATTCCTATCTATTTGTTCAATACCCTGCCGCCGACTTACCCATTTCTTCACAACTTATTCTTGCTTCAGAATACAGTACTAGTCTACCAACACATTGTGGGCCATAAATCAAATTCACCAGGGAGATTCCATCTACCCCTTCCTGGTTACAATGCATCCCCCTCCCCCAACAACTCACCCAAACTCCTCCCAGGGCTTCTTCTGATTCTATTCACCCCACAAAGGTTTAAATAGCCTCTGTTCCACCCCATACACACCCCATTAAAATGAGCTGTGTCACTGAAACTGTCTCCTGAGAGGCTTTTCTCCCCTAGTTCACACTGGCAGAGGTCTCCCCTCTCCTTATCCACTGGCTGTGATAATGGCTTATCATAAAACTCCTGGGAGAGGAAATAGTATATAGGAACCCTTCTTTGTTATTCTAAAACTACCCCACCAAAAAAAAAAACAAAATAAAATAAAAAAAGATACAACAAAACAAACCTATTAAAACAAAATTATGTGTTGATTTGTCTGTAGAGACAACAGCTCCACCATTTTTTCATGGTAAAGGAAGGGGAGGGACTTCTGAAGATTGATGTACTTACTGATTTTGTAGCCATCGTGGGGAACACAGAAAGTTTCTCTTTGCTTCTTCTAAATTCCCTTCAGATCAGAGTTAAACCTTGGTATCATCTAAGGTGGCATATATCTCTTGCAAGGTTCTCTCTCCTGTGACAATTGTTTTCATGATCTTATTCCTTTGCACGCATCAGGATCCAGCATGTTACCTTTTATTCTCCTGGGCATGTGAAAACACAGGCTAGTACAGGAAAAGAGACATCATCTTTCAGGAAGTGTCTCGAACCCAGGTCTGATCCCAGTGAAACTTCCGACAAACCCAAGCGGTAATAGCCCCCAAAAAGCAATCTGCCATGGACTACACACATGGCACCAGTGTCTCATAGCACAAAGTTCTCAGAAATGAGAAGGGGAGAGCAATCCACAGCCCCAGGCTGAACGGTCTTTGTAATAATTCTTCACCTAACTGCAGACATGGACCACTGAGCTCAAGTTACAACTTCAACTATGGTAGTCTTCTCTCTCTTATACCTGTTGCAGCTTCTTGAGGCCTGGGCCCCTTAATAACTGACATTCCTTCCCTGGGATTTGGCATCAATGTGGTCTCACTTGATATGTTAGAAATGTCATATTTTTGTTCAGAAAATATACGTCTCTGGGGTCTCAAATAAGCCCTTATTTTCTTGCTATTGGTACTCAAACTGCTGACACCAGTCCTCAGTGTGTTCTGAGGCAAATCTTTAAGGGGAGGACAAAGACTGGTCTGGATTTTGTTGAGAGTTTGATCAGCTCATGGGTTGATGCAGAGGCCAAGGAAGGGTGTTGTTTAGCAGCTTATTCCTCCTGACTTGGTCAGTCTGCTTTTTCATAGAATTCAGATCACCAGCCCAAGGGCGGGACCACAAACAATGGGCTGACTGGGCAGTGGTGGTGCTCACCTTTAATCCCAGCACTTGGGAGGCAGAGACAGGTGGATTTCTGAGTTCGAGGCCAGCCTGGCCTACAAAGTGAGTTCCAGGACAGCCAGGGCTACACAGAGAAACCCTGTCTGGAAAAACAAAACAAACAAACAAACAATGGGCCGCACCCTCCCCCAACAATCACTAACCAAGAAAAAACCCTACAGGCTTGCCTGCAGCCCAATGAAGGACTTTTGTCAATCTAGGTTCCTTCCTATCTAGTGACTCTAACTTGTGTCAAAAGTTACATAACAGTACAGAGATTATTACTCAGGAAATATTAATTAGGTTATTTAGTAAAAAAGTTTTTTAAAAAATGTATATCCAGTGGTATCACTCCAAGGCTGATCAGTGATAAGCTATCTCCACTAAAGAAATGAGCCAGCTCAAGCCAGATTCAAGTATATAAAGGCAGGTTTGTTGGGAATCTGCTCTCAGGTGCGTTCACTGTTCCCAAGAAAAGAGGCAGGGGAAGTCTCCATGGGGAGGTATATAGAAGGGAGAGGGAAAAGAAAGGAAGGAAGGAAGGAGGGAGGGAGGGAGGAGGGGAGAGAGGGAGGGGGAGAGGGAGGGAGGGAGGAAGGAAGCAATCGAGAGAGCTTGAGCACACAGGGAGTGTTAGCATTCTATCTAAGCTCCACCCCACAATTATCTGGCAACAGCCAGGTATGCTCCTCCCCACAGTTGCCTGGCAACAGCCAGGTAGGCCTGGCCCATTATAAAAGGGGCTGCTTTCCCCCCCTCTTCTCTCTCTCTCTCTCTCTCTCTCTCTCTCTCTCTCTCTCTCTCTCTCTCTCTCTCTCTCTCTCTCTCTCTCTC
>CM052708.1:7300745-7335754 GCA_028551405.1 Uromys caudimaculatus
GAAATTCGCAGGGCTGAGAAGCACCTAAAGAAATACTCAACATCCTTAGTCATCAGGGAAATGCAAATCAAAACAAGTCTGAGATTCCACCTCACACCAGTCAGAATGGCTAAGATCAAAAACTCAGGTGACAGCAGATGCTGGCGAGGATGTGGAGAAATCGGAACACTCCTCCACTGTTGGGGGGATTGCAAGCTGGTGCAACCACTCTGGAAATCAGTTTGGTGGACCCTCAGAAAAATGGGCATAATACTACCTGAGGACCCAGGTATACCACTCCTGGGCATATACCCAGAGGATTCTCCAACATGTAATAAAGACACATGCTCTACTATGTTCATAGCAGTCATATTTATAATAGCCAGAAGCTGGAAACAACCCAGATGTCCCTTAGCAGAGGAATGGATACAGAAAATGTGGTACATTTACACAATGGAGTACTACTCAGCTATTAAAAACAATGACTTAATGAAATTTGCAGGCAAATGGATGGAACTTGAAAATATCATCCTGAGTGAGGTAACTCAGTCACAAAAGAATGAACATGGTATGTACTCACTGATAAGTGGCTATTAGACGAAATGTTCGGAATACCCAAGTTTCACTTTACAGTTATTGCTGGACTGAGAGTGAAGTCCCAGATGGAGGAGTTGGAGAAGGAACTGAAGGAGCTGAGGGAGTCTGTAGCCCCATGGAGGGAGCAACTGTGTCAACTGGCCTGACCCCCCCCCCCCCCGTTCCTCCTGGAGGCTGGACCACCAACCAAAGAATACACATTGAGGGACCCATGTTTCAGACCACATATATGGCAGAGGAGGGCCTTGTTGGCCATCAGGGGGAGGAGAGGCCCCAGTAAAGGGGAATGTCAAGGTGGGAATAAGGGAGTGGGTGGGTGGGTGGGTGGGAGGTGGAATTTCCTCATAGAGATGGGGGAGGTGGAGGGGATAGGTGGTCTCCAAAGAGGGGACCTAGAAAGTGGGAAACATTGGAAATGTAAATAAAGTATCAAAAAAAAAAAATGATTGCACTTAGCCTGCTGGCTGCTTTCAGCAAGTTATTATCATATACAGATGAACACACACACACACACACACACACACACACACACAACTCTGCATCAGAGGCATCAAATAGTACATAACTTAAGCTTAAAGCAATTTATTATCTTAGGTGGTATAAACCAATTACATGTTATATCCCAGAAAAGTAAACATGGTTGATCTCTTAAAGACAGATTAAACAAACAGGGTATGTACACAGTAGGATATCAAGCTAAGTCTTAGGTGATCTCAAGGTCCACTGTTGACTTGGCTATGAGGTCTAGCAAAGGTTTAATCTTTTTGTGTGAGATACTTTCATAAAATTCTATCACTGTAAGTAGCTATTAAAATATGTGTGCATATGACAACATATCTTTCTTGGTAGAAGTTTTCAGTATAACAACTTTCCATTTTCTATGTGTTTTTTATGTTAAAAAGTAGAATATTTGTTGATCTCGATGAGAAATGAATCAACTCCACAAACTAATACAGTGAAACTCTACGGCATTAATATATATGTAGCTGCTGACTGCACTGCCTTCTCTGGTTGCCTTATGTACACTACGTGATTATTTTGACTCTTTGAGTTTGATTAACTTATGGATTATTTCCTATATTGTTCATTCATTAACAAACTTTATTGAATACTTCTTCATTGTCAGAGAGGGTCATCACTCAGAGCACAAAACGAGCTTTGTTTTGTGGGCAACACAAATCAATACTCCTTTTCTCATAGTACTTAGGTCTAGCAGGAAGAAACACGATGCAAAGAAACAAAGGTTCGAAATGGCGAAGGCAGAAGGATGCATTTGCTACATACAATGACAGTTATTTTCCCTTTATATCTGCTCAGTTTTTTGTAATAAACTCACTGGTTACTATGTTCTATTCATCATAAAAGGGATCTTTGACTTTTTATTTTAAATGAAGTATAATGTTGGCAACTGCTTGAGATGTATGCTTTTATCATTTGAAGTAGGATATGTTAATATTTCTTCCGTGTCTTAATAAGAATATTATTTATTTTTTATAGCAGTGTGTGACTGTCTGGACACCCTGATATTTACTGTGAGAGCAGAGAAAGGGATGAGTTTGTGGCTCACTCTCTAGAGGTGTAAAAAGCTATTGGTTTTGTGTTCTCAGCCATAACTCTCAGCCCCTTTCGAATATATCCTTAGGATTCTGGTGGGCTTGAGTCACTGAGGGGGCATGTAAGCTGTAATTATCTATTTACTTCTACTAAGAAAAATTTACCCAATGAACATTAATCTAGTGGGGGATTAAGAAGGAGAAGGTAATCAATACCATATATCTATGAAACATTGAGGAGGAATGAATTTGACATAAAATTACTAACCACTCTTACTGTTATCCATTGAGTCTTACATGACAACTTGTCTCTGCTCTAGATGCATGCTATACAGTAGTCAAGAGAACAAAGAAACATCTTTGTTCTAATATTGATTGCTCCATTTTCACACAGAAAAATGCTTAAGCTTTAATTTAGCAAAGATGAAAGCAGTTAACTTTGTTGTGTGGTACAATACTCTATTTTACATATAACATGTCAATTTTGTTATCTGTAAAGACCCATTCCAAAGTGGGTTACCCTTTTGTGCTGGTCCTGACTGTCTAACTCTACTAAGGTCAGCATTTACTTATTCGATTCTTATATTTGTAAAACATAATCCATTGATCCATGAAAAAAATACCTCTATGATAGATTGTGGAAGCTTGGTCTCATTTGGAAATTTTAAATTTCCACTCAAGCTTTTGAATTTTAGAATTCACTAGACTCTTGAAGAAACTCCAAGGATCTAACATTCTTGATACTCTCTACATTAAAGTCTAAGTCTTAGAATTTCTGAGTTAAAATGCTCAAATTTTTACTCCCATGTATGTTTTATTTTAATAATTTCTTTTCTGTAGTAACAGGTGGCATGTTTGTCAGTCATTTTACAGAACATTTTCTTCTCCAAAACTTCACAAAATATTTTCAGTTTCTTATTATATTTGAATATGACCTGATTCCAGCTGTGTGGGGCAAGTACTTTGTAGATGAGCAGAACCTCCCCATTTCCAGGATGTACCTTCACTCTTGACTTTCAAGCACCACATTGACACTAGAATGTGTATTTTCCTTATGGAACTCTCTGCGTGTTATTAGATCTCACACGATTTCCATCTCTTTCTCCTACGTCCTTGCAAGGATTATGGTGTCAAATAGCTGCTTTATTAAATTTTACAGTGGAAGTCTGAGAGGCAAAATTCTCTAATAACCAATACAGATGTTGGCTTGCAATGGTTTTGTTGTCAAGAGTTATGAATTCAGCTTCTCTTTCTCTAGAATGAACGATTACCATTGCTGTTACATATTTTGAGTATTACCATTTTATTCCATGGAAATGAAATTCTGAACTTGGCTTAAAGATGCTGTGTACATGACTCCTGAATACATTACAGTGCCTCTGATAGACCATTTGCATATCTTTAACTGCAAACAATGATACCCTGTTATGGTAGACTTTCACTTTATTCAAGGTTCACTGTGCCCTTGTAACTTCTTATAAGGCATGGACTTTTCTTAGAAAAGAGACTTTTTGGAGATGGTGACGACGTTAATGGTAAGTTTGGTGAATAAAACGAACATAAATATTTTTGTTTAGAGAGAATTACTTGGGAAATACACTTTGTATTTTGATGTTTATTTTCTTTGTTCATTTTCATAGACTCTATGATTCTCCAGAAGCAGTACTCAACACTGTCTGATTTTGGTTGATGTTCCAGGAATAACATCTACACCATGTTTTACAGTAGTCATTAATTCTTCCCTAGTCATGATGGAATGGACTTGCCAGATATGCTTTGAGACAGCTTGCCTCCCAGTTTTGAACATGGATGGAGATGGATGCTTTTGTTAGTCTTGCAGGTTCCCTTTTTGTCTTACTATTTAGGAAACATCCCTTTCTCCATCCTTATTTATTCAAGGGAGTTGCCATATTAGTACACAGTCTAGAGATGAATGTCAATCTGGGATGAAAGATCTCAGCCCTTGTCATTATTCTGAATGGAGATGTTTCCTTGTGGCAGCTGTGCTAGGCATTTTTCTATCATGACTTCTGGAATGCAGAGCACTCCACCCTGCTACAGAGATGGTTGACAGGAGATACCCACCAGCAGACAGAGTAGAGAGAACCCAGGCTGTAGAATCACTTCATTTTGAAGATCAGCTCTACCTTTCTGCTGTCTTCTAAAGCTATTTAATATTCTGTTAATATACTCCATATTTTGCCTAATCTGGGTTTCTCTGCTACTCTATGTCTACAAAGCATGTTGTTTTCCATATTTGAATTGAAAAATTTGTCATTATGTTGTTCTGAATTACGTTGTAGTCATGTTATTATGCTGTTAGAATACCTTTACATATCATTCTTATTGGTATGTTTCTATGTGTATGAAATATCTCCAAATGTAGGAAAAATAGTGTTTTTATAACTCATACATGTAGTATAAATGATTTTAGAATTCATAATTAATTGACCAGCTCAAAATATAGATATATTCACCACTTAAACATCTTTTGGCATTGGTAACAAATTAGTTGGACTAGTGAGATGACTGAGTTAAGAACGTGCTTATTGTGCAACCATGAAGACTTTAGTTGGATCCCCAGAAACCAAATAGAAAGCCAAGCATGGCTGTGTGAGCCTGTAACTCCAGAATTGCTGGGCAGAGAAAGGAATATTCCGGGGCCTCACTGGACAGTTTGGCTAACCTATAGGACAATATTCAGCTTCACTCAGAGAACATGACTCAAGAAATAGAGTGGAAAAGTGAAGCTAGGAGATTTCCAGATGTCAGCCTCTGGAATCCACATATGCTCACATGCACATGTGTACACATGCCCACACATTCCCCCCCTTGACACAGAAAGGGAAATAAGTCAGAGACAGCAGAGGAAATAGGATCCAGATAGCACAATATGAAAATTTCTTTAGGGAGCGAACATAATGTTATTTTGATAGTGAAAACCTGAAGTAATTTTTATAAGATAAAAATTGGAAGTGAGTGAAGGAGTGTTCACTCTTTAGTATAGTTCTTTTCCTTATGTCGTCACATTAATAATGTTCTATAAGAAACATGACTAATAAGGGGAGCTCGTTTTTGATAAGGTCAAACTCTGTTCAAAGGTTTGCAGACTCTTCTTTAGTATAATCTGTGTATATCTCTCCTCATCAGAGTTGATCTTTGTTGTTAGCATCCACATTTCTCTGTGTTTAGACAATCCTGAGATTATGACATTCTTGCTTGGTTGGTGTTTTAAAGCTGTAGATTGCCCAGGGATGGGCACTGGCGATCTTTGACTAGAAACTGCATCCATCTGTTTTGCTCGCTGATGGGCTAGATGCACCTTCTCATCTAAGTCTAATTACTTTAGAGTTCCTATAATGGCCTGGATTGTAACATGAATCCAGCAGAATCTTCCAGTTCCCGAGAGGCCTTTGACAAAGCCGCAGTAGGGAGAGATTGTCTCACTTTCTATTGTGTGGACTGTGCTGCGCTCTGAACGCTGATGTGGAGGCAGTGTGTCAGGCCATCTGAATCATGATGATGTTTTTCACTGTTAAGAACATTTAAAAAAAGGGAATCTGTCTCCTTTGCAACAGCATCACTTGCTTCCTGTAGGCCTTTCTAGCAGCTGACAGTGTAGGGAAGTAAGAGGAACTCTTACCTAATGTCAGACATCCAGTGCTTCAGTCTTGGCCACTCCTACCTAGAAGACTGTTTAGGTACCACTGAACTTGCATTCTAATACATAAATTTAGGCCTTTCTAGCAGCTGACAGTGTAGGGAAGTGAGAGGAACTCTTACCTAATGTCAGACATCCAGTGCTTCAGTCTTGGCCACTCCTACCTAGAAGACTGTTTAGGTACCACTGAACTTGCATTCTAATACATAAATTAGAGAGAACAATCCCTCTCAAAGAGCTATTCTAACAGTTAAGTTGAAAATACCCGATGTGATTTTCTTTATAGAACTGGGAACAGTTACTGGTAATGCCCTTATTTCCCTAACAAATAGTAACAAACCAAGCATGGGTAGTAAAGAAGAGGAAGTCAGAGTATGTCCTAAAGGACTGGTTCCTGCCTCAGTCACTAAGGACCAGTGTGACAAGCATGTGGAGACTTGAGGGTGTTGAAGAAACATGAACTTACTTCTAACAACAATGACATGAGGCAATCTCACTCTCATACATATTCTTGGCTGAGCAAAGCCAGCACAGAGATGGAATGTCTGATCAAGTTTATCATATACTTCTAAGAAGCCGCATGCTTTCTGTGCTTGTTAAAGAAACAAGCTACTGGCTAACTATGCCAAGGAGCTTCTTGCTCTCCCTCAGTGGGTTCAAGTTAAGTCCATACTTCTGAACTTGACCTTCGAGAGTGTCAATAATTGCTGTTGCATTTGGGTCTCTCAGACAGTCACTGCCCAACTGGGGCATTGCTAAATGACTTGAATCTTTTGAGGTGGTTTGATCTCCTTTCTGTGTGGTGCCTGCAGTCGAGCAGTTCTTTAGCACGTAGCCATAAGTCCCAGTGTCTTCATGAGTGCTGGGTGCAGACCAGCAGTGTGTCTCCTCATTGTCACTCAGAAAACACCACCTCTGAGAATTGTAGCACTCAGATCTCAAAGCTAGCTAGAGTGATCTTTCTTCTCCAATGATTCAAACAATGAAGAAGTGATCTTCCCAATCTGGTTTGCTCTATTTCTTCTGGCATGTCTCTGGCCTACAGGGGGCCATTGTACATTTTGCTTGTTTGTTTTTGTTTTGAAAACTTGTCTGGCACCACACAGTCTGTGCATCTCCTTGTAGCACAGGCAGGAAACGGGAAATGGGACAGTGTGGAGGGGAAGCCACTCTCAGGGAGGCCATGTTGGTTTATGAAAAGAGAAATCCTGCTAGTCACATAGTTTATTTAGTTCAACTAATTTTCCATCTAGGATTTAGCATCCACAGTTTGCCATCCATATGTGCATAAACTGATGTAGTCAGTTAATCCCTGCTACAATGCACCTTTCTCTTACAGGCAAATTATGCTGGTTTTACATTGCTTTAGGAAGTCCTTAATTATAATTTTAATTTCAAATTCAAGATTTATTGTTCACAGTTGTCTGTAACAGCTTCCAGGTATCATCTCCCACCAGTCTCTACTTTGGTGAGTAGATTGTACTGTAAGAAGCTGTGGTGGTTTAAATAAGAATGGCTTCCATATTTGCATGCTTTCTCATCAGGGAGTGTCATTCTGCGAAAAGATCAGAAGGATTAGGAGGAATGGCCTTGGTTTCAGAAAACGTTGCCAGACCAGTTTCTCCTTCTCTACTTGTGGATAAGAAGGTAGCGCTCAGCTACTTCTCCAGGGCCTTGTTTACCCATTTCCATGCTGCCCCCTTTGACAATGGACCAAGCTTCTGAAACTGTAAGCAAGCCCCCAATTGAAAGCCTCGCTTTATGATTTGCCTTGGTCATGGTGTCTCTTCACAGCAATGGACAGTGACCGAGGCAGGATGGATTCATGCCATTTCTGTCTTTTGTGCAGAATGATTTAGACTTTCTAACTCCTTCTAAAGAACTTCAAATTTCCTTCTCACTCCGACTTCCATGGACACAGTTTTTGTTACGGTAAACTGTATTCCCGAGTACTCAACCTGGGGTATTACTGCCTCTCATGGTTTCCTTCTGCAGGGAGGCTGCTCTCTCTCCTATGTGCTGTCATGGTCACATGTACAGACCATGATTGTCGCACTCATTCTCTCATACTCTACTGATCTAACTGTATTCTTCAGAGCATTGCTATCTGAGAAGCAAAGGTAATCTCATATGTTTTTTATCTCTTCGCCATGGTTCTGAATAAAGATGTTAATACATTTCTGAAGTGCACCTGGAATAATAAAGCATAATTATTTTTTGATGATATTTGAGCAAGTAAAAGCAACCTTTGTCTTCATTCTCTTCACATGCGCCTTTCTGATAAGATTTCAGTCTTTTTTATTACCCTGGTGTTTTCCTGTAGTTCTCTTAAAAACTTCTGGCTCCTCTTCACTCTTCCCAGCATCACTGTGTGCTGGCTGCTTGTTGGTCAACATCTATCACAGCTCTGAATTAAAGGTCTTTCCTTTCCACAGCAGAGCAGGAGAGGGAATTTAGTAGAGCATGACTCATTTTTCTGCCTTCCTTCTTGGCTATATTTGATCCACAACTTAGAAACAAACACATTTTTCAATGACTTGGAATTTCTCAAAGGTACCTAGTGGGAACCCATGTGTAAGCAAGAGGCACACTGTGGATATGGCTAAACATCTGCCCTGCCAGGGCATGTTACTCCTTTTTCCAAAGCTACTTTCTAGAGATCTCTGCCAGTCTGTATCCATGGCAATCTCCTCTCTGTCTAAAAAGCATGTCCACATCTGGATATAAAGTAGGAGAAGAAAGGAATTCTTCATTAATTCCACACTTGCTTTCTTTTTAAGTTTTGACACTATAGCTGTGATGCTTCCCAGAAACATCCTAGTTCTGCAAAGACAAGGAGCATTTAACCTTCACACAGACGTAGAGACTACACACATTTTTCAACATTTCCACATGTGAGCAAGAAGGTCTGCCTAGGTGCTTAACTATTGTGTGTTTTTGAGCAGAGCAAGAGTACATATTTCGTTCATCAGAGAAGTCACTACTTTTCAAGAAAAAGAAAACAAATGTTTAACCCCATATTGAGAATAAAATATTTCTCCAGTGTATCACCACAGTGCACAAAGTTCATGGACTCCTTCACTGATCTACAAAGAACTAAGCTGCCATTTAAAATATTTTATTTGTTTAATATTTTTTAGATTATATATACTGACATCATTTCCTTCTCTGATTTTATCCTCCAACCTTCTATTTTAGTGAAAATGCCTCTTGTCCTAAAAAGATCTTCACATTCAGGCAAGGAGTAAATTTTTTATTTGAGCAGAATAAAAATTGCTTTCTCTCCCCTCCTACGGATGTAGTCAAGTGAAAAGAAAGCCATGTTGGTAGCCGTTCACCTTCTCATATCTGTGTGCCGCTCATGCTCAAAGATGGTGCAGACAACCAACATGTCGTCTTAATAATCTCTAGTTGGTTTCTATAAATTCGTTTGTCTTAGTCAGGGTTTCTATTCCTGCACAAACATCATGACCAAGAAGCAAGTTGGGGAGGAAAGGGTTTATTCAGCTCACACTTACACACTGCTGTTCATCACTAGAGAAGTCAGAACTGGAACTCAAGCAGGTCAGGAAGCAGGAGCTGATGCAGAGACCATGGAGGGATGTTCCTTCCTGGCTTGCTTCTCCTGGCTTGCTTAGCTGGCTTTCTTATAGAACCCAAGACTACCAGCCCAGGGATGGTACCACCCACAAGGGGGCCTCCTTGATCACTAATTGAGAAAATGCCTTACAGCTGGATCTCATGGAGGCATTTTCTCAACTGAAACTCCTTTCTCTGTGATAACTCAGCTTGTGTCAAGCTGACACAAAACCAGCCAGTACACTGTTGTATGAAGAACAATACTTTTGACCGTTATGGTCTATCAAAGAGCATAGTATATCTGTTCCTTCTATTTTCATTGCATCCATCTAAGCAACTCGATGTGATTGAGAACTTGACATCACTGTCTTGAATGAAGATTGAATTGAACTGAATACTGTAGTTAGAGGAAGCATGGTCATTGATCCAATAACAGATTCATACACAAACTCTATCTGTAGGACAAAATAAGCGTTGCTTCTTCCATTGGGAATAAACCCTGGATGGGAGACACAGATGTTTTAGTTGGTCTAGAATACCAGGTATTCTTCATTCATTCATTTATCAGTCATTACTTCTTTTTCATGGACCAGTTAGAGGAGTTGATGAAGATTGTGTCATTTTAGCAGCAGCCATCCACCTTGGTTAGCTGCAGGAATTAAAAAAGGAAGATGTGGTTGCAAGCAACGTCAGCTTACAATGGGAAATCAAATGCAAGCACATATTATTTAGAGAGGCCTTGTAAGAACAAAGATATTCCTGGCTCATGCAAGTTCTTGGATCATCACGACTATGTTATCATTCCTCATTCTGTGAACTGAAGGATGTTTCTTAACCTCTCCAAACCTTATGTTATCATCTCCTACTTAGAGACAATAAACTCGCTTTGAAGGGTTGTTCTCTGAAGGAACATTAGTGAGTCCCTGCTCATGAAAGGTGTCAGGGGATCTTTAAAGGGCATCCAGTTATTACATTATCACCACTATTTGCAGAAAATGAAATTATGTTTATGTAATAGTTTGACAAAAGACTCATTTGATCCCAAGTGAACCTCTCATTACTAGGCTGACACTTTGCCTGAAAGACATTCACAGTCTCTTCAGACTTTTAAGATACAAATACAGTTTCAGAGTGAGAAGATCATTGCTGGTGATAATGTCTCAAATTTGTGAAATCAGTTCAGTGTTTAAGCGGATCATGCAAGGGCTAGTTGCTCCTTTTGAAGTTCCGAAGATTTATGCCCAATAAATTCTAATTTATTGCATATGCATTTCAACTAAGTTTATGAGAAATTCATTAAAAACATGAAAATGTCAACATAGAATTTTAATTATTGTTCTTACCACACACTTGAAATGTCACAAAATATCAGGATTATATGAGGCAAGCACAGGGAAAGCCTCTTTAGAGAACAGCCATTTCCAGCATGAAGTCATCTGTCCTTATTCCCTTAATGCTTCACTGTTCAATAATGCTAATGGATGCTGATACAAGAGCATTTTACAAACTTATTAATCCCAGGCTCCCTCCATCCAGGGAATGTGTGAAAAATATCCTTTAAATGAGTCTTTATTTTCGTCCACCAACTTCCTGTTAAGATGACTTTGGTTTTGAAAGTGATTTCCTGACCACATAGGCCTTAGCCCAGAACTTTCTAACCAATGATGAATGATGCCCCCAGCATTATTTGGAGGGTGCTTGGAGAAGGTGTTCTAACCTCAGGTTGGTGGGTGTGGTCTCAGGGACATGATAATTGGGCTAGCTCACGCAAGGTACTGGGTTTAGTCTCCAGCACGGGAATACATGTGTAGCTGTTGTGGCTCTTTTTCTTAGATGCTTTTTCTGAGATGGTTGCAATTACGTTGTTTTTCTAAGAAGGCCATGAAGAAGAAACTCATAACAGTGGGAAGCATCAACTCTGACAGTGAACCAAGTAATAAGAACAGAATAGAGTTAGACTGATATAATTTCTAGAGACCATACTTAATTTAAAAGCTTTCATATTAAATCATATTTTAATAATTCATTTATTTTAATTTATTATTAATTTAACAATGCTTTCTATTAAAATCTTGTCTTAGAATTAATTGCTTTCAAAAGATTTCCTAGAATATATAAAACAGTTATAATGACATTTTACATACAGATTTGCATCATGATTTAAGTTTTTATTTCTGTAGGAAATTTGACTTTATATGATAGCAATAAAACAAAACATTTTGTGAAGGACCAGTGTGAATGACATATGAGAGGTTATGGCTAGCTCTAAGTGTAATTCTTTAAGAAAGGCCAACATAACACAGTTTTTAATTCTTTGACAGGTACAGAGAATAAATATTATCGAGACTTCTATATGATAGCATGCTGACTTATAAAAAATAATAACATTAACTGGACATTTTGGTTCGTGTTTGAATCTCAGCACAGGGAAATCTGAAGCAAAGGTATCATGAGATCAAGGCCAGCCTGGGCCCCCAGGGAGAACTTTATCTCAAAAAGAAAAGGAAACATAATTGGAACCAAATACAAATATTGGATTTGAAAACAACCTTCTTTCTTGTTAGAGATAAATATTGTGCTGAATGTGGAGAACTGAAAACAATATTGATAATTTCTTTAGCACCATGAGCATGCAATATCAGAAAAATAAACAAACATATTTGCTTTTGTCTCAAATAATGTTCTATTGCTGTGAAGGGGCACCATGACCAAAGCAACAATATAATGAAAGCTTTGATAGCGGCCTTGATTACAGTTTCAGAGCTGAAGTCCATTTTCTTCATGGCAGAGGGCGTGGCAGTAGGTAGGTGTGGTGCTAAAGTAGCAGAGAGTTATAATCCTCAAACCCAGAGTGAGAGGCTGGTTCTGGTGTGGACTTTTGAAACCTCAGAGCCTACCCGTAGTAACACCCTTCATCCAACAAGGCCAAAGCTCCCAATCCTTCCAATCCTGTCAAAGAGCTCCACTTCTTGGTGAACAGGTATTCAAATATATGAGTCTATGGGGCCATTCTTATTCATAGCACCATAGGGATGTTCTGCAATTTAAGAATTTATTGAAAATAACAATAAATTCAAAAGCTACATTGGTTCCATTAGCAATTAGTAATTAGCCACTTTTTTTTTCTGATTTCACTTGATAGCCAAAGATGCAAACACGGGGTCTTTTATATCAATCTTAACTACTAATGTTGACTCTCAGAAGAATGGGAATTACCCAACACACAGTAAATCTTTCCATTCATCCTCTATCCACGTCGGTTATAGAATGTGTGTGAAAGCATCAAAGAGGCTGCAAGAAATTTCAAAGATGTAGGAGGAAGCCTCACTTTGAAGGCAGAGACAGGAAGTTTACATGGATAAAAGGAGACACTGTGGGCGGTAAAACAAGATGCTAATGAACGCAGTTGGAGGCCTCGGTCTAAGAGTCAAGCCAAACTGCAGAGCTGTGATGAGCTGCGAGGTTTAGTGGCTCTCTCTGGGGGAGGTGTGGGGCCATCGAGGCCATGTGAAATCACAGATGCTATTAAGGTCACGGGACAGACTGGGTCCAGATCAACAAATGCATAGGCTACATTAACAGTGGGTAAAAGAACAATCACCACCCCTCCATTCTCAGGCTATCACCCGGATTCGAACATGGGGTTTAGGTTCAAATGGCAAGAGCTATGCACAGCTAAGCAGTGTCAAAGTGTGACTCAGTTCACCACAGGAGATCACAATCTTCACATCTCTAGTCTTTTATGTTCTCTGACAAAGTATAAGTCTTTTTCTTCTAAAAGATAATATCCTTTGCTGGCTGGTGCCCGGGCTTTAAATCTTTTCTTCTCCCAGTATGAGACTCTTGGGAAAATTCCAGTTTCTTGGGGTCCATTGTTTTAATAGTCTGATTCTTGCCAGGATGGCTACAATGTAACACTATTACTGTGTTAGGTGTTCTTGTCTTTGTGGGAGTCCCATACTTTCTTCAGTCTGGTGTGTGCCATTACATTCGTAGGCCTCACTTTCCTGTTGGATTTTAGTGCATCTATGTGTGTACATGGTCACAACCTACTTTGATAATTTAAAAGGGGGTATCCTTTTTGTTTTTAGGAATATGTTGGTTTCCTTTCAGTCTATGTCTCCTGGGTGGTACCAGAGAGATGATGCTGTTCACACACTTAGCAATGTACCAGACAGATACATAGGTGGAGAGCCATCTTGTGTTTGTGTTTGCACCCACAATGCAGTCAAATCCTACCTGGTAAATGAGATCTCTCATGGCAAAGCACTGACTGAATAGCTACTCCGATATGCAATACAGAGTAGTTTAGAGCAGGGCAGAGCCTCATCGCAACACTTGACTGAGATAAAAATAATCCTGCTGCTGGTCCTGATGCAGCAACAGAAATGGAGGTTCCAGCAAATGATGCTCTTCTTGTTGAGACTTGGAGACATAGACTGGATGTTGTATATGTTGAGGTGACCAAAGTCTGACGTGCAGATTTCCATAAAGGATAGAGTTTTTGACATTTGCAGAAGAAAGTAACAAATATATACAGATTCTTTCAGACACTTGAAAAACATGAAATATTTTATGAGGTTGACATGAGTTTGACAGCAAAACCTGACAGGACCATGGGTGACTCATGTATTCCACAGCCATATAATCATCAACAACGAGGCATAACTCTAACTAAAATAGTAACAAATTTAAGTTCAGCAACATACATTGAGAAAGACATTATATAATGCAAAGGCTGGCAAGCATATTCTATGAATGTAAAGTTTGTTCAACATTACAACATTCCCTACACATTCTTCTAAGTATTCCTCTTATAAAAAATTCTGAGACTGGAGAGATGACTCCATGGTAACAGGTCTTGTGTGGCAAGAAGGAAGACATGAGTTTGAATCCTTAGCACTGAATAAAAAAGCAACAGGCATGACTTGACTAAACTTGACTAAAACCCCCCAGCATTTGGGGTCCGGAGATAGGTGGATCCTGCAAATTTTTGTCCAGTTAGCCTAGCCTGAAGAGCAAACCTCCAGATCTGTGAGAGACCCTTTACTAAAGAAGCAATGCACAATGTGATAAAGACACTCAACATTTTGATCTGGCTTCCATATCTTCTACACAGAGGCATGCACATACACATAGGATCCCCCACCCCCACAAGTCCTGGAGAACATAATCACAGTTGCTGAAAACACTGCATAAATGCTTTTAATAAAATTGAATTACTATTATGAAGAAAGCTATTATACAATTAAGACTAGAAAGGGATCCAATTAATATGACAAAGGGCATCCAAAGAAACAGACACAGTAAAAATCCCCAATGGCAGCAACACACTTCATAGTTATGAACGTTCAGTTTGGGAATGAAATCAAGATGTTTGCCATGGTCCCTAGTCTTCAGCAGTAGAACCAAACAGTAAGAACATCGCTTTAAGTTGAAGAAAGTACTATCCTTGAAAAAGAAAGCAATGGTTTTACTACAAGCAAGGTAAAACCTCCCATTGTTTATGTAATCTTTGTAACAACTGGATCTCAAGTGAAATCAGAGAAGATTTTTTACAACCAACATAACTAAACATTGTTCATACTTCAAAAAATTCTGCAAGGAAAACATACTTAGTTGAAAGGCGGGTCGAGAATTTGAAAAGCAGATTGTAAATGAATGTACACATAATGGACACATATATAATAAGAACGCAACACAAGAAAATGACTGCTTTTATTAAGTCATTGGGAGATACAATCTAAAATCAATACATATGAAATTAAAGGAATGTCTTAGAAATTCTGCTGCTGTGATCATATACCTTGGCCAAAAGCAAGTTGAGGAGGAAGGACTTTGTAGTCTTCATCAAGAAGATGTAGGGCAGGAACTTTCGACAGGGGCCTGAAGGCAGTAACAAGAGCAGAGACAGTGGAGGAGTGCTGCTTACCAGGTTGCTCCTCGTGGCTTGGTCTGCTCATTCTGCATTCTTTTTTATTTCTGATTAAGTTATTTATTTACTTTACATTGCAATTGCTGCTTCCCTTCCCTCCTCTCTTCCCAGTCCCCCCCCCCCCCATCCATCTCCCCTACCCTTCTCAGAAAAGGGGAGGCTTCCCATGGATATCAACCAATCTTGGCATATCAAGATGTAGTAAGACTTCTTATATTGAGAGTAGAGAAGACAGCCCAGTTGGCAGGAAAGGGACCCAAAAGTCAGAGATAGCCCTTGCTCCCTCTTTAGGAGTCCTATATGTAGACCTAGTTACACTACTGTCACATATGTGTAGAGGGCCTAGGTCTGTGCCTTGCATTCTCTTAGATTGACAGTTCAGTCTCTCTTGAGTCCCTATGGGCCCAGTTTAGTTGATTCTGTAGGTTTTCTTGTGGTGTCCTTAAACTCTCTAGCTACCTCAATTCTTCTCCCCTATTTCCACAGAATTCTCTAAGCTCCACTTAATTTTTGACTGTGAAATCTCTGCATCTGTTTCCATCAGTTTCTGGGTGAAGTCTTTTTGATGACAGTTATGCTAGGTTTCAATCTGCAAGTAGAATAGCATTAATGGAGTCAGGTATGGGTCTCAAGATATGCCAGTCATTGGTTGGCTCTTCCCTTAAATTCTGCTCCATCTTTTACTTCTGTACCTCTTTTAGGCAGGACAAAATGTGAGCCTAAGCTTTTGTAGCTGGGTTGGTGTCCCAATCCCCCCATTGAAAATCTTTCCTGGTTATAGAAGAGGCCAGAACAGGCACCATTTTCCCCATTGCTAGGAGTGTTAGTGAGGGTCACACTTATAGACTCCTGGGTGTTTCTATTGTCCTAGGTTTCTAGCTCATCCCAGAGATGCCTTCTTTCAATCTAGTTGTCTTTCCCAGAACTCTCTCTCTATCCTTACCTCACCTCATCACTCCTGTTTCTATCTCCTCCTCTTCCCCCACACAAGCCCTCCCTCCAATCTACCACTGATGTCTAATTTATTTCCTCTTCTCAGTGAGATTCAGGCAATCCTACCTTGGGCCCTCCTTGTTACATAGCTTCTTTGGGTCTGTGGTTTGTAGCATGGTTATCATGTACTTTATGGCTAATATCCACTGACAAGTGAGTACATACCATGCCTGTCTTTCTGTGTCTTTGTTACATCACTCAGAATGACATTTTCTAGTTGCATTCATTTGCCTACAAATTTCATGATGTCCTTTTTTTTTTAATAGCTGAGTGATACTCTTGTGTGTAAAGATACATTATCTTTATTCATTCTTCTCTTGAGGGGCATCTAGGTTGTTTCCAGTTTCTGGCTATTATGAATAAAGCTGCCATGAATATAGTAGGGCAAGTGTCCTTGTGGTATTGTGGAATTTCTTTTGGGTACATGCACAGAAGTGGTATATTTGGGTCTTGAGGTAGTTCTAGTCCCTATTTTCTGAGAAATCACCAAATTCATTTCCAAAGTGGTTGTGCAAGTTTGCACCCCAACCAGCAATGGAGGAGTCTTCTCCTGGCAGCATATCCGTGACAACATAAGTTATCACTTGAGATTTTGATCTTAACCATTCTTAGGGGATGGAACCCCACAGTTGTTTTGATTTACATTTCCCTAGTGACTAAGGAGGTTGAACATTTCTTTAAGTGCATCTCAGTCATTTGAGATTCCTCGGTTGAGAATTCTTTTATCTTTATATTCTATTTTTAAATTGGATTATTCAGTTTTTTGATGTATAGTTTCTTGAGTTCTTTATATATTTTGGATATCAGCCTTCTGTCAGATGTGGAGTTGGTGAAAATCTTTTCCCATTCTGTAGGCTGCCATTTTATCCTTTTGATGGTGTCTTTTACTTTACAGAAGTTTTTCAGTTTCATGATGTCCCATTTATTAATTGTTGATCTTAGTGCTTGAGCTATTGGTCTTCTGTTCAAGAAATTGTCTTCTGTGCCAATGTGTTCAAGCCTACTCCCTACTTTCTTTTCTTTCAGATTTAGTGTATTTGGTTTTATGTTAAGCTCTTTGGTCCACTTGCACTTGAGTCTTGGGCAGGGTGATAGATATGGATCTATTTGCATTCTTAAGGATGTCTACATCCATTTAGACCAGCACCATTTGTTGAAGATGGTTTCTTTTATCCATTGTATAGTTTTGGTCCCTTTGTCAAAAATCAAGTTTCCATAGGTGTGTGGATTTACTTTTGGTTCTTCAGTTCAATTGCATTGATCAACCTGTCTGTTTTTATTTGTTTCTTATTACTATTGTCATGTAGTATAGCATTCTACATTCTTCTACCATCTAGGATGCCACACAGAACTATTCAGGTGATGGGTATGCTAATTAGCTTCACTGGGTTAATTATTTCACTCTGTATATGCATGTCAAAACATAATGTTTTTGCCAACCATATGTCAATGAATCCCAAAGGAAAAAAAACAATATTCTAGCTCATACAGCAGATCATCTCATACATTTCTTAATGAGAATAAAGGATTAATAAGACTAGTAGATGCCATCAAACTTAAGTAGGGGCTGTGAACTCAATTGTACTCTTGTTATTTGATGTAACTTGTTAGGGGTGGGAAGGGTTAGTCTATACAGCCTTTGACTTAGCCAACTAACATGAAAGAAGAGATCCATAGGTCCAGTCTATGCTCTATTTGATGCAGATATCTGAATGCTATGGCTTCTGAATCCTTTACTTTTTCAAGGTATCTTTTTCTTTCAAGTCTATAAAGTTGATATTTTAAAGAAATGAAAACAGAGTTAGCATTCTCATATTTGATGCACTTATTTTATATCTATACTTTTATAGAAAGCTGTTTGAAGTTAATAATTTCCCCTCAAAAATGCATGCTATTGTGAAGATTTAGCTCTTTGAAAAAATATAAATGCACGTGCTTTTTTCTATGTTTTGGATCTCAAAATGGCACCTTTCAGACTAGTGCTATTACTTTCCTTCACTATCATCTCCATTTGATATGTTTAATTTATAGATTTATTGTGAGCTGGTAATTAAAAATAAGAAAAGCACAGCAAGCTATTTTCACCCAGCTGATGCAAAATCTCCAGCCTGTACTCAGCATGGAGTGAGATGATGGTATTATCAGTATGATTTAATCAGCTTGTAAGTTCTAGTTCAATAAACAGGGAATATCTCATAGCAGAATATGTAGAATAGATGGGTAACATGTAATATGTATATATCAAAATGCACATGTGGACCGAAAGGAGATTCAGTAAGTACGCAGATGCCAAGTTCAGAGAAAACATGAGGGTAAACTGAGCAGTGGACCCCACAGGGGTGTTCCAGGGAGTTTTGCTATATATTTTTCCTTAGGAACTCTCAGTACTCAGAAAGATGTGCTAGATGTTTAGGCTTTAACATGGTAGAAGATAAACCCCTGATGTGAATTATGGTCTTTTAAAGGCCATCTTGGATCACCAAAGGAGGATATCTGGAAAGAAAACGTGCTTATGTTGTTCCTTTACTTAGCCAGAAAAGCTAAATAAAAAAAAAAAAAAAAGAAAAAAAAATCAGAGTGCAGTAAAACGCTGTTAGTGCTAAATAAGAAAATTAAATACAAAAACCTTACTGTGGCAAACTATGTCACTCTATAATGATAAAAGTAGTTCTTAGAACATTTTGGGTACAGCGGTTCTAATTCATAACTATTGCGATAGATAAATTATAACACAAGCATGGCTGATCTAACAGATGAGCATCAACAGGAGATTGCTCCTTCAAATATTCTCCCTACTAACCAAGCAGCAAAAAGGAACTAGACATATAAAACATAAAACCAAACCAAACCAAACCAAAAAAAAGCAAGTTCCAAGATGTATATAAGTGTCAATCCCCACACTTAGAAAGTGTGTCTTTTCGAGGTTATAGGATATTTGCAAAAACTGATTGTGTAACAAGCCATAGACTACCAGCAAATAGTAATAAACTTATGTCATCAGATCACATGTGTTGGTCACAATATTGTTCAAGCTGAAATGAAAAATAATTAAGGTTCAAATGTTTAGGTATTTAAAACTCCATTTGTATACAATTGATGGACCCCCAAGATAATACAAAATTTGAAACATTCAAAATGATACAACACTGAGATTATTATACAACACTTTGTGGTAAGAAAGTAATTTATAATCCTAAATTATTCTCTTTGAAAAAAACAAAGACCAGATATCCATGGAATCAATCTGATCAAAAGAATAAAAATGTAGCAAAGGGATAAATACACTACGCCACTTGTTTTCCAAAAGAGCTAGAGATATAATGCACTTCATTAAAAATACCAAATAAATATAAAGTAAAACGATAAAGCTGATTATATTTAAAAGGAAAAAAGAATGGAACAGTCTCAGCTAGACATGGCAGTGCACACCTTTAATTCCAGCACTTGTGTAGCAGAAGCAGGCAGAACCCCGTGAGTTCAAGACCATGCTAATCTACATAGTGAGTTCCAAGATAGCCAGGGCTAAACAGACAGACTCTGCCTTAAAAAAAAAATGTGCAAAACTAAAGCAAATTCCCAAGTAGGCACGCAGGTCTGTTGTGAAGCTATAGCAATTCTATTACATTTTTTTGGGATACACAATTCAACAAGTGAAAGACTGGAGAGAGCAAGGGGAAAAAACTATAAATGCGGTAATACTCAACATGACAATGACAGAGATGTTATTAGAAATGACTGAGAAGGAGGACTAGATGTATAAACATAGAAACAAGGGAAAGGAGAAAATCAAAGAAGTGAAGAAACCCAATACCCAACGAAATTAGCTAAATAAAGACCTAAATGTGATACAAAAAAAAATCATATTCTGTTAAAGAAAAGGCAAAATGCTAGGTTAGGGCCGGAATGGATTATACCGTATGCCAAGTCAAATTAATTATACAACACAGTATTTATAAATAATGACACATTTAAAATAAGCCATCACAAAAGAGAGAAAAGACAAGGGAACCAGTTGGAAAATTGCTTGCAATGTATCTTTCTGTGAAAGAACTACTATTTATAGTGTATACAGAATCTTCACAAATTATTAGGAAAAATTCTATTTAAAATTAGTTTAAATTGTGCACGTTTTCATGTGTATACACATATAAAGAGTTAGAAATAAAAATTGCTTTTAAAAACAACTTTGATGTATTATAGAAGTAAAAACAAACAAACAAACCCAATATTCTAATTACTACATGAAAACATATGCAGTTGCAAATGCATTAATTTTCAAGGAGATATAAGCTAAAATTTCACTGAGATGTCACTACCTAATTATAATACTAAAAAATACCAGAAGGAGACTGGACAATCCTGTGTATATTTGAAAACTCACTGTGTGCAATGGTACATTCTTGTTACCCCAGTATTAGGGAAATCGAGAGGAGGATCCAGAGGGCAAGACTAGCCTTGACTTCATGACACTAAATGTTATTTATCAAGTCTAAAGGTAAGTGTTTTATGAAACAGGAAATCTACTTACAGGCATAGCAGCATAATTTTGTTGTAATATTCTTGGCTTAGCTTGGCTTGCTTCTTGTTCAAACAAATAAACAAACTCCAGGAGATTGCAAATACCCATCCTAAGAATTAATCAGTTATTTAGTAGAACTAGCTAATAACAACAATGACAGCCATGGTGATATGACTCAACAGGAATGAATCTCACAGATACGACGTTAAGAGAGTGTCTTCACCAATGATTTACATAATATCATGCCTAAAGAAATTCTACATGGGCAAAGCTAAGCAGTGCTTGAAATGACAGAACAAAGAAACATTTGTAAAATTTATGATATTGGCCATGGTGAGTGCTGTGGAGGGCACAGGAAAACTGCTGAAGTTAGGGTGGTTTTTAACTCAAGTAGTGCTCGTGTTAAATAGGGCACATGCATGCTGAGGAACAATGACTGTGGTTTTGTTAGCCCGATATGCTTCTAACCAGGAAAACTGAGGGAGTAGCACCCTTCCAAGACTGAGACCTCAGGGATGAAGGCAGTGGTGTACATCTGAACACCACAGTGACTGACCTCTGATGCATGGCATAAAGGAAATTGATCTCAGCTCTCAAGCAGGGGGAGAATCCACTGTATTTGTTGTCTCTGGTCCCAACTAACTAGAACCTTGCTGCCCTTGTGGAGATGAGTCCTCACCCACTTAATCTCCTCAAACCAACATGCTGCCTTCTGGAAATAATAAGGTTTTTACATGTTGTTAGGTTTTCCTTAATCCAGTTACGAAGACATCTAAAATTACCCATCACTTCACAGTACCATAGTGCAAAAATTTTTACCATTCACAAGACATGAAAAAAAGTTAATGTGTTTGGTAGGGACCAAATGCGTAAGCTGATACATTCTGGTGTTACAGAGGAAAATCTACCTGGAATGGGTACTATGTTGTTTGCAGGATGTCTGCATATTATTTCAATAGAATGACAGAGGTGGCATTGTCTTTATTAAGTTCATATCATATCTTACCTATTAGTTATAAACATTGCTTTGCCGGGCTGAAGAATTCATTCAGTTATTCAGAATACTTACTGCTCTCACAGAGGACCCAAGTTGGGTTGCCAGCACCAATATAGGGCAGCTGACAACTGCCTGTAACTATAGCTCGAAGAGACCTGACACACCCTTCTGGCCTCCTCCTGTAGCTGCACCTATGTGCAAATACCTGTGAATGAATGCACATGTGTACATAATTGGAAATAAGAATATTACCTTGTATGAAGTTAATATCCAATATAAAATAATAAAAAGGAAAATAAAGAAATGTCAGCAATCCCCAAAAGAAAGCATGGAAAAAAATATCCTTTAACATTAAAGATTGAAGCAAATCATAAAAAGAAATTCATGATATATGAGATGATTTCCTGTGAAATCTTGAGGAAATTGTTCCATGGCTTCATATCCTGTGCAGAAACCTGACTTTGTCACCCCCAGATGATCAGTCCTCAGCAGGAAGGAAAAGGCCAACCCAACCCAACACATTTTTTTTTTTTTTTTTTTTTTTTGGTCTTGAGATAAATAATTTGTCTTCTAGTATCTCTTTTACCCCAATTTCAAATTTAAAATGATGTCAGAACTGTCAAGCTAATTTAATTTTAGGGTTTAAGAGTTGAACAGTGAGAATAAACAGCAAAAAACACACAGGTGAGATAGGACAGACAGCACTCAATTTACCGAAAGCCATGGCTGTGTTTTGTAATTTAATCCCACATTATTATCGTCTACCACAACAACACATTTGTGCTTTCAGAGGTGGCATCACTCACTGGTCAGTATCAAAGTCTTTGGATTTGCATAGAGCAGATTTATAACCCTCCTTGGCCTCAGTGAGATTTGGGCCAGAAGAAAATACTGGTTAGCATTGAACTCAAATTTTTTGTTTTGTGTGGACAAATGGCAAACACACATGTTTATAGATACAGTGTGATGTTTTGGGATGATTTTACTCAGCTCATTGATGTTTCATCACCTCATATCCTAATAGTCTTCTTTCACTTCCTGGTAATGAGATATTTAAAAATCCAAGTGAGAGATACAAAGTTGAATTTTCTTTGCTTGGCTCATTTCACTTATAGAATGTACCCCCGGAATAATTAACTTTACTCTGAATTACACAGTCCTCTCTTTTTTAAAAAGGTAGATTGGATACAAATATTTCATTTTCTTTAGCAAGTCATCCAAGGACTCTGTAAGTTGCATGTACTTCTTGACTATTACAAATAATACTGAAAAGAACACAAGGTGGATTCATTCTTTAAATACTAATGTTGTCTCCATTAGACACATATGTATATCTGGGATTGCTGAATCCTATGCTCATTCTACATTTAGTATCTGGGGTTCCTCTAAAGTATTTTTTTATAATGGCAACACTAATTATATCCTCACCAAGATAATGCCAGGAGTCCTGTTCTTGGCCATACATACCAGATCTTCTGTCTTCTACAGATGTCTTCTGTCTGTTTGCTAACAGCTCGAGTTAGGTCTAGATCTCTTGTAACTGGAGTTATAGGTTTTTCTGAGGATCCATGTGGGTCCTGAAAATTGAACCTAGGTCTTTGTCAAGAGCACTTAAGTGCTGAGCCACTTCTCCAGCCCAAGACTCATGGTTTCCTAAAAGCCAACTTGCATGTATAAGTGGTGTTATATAAATCAAATTTAATAGGAATAATTGGAAAAGTTATAATTCACAGATGGTTTGTTAGGTAAGATGAAAAGTATTGATAAAGAAATAAAAGTAAATGAAAAATTAATCTAGGTACACACACACACACACACACACACACACTCACACACTCACACACATATTACAGATGGATTTATATAACCAGAAGTATATAGTGTATAAATCATAGTTTATAATGATCAAAATATAACCATCATCTTTTTTCTTTTGTTTATTTGAATTTCCTGACATTCTAAAATTTACCAAATCCATTGAGATTCAAGAAAACTTATGATGTCATTGTAAATAAAGCAATTTCAAATAGTTTTTGAAATAAATAGCATTCAAAAGGCTGTGGTATTTGACTTTATTGATTATTTATTTGTATTTCTTGAATTGGGAGTTATTTAAAATGTACACGGGTTCTGGTGAATAGAAGGTATTCACACACCCCTCCTTCCTAATTGTATCTGTCCAGACAAAGCCTGCTCAGTGTTTGTCAGTTATTTACTCCCATCTTGTCTATCACTGGGAATTATTAAGGAATTTAGTTAAGTATACAGCACAGAAAGTAATAAGCAACATTGTTTCCAATTACTAATGAAATTACAATTTTACCAAGATTTCTCCCGAGAACACATTTAGCCTGGCATTTCAATAATTAAATAAATTCAAATGGCACTGTAAATTGTTTTTATGTAAATCATCTAATAAGGAATGGTATTTCTTTTTCATCAAATGATTACCAGGAAATTGTAAAATGTCTAACTTGTCACAAGTCTTTGGAATATAGTTGCCAGATCTCTCTCTGGAAAAAACCTGACACAGCAATGGCATGTTTACTATGTTACAATTATACATATTATTCAATTCTATTGTTTTCAAAAAATTAAAAATAAGTATCTCAAAATATTGTGTCTATTTCATGCAGTTTTAAATTCTTTGTTGTGAAACAGTAAGTATTTATTATTTATCAAGTTATCATTAAAGATCTGGTACAGTTGGAATTTCAACGTAGAACTCTCTTGTTTCCTGCTCAGCCATCAGCAGGGTAAATTTATCAGTCAGAATTAGGCCCATGAAGCAGACATACATAGAATTACTGAATAATATTCATAAATGCTGATGCATTTGTATCCAAGTTGATCTCAGAAAAAATTATAAAATAAATCTTCATGGAAGTTTCCTTTGTAAGTCATCTGAGAGGCCCTATCAGAATCATTTTCCTGAATAATCTTGGACTTTCAGGAACTAACCAATTGATCTCTTTTCTCCCTCAAGCACCCAAGGAGAGAAAGGACAGGATCTGAGACTCTTTTAAAGCATGTAAACCTCTTAACCATATACTTTACAACTTAATGTAGATTTTATTTTTCTTGTCCTAATTCCCCTTTCAGCTTAAATATCCTATCTTCTAGACTCTCATGCCTCCTCATGACATTTACACACAAATTAAATTGGTGTGTGTGTGTGTGTGTGTGTGTGTGTGTGTGTGTGTGTGTGTGTGTGTAAGTATGTCTGCAGGTCTTTTGTGCACATCTCCATACATGGAAGCCAGAGATCTACATTGGGTGCCTGCCTCTATTGCTCTGTACCTTTTCTTTTTTTTTTTAATAGGATCTCTCTTTGAACCCAGAGTTCACTGATTCAGCTAGATTGACTGTTGACTGAACAACTTGGATCCACCTGTCTCTGTGCTGGGGTTACTGCCCAGTAAGCTTCTGCGATCCACCATCTCTGCTGTGGTTAGAGACGCGCTGCTGAACCAAGATTTTATGTGGGTGCTCGGGTCCTCACATTTTCACATCAAGCACATTATTTAAAGTATTTCATCACCCTCAACAAGTCAACACGAGTGTCATAAATGAAGGCCCTTTCTGCTTATCTGCTTCTTATCTCTAAGGTAGAGAATAGCTTCAGTCTCATTAGATATTAACAAATTATAGCCTTTACTAATAGTAATTTGTTTCGTATAATTGCTGCTCTAGATAGCTTTCAGTTAGAATTTAGAAAAGAAAGCAGAGAAATTGTTACAATTTGAGTAGCCAGACTGCATCCTAGATCCTTCAATGATCTCGTAGTAACCCTCACTTCACAAAATACTCACACTTCTCCCTTCATGGAATACTGAATGCATCTATGTTCCCTGTATCAATAAGAAGCACTCATAGCTTCAGAAGGGATGGAGGGATGAAAGCTCATGAACTCTTGCATTGATTAAGCATCCTGTACTGGTGGTGCACATGCTATTCTTTTCTCCCCATCTATACTGGTGGGTTTTATGTCAACTCAATACAAGCTAATGTCAAATGAGAGGAGAGAGCCTCAAGTGAGAAAATCCATCTCTAAGATTTGGTTTTAGGCAGGTAAGCCTACATTAGTGATTGCTATGTGAGTACCCAGCCCATTGTGGATGGGGACACCTGCCCACAGGGAGGATGTTGCTGTGTTCTCTAAGAAAGCAGGCTGAGCAAGCCATGGGGAGCAAGATAGTAAGCAGCACTCCTCTGTAGCCTCTGCATCATCAGTTCCTGCCTTCAGGTTTCTGCCCTGACTGTCTGTGATCATGAACTGTGGGATGAAAGTATAAGTAAAATAACCCCACCCTCCCCGTGTTGCTTTTGGTTATGGTGTTTCATCAGAGCAACAGAAGCCCTAACCAACAAACAAGAGACAAGCGTATTTGTTTCATGGAGTGATACTCTGAGTGTTGGAGAATTGTGCTAAAATATCACATGCTCAGTGAATGTCAGCAGTAGATTTAAACCTGTTTCCCTCCAAAGCAAAAGCACAGTACACATATTTAGATCTGCTTTTCTATCCTATGTGTGTCCCATCTCCTGATGGCCCTTCACTGCCACCCAGAGCCAAGTACCCTGCTACTGCTGGGGTTACCCTCAATCCATGAGATTTAACTTAATAACAGTGACTGCTTTTCTATCTTTCCATTTCTTTTCTGTACACATAGTGCCATGTAGAAAAGAACTTTCAAGTTAAGCAAAGCCTATGCTTTAAATGTCATGTCCTTGCATGATACCAACTCAAGAACCATTTCCTGTCCAGAGAACTCTGTTTCCTTGACACTCCTTCTCTCTAGTTTTAGCTCCTTTGAAATCTCCAATTTTATGAACTAAAGTTATTTTCTGCCTTAGGTTAAATTACAGGATATACTTGAAACCACCTCCTACGATGCTTGATGTGTACGTAAGTGTTTGGTAATTGGCTATAATACTAATACTAATAATATTTATATTACATAAAAACATACACATAAATTTATGTTTTATTAATAATTTATATAAATATAACAGATTATATAATAATATTATATTTAAATACATTATAATACATTACACAATATATTATTATGTAGTATATTATATTAAAATATAAATTATTATTATTGGTGTTAATCATATTAGAATATCCATCTTGTGTGTGTGTGTGTGTGTGTGTGTGTGTGTGTGTGTGTTTTAACTATTAAGGCTCTCATTTGGTCTTTCTATTTACCTTGGTCTATTTTCTAAGACGTGTGTTAAACATGTGTGTTAAAGCACTCAAAAAGTCTGGTTCAAACATGGCGGTTGATAGATAATGAATTTTAACTATGTATGATCACATCAAAGCATCATGTTTGTCACCTTAAACTTCTATGTTAAAAATTAATTTCAGTGCCAGTAAAATGACTCAGTAGTTAAAGTTGCCTATTGCCGAGCCTCGTGACGTCAGTTTGGTTCCTGGGATCCCCAAAATGGAAGGAGTAAATCCACTCTCAGAAGTTGTCCCTCGACCTCCAGAGGGGTTCTGTGTCCCATGCATGCCAATGCACACACACACACATGCATTCACACTCACACACACGCATACACACACAGACACACACACACACAAACATACATGCACTCACACACACACACATCCATAAACACAAATAACTCACACACCCACACCCCCCCACACCCCCCCACAGAACTTTTTAATTTCAGAAAACAGGCAGAGTAGCCTATCCACTAATTTCTAATTAAGAAGCGGTACCAAAGCAATTGAATATGGTTTTGTAGCTGCTGATAATGTGCTGTTTGAAGCCGGGGTTTGAGAACAGTTATAACAAAAATACCTGTTTTCCCAAAGTGCTAGTGTCCACCCTCGCTTCCTCTCCGTGGTTCCTGTCTCTCTCACATCTATCTAAGTTCTCATCAGAACTTCTGGAGTTATGGTTAATATCTCTGTCACATTAGTTAAACACAGCAGGCACTATCATAAAATGATCTATCACGAAATACTACTCTCTACCACTGACAAGTGTCAAATTCAGCCCCTTCCGGTGCAGTCTTCTCTCTTGCTCTTCCACAATGGTCACGTCTTACTTTGCTTCCCTTGGGAATTACAGTGCTATTAGTCACAGACTGTTGCAATGCTGCAAGCAGACTTCTCTCATTAGACCACACTTGATTCCGTTCCACCTTGGATTAAGTGGTCAGCTGCCTAGATGTTTTTCCTGCCAGGGTTTTGCACCCCCTCGAGGGCCCTTCGTGTCTTCAGTCTTGGATTGCTTCAGGGTAAGCCTTCTGCTGGCAGACAGAGCTGCTAAAGAGGGTTGTGTGGTTCAGTACAGCTGGCTCCCTGGTAGCATGGCTGGCTTCTCCTGGGTTCTCCACTTCCTCCCTCACTAACACACAGCACCACTGGACAGAGACTTTACTCTCCTTGCTTTATGTCTCCAGGCCCCTAATCCTACATGGTTTCTCCCCTTTAATCAGTTCATCTGTTTTTACCTCTGCATTCATTCGTGTCTTAGAGGCAGATACATTTTGGCAATAGTCAAGTTAATTGGTGACTTTGCAAACCAAGGACCCCCACACTGAGACCCCATATTTTCTCCCTTGGACAGGGACTCAGTTTGGCACTCACATATGCTGTCTACTTCCTCAGCTCCTGCTCCTGTTCCCACCTTGGTCTATGTTTCTAACTACTGCAGTTTTCTCTATGAAAGTGATTTTAAAAATGTATCTTCTTGTCTCTTCCAAATATCATTGTTTTTGAAATTAATCAGTCTTTGGATGAATGACTCTGTCCCATTTAATTAATGAATTTCCACAATAACATCTTTTCTCCTCGACTTCAGAGACTTGGATGGAGGCCCAGGCACCCTGTGAAAACATTTCCCTTGAAGCTGTTAATGGAAGAGCTACGTCTCCCTGTTTATTCCAAGTGAGCTGAATGTATTGGGTATCAGTGTGGATTTGTTTTGTTTTGCTGATTTATTTTTTACTTATTTATGTCAATTTACCTGTACTTTTGGAGACAAGATGAATCATTTTGCCTTATGAAGTTGACATGAACTTCTGAAAGTTAACAGCAGAATGTGACATTTATATGTGGGTGTCACATATGTGGATGTCAGTTGACCAAACCTAGATTTAGGATGATTACCAAATGGACCGACATGAGGCAGGCATGGGGAACTGGTGAAAACCCCTCAGGATAGATCTGTGCGGGTATTTCTACAGAGGATTTGTTAAGTTGATAAGATTAATTTGAAATCCTAACCCTAGCAACACAACCGTTGCGTGAGCTTTCTTGAAAAGATAGGAACAGATCTCTATTTACCACAGAGAGGATAACCAATAATAGACCAGGAAAATGATTCCATCTATGTCTGGTTTAGTAAATGTGTGAGTGTATAGGGGTTTCCTAGAGGAATGTTGTCAAGTACTTGAGGAACACAGCTGACACAAAGACAGCTGCATCTCTGGAAAACTCCTCCACCTGCATCTCCCAGAATGATTTGCAGACAGCTCAGCTAGTAGGAGAGTGTTCTTGCCCAGCAAGTGTAAAATCTTTCAGAGTAACTTTGTGAGTTTCGGTGTACTCTAGGAGTTACTTATTATGTGTTTCTGACCAAGGAAACAGCTAAGAGAGCATATTCTTCACCTACAGGCTATTTTAAGATAAATGTAATAAAAGATCTCCTCATCTTTTATAATACATAAAATAAATTATTTCTCATATAGAAAAAAGTTGAGATTATTATACTTAGTTTTATTTTTGCTTCACATTTGTTAATGAAATCATGTATTCAATCATTTCAAAGATTATTACCTACAAAAACTACTTTAGCCATTTAGAAGTTGGCATTAGCTATATAATGCTTTAATATTTTGTTTCTACAAAGCAGTGTTCTGAGCCTGCTTCTCTCTCCAGGAGGGAATGTTTCAATGCAGAGGAAATCACTACACAACATGGTTCAGTAAGCTGGGCAGATGATGTAGAAATAGAAAAAAATGAGAAATGTAGTCATCACAGGCATTGTTTCTGTGTAGTGAACACTGTAATGCAGGCTTCTTTACTGTGTCTTCTCATCAATGCACTGAAAACACAAGCAAAGAAAATCCCATCTCCCGCACATTGTGTTGCTACGCATAAGCACTTGGTCCCAGTGGCAGAAAAGCAGTAAACACAGCTATCAGTTACTATGTTTTTGTATAATGCTGGGGATTGAACTCAGCACATTCTTCATACCAGGCAATTACTCTGAGGTTGAGATACATCTCTCATCATCTCTATTATTTTTAAAGTATTATTTTCTTGTTAGTTTTTAATCTATATTTTCTCTTCTCTAGTTTTGTGTTATTTTAGCATTCCAGTCATTTCCTAACCTCACCCAATACTTTCCTTAGGCTCTGGAGGACATCATTACCTTATCTAAGCTTTGGAATGAAATTCTTACATTTGACCTTAATCCTTAACACTTATATTTCTCTGTAGAAAATTTCCTATCCATTTGTCTGTCTTGATCAGTGTGGCAAGTCTTAGAAAAAATAGCGTTTAATTGGGTTTTACTTACAGTTTCAAAGGTTTAATCCATTATCACCATGGCTGGAAGTATGGTGGCCCACAGATAGACACGGGTTCTGGAAGAGTAGCTGAAATTCTACATCTGAATCTGCAGGCAGCAGGAAAAGAGAGCCACTGGGCCTGGCTTGGGCTTTTGAGAACATCAAAGCCCACCCTCAGTTGTACATTTCCTCCAGTAAGGCCATAACTTCTCATCTTTTCAAATAGTGTCATACCCTGGTGATGAAGATTTCAAATCTATAAGCCAGTGTGGACCATTCTTATTCAACCCACCATGTAAAAGTAACTTTTATTCGCCAGATGTAATTGCCATCTCAGAGGATTACTGACGAATAAGCTCAACCTTACTAATTCTTTCTGAATTCTGACTGGGTGGGTGATTCAGCTGTTTTGACTCAAACTCCTCTCAAAGTTGACTAATTCAAACTGGCTTCTCTCTGCTCTGACTGAATTGCTCTGCTTGGCCTTAAATGAAATCTGGCAATTTGTTGTAATCTGGCTCTTTCTCATTTTCTAGTTGTTACCTCTTTCTGTAAAACTGTCCCAGTAAAACTGCCTCCTCTCTCTTTCTCTGCACTGCTCTCTTCTTATGAGAGTGGGGTATATGCATTCCTGACTTACGCTGTCAAATCTTTCTCTGATTTGTCACCTTGTCTGACCCTCAGTTAGACATCACTTTCAAACATGGCTGCTTCCTTCTACAAACTAATCTTATCTCCATTGTTTGGGATTAAAGTGTGTACTAAATGGGTGTCTCTAGTCTAGTGAGATCATACCATCATCCAGAGCATGTCTGCCTTGCAGTCAAATCACATAGATCTTGAAGGTCTTTGGATGTCATCCTTTGCCAGAGCAGCCAAGTTGCTGGATTAAATTTCTTTGCACCACCACAAGGCCAACGTTAAGTTTCTTCTTAAACAATGAGTTCTCCTTCCTAATATCTTCCCTATTTTCTTTCTGAAGCAATACCATTCAGTTGAGCCCATGCATGGCTTTGTGGCTCCTGGTTGACTTGTACCTTCTAGAGGCTGCCAACAACAAGATTCATGTAGTGTCCTGGACTCACCTTTCTTCCTGTACAACACCTCCTTTTGTCTTTTTGACCATGTCTGCCTTTTGCTAATAGCCACTCATTGCAACTCGATGCCTCTTTCTTTGTGTTAAATCATTAAGCTCTGAAAATCTGCGATTACTCATGTTCAGGCCTTTGTGTCTATCAGTCTGTGGCCAATCCATGTGTGAGCTAGCCACACTCATCCATTTGCTTTCTGTCTTGTTCTTCCAGAAAGCTGTCTCTGCGTTCAGCTGGTTGCCTGGTTGTTCCCACATTTGTGCTTATCTTTATTTATTTATTTTTTTGCCTAGAATTAAGCTGTGTTGTCTCTCCATTTCCTCAGACTTCCCTCCATAGTTAAAGCTTGTGTTCCCTTTAAAGACCAGCTCTTCACTCTGAAGCCTTTACCTGTTACTGGGTCCCATGGCCGTTTCCCTTGCCTTCCCTCCCTCACCCAGGATCTCACATTAAATATGTCCTCAGGTGAGCTCTTCCTTAGACGTCATGTACATCAGTTCTCCAGGGAAACTAAGGACCATAGTACTGAATTCTATTCACTTACTCAAATATGTATTACGCAAATTTTCTAATAATTCATGGCACTATTTTAGGACTTTATAATAAAAGGAACCTAAAACAGATTGCCTTGCATTGTATAGAAAGATTCGATTTAATTTGGGTTTTCATGACTAAATCTTTTTAATTACAAGGTACTAGGTCACCATTACTCAGTAAATTCTTAGTTTAACACTATAAATTGTATCAACATTGCTGTTACCACAAATACAAAATACAGACACTAGTAACATGAGAGTCACAAAAACTTACAAAATACACTTTGTGTATTGATTCTTATTCCGCCCACCTCTGTCTTTTGTTCTCCACATCATTTATCTTTTAGAACATAGTCAGGCTTTAAAAGAAATCAAAATTCAGCCCTATTTCCTTACCACCTTCTGATGAAATATATAATTTTAAAAATACACTAAAATCAAAATAATCTAGAAAGAGCATGTTGAGGTTTTGGAAAACATCTATACTTGACAAAAATATTTAAATAAAAGTACTTTACAGTCAAGAAACAAAATATTATAACATTGTATAATCTTTGCTTACTTGTGATCTGTTAAAACAGCTTTTGTACATTATATATATTTGAAGGATGATATTTCATTACCAAATATGATGCAAAATTAAACTAAATGTAATAAACTCTAATTTTTTTCTCCATGAAAACTAATTTAGTTTATGAGTCAAAAAAGATGATAGTGTGCTACACTTTTGTTTAAATGACCAGTAGATGAAGAATACAGTCTTTCCCTATTTTCCTGATAAGCACTACAGAGCACAGGTGCTTCTGGAAAGGATCTGAATTCCTGCCACTGACCTGTCATGGCCACTGGATGTCACTAAGACCAATGACATGGTCACAGAGTGTCAGACATTCATAAAGGATATGTATTAGAATATTTTCAACTTACTTTATTCAGCAAAATGAAAGATTAAAATTTATAAGCAATAACTGATATCTATATATATCTATATATATCTATATATATATCAGGTATGCATGAGGATGAAACATACAAAAATAGTAAAGGAAGAACTTCTGATGGTGATTGAAACAAATCTCAGAATAAGATGGATAGATGAAACTGTAATAGGGTATCTGCCTCATTCTGCTATGGAAAATGCAGATATTTTTACCTGACTTTATAAGTCCTTGTGTATTCAAACTTTTTTCTTCAAATCTGATTTTTCTTGGAGACAGGGACTTTACACATGAGGTCATTAGTGGGGGACATAATATCACCAATGTTCTTATAAAAATGGGAATTTGGACAGAATTATTCTTAGGCCAGTAATCGGAAGAAAATTGGGAAACTAGAACATCTAAAAACAAATAAAGCAAGCCTGGAGTGGGTCTTCCTCACAACCCTCAGAAGGATGCTGATTGTATCACACTTCTGTACAGATAGTAGGATGCTATTTATCCCGTTAAAATTTAGAGATCAGTGAATTGTAGAACAGGGATTGTCAAAATCCAAACATAAACTGCTTTATGATGTTAATTATGTTTCCTTCACTGTTACACACTAAAAGAAAACAGACAGGTGCATGCTTGTCAATGTTCCCACTGCATTTTCTCCTGTTGCTGCTGACATCTTTACTCATATTCCTAATTTTAGTAGGAATAAACTAGAAATATTGCGAGCCAAAATCCAAACAAAAATACAATCATTTCAATGACAATCCCAAAATATTATTGGTAATACATTGGTGCAAGAAAAGTCCGCTAGTGTTTATAACAATGGTCATCCGTATCAATTGTGTTTCAGCAGATGGGATGCTTCCACACCAGTGCAGGCATTCTAAAATAGGAAACACACAACAGAGACAAGTCTAAGGTGGTGACAGAGATTCTTACTATAGTCCTTTGTGTGGGTGGTCCTGGGGATTAAAACTAGGACTTTGTACATCGTAGGCGATCACTTCAATAACTCCATCCCCCATTTGAAAGGTTGAGACTGAATTTTGCTAAGGTAACCTTCCAGGTTTTCGGTTCACTGTAGCCCAGGGAGGTCATAAATTGTTACCATCTTAGCCCAGCATTTAATGTTAGCTAAGGTTATAAGATTGAACCACCAGAATGGGCATATTATGATATGCCCCATTCTCCGAAAATGTCAGATTGACTCTAAGAATGGGGGAGATAAAATGTTGCCTATGAAGGGATTCATATACTGTCAAAGAGTATGTAAGTACTGCCATCATAATTTCAGATACCATAGATTAAAATCTTATACATTGTGAATCATTATGAATAAGTATTTTTGATGCTTAAGGGAGGCTGTTTAGAAAAACAACAACAAAAATATCCTGATAATCATGGGAATTATATCTACTCAAAAAAGACGGAGACCACACAGGAAATGCAAATGGCACTACCTTTGTGATTTGACCGTACACTCTGCCACCTGTTACCAGCTCTGATGCCAGCCAGCTAAGTTTACGCCAATGCCCAATCCACATCTCAGGTGCTTCTTGCAACCAGAGTTAATATAACAGCATCTGCCATCCCTTCCTCTTAACGTTCTGCTCTAAAATAAAAATAGACCTAGCAATGGGTTCAAGTATGTGCGTTAACATAATGTGAGTATGGCTTGACTCATTATAATGTTTTCAATAATTCTTAAAAATCCCAAAATGGAGCATGCCTGGTTTTGCTCAGAAGTTCTCAGAGTGTCTTTAATGATGAAGAGAAAACCTCAGTGACTTGAGGCTTATATCGGGATTACGTTTTTTTCTCCTGGTGGCTCCATTTTTTTTTTTAATTTTTTTTAATTTTTGATACTTTATTTACATTTCCAATGTTTCCTCTTTTCTGGGTCTCCTCTTTGGAAACCCCCTATCCCCTCCCCAACCCGCCTCTATGAGGGAATTCCACCTCCCACCCACCTGCCCACCCATCCCCATATTCCCACCTTGACATTCCCCTTTACTGGGGCCTCTAACATCCTCAGGCCCAAGGGCCTCTCCTCTCTCCCTGATGGCCATCGAGGTCATCCTCTGCCACAT
>CM052708.1:7336254-7346995 GCA_028551405.1 Uromys caudimaculatus
GATAGATAGATAGATAGATAGATAGATAGATAGATAGATAGATAGATAGATAGATAGATAGATGCATACATACATACATACATACATACATACATACATACATAGAGACTAATAGATATATGTATGTTTTAAACAAAACTGAGATATTTTAAACAAAGATAAATCTGAGAGGAAATGCTCATCAAATGAGGACAAGACTGTGTCTCAGTCAAGGTAAACTGTAACCTAAAGGATGTGTGATAAAACTGAAGGATGATACATGTCTATACATGGTCGGGCAAAAGCAACAACTTACAGTAAAAGGAAGCTTCTGCATGGAGAGAAGGGGATCATACTGCTCACTTCCTCTAGATCAAAAACAGGAGAAGCAGAAGATGAGAGGATATGTAGGATATCCTAAGGCACCTAAAGTTTTCAAAAGTGTAGTTAGCCAAAACTTTTCTTGAAATAAACATCTTCACCTTTGTGCTTCTGGGAAGGTGCTCCAGCTGTACTGAGTAAAATGGTTTAGAAAAACCAGAGTCAATTAGTCATTTGCTGGAAATTCAGTTCAGAAAAAAGTGTATCTTATGCGTTGATCTGGAAGTGAGTGTACCAAATCGAAGGTTTGTAATGGAATAGTGTACATCCCTTTATCTATATATAGCATGCCTTGGTAGACACATAGCATGCTTAGTGTGTTAGTCAAGGGTTCTCTACAAATACAGAACATAGGGGATGGAGGGGGACAGGTTGGGAAAGGGAAGAAAGGAGAACTGTAACAGTAGATGCCTTGTAAAGCTAGGCATTCAGTGTATTCAGGTATATTGCAATGAAGCAGTAGGAAGCTGAGACTCTGGGTTTCATGGCTTAGATCTCCATCATAAATTCACACCAGGACCAAGCAGCCCAACTAGCCCTCATTTGTTTCACAGAAATGTGTGAGGTATCAGTTGAAATTGTCACCCAGATGTTAGCCATTTGCCAGTGTTTGATTATGGATGCTTAAAGGTGATGGTCTCCAACTCTCCAGAGGCACATCACGCTAGGATCTAGCAGTGCCTTTTTATGGCTAGACATGGAGTCATTAGAGTCCCTAAATGAGTCAGTTCCTTAAGCTTAGAACAAGTCAGCTCACTTTCCCTCAAGATGTTGCTCTTCTAGTAATATCCTGGGGTCAAAATATGCACTACAAAGTGTTCTCAGAGGGAAAAAAAATAAACAGCAAAGGGGTGTGCATGCAAACTGAGATATATTCAAGGTTTGGTCATGTTTTTGGTTTTTGGTTTCTTATTCGTTTATCATCTTGCCCATGGTCCCACTCTCAGTCACCCCCTCCCACAATCCTTTTCCCCCTCCCATTCTCCTCTGCACAGTTGGGCTGCCTGGGTATCCCCCAACCCTTGCACTTTAAGTCTTTGCAAGGGTAGGTGCATCCTCTCCCACTGAGGCCAGCTAGAAAACATATCCCACATATAGGCCACAGCTTTTGGGATATCCCTCGCTCCAGTTGTTTGGGACCAACATGAAGACCAAGCTGCACATTTATAAACATGTATGGGGAGGCCTACATCCAGTCTGTGTATGTTCGCTGGTTGGTGGTTCAGTCTCTGGGAGCCCCAAGGGTCCAGGTTAGTTGACTCTGTTGATCTTCCTGTGGAGTTCCTATCCCCTGCACTCCTTCCTCTTATTCTCCCATAAGAGTCCCCAAGCTCCATTCACTGATTGGAGGTGGGTGTCTGTATCTGTCTGAATCAGCTGCTGGATGGAGCCCCTCAGTGGACAGACATGCTAGACTCCTGTCTACAAGCATAACAGAGTATCACTAATAGTGTTAGGGATTGATACTTGCATATGGGATGAGTCTCAAGCTGGGCTGATTATTGGCTGGCCACTCCCTCAGTCTCTGTGCCATCCCTCATGCCTGCATTTTTGTAGACAGCATTTTGGGTCAAAAGTTTTGTAGGTTAGTTGGTGTCCCTATTTGTTCCATTGGGGTTCCTGCCTGGCTACAGGAAGTAGCCTCTTCAGGTTCCATATCCCCAATGTTGTGAGTCACAGCTAAAGACATCCCCATTGATTCATGGGTATCTCCCTTATCCCAGGTCTCTCTCTTTCTCTCTTCCTGGAGAAGCCACCTATCTCCTCACCACTGTCAGTTGCAGATTTCCATTCATTCTCATGACCATCTGGCTATCCTTCCTGTCAATCCCCACACCTAATCCCAAACCCCCTCCACATCCTTCTCCTATCCAGTTCCCTCCCTCCATCTGCCTCTTATGACTATTTTATTCTTGCTTCTGAGTAAGACTCTCATCCTGAGTGACGTGACCCAGTCTCAAAGGACATACATGGTATGTACTCACTTATGAGTGGATCTTAGCCATAAAATACAGGATACCCATGTTACATTCTACAAACCCAAAGAAGCTAAAAGAGAAGGAAGGCACAGCAAGGATGCTTGAGTCTCACTTAGAAGGTCAGCTGTTTTAAAATCCCAAATTTGGACAAAGATTTAAAGAAGAAATGATGCTACCAACTAAAGCTAAACTCTGTTAACAGTGAGATCCAGGAAGGAGCTAAAGTCACAATTAAGTGCAAGGGGTAGTAGTGGGAATGTGGGAAACAAAATGCCAGCAGCTGCCTGAGGACTGTGCCTGAGGAACTCTGAGTAAAAGCTTGCAATGCAGAATAAAGAGACAGATCCTCAAAGGTTCATATCCCATAGCATTCATCTTGCACAATGAGAAGCATCTCATAGTATTGACTGAACTAATCAAATGAGAAACAAGTAATGGCAACAAAAGACAAGTCTTTTCTCTTCACCATTCACTGTACATCACAGGTAAATGGCCATGCTGCCTAAGAATGATTTTTTTCCTTGTAAATACAGTTAATTATAGACTAGGATAATTTTGCCTTTTTTGACCAATTATCTAAATCTTTATGAAACATTATGATTCTTTATCCATTCTGGTACCTACTTACAAAACTGTTTAAGCATCACTAGATTTACAGAAGTTTCTCAAAGGTCAACTTTAACATATGCAGTATTATCGATAGTCGATCATTCGTGGCTTTCTGAAAAAGAACGCATATAATCAAGCTAGGCCTCAGAAATCAGAATACCCTTCAGATGTTTCTCTTCAGATTGTTGTCCGGGACATAATTATAGCATCACAGCAAGGAAGATAAGATACGTAATGAGATAGTGAAGATGGAAAGGGAAAGTAAGGACAGATGGAGAAGGCACAGCAAAGCACAAATAGAACCTACTGCCTTGGCATGAGTACCCAGAGTCACTATTCCAAAACCAAGAAAGTGAGACAGGTGGCGGACTCAGTATCTGGGGAGGAAATCCTGAGCTTCATTTCATAACAGCTAAATTAGTACTGTCAAGATGTAAACTGCTGGGAAGATGGCTCAGTGGGTGGATAGGAGTACTTGCTATACAAATATGAGGGCCTGGGTTTATATACCCAGGACTCATCAGAATTCCAGGTAGCCTGTTTATCTGCCACACCACCATTATGATGGACAGAAAATAGAAAATCCCTGGGATTGTTTTTAAATCTCAGAGAACCTAGTTGCTAAAACCTAATTGATCTTTACCAGTTATACATCTGGTAGAGAAACTGTGTTGCTCAGCACTCATCAGAAAAGCTTCTTCCTGCAGTAGATGGGGCTAACATATAGACCTCCATCTAGACAATGTACAAAGCAGAATACTTTGGAGGATTCTGCCCTAATTGAGATGTTTCCATCAAGCCCCTGCTTGATTCAGGGTCTAGGAATGTGTGCATAAGAAAAGAGAGCTAAATTGTAAGATCCATAGGGGATAGATGAATCCAAGAAAATAACATCTTACAGGCATAAGAGAAGAGATGCACATATGAACTCACAGATACTATGGCATCATGCACAAGACCAACACAACTTCAAAGCAAACAAAATTCCAGCACAGAGAACAGAAAGTGAACAAAAGTTGCCACAACGATTTTTATCCTGTCCCTCAGCTCTTTGTCATGATCTCAGAACAATCATACTACACTGTCCCCAGGCATGTCAAACTGGTGGCCCACTAGCCTTCATGAGCTGGATTCCCCACAGGCCTTGTATCTCTTTCCTGAACCTGCCATCCCTTTTGAACAATCTTACATAAAGGTTTCCCTTCTCTCGGTGGTCTAAACTAGAAATCTGGGAATTATTCCAAGTCCCTGTACTTCCCACTTACCATAACAAAGCACACACTCGGATATGCCTTTTTAGCCACTTCAGCATCTCTTTTAAACTCCTTTTCCCTTTCAATTGCCATTACTCTACCTACAGCATAGCCATCACTCATCTATAACATTGCTCAACTATACTAGACTCCTAATGGATCAGCCACTTATCTTAACTTAAAAATTGGCATCAACTTGCTCTCCAGCCCCAGACATATTCACATCAAATAAACCTACCATAGGAATGGTTCCAAAAGACTCTATTTAACACAACTCCCATTCTTAGAAAATTCTCCATACACCCTACAAGAATCAAATATGCACAAATACTGGCATGAACAACATGGTCCAGAGGGACCTAGTGGCATAGACCTATAAGCTACTCAGATGACTGAATTGAAAGGATCACAAATCTAAAGTCAGTGTTTAGTTACAGAGTAAGTTCAAAGCCAGCCTGGGTAACTTAGTAAAATCTAGACTCAATAGTAATTTTAAAGGAGGGAGGGGCCTGGAGATATGGCTCCATGCTGGCATGTGCAAGGCCATGATTTTGATTCATAGAACAGAAAACAAGCAAAAATCCAACACATTTTCTATGACCTAATTGCTCCCTAACTCTTCAGCATTCTTTTTCCTTCTTCATGCAGATCTTACTCCCTCTTTTGACTAGTGAAGTACTGTTATCATTTTTTCTCAATTTGCTTGTTATTTTCTGCTTGCATGCTCCAGATGCTAGGGACAGTGTCTAATGCCAGAGATGCAAGCATGGATATGGAATGCATTGAACATAGCCAACATTCATATCTATTTTTGTTTGATCAGTGAATGTGGAAGAAACTATGAAAAGTATGGAAAATGATGACAAAGTTGAATGGAGAGGAATTTAGTTGCAACATACAAGTAAGCAGGTGATGTGGAAGACATGCATAACAGCGGTGACCTTAGAATATAAGCTTACCAGGTAAGCAGAGTGGTAGGATAACCCTATCCTTTAAAAAAAAGTCTCAATATAGATAATAAAAAATATGTTGTGCTCAATAAAATGGATGGTATGTTTAATTGGCACATACAAAAGGTGGCAAGAAGCACCAAGGAGAGATGAAGTTGAATGGAAAGCATTGTGGATTGCTGTTTATATTTTCTGCTCCCTCAAGAAGGATGCCCCGATGAGGAGTAGATCATGTACTCAGGTGAGGTCAGGTGAAATCTTAATTGGTCAGATAAGGCTGTAGCCTGTGATTGAGCAATGGAAGGAAAAGGCAGAGTTGAACGTTTTAGAGAGGGGAAAGAGGAGGAAGAAAGATAGAGGAGAAGGAGGACTGAAGAAGATGGAAGAAGATGAACCAGAACCACATGGCCCCTAGGAGCCACAAATAACTAGGGATTTCATAGATGGACAATAGAGTGATGTAGGATACATTCGACCAATCTAGGTGTGCAGCTTGTATTTATATCAATTGAGTTTTGTGTGGGCATTTTGGGGCTAAAGAATTATCATTATAAATCTGGCTGGTATATTACAAGTTTCACTAGGTTACTGAGTGGTAGCTGGTTTTCTGCAGGCTAGCCTCAGGGGGTGGGCAACTGGAGTGGACAAGACTGCCAATGCCAGTGATTAGCCAGATTTAGAGTGATTCATATTTAAAAACTACACACTACAGGGAAGGGCTGAGGTGGGGGAAGCAAATGATGAAGTTGGTCAAAATAGCCATGGTTAAAAAAAAAAAAAAAATCAGAGGATCTGTATGTAAGTTATTCATTGCTAAAACAATGGAATAAAATGAATGGAAATATTTCCAGATAATGGATAAATATGAAGGACAATGTAGGAAATGAAGGAAAGCATTGCAGATCATGGCTGGGGTTCCACAAGAAGACAGGCATGAATTGGGCAGATGAGGCAGGAGGAGTACTCCTATGGCCATCTTTAGCTGAGGAGCAATTGGCAGTTGTTGGTTTCTGGGAGGAGAGTCACTTTTCTTTTTTCTTTTCTTTTTTTAAATTTAGAAATTTATTCTCTTTAATCCACAAGCTTTATATAGCTTTAGTTAAAATAAAATAAAACAAGTGAAACCAAGACACTGTCCAGGCCCTTCCAACCCACCAAATTCAGGGGCTCTTCAGTTGTGTGTACCAAGTGGAAGAATGAGGAAAAACTTGAACTCGAGCTACAAAGTTTCATAAAACAAATTTATATAACTGACGGGTTCATCCTGGGTCTAGTAAATCACCTTTACAAAAGAGGGAGAAAAGGGAAGAAGGAAACAAAACAACACAACCTGAAGGACAAAACCCAGAGTTCCAAGTCAGCTTAGGAACTGTCCCACAAGGGCAGCCCTGCAGCCCGGGGGCACTGCCTACGGTCTGCTCAGGAGCTGGGACCCTGACACACAGCAGACTCCACAGGCAACAGAGTGAACACTCGCTCACTCACTCAAACCTTTGTGGGACTTCAACAGTGGTCTCACTCCCTGCAGCCCGGGAGCACTGCCTACGCTCTGCTCCAGAGCTGGGATCCTGATACACAGCAGACTCCACAGGCAACAGAGTGAACACTCGCTCACTCACTCAAACCTTTGTGGGACTTCAACAGTGGTCTCACTTCTGGGCGAGTTTACAAACCTATACAAGTTTGGAAGCATAATTTACATGGGTGCTAAGATTCAAAAGAAAAGGGAGGAACAAAAAAGAAAAAAAAAGCCAACCTCTTGGGAGCGGGAAGGGTATTTAAAGGAACCCCAAGAATGCCAACAATATTCAACCCCACTTTTTTAAAAAAGAGATTTTTTTTTTTTGACTTAAAATATTTTACTCTAAATGTCAGTGGAAGAATACGCCGTGGACACCTTGGTAATGGAAATCCACGCTGCCCCTTTTTTAAAAATGGTGAACTTCAACCTAGCCATTATTACAACAAATGTTATGCGCTGAAGCTCAAACACATTTTAGCAATTTTGAAATTGAATTGAGTACAAACCAAATAAAATTTACAAAGTAACAAACATGTCCGCCTGTGGGAACACTTGAGCTTTCCTCATGGATTGCAGAGCCTTCTCCCATAGGGAGAGTCACTTTTCTTTAGAGTGGCCATTGGTAGGTTCCTCCTAAGTCGGGGGATGACCTCACAGCAATTTTCATAAGGACAACATTTGGACTCGTTTGTTAATAAAAGTTTAAAAGGAGAACTTCTAGCTGAAAGAAAGATGTCTTGGGGAGATTACAGTGGGTATTGAAGCAGAATGAGATGGACACAACTGAGACACATTGTATGCATGTATGAAATTTTCAAGGAATAATCGTAACTTCAAAAAGAAATGGCTAATAAGAAAATATGTAAGTGCCATAGGCTGAATGTTTTGTGCATCTCCTGTGGTTTTGTTGAACTATAATTAGTGCAATGATATTGAGAGATTGGGCTTTGCTTTAGGAAGGTAATTAGTTCTTGGGGATGGACCCTTTTAGGACTCTAGTTGATCAAAAGAACTGTTTTGCCTTTCCCCCATGTGAGGTCACAACCAGGGGGAGCCGTCTATAACTCAGAAAGCAATATTTTACCAGACATGAAATCTGCCTGCACCTTCATCTTGGGTTTCCTAGACTTCAGAAGTATAGAAAACTAATTTCTGCTGTTTGTAAGCTGGATATTTTTGTATTTTGTTAGAGTATCTTCTGGACTAATGGGGTAAACTACTGAAAATACAAACATGAGGAAACTTAGTGCCTATTGTATATGGTCTGAGGAAGGAAGAAAAAGGTTGCCTCCTTTCCCTCTCTTCTGGCTAAGGTGATTCTTTAGATGTTGCTAACATAATTCAGCCTGTGTTCTGGAAACTGAAGGCTTTATTTCCTGCTTTCATGGTTTGTCTGTGGTCAAGAATTGCTAGTATCAGTGATCTTATATCAGCATGCAATTTATTTAACTATCACACCCAAACCACCATTTATTTTACAAAATGTGCTTATTTAATATTTATCAGTTATATTATTCCACAAACTTTCTTTCTTGCCAGCAACTCTAGAGATATATGAATTTTTTCACATTCGTCTTTGTGTCTCCAAGAACTGGATTACTATAGTCAACATTATTTGTTTTCAAATTAAATACATTCCTCTTCCACCTGCAACTTAAACTATGAATTTGTAAGACATATATTGATTAAATGTCTTTATATGGTTGTTTGCTTTTGATATTTCACACACAGACAAGAATATCCAAAATTTTGCTGGTCTCAATGACAGGTTATACACTGCTCTTCTCTGCAGTGTGGATTTAACTGGAACCCAACCTACTTACTTATTCCTGTCCTCAATTCAATGCCAAACATGCATGTGATATGTTAACTGCCAAAATAATTGAAATGTGCATAATGCTTGGCTGCTGAAAGAGCAATACCAAAACTTGGAAGCTAACAAGAGGTGTCAATCATGCATCAACTGAACTGGGAGCTGGGGAACTTAGCATCTAGTAAGAGCCAGTTATCATGATGAGTTGTGCAAAGTTGCCTTGGGCTGGAAACTATTGCCAGTCAGCTGCCTGCCATTGCCTGGTATTCTGCAGGAAAGGTGATATTGCATATCAATATGTATGAGCTCCTTAAACAGAAGTAGTAGAGACCAGTGAATTGTGAGATTCTTCCAATCTTCATTACACAATTAGTCTAGAGAAAAATTAAGAGAAGCCTTCTCTACAGCCTTACACAATCTACTAATTTAACAGCAGATAGCAAACACGGGAGTGGGAAAAGACCATTCTGTTACTGTGACAAACACTGGACAGAATCAACAAACAGAGGAAAGAATTATTTGACCTTATGATATGACATGTCTCAGGTGCTTGTCTGCTGACTTGCATTGTTTTAGTGCTTGTGACAAGGCAGAAAATCATCATAATGGAAGCTTGTATTTGAGAAGGCTGCTAATCTCAGGAAAGCTAAGAAGAAAAGGAGAGAAGAAGATGGAGAGGAGAAAAGATGGGAGAGGAGGGAAGAATGGGAAAGGAAGAGGAAGACAGGAGATGGGAGGAGAGGGGAAGGAAGGAGAAGGGGGGAGGAAGTGGGGAGGGGAGAGGAAATGAGAGGAGAAGGGAGAGAAAGAGAGGGTAATGAGAGGAAAGGGAGAGGAGAGGAGGAGAGGAAGAGGTCAGGGTTTCCATATTGTCTTCAAAGTCCCACCCTTGTGATTCAGTTCCTCCAATGAGGAGCCACCTCCCAATATGTCTACCCCATCTCCACAGCAAAACTAGCCATGGATGAAATCTTCACACATGAGCCTCTGGAAAACAGTAAATTCCAGATATAAACTATAAGAGGACTTAAATAACTTTCTATTGCATTTAATGGGCAATTTTATGTATTTTAGAAAGGATGTGTAAACAGAACGTATGTTAGAGCTGACAAAGAAACCATTCTTTATAAATATCTAATGTCTTTCCTAGAATGCATTTTTCTCAATGACAATACCTGTTCACTAGTCCAAATCAGTCTCTCTAGGAGAACAGGCTTCACGTTTTTTCAGTGTGCTTGTTACATATGCAGTTCAATAGTTCTTGACATAAAGGAGATCTCTCTCTCTCTCTCTCACTTCTACTCCCACAAAAGCCCAAGTAACCAATTGTTACTATAACTCTTTATTTCTAAAGTATATAATCTGCTGAACTTGCCATCAGCCAGGACATCAAAAGGCAAACAGAATTCCCTCGGATGTTTGACTTCATGGCATACTTAACTACTTCACGGCACTTGTACGCAGCAAGTCAGACAAAATATGGTGCCTCCACACTCCTTAGTATTGTGAATCTTTTCTTTGTTATATTGTCTATGTTTCTATGCTGATCCCTCAATCCCTCCCCCACAGACCAATCCCATTCCTACACACCAGCCCCCAATACCTAGAAAAGCATTTTACCTGAAGCCCTCTATGCTCACACCTATCCGTATCCCAGAAAATTGTCCCAGAGAGGGCAACAGAAACAAAGGAACAAAACACAAACCCAAAAATACAGGATCAGATATTAGAACCTTGAACTACAATCTCCTCAAACCAGATGCCTAGACACCCATGTAAAAACAAATCAATAACAGCCAGGACAATATATCTCCACTAGAGCTCAGGTAACCTACTACAGCAGAATTCTGCATATTAATTACACCATGGCTGAAGCACAAGACAATGACTTTAAACCACCTTTTATGAATATAATAGGCATCCATAAAGGGGATAAAAGTGGAAGGAAATGAATAAAAGAGTTTCAGACCTGAAAGTAAAAATAGAACCAAATAAGTAAATCCAAATTGAGGGAAAACAAGAGATGAAAATTTTAGAAAATTGAACAAGAATCATAAAGGCAAGTTTCACTATCAGAATACAAGAGACGGAAGAAAGACTTTTAGCTATTGAAGACATGATAGAAGAAATGGATACCTTGGTAAAAGAAAAATATCTTTAAAAAAATCCTGACACTAAACCTCTATAAAATGATGACACGAAGAAGAAGAAGAAGAAGAAGAAGAAGAAGAAGAAGAAGAAGAAGAAGAAGAAGA
>CM052708.1:7355019-7381912 GCA_028551405.1 Uromys caudimaculatus
GAATCTTCACTCTCTTCGATACCTATTATCCTTAGGTTCTGTCTTCTCATTGTGTCCTGTATTTCATGGATGTTTTGGGTTAGGAGCTTTTTGCATTTTTTATGTTCTTTTACTGTTGTGTCAATGTTCTCTATGGTATCTTCTGCTCCTGAGATTCTCTCTTCTATCTCTTATATTCTGTTGGTGATGTTTGCATTTATGACTCCTGATCTCTTTCCTAGGTTTTCTATCTCCAGAGTTGTCTCTTTTTGTGATTTCTTTTTGTTTCTATTTCTATTTTTAGCTCCTGGATAGTTTTGTTCATTTCCTTTGTCTGTTTGATTGTGTTTTCCTCTAATTCTTTAATGGATTTCTGTGTTTCCTCTTTAAGGGCTTCTAGTTCTTTACCTCTGTTCTCTAGTGTTTCTTTAAGGGTATTAATTTCTTTCTTAAAGTCTTCTATCATCATCATGAGAACTGATTTTAAATCTGAGTCTTGTTTTTCTGGTGTGTTGGGGTATCCAGGGCTTGCTGTGATGGGAGAACTGGGTTCTGATGATGCTAAGTGGCCTTGGTTTCTGTTCCTAATGTTCTTGCCCTTGCCTTTTGCCATCTTTTTAACTGTGATGTTAGCTGATCTTACTCTGTCTGTGGCTTGTCCCTTCTACAGGCCTCTGTGTCAATACTCCTTGAAGACCAGCTCTGTCTCAGAGGTGTTTGGTTTGGAGTGCTGTGGCACCGGGTCAGCTCTGGGGTGCAGACAGAAACCAGAAGGATCTTGTCCCCAAGTGTCCCTTGGTTCCTGTGTCCCGATGGCTCTACAAGGGTCCCTCTTGATCCAGTGAGTTTGAACAGAAGTGTTGGTTTTGCCTATGCTCGAAATTGTGTGACCACTCCTGGGATACCAGCTCTCTCCTGGAGCCCTGTGGCCCAGGCTGAGGTCCCCAGGTCCCGTTGAGCAGTGGTGCTCATCTTAACCCCCCTCACGGCTTTTCCACGTCCCTGGGGGGGGGGGTAGCTTTCTCCCAGAGCTAATTGGCTATGGAGCCCTGTGGCCTAAACTTAGGTCCCCAGCCACAGATGGAAACCGGAAATTTCCAGTCTATGTGGCCTGCTGTTTCCAGGCAGGTACTGGTGATCAGTGGTGCTTGTCTTGTCCCCACTCACGGCTTTTCCACGCTCCTGGGAGAGTAACTTTCTCCTGGCGCTCCTTGGCTATGGAACCCTGGTGGCCCGGACAGAGGTCTCCTGCCACAGATGGGAACCAGAAGGTTCCTATGCCCGACTACCTTAGTCCCTGTGTCCTGCAGGTTCCGGGCGGGTCCCAGTAAGCAATGGTGCTCATTTTAACCCCACTCATGGCTTTTCCACACTCCTGGAAGGGTAGCTTTCTCCCAGCACTAATTGGCTATGGAGCCCTGTGGCCCAAGCTAAGGTCTGCAGCCACAGATGGAAACCTGGATTATCTTATATATGTAGCCCTGCAAGGCTCGGTATTGCTGATTGTCTGTATCTCTAGGTCCTACGTCTTTGGATTCAACTCTTTATGAGTCCAAAAAAAGTTGGAATGTAGGTTGCATCAAAGTATGTGGATTGTTTCCTTTGCCATCATTCCTCAAATAGTCAGGATTCAGAAGGCAATTATGTTGTTTTGGGAGTCAGAAGTAACCCAGAGCAGATGCACAGGAAGACATGTCTGGTAGACATGCACAGGTTAGATGTCAATGCTGTGCCATTATGTGTAAGGAAAGAGAACACCTATGCATTTTTGTACCTGCCAAGGGGTGAGTAACCCATCCCCTGCCAACACATGATGAGCTTATTGAAGAAACACACCACAGAACTCTGTGCTATTTTAAGATTTAGTCTCTGGCTATTAATCAGATCTCTGCCCTCTTCATTCAGGACTTGTTGGTCCTTACCACTTTGTTGTCTATCTCAATGAATTGATACTCTTTGATGATATTCTTACTTTAGCTTTCTGAGAAACTGCTAGACTGTACCATGTTTTAAGGATTCACATCTTGTCACTAACAACACTAGTCATCATAATTTACAGATTTATTTATCTTTATTTTAAGTAGATGACTGCTTTGTCCATATCTATGTGAATTGCACCACAGGCATTCAGTGCTTGCAGTGACCAAAGAGAGCAGCAGACCCATAGGAACTGTAATTACAGAAGGGTGTGAGCTAGCAAGAGGGTGCTGGGAACTGAAGTCAGTCCTCTGTAGGAGTAGCAAGCATTCCTAACCACTGATTAAATTCCCCAGTCATTTTTTAGTTATTATTATTATATTATTATTTAGTATATAGGTGTCATAACAGCTTTGAAATATTTTATTTGTGTGATTTTTGAGTCACACTCTACCAAATATTGATGCTATTAAACACAAGAGCCTCCTGCTGCTGTCATTCATAGATTGTCTGCAGAGAAATACTTATCCCCACTCCTTGCTCATTTGTTAACTGGGTCATGTTGTGTCATTGAATTGTATGTGTTCTTTTTATATTGAAGGATTTGCCTTCACTTCAAATACTTACAAGGATTTCCTCCTATTTCAGCCTACTCTTGCCATTGAATACATACTTGGATGCAAAAAAATATTTCAGTTAGTCCAGTGTATCTATTTTCCCTTTTGTTATCTTTGCTTTTGTTATCTGACCCAGGATGTAAGTGCTAAATCTGGAGTCAGAAAGGACACCATGACATTTGTATTCTTAGCAAGAAGTAGAACTCATGAATGGCTTCCTTGCAGAGTAACAGGAATTTTAAGTGTAACCACCAGACCGGTCTTAATAAAGTTTGCCGTATGGCAATCTCACAATCCTTCGTAAGTATAATTCATTGTAAATACTGGAGCTGCTTATCTCTTTCCATCCCTTCTTCTGCTATGTCTTCCAGAGCTATTTCTGCCGTGGTTCCTGTGGTCTTTGCACACTATACACTTCAATTCTCTTCTAATTTTCAAGGGCAAGTATGGCTATTTTCATCAGAGCTATGCCTTTTTTTTTCTTTGCAAAAAAAAAAAAAAAGTATGTACCACATGATGCTATATAGTGGTTAAAACCACAGTGCAGTTTAAATCCAATATCTGTCACTATGTCAGGGCTCTTTATCTGTGGTGTTCACTCTTTGGCACAAGCTAAGAGCCTAATAAGTGCCTAGTGAATTAATGCTGACACAAAGTGGGTATGCTACCTAATTCATAGAAATGTTATTAATACAAACAAACATCCTCAATCTCATGCATAAAATTAGAATTTTTCATTATCATCTAGGTTTTTGAGAGGTTTAAAGATGAATTAGAGAATTTTTAGTCCTGACAATTCTTAGCAATAACAGGTCTCCTTTAATGATACCCACCAGGTATTTGTTATGAAATATCAGTGACTTCCAGGTCCGAGGAACTCTTGACTACCCATTCTTGTATCTGTGTGACTTTGCTAAAAGAAAACTCTGTGAGAGTCTTACTTACAGTCATGTCAAGGAGACAGAGCCAGATAAAAACAGAAGCACAGAATGAAACATGGCTATGCCTGAGTGAAGCAAACACAGATGCCTGCTAGTGTTCCCAAGAAGGAATTCCTAGGAGATTGACTCGCCAGATGGAGTTCTGTAGAAATGGTGAGCTTGAGCTGCCCTTTGATGGACAGCTGAGTGTAGATGACAGAGGCAGAAAAGAACAGTGTGCCTGGGTAGGGGCCATCGCAAGTGTGTTTAGTCTCTCAATTTGCTTTCATAATGTACAAGACCTTGAAAGCAAGACCTGTCTTGCAACAGATTTTGTACCCTGTCTCCCAGGCCAGCACCTGTCAAACTCGCTAACTGGTTATATAAATGTCTGGTTAGTAAATATTTTAGGGTCTGTGGCCACAAGTGCTCTCTGTCATATTCTTCAATGTTTTCCCCTCCATTTTGCAGCCCTTAAGAATGTTATTTTAAAAAACTTAGGCTTTCAGGCTATATAAAAACTGGCCACAGGCTGGATTTAGCTTAATTTACTGACCACATGAGCCTATGAAAAACTGAGTGGTTACTTGACATGAGGTGCATGCTAGGATAATGGCCATGAGAATGAAAGCACTGAACACTTATATTCTATTCCATGAACCTTTCCATGTATTCTCTCTCACTGGAGAAAACACATTTCTGTAAATAAAATAGAGGGATGAGAAACTTCATGTTTGAGGCCATGTAGAAGGCAGAATATGGTTCATGAGATGATCACAGTATATAGTATATTTACGGTGATATTTCCTTGTGTGCCATCCTCAGCTTGCTGGCTGGAGTTGGTATCATAATTGCTATTAATAACATTACAAATGTGCACATTGTAGGCACTTAATGGCTACTCCAAGAGTTGAATTTAGGAGGTTCAAATACTTTATGGAGTCTATAATAAAGAAGTTTTATGGAGAATAGTTAAGAAACAAATGTTAGGAGAAGTGCAGATTCTCCTAGTACGTGTCGTAAAGGATGGCACTTTATGCTTGCGGCTTAATTCTACAAGCCTCCTGTGTTTATGTTTAAAGAGCTCTCCATCAAATCAAGATATAGAACCAAGGACATGGAGTGTCCCTTACTCATCTCCCAATTGATGATTAACAAGGGGAACTGGGCCAGCCTTACAAGAAGGTTGATCATTTTGTTGCATGAACAAAATTCCATGTCTTTGTATATTGCAAGGAAAAAAACCTGAATGCTTGGAGTGTAGAGTTGTTTCAGGGTTCTCATTCTTAGCTAGGCATTATTCTAGATGCTTCTGTGAAGATTATTTTAAGGGATTGGCAATTTAAATGAGTAGAATCAAAGTAAAGTTGATTGTTGTCTATAATGTGAGTGGGCCGTTTGAAGCCAATGAAAGCCAATGAAAGGCGTTACCTGAGACATTAACCTCTCAAGAAGAAATCAGCCTACAGATGGCCTTTGGCTTCACTGCTTCTACTCTCTGAGACTGCATCCTGTGGAAAGTGCATTCACTTCAACAATGACACAGGTCATTTTCTTGAATCAACCAACAAATCAATCAATCAATCAACGAGCCAGTCGACTCCATCTCTCTTCGCTCCCATCCTTTATTCTTTTCCTTCTTTTCTCCTTTCTCCCCATAAATAGACCTGCACACATCTCTTCATTTCCCAGTCCCCGTGGACCTGCACATGCAACCAGAGGATGCACACACTGAAGTATCACTTTAAATATCCTGCATGCTGTGATCTTCTCCATGAACCACTCGCTGCTTTCTACACAACCAGCACATGTAAAAAATTCACCTATATTTGTATGTTTGCATGCTTGCATGTGTGTAAGATTCTGAGTGTATGGTCTGACTTGGAATAGAGCTGTATGACAGATATAGGTAATCCTTTAGCCACGGAAGGGTGAGCAGGCCGTAGGAAGATTCTCAGTGCAATTGAAATCAAAGCCTTTTCACAGAAAAAAAAAAAAACATATTTATCAAGCTAGTGGACAAAGAAAATAAGCAATGTCTTCAGTTTTCACCAGACACAGTCGACGTTAGATAGGATGCTGGTTGCTACTCATAGAGTGCAGCTAAGTGTGCTCCTAGGGAACAGAGGCAGGGGTTACTTCTCTAGAAGGTTCTTTTAGTCAAGATCGTTGACTCAAAGCCATCCAAAAAAATACATTTTATAAGGATTGTCCCATATGTTTATAGTTTTAGTATTAATCCAGAACACAGATTCTTCATTAATGGCCACGATCACAGACTAAATTAGGGATGATTCTAGTTAACTTCAACTTCAATTTATTAAGTAAATACTATGTTCTATTTTCTTAGATGTGACTTGAGAATGATTCAAAAAGTTTCCTTGAGAAATATAGTTTCATGGGGTTTATTATTTACTGCTAAGACATGACAAGAATGTTTTTTGAAGACAGAGGGGAGGAGGAAAGAATCTGAATAACCAACTATTCATGATGTGTGGAGCTTCAAGGGCAAACCAGAGACAGAGACCTAGAATGGTGACATCAAGCATAAGAGGAATGCGTGACTTTTGGAAGATAGAGCAGTCAGGGAAGAGTGGGGGATGGAGGCAGGATAGACAGATGCCCATGAGCAATGGTGCCCCTCAGATATCAAACATGGACAACCATGAAATTTCCTGTCATGAAGGGGGAGGAGCTGGTCTTTTACTGTTTCCCTTCCACACTCTCACTGCGGTCACAAAGCTCCATCCTTGCTTCTGTTTCATGAAATGTACTTTTTAAAAACAAGGCTATTTTAAAAATAATTTTATTTATGTGTCTGTGTCTGGTGTTTGTGCGAGTGAATGCCAGCCATGTGCGTATGCCCACAGAGGCCTAATGAGGAAGTTACACCCAGGACTGGAGTTACAGGCAGCTGGGAACCACCTGGAGTGCTTTCTTGTATCTGAACTCAGGTCCTTTGGAAGAGCAGGAAGCATTCTTGGTTGATGAGCCATGCCTCTCCTCACCATGAGATTTATTTTTTACTGAGAGTGAGTTTCACTTATAGAGTCTAGAACTCTTAGATGGTTTGCAAATGTAGAACTATTCTTTGCAGAATCAACTTCACAGAAGTCACAGCATTCTAGCATTTCACATTTACAAAAAAAACCCCAGCAATTTTATTTGTAGGACATCGAGGCAGACGGGAATTATTGGTTGTCCTCACAGCTTTGACACAGCCTGTCTTGCTATTTGAACCATGGGCATAATGACCTATTTTCTACCCCCATTCAGCAGAAATTTAATTGTGAAGAAAGAGCACGGAATGACAAAATGCATTTCCTCTTGAAGGCATGATATGAGGTATAATTAATGAGGATCTGCAAATAACCACAATTTTGCACTGTTCAAAATTCATAAATAACCTCTGATCAAATCCAAGGAGCAATTCTGCTCCTATTGTATAGTGTTTATGAAGTGTGCATGTTATGTTAACATCAAAGTGGGCATGGTTCAACTGAAGGAAGGAATCTGATGAGCGCAGCTTTTTGAGTCACAGATATCAGCAGACCACTTAGGGGTATAGCAACATTCCAGCCAGGCTTGCTTTTCTTACATTGCAAACAAAGGCTGTTCTTTTGCCTGCATTAGAAATCTACTCTGGCATACAGGATGTGTTCCACTAGACTGCTGGCTGGTTTAAGTTCATGAGTCATTTACTTCTACTGGCATTGAATGGTATTTGTATACATTTGTTTTTGAACGTTTGTTGATCCTCTTTGGATTTGTTTGTTGACATTTAATATGCAATAGTTCATATAAAGAGAGTATTTTTGGGGCAACTAGATTATGAGAGCAGAGAGTTCTCCTATGTGGGGTTAGTGTCTTTGTCAAAAGCTCGAAGGTGCTTCTAGGCTCTTTCTATTTGTGAACTTGCAGGGGAAAGGAAATCTCTCAGAGAGAACGCACAGGCCATACTGCATGCTATATATGAGAAGTCTTTGGTCTTGAAGTTTCCTGTCTCCAAGACCATCACTTAATCTGTGTTGTCCTGTGAGCACAACCCTCACTGCTAAATGCAATGTGAGCACAGACACGTATTTAATCCCCTTTGCTTTTTTTGACATGACCCACAGGTAACAGCTCTTATTTGGCTATGTTCAGAAATCAGTTTGGTGGGTTGTGGAGAGTGGATCTCCTTTCAGACATCAGACAATGAAGAGGACGCTGTTCACTTACATGGTGTTGTAAGACACCTGTTCCTTAACAGCATTATGATTTTAACATCATGATTTTAATATCTCCAGTTTGAAATTAGGAACGCCTAGCTGCTATGCGTTAAATCAGCATGCTAATAGCATCAGCTACCGCAGTTTAAATCCTACAACTGTATGTAACCCGAATGATGTAAACATTATTTCAGTAGGATTCTTACTATTACCCAAATTGGAGCTTCAGTGAAATCTTAGGTCCTGAACTGCAATTCTTTGGGTTGGACTTCCTTCTGTAAGTAAGTTTTTACTTACAGTTTTATTTTCCTGTGTTTTAACTTTTGTTCAATATTTCCAACCTTTTCTATTGCTAAGAAGGCATAAGCCATTGCTTGAGGCACAGGCTGCCGATCATGAAATAACATAATTATAGATTTTTTTGGCTGCATTGTCATTTGAGTCTCTCAATGTAAAGACTCATGGGTTTGCTATTATTCTGTGTACTGTAGAAGAATCACAGCTTGGCCTTAGACTACTGAGAGTATTGCTTTACTTTTCAGTATTGTTAATATTTGAATTTAGTTTCTGACGACTACATATCTGGAAGGTTCTATTTATAAACATTTTAAAGAAATAAACATCTCAGGTGCCGCAGAGTTTGCTACCATGTAATTGTTTAGGTAATTATACAACATAAAGGTGTTAATGAAGGGTAAGGCACGGTGGTAATGAAAGATATGCCATTTGAATCAATATATATAACCCAGAAAGTTCTTGATAAGTTTTTATAAAAATCATAAAATGCTCTTTTGATCTAGCTTGGAGTTTGTGGCATGAATGGCTTTGTCTTTTTCTATATTTCTCTAAATACTTAATAAATAGGACTGTATTAAAATTTGAAGCATTATATAATTCATTTTCTGATCTTTATGGATAACTTTGGTATCATTCAAGCTTTGTAGATTTTTTTCCCACTCAGTTTCTACATATGAAACCATTGGAAGAGCTAAACATATGTGTAAACAAATACAGACATCTATTTAAGAATTAGAAATTGGTGACCATTAACAGACGAGTAAATTGCAATATTGTGTCTGCAATATATGTCAATTGTAATGTGGGTGACCTAATTTCAAGGAAATCCCAAACAAACCTGCCTAAGTGTCCCATGATGGCAGCTCAGCTAAGGGGACTAGTTAGAAATAATGCCTGCAATAAAATTATATCTAGTTACTGGAGGACCATGATTTCTGCTGTGACATAAATGAAGTTTCATGTAGTGTGGAGCCACAGATAATTTCATATCTAATCTAGCATACAACCTATGAGCACAACAAACATAAATTTAAGAAACAGTATTCTGGAAGAGCCAGGCCTTCAGTATCTCTGTAATGTTCCATTGTTTCATGAAGGATTATCTCTAATGATCCATTATAATACATTTCTGTGTAGAAAAATGTTAAAGAGATGTATTTTGCCCCTTAGTAGATATTTTTTTTTGTCTCTTTATCAGTTCATTGTTTCTGTCAAACTTGGAGACACATGCTCCAAGTTCATTGTGCCTGTGATGTGAACCTTGTCTGCTACTTGTCTATTAATAATGACATCAGGATTGTCTGAAAGGGCTCTAAAATCAGCATGAATAGGAATCTCATAGTATTCTTAACTTTCAGAAAGTAATGCTATAGTTTGGTCTACTTATACAGACCAGTGAATTCAAAATGCTTTAACGTCTAAGAAACCCTTTGATTCAGACTACCTGATGGGTTGATAATTCTCTGCTTAGAAGAAAAAGCATAGAATAATCTAGAATTTACTAGCCTGAGTGAACATTGTTAAGCTAGTCTCGGAGCTGCTTTTAGCACCTAAGTTACACTTTTAGGCTTGTGATGTCGAAAGCTGGATAGAGGAAATTGAAAGAGCATGATTTGAAAGAATTTGTGGGAGACCAGTTCAAAGAAAATCACGGAGCATTGACTGAGAATATCTGAAGAGAGAATGAACGGCATACATTCCAACTGCAAAAGGTCCTAAGTGGAGAGCTACCACATCCTTTAACATTTTGATGCTGAAATCTAAAAGACTTTAAAATTTAGGAGCCTGTTTTAGCAGTATCCATCCAATATAATTTAAAGAAAATGTAATGGGTAAAATTTGTAAAAACATTTTTTTGGTAACTTTTTGATAGTGGTACAGGAAGTTTGACCAGGTTAAGCAATACAGGAGTCTCTTCATTTTAGCTGTTAAGTACGACAAATAGTAGGTGAACTTATTAGAATAAAAACTGAATTTCCTTCTTATGAAGCTCCTGTTTATGATTGTACTAGGATACAATCATGTCCATATAAATTCTGTGGCCAGCCCATGCCTACAACTTCAGGGTGCCAAGACTTAATTTGGAGTTCTTTTATCTCAGTGACTACTTCACCTTTCAGGGTTTTGTTGGGGTTTGGGGAGCTATCTGTCAGGGTGTGGATTCTCTGTCAAATGTATCCTTTCCGTGCCAGTGTGTGTGTGTGTGTGTGTGTGTGCGCGCACTCACTTTGGAAAGTGTGAATTTTGAGAGGCAAGCATCTACCCAATGCGCGCTTGAAAAACTCTGCTCTAGGGCCATAGGCATTATCTCTGAGATCAACCTGATATACAAATGATTTTCCCACTTTCATTGACTTCCTGTTTTTAATCTGTTGCTTAAGCAAATTAAGAAAGCCTTCTTACAGCCCTCCAATCTTTCAGGACCAATTATTTTGGAGTGTGATTATTCTCAGTTGTATATTTGTAACTACGGAAGACAGTTCAGAAAAACAATGTTGATTCCCAGACCCAGAACAGAATAGTCTTTCTCTCCCCCTTCTCCCTCCCTCCCTCCCTCCCTCCCTCCCTCCCTCTCCCCCCTCTCTCTCTCTGTTTTTCAAACACCAAATTTTATTCCCTTCTTGGTCCACCATCCGACTGTTCCACATCCCATACCTCCTCCCCGCACCCTGACTCCACAAAGATGTCTCCACCCCCCACCTCCCACCCCACCAGACCTCTAAACTCCCTAAAGTCTCTTGAGGGTTATGTGCATCCTCTCTCACTAAACTCAGACCCAGCAGATCTCTGGGGCATAGGTGCCAGGGGTGGGGGTGGGGCCCATATCAGCTGGTGTATGCTGCCTGGTCCGTGTTCCAGTATCTGAGAGATCTCCAGAGTCCAGGTTAATTGAGACTGCTGGTCCTCCCACAGGGCCGTCCTCCTCCCCAGCCTCTTCTGGCTTTTCTTTAATTCAACCACAGAGGTCAGCAGTTTCTGTCCATTGGTTGGGTGCAAATATCTGCATCTGACTCTTTCAGCTGCTTGTTGGGTCTTCCAGAGTGCGGTCATGATAGGTCCCTTTTAGTGAGCGCTCTATAGTCTCAGTCATAGTGTCAGGTTTTGGGGCTTCCACTTGAGTTGGATCCACTTTAGTCTTAATAAACCACCAAAGACGGGGACTAGTCAGGGAAGGCGTCTCTGGAGGATTCCACAGAAAATCAGGGTGATTCAGCACTCACCCAGGCTGCGTGAGCCTCACGTTTTTATCTGCCATGGTAAATTGGTAGAAAAAAAATTAGCATGAACATGTCTTTCTCTGCCTCTTGTGGTAGCTGGAATTAAGGTGAAGATCAGGGAGGAAAGGTAGGTGATCTGGAGTACCACTGATTTGTTTGAGGCGTTCACAACTTACTGAAGTACCAAATGTATGGTGAAGTGAGGTGGTATGAAGGACCGTCACAGTGGCTTAGTAATTTTAATATCAGGCTGGTGAAATGGTTCAGGCAGTAGGGGTGCTTGCTGATCCCTAGACCCCACAGGAAGGTGGAAGGAGAGAGCTGACTTCACAGAATATCCTTTGACCTTATGTGTGCCATGACACAATGTCCCCAGTCTGCAATGATAAATAAGGAAACAAGTTAATATCAATAATCAACATAAACAAAGATTATAGACATTTTCACCATTTTGATTCTTGTTTTTATCTATCTATCTATCTATCTATCTATCTATCTATCTATCTATCTATCTATCTATCTATCTATCTCGTTTGCTTTGTGCTTGTCTATGTGCACACTTGTGCATTCATGACACAGGACATGGAGGCCAGAGGATGGTTTTCTGAACCTTGTTCTCTCCTTCCCCGTGGCCTCCAGGTATTCAGCCAAGTCCTCAGACTAAATTTCAAGTGCCTCTCCTCATGAGTCATCTTGTTGGTCCCCAAATTTCATTTTTTTCCTGAAGTATTTAACCTAGGCATAAATACCATCTCATGGCTGTTCTTTATAAAATGTTTGCCAATATGGTATAAACTTCCCTTTCGTGGTCCCCTCGCTAGTCTTCAAACTGGGTTCTGGTCCCAGCTACTCCAGCTATCTGAGATTTGAGAATAATGTATCATCATAATTTGTTCATTCTTGAAATGTAAATGTACTCTAATTTTTATTTTTTATTTTTTTATTGTTATTTATTTTTTTAGTTTTAGTGAAAATTCACCTCCTTCTGGCTCTTACTGGAAATCTATATTTTAAAAATGTAACCAGCATGTGTTCCTTTCTTTAGAGACCATTTTTCAGTCTACCTCATCCCATTCCCATTTCTTTTTGATTTTTAAATCAAGATTCAAACCAAGTGCTATTCACTGATGAACTAAATAAACTGTTCTCTAGCAAAGAGACTGCTTTCTAATTAGCTGCAGGACATAATTAGCACATTCTCTGGGCCAGTAAGAATTGAATTTACCAGATGCCACCAGCTGACAATCTGAACAATATTTGCGGCAGCTAGGCAGGCAGAAGAAGGCAGAAGTGTAGGTGGAGGAGTCGGGTTTTAGGAAGAGAGTCTTCACTTTAGGGCTACTAGGCTGTCAAGGTTTCAGTGTGAATTTCTGACAAGCTATTCACTTGTACTATTAAATATGGTATAGTTTCAACTTTCGATATGTGAGAGAATTTCTCAAACCAAAAGGCATCATGGAGAATTCTTCACTGACAATCAAGTATTACAGCAATTAGTCCTCTAAGTACATGAATATAGAGCATCTTAGCTGAAAGTCAGAATCCTGGATCTGTGTCAAAGGTCAGGTTTTGCTAACAGCCTGCTCTTGGCTGCAACATTCATTTAGTGCCAGGATACATGGACCTGTGATAAAATATATTATTTCCTAATAAAAAACACACAATAACTGAACTCTACCTCGATTTTTAATAATGTTCCAATTTATTTAATCTACTCTCAGACACATGTATGAAGATTCAAATGGAAATCTTGGAACCTTTAGAGGTATTTTTATGATTCAGTAAGAAGCTGTGAAGAGACACTATGACTATGGCAACTCTTATAAAGAAAACTATTTAATTGGGGCTAACTTACAGGTTCAGAGGTTTAGTCCATTATCCACACGGCCGAATCATGATACTGGAGAGGTAGCTGAGAATTCTACATCTTGATCCCTAGACAGCAGGAAGTGAGCTGGCTTGAGCGTCAGAGACCTCAAAGCCACTTTCTAGTGACACACAGCCTCCAACAAAGCCACACCTATTCCAACCAGGCTTTACCTCCCAATAGTGCCATGCCCAATGGCCAAGCATTCAAACGCATGAATCTTTGGGGCCATTCCTATTGAAACCACCACGAAAGCCAATGCATCAGATGCTGTTGTGAAATACAAACAGGGTATCTATGAATAGAGAAAACATCTCATAATCCTTTCCAAAATCTCTTGTCCACAGAGATGTGATATTAAAAAGAGGTGTTGTGATCTTATCATATGTGAATAGAATCTCCAAGGCTGTTCCAACACTTTACTGGACCTCTTATTTTTAATCACAAATGGGCTGGTAATAGTTCTGAACATTTCCAGAATAGAGTTGCCTAGCAATGAAGTGGAAGGATGTGAACAACATGTACTATGATGCTGAAGTAACACAGGCTCTGCCAGAAGAGGATCAACAAAAATAAACATAATCCAGCCACATTATAAAATTGTGACTTTTGAATGGATAAGACTTTTTTTTTCTTTTTTTTTTGTCCATGTACTTATGAATTTCAGTTAGGAACAAGGCAAAATGAACAATCATCTTTCCAGCATTCAACTCAATCAATTTAAGATCATTCGAATTTTAAAATATCTAAAAGTCCCAACATAAAAAAAAAGTTAAATAAACTTGTAACATTATCTTGAAAATGAAGAGACTTTAATAAACTGTCACATTTACAGTCAAACACTAGATGGTCTTTCATAGGCAAAGAGTAGAAAAACAGAGATAAGAACAGTATGAAATTCAGAAGTGAGACTCTCAGAATCAAAGAAGTTTTCTTTTTTGGGGGTGTGGTTAGGAGTTCTTTTTATTTATTTTTTTATTTTCTTGATCATTGTGTCAGTATCTTCCAAGATACCTCCTACTCCCGAGAGTAACCTTTTTAACTCTTTTTTTCATATTGAAGTATCTCTCTTTTTAAAAAAAAATTTATTTAATCTCTTTTTTATAGCCCAGATTTTATCTACCCATCCCATCCCTCCTCCCTCCCCCTGCCCTGTCTCCATGAGGTTGTCCCCATTCCTCACCCCACCAGACCTCTCCACTCCCTGGGGCCTCCTGTCTCTTGAGGGTTAGATGCAATGTCTCTGATTGAGTCCAGACCCAGCAGTCCTCCGCTGTATAAGTGTTGGGGGCCTCACATTAGCTGGTGTATGCTGCCTGGTTGATGACCCAGTGTCTGAGAGATCCCGGAGCGGTCCAGGTTAGTTGAGACTGCTGGTCCTCCTACAGAGTCACACTCGTTCTTAGCTTCCTCCAGCTTTTCCCTAATTCAGGAGAAGTTTTCAATCCGATTCTTGTAATATTCTTTCTTCATTGAGTATGGCATGAAAAGGTTTCTTTAATTCCCTATGTTGCAGATAACATAGTTTCAATCTGGGGTTAAGAGTATTAACTAGTTGAATCTTTGAGGGGATTTAGAGATTTTTCAGCTATTTTTTTTTGTCTTTGTACAGGCTCTGCCCTTAATAGGTGTTACCATCTTTATCATCTTTTATTATTATACAAGTTAATCCAGTTCCATTATAAATCAGCAAACCCCATTTCAAAGAATTCAAGAGTTAAGCAGTCTTCGCTCCCCATTTTCTGCTATGGTTAGCATCTCATTATCTTGTGTCAGGGGCTTGGATTACTTCCAAACACTGCAAACTATGGTTGAAAGACCATGAGCTCATGACTCAGAGGATCACAGGTCACACCCACTTTTAACTAATTTATTTGTATTCACATATTTCCACGTTTAGAACAATGATGGGCTCATGGTAAAACTTAATATTTTTGAGTTAATATTATTGTCTATAATCTAAGTGAGATTTCAACTTTTTATCCTCTTTTTAAAATTATTTATTTATTTGTTTATTTAAAAACATTTGTTTGTTCTTTTTGAGACAGCATGTCTCTATGTAACGTTGACTGTCCTGGAACTATGTAGACCAGGCTGGCCATGAACTTGCCTCCTCTTTCCACATGCTAGAATTGTGTACCTAGCTCTTTACCCATCTTTTAACACTGCATTATATAGGCCTGGTATATGTGTAAAAAAGCCATTGACATGAACATACGCAGACGTCATTTGCTATTTTCCTCTCAGTCACATGAAATTTTTCTCATATATTTTTTTCAAAATAGTTTACAGTATAGTGGGACTCTTTAATTGGTCATAATGGTTAAAATAAAAACAACTCCTCTCTCAAAACTTTTCAAAGCATATATTTGAGTTCCTATATTTTAAAAATATTGTACTGATCATTTTAATGAATCATCAGAGTTACTATTTTATACAAAATGCTGTTTCATTATAGGTATTATTCCTTATCTGGTTATTAACCATTTTTGGCTGCTAACGATCCTTTCAGTTTTTACCTGTTACATGGAATACCACTTTGGACACAGGTCTTTAATTGCAATCTGATTGTTTCCTCAAGACACGTTCTTGGAAGTCTAATCATGGGTCAGTGTCCCTCAGGAAAGCTCCTAAATTTGAATGCTATATTTCTTTCTAAAAGGGCTTAGAAGCCTTTGTTCTCTCCCTACCTTAGTTGCAATGGTTATTATTTAAAATGAATGAATTCAAAGACATAAATACATACTTGCAAATGTTGCAGGTCACAGCATGATGTGTCACTAGTGGCATACGACATTTTTCTATGTAGGACATTTTCATTATATCCTCACCTTTTGTTTTCTTGACAGTTTTTCTGCTGTATCTAGAAGAATTATCAACTTGTAAGCAATATTTAGATAATACAAATATTGAGTCAAAGGATTGCTTCTGGGGATATTTTGTGAGTTGAGAGTTTTAAGTCTATATATTTCAAGTCATAATATCAGTTACTGTCCAGTAGAATTATCTGTTCATGTGACCATCCTGTATAACACAAAGCTTAGGAAGGCCCTGGGTTGTGGACATGGAAGCTGTAAAGTCACTGCTTCTTTCTCAGCCTCCAGGGGATGATCTCAGTGGTCAGGCTGCCTTTCCTTCCTGAGGCAGCCTGCAGGAGTCAGGAATCGCATTCATGTTACCAATGACTGTTCCAAGAATTTCCATTGTGGTCAACAAAGACACTGATCTAATGGAAACTGGTTTTGGAGAGAAAGAAAAAAATCCCATGAGAACTAATTTGAGCACATGAATTATAAATGGGTACTATCTGTAGGGAAGACTGATTCCTTTCACTCTATAATGTTTCTTTTAATGACACATAGTAGCACATATTTATGGAGTGCAGTGTGGTTGGTAGTTTAACTATACAATGCATAATGATGCAATCAGCATAATTAGCATTTGTGTGTCCTTATCATTTACTGCCTATGTATTAAGCCTTCCAACTCTTCTCTTTTACATCTTTACGGAATATGTAATGATTTAGAACCTGATGACATTCACTGTGCTGTGAAGCACTGGAGCCTGTTCTTGGCATCTTGAGATTCATGAAAGTAGATTCCACTTTCTTTCCTTGGGTGCTGTCATGGCAGCACATGTTTAACTGCTAGACTGAAGACAGAGCTGCACAGAGGTGGGCAGAACCACAGGAAGGGCAAGGATGCTGGATGCAGCCTCAAATGTGTCATCCCGAAGACCATACTTCATCCAGACTACAGACCCATAAACAAGTCTAATCCTTAGAGTTTTGCCTTGGCTTCATTTGGATTTTCTGCTACAAATCAGCTAAAGCACACCTTGTCAATTGTTGGCCATGACCATATATGGGATGGCACAGCTACAGGTGGGGTCACGAATAATTAGGCAGCTGTAACAGTTTTCTGAAAGTGCACCAATAGACACTTAAATAAAAGTGAAATACAATGTATCCGAGGGGTCTCTTGCAGACATGGACCAGGTTATATTATGTCATGTTACTTCACCACTGCCTTCGTTCTGAATACATGACATGCACTCTTTGCAGGAGCATGTTTCCATGACTCCTAATTCCAGTGAAAGTTGCTTGATTTAAATATCGATGACTGAGTTGCCAACTTTAGTCTCATTAAAAAAGTATTCATTAAATAAATTTTGGCTTTGGATTAGGACAGAATTTCCAGCAGTTTTCCAAATGTTCTTCTCTGTGTTTCTAGCAATTGTGACACATATTTATCTTCTTGAAAGTGATCACTTGTAAATTTATGTTTTTAAGTTGCATAAAATATCAGTAATATAAGTGTCAACTCTATATTATAGACTTTTAAAATTATTCAGTTATTTTTACAAGTTCACAAGTGTAGACTTTGCACACTTCCCACTCCCACTTCCCACGTCTACTACCACTGGCAACCCTCCAATCTCCCAACAGATAAAGACATCTCCCTCTGCATTCCTGTCTATTGGTTTTATTTTGTGAACCACCAAGATTAAGCAGAACCATTGTGTGTGGGGTGTGTGTGTGTGTGTGTGTGCGTGCGTGCGTGTGTGTGCGTGCGTGCGTGCATGCGTGCGTGAGAGAGAGAGAGAGAGAGAGAGAGAGAAAGAGACTGTGGCTTTGCAACTAAATGTTGAAGCCTAGTGGGCTTAGCAAGAGGATATACAACTACAGACATTGGTCCCCTCTCTCCTAGATTCTGTCCGTCCGTAGTTACTAGTTCTAAATAGCGAACTTAGAATAGCTTTGAGTAATGCTTCTCTCAGACATTATTTCTAAGAAATATTCAGTAATTAAAAATGAATTTACCAAAGTAAACTCATTCCCTTAATTTGTTTGAAGTGCGAGTCTTAGATCTTCATATATATCTAGAATATAAGACCTACACTTGCATTTAGGATATTGGTGTCCAGTAACCTGTTTTATTAAGACCAGTAAGAATGTTACATGTGTTCTACAGGCTTTGGTAGTCATTGATAAAGAAAGGAGAAATGTGTGGATGTTAACAGTACTGACCAATAGCAAAGATCAGCTATACTATGTATCCTTTACTGTGTGAGTCATTGGTTTGTGGACCTGGGAAGCCACATGCTCTGAAGCTTTAGGCAGAAGGCTCTGTCCTTGGTTTCTGATTTGAACTGAGCCACTGTAGTTTGATGTTGGCCTGTAGAAATCATTTAATCTTTTCTTGCTCCATTAATCCATCTAGAGAGCACAGGAGTATCACAAAAGAAAGACTACGAAGAGAAAAAACTGTTCTGTCCATGTTTACAAATTTCCCTCATTCTACTTAAAAAAAAAAAAAAAAAAAAAAAAAAAGAAAGAAAGAAAACCTTTAATGGTGATGTCAAAACATAACAAATGAAACAAGCAGTCTTAGATGTATGCCCACATTTATGTTGAGTAAATAAACTTAGAGAAAAATACCCTTCTTGTTCATAGTTCACTTTGTGAAAGAAAGACTCTCTTCCCACCCCAAATCATCAGAATGAGTAAGTCGTATGTCCCAAGAGAATGTTCTCTGGGACAGTCTTTGAAGGAGAACAAACTGCTTTGTCAGTTAGATTGTTAGTCCCTCTTTCCTCTTAAAAAGATCAACCGGGGACAATTAGAAAGTCAGAGAAGAGGAACCTTAACGAAATGGTCTGAACATCAAAGCCAGCCTGTGGAGAACCACATGGAAAGCATTAGAATGCATTATTGATTGTCTGGGAAATATGGCAATGACACTATGGATACAGAGAATATGGACTGGATGCTCTCCTGCATCCCCTGAGGAGCTGTGATCTTGCCTGCTTCTCTAGGGGTGATAAAGATGAGAGAGATATTGCTCATGATGTCTGCTGCCTTCAGATCTCCAGTACTTCAATCACAGTGGACTTTAGATCACAGCACAAAAATGCCCCACCTCAACGCAGGCACATTACTTCATTTACTGCTATGCTGAGCCTAGTGATGATGTGAATCATGTTTGTGAGTGTCACAGACTCGGGTTATGGTTTAATTGGCATACTAATTGAATACATATTTCTGTGACTATCAGCAAAATGGGAATTAAAAGTTTTCCACCAAAATTTTCCCCAACTAGTTCCAAAGCCAAATCTGTCTGCCATCAAAATAGCAATTTTTTTCCTTATGAAGAAGTAAAGCAAGCTTGTTGGAAATGAATCCATATTGAAAACACCAGGGAGTCTGTCTTATTGGATAACAAAACATTTCTTATATATTATAAAAGAGATTACCAAGTACCTTTGTTTCTAGAGCTATCTCAAAAAATATCAGATTTTAGAGAAACATGAGTTTGAAAACAAGGTAAGAACAGAAGATGAGGAAAGCAATAAATGAGTCCTTTGTCTTTGCAGGCCTGCTGGCTGATCTGGAAAATTCTCCTGAGCTTCAGGGCTTTCCATCTGACAGCCCTGATATGTCACCCTTTCTGAGTATACACATTCTAATTGGAAATGTGGCATTTTATGCATACACACGCATGCAGCCAGCATAAAAGGGCAATCCATGTCTCAGGGAAGATTCATCTTATGGAGATAATATGCATGGGGAAGAAATGGAGCAGGTTCACGTCACAAATCACATTTTTTGTAATACTCTGAGTGAGAAAGAAAACTCCCAAATGTCATCTCCTGAGGTGGAGGAATTGCATCTCCATCCCCAATTATTTAGTTTGCAGCACCCATCAGTTCATTTATTAAATGAGCCAAGTACTTATGAGGGAAATCTAAAGCTGGTTTTGTTCCTTATGAAATGGTTCTTGTGTGCTAACATATTGCATCATATCCTTTCAGCAAGGCACATAATAACTTCTCATTTGCAGCCTATTAATTCAGCTCAAATGGGTTTTCTCAGGTTTTTATTTTTATTTTTTTTCCCTCCTTATACTGGTTTTTTGTAGGAGGAAGGATACAGTGTGTTGTGAAGGTACAAGATTAACACTGCTCAGGTGACTTTGTTTACTGTCGGATATGGCCTCCTAGCTTACACACACGACAGAAAGAGGACTTTGTGTCCATTATAAAACTATAGAAGAGCATAGCAGATCACCAAACCAAGAGTCAGGGTTATGGTCAAGGCTGGTACAAATGGATTCTGCCAAACCTACCGCTTTTTCCTGAACTACCCTGCTGCAAATGACAGGACCATTTTTGATGGGAAGCATCATAGCTAGCTATAACTTCAAATTTGATACAAAGCTAGAGTCACCTGAATGAGGCAACCTCAGCTGAAGACTTATCTAGATCATATTGGCCTGTAGTCATGACTGTGAGACATTTTCTTAATTTTTATTTGAGGCAGGAGGGTCTGGCTCACTGTTCTTGGTGCCATCCATAGGCAGGTAGGTCTGGACTGTATAAAATGGTAGCTCAGAAAGCCAGAGTAAGCAATTGAGTACAGAGCAATTCTCCAGGGTTTCTGTTGTAAGTGTCAACCTTGTGTTCATGAGTAGGCTTCCTTCTGTGATGGACTGTAATCTGTAAGTCTTTTAAACCCATCTCTCCTCTAAGTTGCTTTTGGTCACAGTATTTGCTACAGTGACAGGAGCCAAACGATAATAGGGATCGCAGCTTATGTAATTCTGACTTTTCCTTCGCCTCCCAGTACTATGCTGACACCTTATAATTTACTTAAATTGAAAAGCAAACCATTCAGTAAGACTAATTGCTAGCTGAAATGAATTCATTTAACAAATAAGATTTTGTTCTTAAAGCACGAATTCTGATCAAAATGTTACTTTATGAAAAGGGAAACAACAACAAATCAAAACAAAACAAAAGAAAACCAAAGGAGGCTACCAAAGGAGAAACAGAATGACTAACCCAACTATAAACCCTTCAATCTACGATGATCTCCTCTTGCCTGTAAGACATGCTAATGCAATGGCAAAGCAAAGCTTGCAGGAGTAACCAAACAATATTTGGTTTGACATAAAGCCCACTACAGGACATGAAACTCATACCCAACACTGCTTTGGTGACCAAGAACCTGAGACTAGATAGCGCTGGAACCTAAGATTAAAAACAAACATAAGTGTTCTTTGAAAGTACATACCAATAAGATGACTCCTAATGGCATCTGTTATACTTACAAATGAGTGCCTTGTTCAGCCATCGTCAGAGAAGCCTCCTCCTGCAGCCGATGAGAACTAATACCGAGACCCACAACCAGACATGCATAGAATGAGAGACCTTAGAACATTCAGCTGTAAATGGATTGTCTCTATAAAATCCCTCCCTCAGGTCTCACAGAATTCTTTGGAACACAAGGCAGAAAGAGTATAAGGGCCAGAGAGGATAGAAACCACCAAGAAAACATGTCCTCTAAAATCAACGTGAAAGATAACATATGGTCCCATAGAGACTGAGGTAACATGCACAGAATCTAAAGGGATCTCCACCAGATGGGCTCCTAGAGCTGAAAGGAGACAAGGACACATGTCTCCATCTCTAACCCTGAAGCTATCTCCAACTGATAACCACTCTCAAATTAAAACATCAGTATTCTCCAAGGGAGTCTTATTGGGAAAACAAACTTCTCTTAAGGGTAGCCTACAGCTCAGCGGCGGATGGACAACAGAAAGCAAACTCAATAGACCATTGGAAGTTCCTTGTCTTACAATGTCATGACAGGGATATTTTAAAAATACATTAAAATTTTATTTTTTTTAACCCTGCAGGTCCTTTACATATCTACTATGACTTCTGGATTTGTATTTTTATGGGATTCCCAAGTGTGCTACTGAGTGAATCTTTGTATGCGTTTCTTGTGCCTCTTCTTGGGCTCTTTCCCTTCTGTCTATTTCTTTGTTTGTTTGTTTTGTCCTATACTGATTTGTTTGGTTTTACTTTATTATTATCCATTAGCTACCTGTTTATTTTCTAAGGAGAGACAGGAGGAGAGTAGATCTAGATGACAGAAAAGGTGTGAAGAAAAGGGAAGAGTTGGGGAGGCATAATCAGGATATATTGAATGAAACAATATATATTCAGTAAAAGGAATAAAAAGAACAGTTGAACCTGGTGGCACATGTCTATAATCTCAGCTCTGGGAGGTTGAGGCCGGAGAATTGCCACGAGTTCAAGGCAACCCTGGGGTACACAGTGAGTTTTCATGTTTTCATGCAGTGTAGGTCATAGAGTAAATCCTTACATAAAAACACATAATAGAAGAAGAAGGAGGAACGGGAAGAAGAGAAATGGACGACTGGGCTTCATTGTCTATATCAAAGCAAAAGCAACAGTACAACCCACACACAAATAAACAGAAAAATTAATAATTATTCTAAATTACAAACAGTGGAGAATGTTTAATTACATAGCCAAAAGCAATTATCACAGTAAAGCAGAAAAATGTGCTTCTAATTAGTATGGTCATTTTTATCTGAGTATCTGGATAATTGTGCCATACTCTAGACAGAATTCATCCTGTAGAAGGACAGGCTTCCTACATTTTTCACAGTTATTCTCAGATTGATCATTGCTTGTCAAATGTCAAAACCAGTCTGGCTTGAATGCTCACTAGCTGCTTTTATATGTAACATTCTTTTTTGTTGTTGTTATGTTAATTTTTAGGCATTGCTCATTTGGATTCACAAATAACTTAATTCATCACCAAATCATACTCCTGAGAGATTCTTTTCTCCGAGCCCCTTAAAAGGTCCCCTTTCTGCTAATTCAATCTCCACAAAGCATTTTCACAATCCGCAAATATGAATCATGCTGTAACATTTTGCTAAATTGAATCATCTACATTTTCTCAGTCCTCAATATCACTCACCTGCAATTACCCCACTGAAATGGGCTTTTGTAATTCGTACAGAGCAAGATAACAAGATTATGTGAATTAGGGTTGGAAGGCAGAGGCCATGTGCTGTGAGATACACATGTGGCTTTGCAGCAGATAACATGGCAGGGCTTGATTATACCAAAGTTCATTGCAGCCTTTATGGAACAAGGAAATTGTGAATTACATGACAAAATTGGAAAAAAATGATGATGACGGTATCTTACATGTAGATTTCCTTCCTATGAGGTTAGTTATGTATGATAGGCTTCCTCAGATGGCATTTAAAAATATAACTTACAGAGGAGGTTCTTGTTTTTAGGTCATATTAATTCTGAGAAGACAACAAACATAATTGTCTATGTCAAATCAGCATCTTCACTTATTAAAATACTATGCTTTTCTAGAATATCGTGTTAAAAAAATGTAGAGAAAAATCTAATGTGTAGCCCTAAATATTTAATAGTTGTATATTTGGTGATAAAAAAATGACTCACTGTTTCTTGTTAATAAAGATGATGATACAGTAATTTCCTAAATACCTCCTTCCAAATCATCACTCAACTCTGGATTTGGAGTTGCATCTCGTGGAGAATGAACAGTGACCACTTAAGCAGAGCCTCTCCTTTCCTGGCTTAAGTTCTCCTTCTGGAGATTTTCTTGAAGCTGAAGTTCTCTGTGTTGACAAAGCCTGGTCAGAGGCTTTGAAAAGCTTGACTTAGGAAGAAATGCAGAAGCATAACAATTCAAAGATAACAATTCATGAGAGTCCAGTAAAAGCAAACTTGGCAGGCATTTGGCCAGAAACAAACAAAAAATGAAGGCAGAGGGTATTTTTAGAATTGTGGATTACTTGTCCACTGGTTGTTAAACTCTTACCCTTTTCTGAATGGTCTGTAGGCATAGGAGATAAGAGAAATGAGCCGTCACCATAGGGGGCTCAGATGCAACCCAGGGTTCTTATGTGGTTGAGTCTTTGCCTTGACCTTACCTAGGCCTGGGATGATTAAGAAAACTGCAGATTTCTTGTACTCGCTTTTATTTGAATTTCTAATATTTAAACCTGAAATTACGTATTTAATAAATTTTAACAAATTCTTTTGCCAGTTTATTTGTGTCTTAAATCAAACAGTTCTGGAACATCACTGGGAGAGCAGCCAGGGGTGTATTCCATGGGTCCTGCTGGCTGCGGTGTTCTTAGAAACATTGCTCTGTCTTTTCTCATCACCTGATTTTGATTTATAAAATGAAAGTGAAGTCACTTGTGGAGGCAATAGGTCATGTTTCTTCTGCCATTGAAATCATTTTGGTATGACTGTCAGTGCTACAAGCGATACTTTGGGTTTCTCCACTTCTTGGCACTGTTGATTTCCTGTTAGGTATTACCTCTGGGAAAGGGTGAAAAGGACTAAATACACAGAATGAAGATATGTTCAAAAGCTGATTTCCAGGCAAAAGACAACAGACCAACAATGACCTGAAATGAATAAGCCACTTTTGTTTTCTTGAACTTTCTACACTAGCTTATTTCATGTGCTCAGAGGAGACGACTCCTCGGGTGCAATGGAACACCGGCATTAAATGCGAGACAGATGGGTATGCAGACATGCTTTACACACCTTGCCTGGGTCACTCCCAAGCTGCTACAAACACTTGTTCACAACCCTTTACTCATGTATCTAGCTAGGTTCAGAAATAATATATAAAAATGGAGTCACTGGTAACAGCTGATAGTTGTACCCTTTTGTGGGCTGCAGTATGATCACTGGTCACATTTGTAGTGCTCAAGTCGAGCCCATTATATATTTCTTCTCCTTAAATGTCTGTTATTTCTTGGTGGTAGCAACCTTTGTACTTCTGTTTTAAAAATAACTGTGTGTAAATGTATGTGTGTGCTTGTGTGTGTGTATGTACATGTGTATGTGTTTGTGCACATGTGTGTGAGTGTGTGCATGTGTGTGTGTATATGTCAGTGTATGTGTATGTGTGTGTGTGTATGTGTATATGTGAGTGTATGTGCATGTGCCTGTGTGTGTGTGTGTGTGTGTGTGTGTGCACAATTATGGCAGTAGTTCTCCCTTTCACCTTCATATGATTCCAGAGATTGCACTCAGACAGTCAGGCTTGGACACCAAGTACCCTTACCCACTGAATCATCTTGCTGGACCAGTGAATTTCTATAGATTTTTTTCATTATATATTGTTGCAATATATAGACGCCACACATTTGTGAGAACATGTGATATTTCTCTTTTTGCATGTGACTTATGAATGAATAATATTTTTTTCTTTTTTCTTTTCTTTTTTCTTTTTTTTTTTTTTTTTTTTTTTTACCAATTTGTCCATTAGTAGACATGTGTAGACTGCATAACTTGGCTCTTGGTTTGTCATGATGCATTACACATAGGCATGCTGCTAACTCTCCAAGACACTGATTTTATTTGCTTTAAATATGTATATGAAGAAGTGGGATAGCTAGTTTTAATAGCCATAGTATTTCTTTTTTTAACAGGCTACTTATCAGTTTTTCTTCACTATCATCCTGGACTTGTGTCTATTTCTAATAGATGCTGATGTCTTAGGATGGATGAGCATATATTAAACGCTCAGCAAACATGCCTAGCATTTATTATTATAAAGAACATAATGTATATTTGCAATACTGATATACTACAGATAGTATTAAATTTCATAATGTGAAAGCAAGGGCAGAATGGCAAACGATAGGAGATGGCTTAATGAAGCATCAGAATAATTAATAGTTCCTTGGCAGCTGAGGTGACTGCAGTGATGCTGTGCTGAGTAATTACCATTTGAGAGATAATTCCCTAGAGCTAGAAATGGCCAGTGTGTCCAAACTCAGAGGAATTCACCCCCTAGCTCTTTAGGCGGGAGAGAAGTTGATAATAAACCTTCAAAAAAGTAAACCTTTTAAATTATTTTAGGGACTGGAACTGATGAAAAGATGAAGTCATGTGGGAAGCGCGTCGCCATCAGCCTGCTCTGATGTGTATTCTGTAACGCTATTACAAGATGGCGTTGATTTCCGCCTGTGGTTTTCTTCATCCTGAGGACAACCTATGTACAACGCATGCGCCACTACTGAAAGGGCGCCAAAATACTTGCCTGGGGAGGACCCCTCCTCTTTTATCAGGTCATGAGTTGTAGCCACCAATCAGGCTGTGCCACACCGCTTGTTGGGTTATAAAAGGGAACTGTTCTTCGGGGTCAGGGTTCTTCCTCCATCAACGGCTGAATAAAGCTGAACTGCAGACGAAGCCTATGTATCGTGTGTCTTCTTGCTGGTGAGAGGTGCGTGGGACAACTGGTGCCGAAACCCAGGACGCCGGGAACCTTTTGACACCGAGGAGAACCCCCCGCCCGACGGACGGGGAGGCTTCGCAAATCTGCAGTGGTAGGTGAGCTCTCTCGGGTAAGCTGACTTCTGAATGGCGGATGAGGTGTTGTTAGGTCTCCTTTTAGTTGCCGTGACTGCTATTTGCTTTCTCCTAGTGTTGTATTGTGTCCATAGGGGGTGGATTTAATCCCTGTAATCGGCGGATCAGCCGGACGTAGATAAGCCGCTACGCCAATTCCCTAACTTTACTTTCACTTTGTTGATTGAGATTCCCTGCCAAGCGCGAATCCACTGACTGGCTGCGAATCCTAGTGCCTGTCAGTCATAGATAAGCTGGGAGGCACAATATGGGCGGTGCTCACTCTCTTGTCGAGGCCCTTCAAGATGCCTTAGCACAGAGGGACCTGAAACTGTCTAAGAGGATTTTAAAAAACTTTTTAGATGCAACAGATAAAGCTGCGCCTTGGTTTACTGTTTCTGGCTCCTTGACTCCACCCTCATGGGTGAAATTAGGCAAAGATCTAGAAAGGGCACAAGAGGAAGGAACTTTAAGACCTGGTATGCTAGCGGTCTGGCAGCTGATTAGTTCTTGCATAGAGGATGATAGATGCAAAAGGAAGATAGCTAACGGTCAAGAGGCACTAGAGGACATTCAGGATAGTTTATCTGAGTCGGAGCGGGACCATAGGTTAGGAGCTCGACCA
>CM052708.1:7382412-7393356 GCA_028551405.1 Uromys caudimaculatus
TTTCCGCCTGTGGTTTTCTTCATCCTGAGGACAACCTATGTACAACGCATGCGCCACTACTGAAAGGGCGCCAAAGTACTTGCCTGGGGAGGACCCCTCCTCTTTTATCAGGTCATGAGTTGTAGCCACCAATCAGGCTGTGCCACACCGCTTGTTGGGTTATAAAAGGGAACTGTTCTTCGGGGTCAGGGTTCTTCCTTCATCAACGGCTGAATAAAGTTGAACTGCAAACGAAGCCTATGTATCGTGTGTCTTCTTGCTGGCGAGAGGTGCGCGGGACAAAGTCAGAATCTCGGGAAATTGTATGTGTATGTGTGTATGCATGTGTATGTCTCCATCTTCCTGCAGTTGTCTCTAGGTGGGATTCCTGATGTGACGGGAGTCTGTCCAGTGTAGAGGATCGATCCTGATTGAAAGGCAACTCACTAGCTTTAGAATTTGGGTACGCATGCTGGTGACTGACACTCTAAAATAATTAAATTTGAACTAGTTGATCTTTTTTTCTCTGGAGGTTTGGCTTACATTTAACCCAGGGCCATGATTCTTCTTTCCTATGTTTCCCCATGCTTATTTCCTATCTGCATATTTCCTTTGGCAAGGTGTATGCTCTTGCTTTTTGCCTATTGCAAAATTAGGGTATTCATTTTATATTGTCTGAGCACAGGAGTTGTTTATTTCTTAACAATAATAATCCTTTGTCAGATGTCTTTAACAAATACATTTCTCAATGTATGGCTGGTCTTATTCTCTTGATTATCCTTACTAGGATAATCCCTTTAATTTAATTACTCTCATATTATCAATTATTTGACAAATCAGTCTGTATAATTGATTTTGTATCTAAGCAATGATAGCCACATATCCAAAATTATTTATATTTTCCTCTGTGTTATAGTCAATGTTTGTGATTTAAATTTGGGTTATAGTCCATTTTGGATTAATCTTGTTCGGATGCAGGTGTGCCTCTCTCTTCCTCCCTTTGTATGTAGATATCCAGGCACTGTAGGATTGCCTGTTAAAATCAGCACCTCTTGTTTCTCTATCTTTTTTTTTCTGTTTCTTTGTCACAGATCAGCCAACTGTGTTTTCAGGGTGTCTCTATGATCTCTGTTTTCTATTTTACTGCTGTATTAGCTGTATTGTTGCCTATTTCTTGATTAATGTAAGAACATTTTTAAGTAGAAGGATATAAATGGCAAATAATAAAGCTAAGGTTAATCTTGGGTCACATCTTTTCAAGGTTCCTGATGTTAACATATGGCTGAAATTATAAGTGGATGTAAATGCCATAATCATTAATATTAAAAGTAAAATTAATGATTTCTCTTTCCTTTGATATCTCGTCTTTCTTTTTCCATATTGAAACTCCATGAGAGCCAATTCTATGTATGCTTTCATTTGAAAAGCGAACTCTTCTACTCTTTCTTATACTCCCAAAAATGTATTTTGGAAACCTTAAGGAGATAAAACTATAAAGAATGAAGAGAATGTCCAAATTTTACAACTCTTCCACGATTCCTGCTACCTTGATAAAGTTTAGTGCAGGAAAAGTGGCCAAGTTTCTCACAAGGACTACAAAGTCAGAGAATCCCTTATTAATTTCACAGTGAAACTTTATGGCAAGAGATGTAAGTTACCTTGGTAAAAGACCTCTTTAAAATGTCTACTAAGGCAGGCAAGCAGGAGGCTCTGGTTGTAATAGCCTAATATTCATATCGAATTATCCTTTGACCTAGAAGGAAAAGCTAAAAAACACAAATTAGAGGGCTAATATTCAAAATATATAAAGAACTCAGGAAGTTAGACACTAACAACCCAAATAACCCAATTAAAAATAGGTTACAGAGCTAAACAGAGAATTCTCAACAGAGAAATCCCAAATAGAGAAATATTTAAATGTTCAATGTCTTTAGTCATCAGAGAAATGCAAATCAAAAGAAGTCTGAGACTCTACCTTATATCCATCAGAATGGTTAAGATAAAAAATTCAATGAGCAGCAAATGTTGGCAAGGATGTGGAGTAAGGAGAACATGCCTCCATTGCTGGTAGGAGTGCAAACTTGTACAAGCATTCTGGAAATTAGTCTGGAGGTTTCTCAGAAAATTGGGAATAGTTCTACCTCAAGATTCAGCTATACCACTCCTTGGTATATACCCAACCAAAGCTCCAACATACCACAAGGACACATGCTTAACTATGTTCATAACAGCTTTATTTGTAGCTAGAAACTGGAAACAACCTAGATGTCCCTGAACTGAAGAATGGATAAAGAAAATGTGGTTCACTTACACAATGGAATACTATTCAGCTATGAAAAACAAGGGCATGATGAATTTTGCTGGCAGATAGTTGGAACTAGAAAATATCCTCCTGATTGAGGATCCATACCTAAAAGGACATGTATAACATGTACTTACTTGTAAGTAGATATTACCCATAAAATACAGAATAATCATGCTAAAATCCATAGACCCTAAGAAGTCAAATAACAATGAAGGTTCCAGGTAGGCTGGTTGAATCTTTCTCACAAGGGGAAATAAAAGATATCAGAGGTTTATGGTGGGAGGTAACTGGATGGGAGAGGGGACAGGTAGGGGTATGGATCTGGGGGTTTTAGGTGTAGGGAGAGCAGGGGAGAGAGAGCAGAAAGGGGGCATCTCTAGGAAGTTTGACAGATCTGGGACAGGGGTCGAGGGAGCAGGGAACTCCTGGGTGTCTGTAGGGGCTACTTTAACTGAGACTCCTAGCAGTGGGGAATATGGATCCTGAAGTGGCAACCTCCTATAGCCAGGCAGGACTCTCAGTGGAGGGATCAGGATAGCAGCACACTCATAAAACCTTTGACCCAAAATGTATCCTGCCTACGAGATAAGCAGGGACAAAGATAAAGCAGAGATGGAAGGAATGGCCAACCAATGACTGGCCTAAATTGAGATCCATCCCATGGGCAAGAACAAATCCCTGACACTATTAATGATACTCTGTTGTGCTTGCAGACTAGCAGCCAATCAAAACAGATGCAGAGACCCACAACCAAACATTAGATGGAGTTTGGGGAGTTTGAGGAAGAGTTCGGTGAAGGATTGAGGGACTCAAGGAGGACAGGGACTCCACAGGAAGACCAACAGAATCAACTAACCTGGACCCCTGGGGGCTTCCACAGACTGAACCACCAACCAAAGAGCAAGCATGAATTGGACATAGGCCCCTTATACATATGTACCAGATGTGCAGCCTGGACTTCATGTGGATTGCCCAACAACTGGAACAGGGGCTGCTCCTGAATCTGTTGACTGACTGTCAATTGGGTTTCTCTAACTGGGCTGCCGTGTCTGTCCTCAGTTAGATAGGATGTGTCTATACTGTAGTGACTAGGTCCTAGATACCTAGATACCTAGGTGTGGGCTCCCCCTCCTCAGAGAAGAAGGGGAGGGTAAAATGGGGGAGGATTTGTGTGAGGGGGGTACTAGGAGGAGAGGAGAGTGCTGATATTGAGTTTTAAAGTGAATGAATGAATGAATCAATCAATCAACAAATAAATGAAAAAATAAAAGATTCAAACTCCAGGTCTATACAGAATGGAAGTCATCCATGGTTCCCTTACCCCTCAGCTTTCTTGGTACAAGTATTTCAAGGCAAATAGATATAAAGAACCTGGGTGATCAGATATAGAACTTCTAGGATGCATACTCTTCAGTCTTGGACTTTTATTTTGCTGTAATAGTATCTATCAGAATCCAGTGACTCCAATTTTAAAGAAAATCACATACATACATACATACATACATACATACATACATACATACATACATACACATTTCCTATAAAAAGGAATCTTGCAAAGGATATTTAGGACATACAACATTCATTTGGCTTATCATTTATTCTTATCTTTTAGGCAGTGAAACCCACAATGTGAAAGAATCCTTACCAAGGACCAAGAAAGAAAGAAAAAAGGCAAACAACGATGCTGTTTTCAAAAGAGGGAATTCTCCAGGGGTGACTAAGGCTCAGGAGAAGAGGGGTATACAAAGAACTGAGCCCTAGGTGCAGAGAGATCCATATGTACTCTTTCCTGATAGAGGCTTGCGAAATGAGCTCCCTTCCAGCAACAGTTATCCATCCTAAACTATCAGCTCATTTCTAGACATACATAATATTTCTGCAAATCAGTATTTGAAGAATAGAATAATATGGAAGCTTTTAAAAGAACTTTCATCTCAGAAATTCCACTGCTCAGTTTTGATTTGTATTCCTTAATTGTTTCCATTTCATGAGGATATATACACATAATTTGACAAGGATGTAAACACAGTGCAGACGCTGAGCTGACGTCTGATTTTATCTTAACTTCATATTGTAAATATTTCCCACGATGCACATTCTTCAGACTCGGATGTTTCTTTTTCTGTACCAGTGTGTGTCTATCAGACTCAATTGATTCCACTTTTTGGTTTTTTTTTTTTTTTTGGTTTGGGGAACAGATGAATACATACATGCATACATACATACATACATACTTACATAGACATACACAGACACACACATATACACACACCATTTGCTATAAGAAGAGATATTGCAAAAGGGATTATGGATATAAATATTCATTTCGCTTATCACTTATCTTATCTTATTAGAGTAAATTCTTTTCAAAACCAGCATTTAATCAAAGTAGCCAAACATGCTCCTGACTTTGTATGACTACTGTTCTGGTACTTTCACAGCTCACTCTGCTCTATTTACTGCGATTGAACTGACATCTGTAGTTCTATTTCTCTGAGAATGTCAGTAGCAAATCATATTACTTTTAGTATTTGTATGTTAGGTTAAAATCTTGGTGGTATGAAGAAGTCAAGAGAGTGGGGCACCAGAGAATACTGTTTAAGTAAAGATGAGAGAGCAGTTGGTGAATAACATTTTCAGGTATGGAGAATATGAAGACAAGACAGGGAAAAATGAATTTAAAAAACTGACTTGTTTTTCTGAATGGCAGCCCACAAGGCTCACTGTAATGTAGATTTGTGTTGATTTTTGGAAACTAGTGCTTGTTTTTAACCTTTAATATCATTTGACTTTTGAGTATGATAAAATAGAAATAAATTCCAGTTAGTTGTTCTGTTCTAGGCAAAAAGTTTTATTTGTTAAAATACTTCTCAACAGAAATATACTAGTATACTAGCAAAGAAAAGCGTCTTTCTTTTCTCTCTAAATTCCTCACTGTAGAATTGACAGAAGATGCCTAAAAATTTAAAAATCGTCTGCAAATCCATACTGACTATGCTTCACATAATCAATGTTCTTAACTTGATGTGACATCCATCCTCATCAGGGACATTTACAGACCTACTGTTTATGTCTTTCTGCTGGAAGAACCAAGACCATCAAATTCATGACCCTTATCAGTCTAAATGCTTCTTAAATGAATTAGTGATTGAAAGGAAATTTTATAGGAAGCAATCAATATAGCTGTTGATCACTGCTTGGTGTTTGGTGATAAACTGGAGCAGACACTTTTATAAATGTGGAGGCTTCTGAAACATTATGTGTGGTAAATTGTCTGCGATGTCCTCAGCATTTTGAAAGAAAATGGTTTGAGATTAGGATTTTTAAACTTTTTTCGGGGGAAAGTTGTTCAAATGTTTCACTTTTCTAATTGTGGTTTATATCTGTGGAAACCTTAGCGGGAAGCAAACCGCCTGCCATGGGGCGAGTGAGGTTTTACAGGATCTTAGAAGAGCAAGCAGAGTAGTGTGCCAGGCTCAGGCTCCTCATGGAGTCAGCCCATGAGTGTGAACATAAAAGTGAAAATGTGTTTGGAAAGTCATTAATAACATGTGGTCCATCTTTCAGCCCCTGAACATGCACATCGATCCTTATTGTCCAAATCCAGCTTCATCCAAGCAGACAGACTATAAAGACTGCGTCTTCTTCCTATGGGAAGGGGGCTATGTGTCTTCTGTGAACAGGTGACCTCTGGTATAAAAGAAAACCTGGAGGAGAGACTCAAGGGGCCCTGCCCGTCACTGCTGAACTATTTGTTACTGACAGACAATGGTAGAGCCTTTACTCTCAACTGAGAGCCCACTGATAACTCCACCAGATTCCAATGGGTAGTTTTATATCCAGTGGTCACCCAGATGGCTCTGGTAAAACTAAATGGGTCATGAATCACAGCATAGAGCCTGAAACCTGGGAAAGAGGCAGATAAGGAGGGGGGAGGTAGTCAGTTGGACACTTTAGATATTAGAGAGTTCAGGAGACTGAGTAATCAGATCATATATGTAAATTGTCAAACTACAAAACTAATCAATAAAAACTGCTCCTACAGAAAAGATAAAAGGAACTGTAAGTGAAGATACTGTAGCATAGAGCTACTGTGTCCCTCACTCTAGCCTTGTATTACGTGTATGAATAAAATCAGGGCCAGCTCGGAGTGTGTACCCATTTCAGGGAATGTTGACTCTTGGGGAGTACCTTTCAAGATAAGTTAAAGACCAGCAACAGAACCCTCCTCCAACTCTTCACTTTGACCCTGATAATCATACTAAATCATATTCAATACAAGGAATGTTGATTGTTGGACTTACACATATGAAGATGTGTACTGCCCTAGAGACCAGGCCTATTTGACTTGCTTACCAGCACCAAAAAATTCTATAATTGACTTTTCCTGGGAAATAATAAAACATGAATGCAATTTTCATTAACAGTATGATTCATATCAATAACACATTTTAAGTTTCTTTATCCTACCACTAAGTTATAGCATTTGTGGAGGAGGACATTTTGACTTGCTTTCATGCATAGCAAACCATCTCAAACATGAAGTAGTCTTTAGTCATTCACGGTTTCATGATTTACTGGAATGCTCTGATCTGGACCCCTTGCCCCAAGGCTGGCTGACATGTGATCAAACAGCCTGCACTGTTTAGCAGGGATGACACCATCTTTTGCAGTCTAGGCCCTTTTCCATGGTGATGAAAGGATTCTAGCAAAGCAAGAGAAAACCTCAAGGAGGCAGCACTATTCATACTCAGCTCGAGTCTCATTTATCATGGCCTTGGCCACTGTTTAAGTCACATTGCCAATGCGGAAAGACATCTCTTGATTTAAATGAATGAAAATATTGTAAGTGATTTTTTTCTTTGCAGAAGTTATTGTAAGAGAAGCCCAAGAGCTGAAAAGCTCTCCCTTAAGTTTCCTAACATTCTTCGGGATTTGTTCTTGGCTTTGGGCTGCAGTGGAGGGAGGGGTGTTCCATGGTCCACAACTGCAAGCAGAGACTTCTGCTAGTCTGAAATTCAGTGAAGATCTGCTGTAGCTAAGTAGTGATATCTCTGCCTCATTTAATAGCACAATGTGCAAATGACATCTATGATGCAAAATTCCCTTTGACATGCATTGGAGCATTGTAGTCAGTCTCTGATGGATTACCAAAAGTGTTTGCTGCAAACCACAGAAATAGACACATTCTCAGGTTCACTCTGCTGTTAAACCAAGCCATCACAGTAGCTCAACCTTGCTAAGCCCTAGTCTGTTCAGATTGACCCTGAGGCTACTGAGGACTGGTCTCCACAGGAGGTGATAAGGAAGATTGGCAACAAGGCCCCAGAGTGCACTACATTCTTAACTTCTTCTTCTTTTTATGGTCCATTGTGATGAGAATCATGAGCTATCATTCAGTTGTAGGCATTCATGTACTTTGTGATTTCAATGTCTCTCTGCAAGACATATTGTAGAGACTGTTTCATAAGGAAACATTAAAGAAAGAAAGAAAGAAAGAAAGAAAGAAAGAAAGAAAGAAAGAAAGAAAGAAAGAAAGAAAGGAAGGAAGGAAGGAAGGAAGGAAGGAAGGAAGGAAGGAAATACAGTAATTTCTTGCTGGATTCATTACTGACCTGGCCAGGGTGGAAATTGCCAGAAAATGTTGCAAGAAGAACACTTATTTTAGGGCTTTGGGTGTGCAGAAAAATTCTAGAAAAAAACCAAAAAAACCAAAACCAGAACATGACCACAAAATAAGAATGTTATCAACATTCACTGCTTTTGTGCTGTGTTCCAGAGGCTTCATTTACGCAACCCATTTCACCCTCCCTAAAAAGTTAAGTGGCATCTACATAGTTCATATGAGGATCTGGTTCTGGTGTTAATGAGGGAAACTACTAAGTAGCCTCAGTGAGACTATTGCATATCTTTCTAGGCAGGTAAATACCAATGGAATCATTGAAGAATGCTTTGTACATAAGTGGTATTCATAGAAATGGGATGTTAGAAGACAAAAAAGCACAAGAGTTAGTTCTGAATCAACACAGAGAAAATTCTTTTACTTTATGCGTGCCATAACCCTGTTGAGAAGGCAGCATCCCCCCCCCTTTTCAAAAACTGAGTATTTACAAAGAATGCAACTAACTAAAAAATTTTAGGGGGTTGTAGCTATTAATGAGGTTGTATTTTATTTCATTAATTTTGCATAAATGTCTTTTCTGATCACTCATGACCTAGAAGAGTTGTCCAAGGTATTTACAAATTGGATAGATCACTCTCACACTTTAAAAATGATCAACGTTTCCTTGACTTCTTTACTTGTTCCCATGACTACCGTATAAATTTCCCAGAGCAATCATTTAAACGGCCGCATAAAATTTTAGATGATTTCCTTTGAAAGGGTAAGAGACCTTGATTTAATAGGGCCTCTCTTTTGGATGTTTAGGGTAAAGAAAGATTTTATTCTTTCTGTTTCTTAAATGTAATGTTGTTAGTATATATGTGCCTTACACACACACACACACACACACACACACACACACACTCACACACACACACTCACACACACACACACAGTTTTAGTAAAGGTTTACATTGTTGTTTTATTTCTTTGGTTAAAAAAAATAACCTTAAAATCTTGAATGGCTGAAAAATGCTGAATTTTCTAAATGTGTGGTGATCTATCATAGATTTCCCTGGGAAAAAATTATAATTATGACCTTCTACCTCATTTTACAGTTATAATATTTTAGATAAATTAGCCAGCCAAATGGCACTGCAAATTTAACTTTTCATTTTGGAGTTACTCCTATAAAAAGTGGGTGTAAGTGGTTTAATGTGTCCACAGTTTTCTCAAAAAGATGAATATAAAAATGAATTTATAAACCAGAAATTTTAACTTTGTAGCACAGTTTTACAGGTTTAAACATTTGTAATGCTTCAGAATTAATAATTTTTAGATATTAAACTTATATAATGCACATTTTTCTTTCTCACGGGTGTTTCAAGATTTTAATAAAATCTTGGGATTGTTGGAATGTGAAGATATATACTTATAATGGCCTCATTTATTACTATAAAATTCTATGGCTTGAAGTGGAATCCCTTCATGAAATTTCCACTTAAAATTGATTTTCTAAATGCAAGGTCAACAAAATTAGAAAGTTAAGATTAGAAAAACATGGAAAAAATAAGAGTATATAATTTAGTAGATGATTAGGTAATGAGAAATTGTGATTAAACTTCTAAACAAGCACGTTAGAACATCAACCCCAATAAACGTAAAGAAATAATGAAAAAAGTGACCACAGCTTGAAGGTAAGTGGGAAGGGGTCTATGGGAAAGATTGGAGGAAGGAAAGAAAAGCAAAAATTTTGTAATTATGTTATAATCTCAAAAAAGGTCTATTAACCCTAAAATTTCCCAGCTACAAATAGGAGAATAAGCAATGTGTAATTCAAACTTGACTTTACTAACATTCTGAGAGATTATTCAGCTGAATATTGATATATTTCCTGGAGTCACTGGCTGCCATTTAGAAGGCATCATATAATATTAATTTAAACCAACTTCTTGAGTTTCAGGAAGATTTGATACAAACTATACATTGCACTTATTTTATGTTTATGGAGTCAACAAAGTATTAAATGATTTATTTTTAAATAACTGTGTACTTACTTTCTTTTTATAACTAGCATTTTTCTATTTATATAGTAAGTGATATAAAGTTAGTCTATAGATTTATAGAATCATGACATTTAAACTACTAAAATTAGTACATAACATAGTTCACTTCCCTATATAAGAAAATTTTGAGATGTTTAGTAAACTAAAATAAACTACCAGTTTTAAGAATAAAAAAAGATTATTTTTTGTTTTGGCATATATTTTTTTTTATAAAGATGAGTCTAAGATTGTCTCTAATTTAAAGAGGAAACTATTCAATGATTTTCTCAAATTTATTCATTAATAAGAGATAAATATTATTAAAAATTAATTTTGACCCTCAATTATTTTTCTTCTGGCCTTAAGAAATGGGAACTTTATGATTCCAGGTATAAGGATTACACCCAAACCTAGGAATAGTCTAATTTGACAGAAGTATGATAACCACCCAAAAACAATCAGAGAAGGCATTGAGTAAACAGACCAACTACAAGAAATGATTTGACAATTTTCTTCCTGTAGAACACTTAAGACTGGATTATTTATCACAGCATTTTCATTGTGGCCATTGAGATCTGCTACAAGACGACATGACTCACCAGTTAAAATTAAAATTTTAACATTTTAGTAAAATGTCATAGATTCAATTTTTTTAAGGACATTTGGTGTCACATAAAGCACGTTCGTCTAGTTGAAGAAAGAGAAATTGTTGCAATACAAAAGTGCCTCTGGACTTGAAATTAAAATCTCAAATACTTCTAATAATATTGACTTTATATAATCATTTAACAAAGATGACTATTAAGTTTATCAATTATTATTAAGGTACTTGCATTCAAGGGGAATCATGTGTATTCTAATGTATTAGAGGAAGAATTAAGTAGTTTCATAGGGACAATCAATCCGTGAAAAAATTTGAATAGCTGCCAGTCATTAGTTATTATTTATTTTAGTTTTACACACAACTCTTTCTCTCTCTCTCTCTCTCTCTCTCTCTCTCTCTCTCTCTC
>CM052708.1:7393456-7415956 GCA_028551405.1 Uromys caudimaculatus
GACCGTGCCTTTACCTTTGTGAACAGTTCCCCAGTTTTGGACTTTTTAAAATAAACTTTTAGTGGAATATGATCACGTGCATTCATTATGCATTACCTTTCTTAAAAGAGAATGTTTGATTATCAGTAACAAAGTCTTCATGAACCACATAGTTTTCTAATTGTCCCCATTACAGAAAAAAAATTGCCAAGCCCTATTGTAGGAATAATAAATTGATTACAAAGTTTTCTCTGTCATCTTGGATTCGTTGGGAAGCTCAGTTCTAGGAAAAGACTTCATTACCTATGTTAGTGAAACCAGAATCAGGTGTGAAGAATCAGGTGACCCACATCAGGGACAGAATATATGCTAGCACACAGGGATGTTAGCCAGGTTGTCATTCTACAGAGCCTTCACTTGATTCTACTAGGTACTTCTGAAAAGTATACAAAATTTTCACATGAATCCATAATGATCACCTGAAGAACAGGAGGCAGTGTGCTTGTCCAATAGGAGCCACTGCTGAAGACATGAATCCAGCAATCCTGTGCTGTGCTTGGATAGGCAAGTAGACTGGACAGTGTTGGAGAATGGTCTTGGTGGAGAGTAGACAGTCAGTCAGAAGAATGCATGCTTTGTGTGAATAGCTATCCACTTGGACTTGGCATTGCTGCCCATCACAGCTGAGGCTGAAATCAGAGGTATAATTAGTGGACATAACACATACAGTCACCATTCTCTCCTGGATTGTGTGATCTGTTCTGTTTTGTCTCTCAAGTAAATTTAATTGACTAGTGTGTGCCCTCACAAGAACACATGGCATAGTTATGGGGAAGGAACATTTCACAATGGATCATGTATTTGTGCTCGTAAGCTCAGTCTGAAGGAGCGAAGAAAGCAAACACACAGAAGCAAGGAAAAGACCAACTTAGACCAACATCTCCTTTGAGTATGGGTGGGGTGGGATATTTTACAACCATTATTGTGTACTTTGTTCATCTGAAGTCTAACTGCTGAGCTACTGCTGAGAAATTTATATATGAGCTGAAGTCCTACAGGGTTTCTATTACAGTGAAAATTCCAGCAGACATTGGCTATATTTGAATTACCACCAAATCTAACACTGTGCTAGCTCATAAGCTTAAAACAAAAAGAATAAAATTGAAATCACAGTGAAGATGACTATAGATAGGAAAGCAGAGCAAGGGGGAGAGCCAAGCATACTTCTCACAGGGAATGAGGTGATTTTTCTCTAACCAGCTCACCATCACTACAGAGGATGCAGAGCCCTGTCTGAGCTTTTGTCTGATAACTGTGTTTAATAAAATAACTTTGTTCTATTTGTTTTAAGTTAAATATCTAGTATAAGAACATTTTCCCTGTACTTTTGAATTTTATTTCCAGTCCATTTAGTTTTGATTCAGACTTTGAAATTGTGATGTTGCAGATAGAGTGAAAGATAAAATTGCTGTATTTACAAAATAACTTTGTTAATTAAAATTTTTTTTAGCCATCTGTCTTTGTGGCGGGAGGATGTTAGCATAATTAAACACTGAATTCAAAGGAGATAATAATCTTTATTAGCTTGTAGAAAATGACTGATGGTAATAAAATTTCATTTGCATGTGACTGTTGGTTGGGTGAATGAACACACAATCTAAGAGAATATGTACCATCATGGAAATGATGTACATGGGCCACTCCTCAGACCAGAGCTAGTACCAGACTCTGGGTTCTTAAATTCCTGCCACAGATCTCGGTCTCCTGTCCATGTTCTAGATGCCAAGATCTCTGAATCAACCTGTACCTTCTTCTTCACATTCTTCATATAGACCTGTTTAAGTTCATAGTCAGTGTGAGTCTATAAGTTTCTTTTGTCACAATTGCTGTCCACCTGGGGATGATTATTCTTAAAACTAATTTCCTAAGTCAACTAGTCATAAAATTAGCATAAATTCTTTCATTTGCGTCTATCATGTATTCATGTACTTATTTTCTGTTTCTATTATCTAACAGTCTTCTACCTGTCTGTTAATTCTGTCTCTCTCTTCTCCTTTTCTGTGTGTGTGTGTGTGTGTGTGTGTGTGTGTGTGTGTGTGTATGTGTTTTATATTCATCATCTATCTAATGTCTCCCTATAATTGATCCACATCCCTGGATGACAGCAATGATTCCTCTCCTTTTTTCTTCTTCAACCTGTTATGTCACATAGTTTATTGGCTCTACATTTATGCTCTATGCTAGTGTGTCTGGAGTTATCATTATTACTCTTTTTAATCATAAACTGGGAACTATGTATTTGAACTTGAGAGATAAGTACTCAGGATATACACATGTGACAAATTATTATATGTTTTTATCATTTTCTTTTGTTTTTAAGATTATCATATAATCACATAACTTCTTTCTTCCCATTTCTCCCTCAACACCATCCTATATGCCCATCTTTGATTTCTTCACAGCCATCGCTTGTTTCTGATTTAATTTTTATTTTTAAGGAATCATTGGGCACATCTTCATTGCTGCACCTGTCATGTTAACAGAAGTTTGAAAGTGCTAGTGTTCTGTTTCCTACAGACTAAACCAAGTTTTCTTTTCTCTTAGTTAAAAAGATGTAAGTTTTCCTTATACAACAGAAAAACATACTTTTTAATAGACACTTTGTGTTTTATAGGTAGAATCTGTTAATCTCTTTCACATGGCAGTTTTGTAGAAAAGAGTTCCTGCCAAAGTGACTTCATGAAAACTCCCATGCATGCTGGTCATAATATGTATTGCAAGTCTCTCCCAAGACATACTCAAGTAGAGACTTCAGAAGGAAGAAAAGCTGGAGCCTGGGTTGCTATCATGAAGTCAATTAATTTTGGTTTGCCCACTTACATGCAAGAAATTCTTAAAGGAATATATTCTAAACACTGAAGTGGACATAAAAACAATTTATAGAGGTACAGCAAATATTAGATGAGATAAATATGATTAGATAATAGATATGGAAAGTACTTGATAAGTCACAGAGATTTTTCCTAGTTTCTGATGATTATCCCACTCTATGAAATTATATTTTGAAAACCAGGAGAACATGGTCCACCAAATCAACTAAGTAGAGCTCACAGAGACTGAAACACAGGCCCTGGCACTGCTTGTGTCTGTACAGGTCCTCTGGGTATGTGTTATGGCTGTTAGCTTGGTGTTCTTGTGAGACTCCTAACAGTGGGAGCAGGTGTATCTCTAAAACCTTTGACTATACTTGGGACTCTTTTCCTCCTACTGGACTGTCCCATCTACCCTCGATATGAGGAATTTTGACTTGTCTTATTGCATCTTGTTTTGCCATGTGCCAACAGCCATCTAGGAGATGCTGAAACTAGCAGGTGATCTTCCTGAAATGGTTCTTCCATGGATTGTAAATCTGTGACAGATTTGCTTCTTTAGGCAAGGCCAAGGAGATTGCATTTGAGAAAAAAATTCCTGGTATTAATATGTTTTTCCTGCTATTAAATATATAACAAGCATTAGGTATTGACCCACTCTATCAAGCAGATTTCTGCAGACCTACGAAGATGTACTATCTTGTAGTAATACTATATAGACAAATAGATAAAATTTCAATAGAACTTTTGATTTGATTCAATAATTTTAGGAAGAGAATTTTTAGATATGGTCTTAGTTGCTTGAAAGATGCTATAATATAATCAAGAATAGAATGTGCCTGCTTCTCAAAATAGTAAGTAAAGGCTGCATAATAAGACTACAATGAGCTTTCATAGCTACACTAAAAAGAGAAGTAGACTTGGGACATTGTGCTCAAGGAAAAACATTTAGGTGCAAGGATAAAGTCACAGGTATGCACTATGATAAGACAGGTAAATGTTTTATTACAGAAAAGGCAACCCTAAATATCTCATACAACCAATCTCACCCCTGCCTGTGCTCTTCTTCTCTTGACTACTTTCAAGAGAGAACCTGAAAGAAGAACCTCCAGGGCATGACTTATCATGTTTAACTGTCTTCTTTTGTAGGCTTGTTCTTTTCTGAAGAGGAAACGAGGGTAGTGGTAGTAGATCTGTGGGTGAGGGGAGGTAGGTGGGAGCTAGGAGGGGTAGAAGAAAGGAAAACAATGGTTGGGATGTGTTGTATAAAGAAGAATTTATTTTTAATAAAATAAAAAGGAATGCAATGTATTTTTTAAAACAAGCAAGCAATAAGCATGCCACCCCTTGCACTGTGCTTATTCTTTTGCTTCCTTGACATTTGCTATATTTATTTACGATTTAGCCAAACCTCTTTGACTTCCAATAGTTTCAGGTTGAGTCAATCATTTAGTTTTAGACTATTCAAGAATGCCATAGAGAGATAGATATGGTGATGTATGACTGAAGCCCCAGCTGCTATGGAGACTGGAGTAAGCAGAGAAGCTGTTGTTGGACTCCGTCTTTTTTTTTTTCTAGAAATTGTCCTATCCAATAATCTGAGATGTTGAAGTGATATTAACCAATGTTAGTCCTCCAAAACTGCAAGTTTCAGTGTATGTCTGCTTGTATCATTTCTCTACCCTAAGCATTATGTGATTTTCTTCAGTGAATTCTGGAAATTTTTAACATGAATATCTATCTATCTGTCTATCTGTCTGTCTGTCTATCTTCACCTTTATCATCTACCATATATTTGATGTGTCATCTATGGTATTTCTATTTGCCTAATCTTAAAATAATAGGGTAACATTAAAATTGAAACAACCAACCTGAAAAATTATCATACATTCAAGGAATATTGACAACAGATATTTCAGCTACTTATTAAATACTTTTGTGAAAGTTACAGGAGTTCTAACCAACCCCATATCTTTTGTTACAGAAGGGATAATTAAAACAGACTTCCTGAGGTATACCTTATCTTGAGTCCTCAAACTACATTTAGGTATGGATGCTTCTCAGATAGATAATTAAGCATGATAAACTGAGTAAAATAAATAGCTGTGGTCCCCATGAAACTCAAGATGATCTTATCAATTTAATTTATAAGCAAGAGCTTTAAAAAGTTTCAGAATCAGACATCTATATAAATATTTTACTTGTCAAGAGCCCTTGTCAACAGCCAAAAAGTAAATTTGTCTCACTATGTATCTGTGTATCTAAGAATGACTTCATCGATCATTTACCTATTTTAGGGTTCTCTACAGTGCCAACAATACCACAATATGTGGCTGTATGTCTATTGTCTTAGCTACCATGGGCACTGTGATTGAAAGATGGTTCATAGTGAGATTCCTTTTCAAAATCAAAAACCAAACAAACAAAAAGAAATAAGCAAATGAACAAAAATGAGAACCAAACACAAAGGAACATAGCGTAGTGACAATATGTAATAATTGAATAAAAAGTAGCTTTTTGCTCCATAGATATCAATTAAATCAAAAACTCAGAGTGTAATTTACCTTCTTTTATAATAATAAATACTAAACTAAAATATAAAACCACTATATTGATTTATACTTGTATCCTTGTGAAATATATTTAGATATTTTTCTTTATAATTTATCTGATCAAATTACCAGGAAAGATTATTCAAATTTGGAATGACTATTACATTTTTCTTTGCAAGTGTTTATGGAGTTAAGAACTGTGTCTCATAGGTTGTAGGATTCTGCTCCAAATACATAGTGAGACCTGACTGTTTGCCTAGGAAGATATGAGAGGCAGAGGAAGGTGCCTTTAACAGTTCCTGTGGAACTGATGCAAATGCTCAGACATTCGCGAAGCATTTGAAAAGCACTTTGATCTGCTAGTAAGTAAAGGAATCTCAGGTGATCAATGGATCCCTGGGAGCTCTAGAAGCCACCAAGTGTGGCACCATATGCATTGTCTCTTACTGCTCAGAATGATGCTCCCGGACAGTGAAGCTCCCTCTGCATCATCTTTGCACACCTTGATGCAATCATAGGGCAAAGATAAGGATACATGCATTCCAGAAAAAAGTCTGTTTAGTGAAAAATTTAAGTTATCCATGTGCCAAACATTTCTCGATGCTCTGTAGAAAAAGCTCTTTTCATGTATTCATAGAAAGAAGAAAGTCATGATTATTTAAACCTTGAGAAGTTTAAGCTTGGCCACATTAATTGTTTGTGTAGTACATTTTGTTATATCTCACTTAAACTGTACCTTAAAAACTCCCTTCCAGGCTTGACATGAGGTGTAGAGGAGAGAGCAAGCCCAGTTCTCCCTTCACCACCTGCCATGGGCTAATCAATGGATAGTATTTTTGAAAAGCATTTCACCCAGAGAAGAGAAGAGACCACATTTAAAGAAATGTTTTGATGGAAGCGTTTCACTGAATACATTTCGTTTTTATATTTGAAGAGGATGCTACCGATTCCAGTCACCGAGTGATTTGTTGCCTTTGTGTGGAACTCGCCTCTTTAGTCATTTTTAGTCATGTGCATTAATGAAATGTCATGGATGCTCTCTGAAGCTCACAAACACATCTCTAGAGGCCCATTACTGTTCCCTGGACTTTCAGGTGACGAGGGATAACGAAAAATAGAAACCATGAAGAGAGCTTTGAAATTATTGTGGTATTGGTGACTTGGTTTAATGTACACCACCTTATGATTTTAAATTAATATGTTGCAATCTGTAACATAATAAACGTTAGAATGTAATCAAAGCAGTACATTGTTTTAAAGATCACAGCCCTCACATACCGAGGTAGGGCCTGATTTTATGTTTTATATGAAAATTTTGTGCCAAGACAAGTACATTTTTATGAGGATAATTCAATGGAAATAAAACTATAGTAATTAAATTGCCGTAACACCTGACACCACAGAACAGCACAGGCGAATATCACTGTGGTAATTTCTGAGACAACTTTCTGAGTTACACATGTACGCCATTAACATAATTTCTCCCATGTCAATAGTTTCATCATATCTGCAGACTAGTGAAATAATTGATTGCATTTTAAAATGTAAATAAAATTAAATCTGTTTATTTCTGAGGCTTGATGGTGATCACCCAAGTAGAAAAGTTCTATATGCAGCCTGCAAGAGTCAAGTGGCAGACAATGAACATCCATCAACTAACTAAATAAAAAATAATTCTTACAAACAATAAATACTAAAAATACTTGGAAAATTAATATGTAAAACAAAAACTTTGCTTTTTTATATTTTACATTTATATTTTTGAGTACTTTAAAGTTATAACCAAGCACCACCAACAAAATCATTTTCAGTATTTTACCACATAGAAGAGCAAAATTTATGATTTTGGTTTTACTTTATATGTTATTTATTCATCAGCTATTTTAATCATTACTAAAATGGGAAGTTCATATTGTCTCATGTTTCAATTAATTGAGCCAAATACCAAAGAAGACATTTTTGAAAATTTAGAATTTGCTCGATGTGAAAGCCTGGGGAAAGTAACTCTACAATGCTGCACAGACCCTGAAAGTTGTGGGGATGTGGAAGATCGTAAAGGAGGAAAATGGAAGCTTACTAGAAGACAGAAATGTTTGAAGCCATTGGGAGGAATTAATGCTTAACAATTAGGAAAAAAATCCAAACCTTAAACATTGCTCATAGAAGTTTGTAGACCTCTTTTGCAGCAAGTCTAAGAAATGTGTCAACAGAATATGAAGAAGACAATTTTTCATTAATTTTTTCTTTTACTGGCCATTTAAGAAAATGGAATTAAGAAAACTGAGAAAGGTAGAAACATGTCTCAATTTTATTGTTTGTGATTTAGCAATGTAGGAGGTACCTAACTTGAAACCATACTATCAGGAAGGATATTCGTGATTGCAATTTGTCTACAATGAATGCTTCAAGTCTCTAGTTTAGTATATGAGAAAAAGATTTTCGCAATTAATGTTTAATAGTGGAACTCCATGTTGATACACTGTTCTGGAGACCTGTTTATCCTCCGTTGGGAGTACAGAAGACTACAGCAGCTAGAGAGTTGGTCCAGGGAAACTGAAAGCATCTCAAGCTAATTGTGTTGTACAGCTCTACCCAGAATTCCCCTGACAATTATGGAGAACCTTTAGGGCTTTTTATAATGGTATAGTTGTCAATCAGGGCACAGAGGAGACTATTTTAAGTCTTCCTATGGAATTTTCTTTGACCAAAGAGGATTTTTTTTCCCACTTGGTATTTGTTGTTATTACAAAGATAGCTCCTATTCACTGTTGCTTCTATGACTTTGGACCAATTCTCTCTTTTCTGAAACACTTCTCTGACAACATCCTGGTCAGCAATCTTCCTTGTTCATGCTGACACCCATGACCCAGGGTATCTGTGAAAAATAATACCCAAAATGTTTCCCATTGTCTTCAGAAAATTTATTTATTTATTGCTAAGTGATACTTTGAAAGTTGTTTTAATTTCTCTTATTAATTTTACAAAGTTATATTTTACATTGTTAATAATAATCAAAGGCTTTAGGATGTAAGACTCAGAGGTTTTTACATCAGGACTACATTAATAATGTCATTAGACAGGAAAATAGGTGAGGCAAAAAACTATATTTTTAGAAGACTCACCCAAGGCTGCATGGCATAAAGGACAGGGAAAGAGATGTAGTGAGTTCATGCCCTGACGTCCAGCGACTTTATGCTGCTCTGCCGAACTGGTAGAAGCAGTTAAGAATTATGTGTCTGCTACTACCAGAAGTGCAAGGGGCTTATATTATAAGTATTTGTACTTCAAATCTAACTGCACCTCAGAATCATTAGAAATACTATAGACATAGGCAAGTTCATCACTCTAGAAGAACTGTTAGCTAAGAACTCCATAGTTACCAATTCATATAAAGGAAACTCTCACTATGTATAATACACACCAAGGAGGATTGGTTCTTTTTATTTTATATTTTCATCATCACAGTAATTTCTCTCTGTCGTGTAGACTTTAGAGAAGATTCACAGTTAGAGTAGAATGGGCTTTGTCCAGATGCTATTTTAAATAACTTTGCGCATGGTTTATTTTTCGCTGTTGCAGATTGGAACACTGCGAAGCTTGGGCTATTTAAGCCCATCATTTAATATACATGGATTAGCTTGGACGGCTATAACTTTACATTTATTAGATGATTAAAATATGCCATACAAATGCCTGTTTTCTTTCTGATTTTAAAAATGCAGGGTTTTTTCCTTCAAAGAGAAGTCCCTTGATTATTTTCCAAGTTTACTCAGCATTTTATAGGAGAATATCCTTCTAAATTTGTTTGCAAATTTTCTTATCTGCACAGACATTCTATCATCCCACTCTTCTGGATGAGGTAAATCTGATAAATATGAGGAATGAAACCACTGCTTGACTCAATTAACTGCACTCTAGATGTCTCTGTTTACGTACCCGAGAAGAAAAGTGGACTTGATTCACTTTGGCACCAGGCCTAACTCTTCCCCCACCCCGTCCTATGTCCTACTCCATTTTTAAAGAAAATTCTGCCTCATTACCAACTAATAATAATAGCACTAATTAAACTGTATTGTAGGCCATAGCTTTGGGCTGTTAAAGGCAATCACTGAAATAACCCAAACCATTAATGAACCGGACTTTTGACTTAGAGATCAATATGTTGATTGTGCACTAGAAAGTCATCTCTGGGTGATCAGAAATCTTGGGCATCTCCTGTTCACAGCTCAGGGCACTCTTTCCGTTCTCAGTGATTAAACAGGAGACTGATTATTCCTAAGCTTCAATCTTCTAACTCAAATGTTCTGTTTACTATAAATAAGTATAACTGAAAATAACTGGTTCTTGCCATTAGTTAGGAACTTTCTGGTGTCTTTTTCATGAAGTATTTTATTTATTCATCATAATAATCTTCTAAGTTAAACATAACCACTTCAATTGGAATCAAAGTACAAAGGATCATGGTGACTTGCTTGTGGCCACACAGGAGTAAACTGAGACAATCCTTGCTGGAATGTGACTTAGTTTCATATTTCCTACAGATTCAATATTCCCAGGGTTGCCTTCATAATACCCGTATCTAGCATAAACACATGCCCGTTGGAATTGTTGCTCAAAGTTCCTCTGCCTTTTTGTATAATGCAAGAGGCAAATAACTATCAAGTAGATCTAATTTTAATAATTTGTTTCATGTAATCTTTCTAATTCAGCAAAACATGGGCATATTAATACATAGTTTTAAACATTTTTTTTTTTACTGAGAATTTTGTACTTGCCTGGAATGTGTTTTGATTAAATCTATACCCTATCCTGTGTGCTTCAATTCTATCGGATTATTCATTTATCTTCTAATTCAAATGTTCTATTATTATAAATGAGTGTATCTGAAAATAACTGGTCCCTACCACCATAATTCCCTCCCAATTTCATGGATTCTTCCTTCTTCCTTCCTTCCTTCCTTCCTTCCTTCCTTCCTTCCTTCCTTCCTTCCTTCCTTCCTTCCTTCCTTCCTTCCTTCCTTTCTTTCTTTCTTTCTTTCTTTCTTTCTTTCTTTCTTTCTTTCTTTCTTTCTTTTTATGAAGCCCCTGGACTCCACTTAGTGCTGTAGTGTGTGCATCGGTGAAGGGCCATGTTCTGGATTGTGGATTCTTAGGGACCGTGCTCTTGAGGAAAATTGTCTGTCCTTTAACCCAGAAGCCAGTAGCTTCAATTTGTAAGGTAGGCATGGGGTTTCCTGACTTCCTTCTCCCTTCATGCTGGGATTCTGTTGTTTGGTTTGATTTTCTTGTAGGTCTTTTGCATGTAGCCAATGCCAGTTCATACCTGCCCCTGCCTCATTGTGTCCAGAAAACGCCGTTTCACCGTATCGCCATCTACTGTATCTGGTTCTTACAGTCCTTCCTGTTCCCTCTTCAGCCATAACCTCCAAGCACTTGGAGCAGAGGCACGATGTAGATGTACCTCGTGGCGGTGAGCACTTCATAGCTTCTTGTTCTCTAAACATTGACCTGTTGTGGGTCTCTGTGCTCACAGCTCTCTCCAGAAGAAAAAACTTCCCTGAGAAATGCACTTTCCTATATCAAGTGTACGCTCGACCAGTTTAGTAATTATCAATGGGCTATTGTACCTTTGCTTTTTTTGTACAAAGCTTTTGAAATTTAGTGCGCGCTGAAGTCTATTATAATTTGAATGCTGAATTTTCATTGAAATTGTTATGAAATTTTAATTTCATAAACTTTTAAGATAAAGAAGTTGACTCACAATTTGCTAGTGTGAACACATGCTACTATTTTAAAATAATTATGTTCAACATTAGACTTCAAATGTAAAAATTGAAGGGCTGGATAGATGACTCAGTGGCGGAGAACACTGTCTCCTCTTGCAGAGGTCTGGGTATAGTTTTTAGGATCCACGTAAAGTTCACTACCATCTGTATCTCTAGTTCCTGAGAATTTAATGCCCTTTTCTGACTTCTGAGGGTACTAGGCATGCATGTGGTGGATGTACACACATGCCGACAAAACACTTTACATGCTTAAAAGGCAACAAATAAATCTTTTAAAACATGAGTTCTGAGTAGAGCCAACAGTTGTACAGTCAACTACCATCACGTTCAACACAGGAAATCTCTAGTATCTAACCATGTACTAGAGAGCACAGACAGTCACTTTTGCACTATTTATTTTCAATGCATCCATTATTAACAAAAAACTGTTAAATTTTCCAAGTGGAGTGATTTTCTTATTTCCTAGGTATGTTTTACGCAAGCAAAGCGATAATAAATTGATCTTTCCAGGGACACACATTGACTGAGAAGGAAAATAATGGGCGGCACGGGGGGTTGGGGAGGGTGGGATAGGCTTCTTTCAAGGGACAATAAAACTGTGTTTTAGGAAATGCGTCTCATTTCTCTTGTCAGTCAATCAGCATCCTGGCAGTTGGCAGCGATTTGATGAGCTTTTATTGAAGACTTGTAGCTTTCCTTCTCTCCACCATTTGTAGCTGTTTCCCTTGGGGCGTGGGGATTCATAAAGATCTTTATGAGATGGAGGAAGGCGATAAAATCTGTCAGAAGGGAAATTTACCTTCTAATCACTTCTGTTTCAGTCCTGTTGTAGCTTCTTCACTGCTCCGGCATCCGGTATTTCCATTGCTGGATTTATTGATGAATTCTTATGGTTTCTGATTATGCTTCTCCCATTTAACTTACCGCATGATTCTCTTAAATCAGGAAAGAACATTCTAAAGGCTTTTGCTCCACAGGTGACTGTCACTTTTTTTGGAGATCTTAAGAGCTTCAGGTAGAAGAAGTCATAAGGAATGTATTTAGGGGAATAGGGAACGTATGACATTAGACTACCCTAAGGCAGTCTCAGCGCGTGCCTTGGCATGATGCCTCCTATGAAGTTATGAAAAGATAATTTATCCTGTTAAAAAAAAATCTGAGTTTTAATGCACTACAAAATCAAAGTTTTAGCTATGTCTATTGCTAAGAAACTTTGCAAAGGAAATCTTCTTAAGACCATACAGATGAACTGTGTATGCATGTGCTAAGGTTATCCCTTGCATCTGGGCTCTGATGTACCCTGTTAGAATCAACTCTCTATAAAGAGAGCTGCCTATCATTATTTGTGGACACATTTCTTAAACATCCGTGATAATTCATGCCTACTTACTAGACATTACCTATAATAAAGAACTTGTTTCTGATTAGCAACTAATCTTTTGCCAAGAAGATTGCACAAAATAAAGTTAGAAGAGATCTGGGGTTGACATAAAGGGCTCCATGCCAGTGATTATGAAACAGTTTGTCCAGACTTTGGAGCCAGTCTGTCATTTTTCAGAAATATCAGGAAGCTCTTAAGCCTATTGGAATCATAATGCGAGGATACTTAAACTATTCTTGAAAGCTGGGTTTACTAGCAGTTAAATATTTGTTAATTATTTATAAAGTAGGTGTCAGATGTCAAGAACAATGACTTACTGAGCCATCTTTAAGAAAAAGAATAATAGTTTCATCTTTCAATTTCTCAGCATGTGTCAGAGAATTGTACTTATTTTGAGAATGGTTCAGTTTATTTCCCTCAATAATGTATGGCTCATTTTTCTAAGCTGTTGGATATTTTAGTGATTTTTTTTTGTATTTGTTTATAATTTTCTTCTGGGTGGTTGGTTGTGAATAATATGCTCTTCCTCCAACATTAAATAAATGGTTCTAGCTGTTCTTCATTCTTCCCAACATATGAGATGGTGGGTGTTAAATGCTACCGCATATGGCTTCAGTATATAGCATCGCTGTTTCTTACTCATGTGGAGGGGTTCTTAATAGATTTTGTATACCAATGTGTTGTGAGTTGCTTTTCTCCATTTATGACCCATTTTTTCTCCACATGGCATATTTATTTGATAAAGAAAAGTTCATAGTTTGTCAAACCTGTCTATATTTTCCATTACTGTGGCCTCATAAACCTTATTTTTGCTTAAGAAGTCTTCCTTTTCCCAAGTTGTTGGACCGATTTTGTTTGTCTTCTGAATCTCACCTTCACTACCTGCTTCAGCTTATTTAAAAAGCATTGTGGATGGTGTGAGATACAGGTCCAGCTTCAGGCTTGTTCCTCACATAGGTACCAAAATATATAAGCATTATTTAGCAGATAATGTGTTTCTTGCCTGTCCTTCTCAAATGATCTAATAAAGACATTTAGGCTTATTTTTAAACTACGCATTATATGGTCACCAGATCCACATTGATATAAATAATAAAGTACTGTACTTATGGATTAAATTTTCTACACTAATCTTGTCTACTTCTCAGATTATCTTGACTATTAATACATAGCCTTTTCTCCAAATAGGGTTTATTTTTCAGAACCACTCAACTCATTTCAGAGCTCTGATGCTGATTTGGAAACAGATGAATAATGGAATAATTTCTGTCCTTACATTGAGTCACCTGACCAGGAGGAATTTTCATTTTAGGCTATTAATTCTCTATAATTAAAATTTTAGTAATTTTCTCTGTAAAAATAAGTAGAATATTTTAATTTAAACATTTATAAATATATAATTTTAGAGATGTCATGTTTTTATGGTATTGTGTGTAATATTGTCATCCGTCTTTATTTGAATCCACACTGTTTTTCTCTTCTTGAGATTAGATTCCCTTCTTCATCTCTGTGCTTCTTACAGTCAGTATTCTCTCTGAAGATGACTTTCATAATCCCTTCAGTGTGGATGTAAGAATGATACACTGTCCTGAGTTTTTCCCCCCGTATAGATTTTATATTATTGCTGTTATCGTTACTATTATTATTAGACCCTAGAGCATTTCACCAGGTTCACATTACCTTTTCACTGAGAAGAGTGAAACATCAGTACTCTAATAAGAAATCACTTTAGAGAATTCCTTTCCATTCTTTGACGTTAGGTGTTTTCTTTCTGGACTGCTATGCCTTAATGAAATCTACCATCTTGGAAATTACGTACTCAGAAACATTTTTATATTGATCTTTCTTTTTTTTTGTAACTATCTGGAACTCCAATTATGTGATAGTAGAAATCTTGACAGTGTCCAATATAACTCTTATATTTTTCATTTTGTGTCTTTAAGACTGATTTGTCTTTGTGTCCCTGCCCCCGGTAGTGGCCATGTAGCATCTGCAGAGAGCAGCATGTGAGTGGTTCACTGATGGGGCTCTACTGTGGCAAGGCCCTCTGGTGAATGAGGTGGTCTTACATTACTTACTGCCTACATTGTATGAGCTGCAAGCTCTCCTTGCTTTTGCTATGCTGTTTATACCATCACAATATTTAATTTCACTTTGTCGGTCAGGGGCAAGGCCACGATCATGCAGGCTAAAAGCCCTGTGGATGATTTAATGTTTTCCTCAAAACTCTTTTCCAAGGGTAAAACACTCTTCTCCTCTATCTGTCTTTATAGATCTTCTAGATGTGACCATTAATATTGGGCATTTGGGGATATGCAATCATGTCACTAGAGAAATAGCTGGAGTCACACTGAGTAACTCTGTGGCAGTTGTGGGGATCATACCTGTTCTGAGGGAGCTATGTCTGGTTCGACAGAGACTTAAAAAAGCTGAGTCTGATCAATAGAGACTTAAAAGTGGTTCTTGGAAAGATGGTATCAGAAATTCTTAGGTGCATATCAGGAGAGATTGCTTGGTACAGTGAATGCAGCTCTGTCTGCAATTAAAAAGATGACCGGACTTATCCTCACAAATGTTTAATCTGTCTCTCACCTTTCATAACTGTAACCACATTTGTTACCAGCTGGGCATGTCCTCATGTCTCCTGGACATGCCTTGTTAGACAATTATTTCTGGCTTGCTGAAACTGTGATTTGTAGTGAAAATAAGGTTGGGGTGTGATTGGCCCAGCGGGAGGTAGGAAGGAGGGTGGGAAACTATTGAGAACATTTTGTAAGACTGGGGTTTTTATATTGCTGATGTTGTGATTTCTTTAAAAAAACCAATGATGTCACTGCTCAGGAAAGCAGGATTATGATTGTATAAATAAAGATGGCTCAAGCTATTTGGGGTCACTGGCTTGAACATCAATAGGTGGTCACTGTCTTCAGTTTAACTGACACTAACACATCTGTCCTTGGGTTCTAGAACCCCACACAACCTGGACTCCTGCATGGACCTTTCTTCTAATTTATTAGTTTCTTTTCTAATTGTTCTGAATTTAATATTAGTTATATGCATTAAATTTTACTTAAAATTTTAATTAATAAATGATTATTTTATTTTTGTTATCTTACTTTTTATTATGCATATTGCATATCTGTGTGGGAATATATGCATGTGTGAGTATAATTCCCACATAGGCCAGAAGAAGGAGTCAGATCCTTCCGTGCTGGAGTTACAGAGCATTGTAAGCTGCTAGGTATGGATCCTGGAACTGAACAGAGGTCTTCTGAAAGACCAGCAAGTGCTCTTAATCTGAACTATCGCTCTAACTCCCAATATCATCTTTAAAATCATTATTTTTAGAAGCGGGCATAGTGGTGGTGGCACATTTATTTAATACCAGTATTCAAAAGGCAGAGTCAGGTGGATCTCTGAGTTCAAGGCCAGCTTTTTCTATATAGTTATATATATATTCTTATATATTCTTTTTGTTCTTTGTTTTGCTTTTTTCAATTTAAATTTTTCTTTACATTCAAAATGTTGCTCCTCTTCCTGGTACCACTCTCCCTCTCAGTTCTTCATCCCTTCCCCCATCCCTTTTGTTTCTTGAGAGGGTATTCACTCATGCACCCCCACCTCATTCTGGCATTTCGCTTCCCTGGGGCATCAAGCTTCTATAAGATTAGGTACATCCTTTCCCACTGAGGCTAGACAAGGCAGTCCTCTGCTACATCTGTGCCAGGGGCCACCAAACAGCCCATGTATACACTTTGGTTAGTGGCTTAGTCTCTGGTAGCTCTGAGGGGTCAGGGTTAATTGGTATCGTTGTTCTTCCTGTGGGATTGCAATCCCCTTCAGCTCCTTTAATCCTTCATCTAAGTCTTTCATAGGAGTCTGCAACCTCAGTCCAATGGCTGTAAGTATCTGCAACTGTCTTAGGTGCTGGCAGAGTCTCTCAGAGGACAGGCATGCCACCAGGCTCCTGTCAGCAAGCACAACATGGCATCAGCAAGTGTCAGGTTGTGGTGCCTGTATATAGAATGGATCTCCAGGTGGGGAAGTCTCTGGATGGCCTTTCCTTCAGTCTCTACTCCATTTTTGACCTTGCATTTCCTTAAGACAGGAACAATTCTGGGTCAAAAGTTTTGAAGATGGATGGGTGGCCCCATGCCTTAACTGGGGGCCATGTCTATCTACTGGAGATGATATCTTCAGTTTCCATCTCCCCATTATTGGACATTTCAGCTAAGGTCATCGCCATTGAGTCCTGAAAGCTTCTCACGTCCCAGGTCTCTGGGACCTTCTAGAAGTCCCCTCCCCCACCCATACACCCCTGCTGTAGCATGTTTCCATTCCTTCTCCTGGCCCTCTGGGCTTCTCTCCTCTCTCCCCCATACTTGATCCTGCCCCACTTATTTTTTTTTTTTTTTCGAGACAGGGTTTCTCTGTGTAGCCCTGGCTGTCCTGGCACTCACTCTGTAGACCAAGCTGGCCTCAAACTCAGAGATCCACCTGTCTCTGCCTCCCCAGTGCTGGGATTAAAGGCATGCGCTACCACTGCCCGGTTCTGCCCCATTTTTACCTTCCCCTCCCACCTCCCACCCAGATCCCTCCCTCGCTCTGCCTCCCATGATTATTTTGTTCCCCCTTCTAAGTGGAATTGAAGTATCCACACTTGGACCTTCTTGTTAGACTTCATATGATCTGTGAGTTGTATCATGGATATTCTGAATTTTCTGGCTAATATCCATTTATCTATGAGTACATAGCATTCATGTATTTGAGTCTGGGTTATTTTGCTCAGGATGATATTTTCTAGTTTCATCCATTTGCTTGCAAAATTCATGTTGTCCTCATTTTTAATAGCTGAATAGTATTCCATTGTGTAAATGAACCACATTTTTCATATCCATTCTTTGGTTGAGGGACATCTGGGTTGCTTCCAGTTTCTGGTTATCACAAATAAGGCTGCTATGGACGTAGTGAAGCACATGGCCTTGTGGTACGGTGAAGCCTCTTTTGGGTATATGCCCAGGAGTGGTATAGCTGGGTCTTCAGGTAGAACTATGTCCAATTTTCTAAGGAACTGCCAGATTGATTTCCAGAGTGGCTGTACCAGTTTGCAATCCCACCAGCAATGGAGGAGTGTTCCTCTTCCTCCACATTCTTGCCAGCATCTGCTATCACTTGAATTTTTGATCTTAGCCATTCTGATTTGTGTTAAGTAGAATCTCAGGGTGGTTTTGATTTGCATTTCCCTGATGACTAAGGATGTTGAACATTTCTTTAAGTCCTTTTCTGCCGTTTGAGATTCCACAGTTGAGAATTCTCTGTTTAGCTCTGTACCCCAGTTTTAAGTTGGGTTATTTATTTTTTAGTCCCTTCATTTTCCTCCCATAGTCCTCCTATTCCTCCCATGGACAACACACTCCGAATTCCTAAATTCCTAAGAGCATCTCCTCTTTTTTAGCCATTGTCTTACATATACATGAACAAAAAGAAAAGTATAACCTGTTCAGTGATTCAGTATTGAATATATATATAATTTTTATAGCACTAACTTAAAAAATAACTTATCAGGAAGATAAGTTTTGGAGAGGACTTATTGTCTCTGTGGTTCATTATTGTCTGGAATTCCCATGAGATTCCCATATCTACGCTAGTGGCAACTGCTGTTGGAATTACTGAGTTCTTCTCAACCATGATGTTGAGATTTCAGAAGTATTGTTTAGTGATTGTAATTAGAAGGTACATTCTCACAGCAGGCCTTCTGGTCCTCTGGCTCTTGCAATTTTTCTGACCCTCTTCCATAATATTACCTGAGCATAGGTGCAGGTGTTTTGCTATAGATGTATAACTTGGTACTGAGTATCACAGAGCCAATTCTCGGCATGTTGCCTAGTTGTGGCTTTTTTTTTACTAATCTCCTGCTGCAAAAAGAATCTATACACCCACTGGAGGATAGAACAATAAGGTTTTAGAGTGCAGTTAAGTAACAATGCTCTCTAGCCTATGACCTCACCATCCTTTTGTAGCTGTCTAGGTTTACAGTATTAGCTAGGCATGATTTCCATCCTTAAATCCAATTAGATAGCTTTTGGTAATTCACAAAATAAAACTGCCACTATTTTACCATTGTGTAAATATTGCTGGTCCAGTCATTGTGGTGGTTCATAGTCTTTACAGCTGGGTAGGATGACAAATCACTTCTCTCCCTCTGCAGCTTGCGTAGCCCTTTCTGATACTTAACAAACATTTTTGAGTCATGAGATTTCAAGATAAGTTCCAGATCCCGTGTGGAACACAAACCATATCTTCAGTCATAGGGAATTGCCTTCAAATTCTGGGAGTCAAAAAAGGGTATTGGCAATAGTTACATTATTTTTAGGGGGAGCATCTCTTGCACTACAGGAAATATATTTATATCTAATATATTATAACTATATTATATATAATATAGTAATAATATTAACATACTATATATAATATTATATATTATGTAACATAAAATTATATATTATATCATATATGTTTATATTTATATATTTATAACACAAAATATACAATATATTTTATACAATTATATATTACATAGAATATATATTGATATATAATAAATATAGTGTTTAAAATTATATAAGTTTAATATGTAATTATATAGTATTATAAATAATATAACATATAATATATAATCATATAGTATATATAATGCATATTTTATATACAGTATAGTCTATATAAAATGCAAAGCATATGTAGTACATATATAGTATGTGTAAGTAGAATATTTAATATGTATATGAGTATTCACATACACTTATGCATGTTACAAGTAAATTTAGGTAAGTATAAAGAAATGGCTTTTTATATCTTTTCAAGAATCTATAATGTCATTTATCCCTTCTTTCTCGTATTGCCCTCTCTTCTCCCTCCCAGTTAAAGTCCCCCCATTTCCCCTTCACCTATGTCTTGCCTTGCAGCACTCTAGATTTTCTTACAAGTTGGTCTCTTTTCATCTTTCCTGGTTTCTGTGCTTACTCTTGGCTTTATAATCAAATGCATCAGGACTTCCTTAGTGAACAGGGCATGGTGGTTTTGGTGTCTTAATCTTCTTATTTGGTTATTTGCTTTTGTGTATGGTACTTTGAATAACTTCAATATTCTGAATAGTGTTTATAAAAAACTACAAGGATAATTGAGCCCCTGAAATCCTCAGAAGTTCTAAAGATCCTAGTTCCCCAATTCCATTATCTTGTAGTCTCTAACATAGTTCCTGCCCCAGTGATAACCACACTGGTGTGTTTCCCTGACATCAGTCACCTGGCAGAGATTATAAAATAAAGTACACAGGAAGGAGAATGAGTGGGAAGAGGGGAGGATTGGTTGTTTATTATTTTCCATGTTCCTCTTAGTTTAATGTTGTTCTCTTATCTCATATTTATAATACTTCCCAGGGTGCTCATCTCCCGGACTGCTCTCCTTAGACATTTATAGAGCATTCCCTAACTCATCCTTCTGAACCCACTTTGGTAGCAACCCCAGACCACTCCCTACTCTCATTAGCTTTTATTTTCCACTCCTGTCTCTGTTTAAATAGTCCTTCAGCATTAATTATGATTATTAATATATATGATATAGTTAGATTATGCTAGCATGCTTTTGATTATTTTAGACTAAATTAAATGTTTCTGGAATTGTTAGAGAGATGATATTCATTTATGATGCTGTGACTGAAAATGTAAATGTAATACAATAACTGAAGAAAAATCTTTCCTCTGCTATTTGCCTTAAAAATTCACACACCATTGTTGTGTTTTGTGATAATATTAATCTTCTACAAACTCAGATTGGCTTAGTGTTACTTACATACCAGTATACTTTTAGCTAAGTCTTGTGTATCAAACATTTAATGTTGGGCTCCTTTCTTGCCTGACATTCAACCCTAGTCCTCCCTCCCCTGACCCCAAGACATCTGATTTGAAGTGAGTAATTGCTTCTTTCCCCAGTCTATGTTGATATTGATTGTTGATGTTATCCCCTGACTTCTTCCTACTCTTGCTGTTGAGAATGCTCTGACTAGTTATTCTTCAGTTCTAGCCTTCTGTATTTTTTGATTGACTATCTTAAAATTGTATCAGTTCCTTATTTCACTACAGTGTCATGAATGTATATCCTTTCTTATATATTATATTTGAGTGTGTTGATCCTCCTGAAACTATGTATTGATAACATTCAACATATCCTGAAAATGTTTCAGCTATGATTCTTAATAACTGTTATAGGAGGATTCAGCTTATATGGATGGTGTCAGCCCTGGCTTGGTTGTTCTGCCTGCTATAAGAAATCAGGCTGAGTAAGCCATGAGGAACAAGCGAATGATCATCCCTGCTCCATGGCCTCTGAGACAGCTCCTGCCTCCAGGTTCCCATCTTATATGTTAAGCTGTAAGCTAAAATAAACCTTTTTTTTTTTTTTTTTTACTAAGTTGCTTTTGCTCATGGTGTCTTATCAAAGTAATACAAAGCTAACTACCATACCAATTAATCATGGGGCTCAGCCCTTGCAGTGACTTGAATAGTTTTGGTCACCATAGACTCATACACTTGAACGTTTGGCCCACAGAGAGTGATACTATTAGAAGGTGTGTTCTTATTAGAAAAGATACGGCCTTGTTGGAGAAAATGTGTCACTGTGAGAGTGAGCTTTGAAGGCTCCTAGTGTTGAAGCTCTGCCCAGTATAGAAGAGAACGTCTTTCCTGGTTGTTTTCTGATCAAGACTCCCAGCTTCTTCTCCTGTACCATGTCTTCCTGGATGCTGCCATGCTTCCTGCTATGATGATAATGGACTGAACCTCTAAAACTATAAGGGAATCCCAATTAAATGGTTTCATTTATAAGAGTTGCCTTGGTCAAAGTGTCTCTTCGCAGCAATGGAAATCCAAACTAAGACAGCCCTGGACAAGATTAATTCTCCCTCCCTTGATAGTTGTTAAATGTCTACAGTGTCTCATCTAGGGGTAGGACCCATAAGGTTTCCATCATCTTGAATTGGGATGTCACCTGTTAGGATTGTTCTCGTCCTCTTTAAGAAGCCATGTTGTTGAGATTGTATGAATTTAGTTTACTTGTCTCAGCTAGAAGACACATTCTCATACATGACTCCCTGTTCTTTTGACTCTTACATTCTTTCTGTTCTTCCTTTAAGATCCTCCCTGAGCCTTTGTTTTTAAGAGAACACACCTGGTATGTACTCACTGATAAGTGGATATTAACCCTAAAGAAGCTTGGAATACCCAAGATACAACTCACAGACCATATGAAAGAAGATGAAAGAAGATTACATCAAAGTGTGGATGCTACAGTACTACTCAGTAGGGAGAAGAGAAGAATCTCTGGGAAGTAGAGGAAGAGGGGGATCTGGGAGGGAAAGAGGAGGGGGAAGGGGAAAGGGGGCCAGTTCAGATATGAGAGGAGAGAGGGGAGAAGTATAGAGGGTCAGGAATTTGAAAGTAGATGTGTAGCAGTGGGGGAGGGAGAACTGGGGGTAGCACCAGAATGTCCCAGATGCCAAGGGCCCAAGAAGTTCTCAGGACCCAACAGGGAGGACATTAGCCGAAATACTCAACAAAGGGGAGAGAGAACCTGTAGAGACCATATCCAATGGATAGGCACCGCCCACAGTTGTAGGATGGGGCTACCCACCCACCTCAAAAATATTACTCCAGAAATCCTTCTGTCAAAAGGAAATACAGGGACAAAGAGTGGAGCAGAAACTGAAGGAAAGGCCATCGAGAGACTACCCCATCTAGGGATCCATCCCATCTACTGACACCAAACCCAGACACTATTGCTGATGCCAAGAAGCACTTACTGACAGGAGCCAAATATATCTGTCCCCTGAGAGGCTCTGCCAGAGCCAGACCAATACAGATATGGATGTGCACAGTC